>OX639997.1:80154749-81388467 GCA_951828415.1 Anomoia purmunda | reverse complement strand
GAATTTTGTTTGGAACGTCGGTGTAAATATCCATAAATATTTGAGTCGCAAATTCCTTTCATTGTTATTGATACACAGTCACGTCCATTTGTGTATAGTGATCGCATTTTATCCTTCGGCTTTCTGGCGGAAATATAACTGCTATATATGTAGCCCAAAACGTTTGGGAACCCAGCAATCTGTAAAAATTATAAACAAAGCGAATTTTGAGCAACCTCTGCACAAATCACTATACATACCTCTTTAAAACCCCTCACAATTGCTTCTTTATCTTCATCTTGTTTTGGAAACTTGATTGTCTCCGGGGCCACATCTTTAACAAAGAAACCCAATACTTTATTGAAGGATGAGCGCATGTTCGACAAAGTCAGTCCAAAAAGGTTCGGTGCTTCTCTAAGAGTTGTCTCATTAGCACTAAATCTGAAAGTGGTGCAATCATTGTATTATAAATGATATTACGACATATGTATATGTATATGTACATATTGATTGCTTCGTACCATAAAAAGGAAAGCATATTAACCTCTGCCGTATAGTGCGGTATGCCTCTCTTGTGGCTTCTTTCTACAAACCATCTGCTAGAGGAATACCTTGCCACGACGTATTCTACAAAGTCTTGCACACGTGAATGAGGGACTCTTTCTAATAGCACTGCCTCAAT
The DNA here is from genome assembly GCA_951828415.1 of Anomoia purmunda. Lineage (NCBI taxonomy): Eukaryota > Metazoa > Arthropoda > Insecta > Diptera > Tephritidae > Anomoia > Anomoia purmunda. The sequence continues at coordinate 81,387,806 of OX639997.1, read as the reverse complement.
TTTTTCCTCCATTGTAAATTTTAAAATTTTTTGATAAATTACCTACCAAAATCAGCTATTTTGCAGTGTGGCATTGTCCCATCGTCATTGTATAGAGTGTAAAAAGTCGATAATTTCTGATCTGTCAGAGTATAACAATTTCCACAAAAGATATACCCCATACACATTTTGTTTACCTTTAAGAAAGTAATACAAGTCTTGACAGCCCTTGGGCAGAATAAGTGTACAATTTTTCCGGGACAAGGAAACGCTATAATCTTGAAAGTTTAGAGGGTCAACATTTTTATTTCGTGCCGAGGATTCCGAGGGGGAAATGTCGAAAAAGGTAAAACTCTCAACTGCAAGCAATTTCGTAACTATATTTGAAAGTAAACGCGCAAGTAATGTTACTAAAAAATTATCGGTATATCTGCGCGTCTCGTAAACGGCAAACGCGGTGTTGTCGTGATCCGTCAATAACGATTATAAGATTAAGTTACTTTAGGGATAACAGCGTAATTTTTTTGGAGAGTTCATATCGATAAAAAAGTGTGCGACCTCGATGTTGGATTAAGATAATTTTTAGGTGTAGCCGCTTAAATGTTAAGTCTGTTCGACTTTTAATTTCTTACATGATCTGAGTTCAGACCGGCGTAATCCAGGTTGGTTTCTATCTTTAATACATCAAAATATTTTAGTACGAAAGGACCAAATATTTAAATAATTATATTTTATTTATTGAATTTTAATAATTTATAACTATTTTGGCACATTAGTGCAATAAATTTAGAATTTATTTATGTAATTTAATAACAAATAGTACTTGTTTTTTATAGAATTTATTTTATTTTTTGTCAGTAGATTAATTTTAGTAGTGTGTGTTTTAGTTAGAGTTGATTTTTTAACTCTTTTAGAACGTAAAGTATTAGGTTATATTCAAATTCGTAAGGGTCCTAACAAAGTGGGGTTAATAGGTATTCCTCAGCCTTTTTGTGATGCAATTAAATTATTTGCTAAAGAACAGACTTATCCTCTTTTATCAAATTATATTTCTTATTATTTTTCTCCAGTTCTTTCTTTATTTATTTCTTTATTAGTTTGATTTTGTATACCTTTATTTATTAAATTATTTTCTTTTAATTTAGGAATATTATATTTTTTGTGTTTTGCTAGTTTAGGAGTCTATACAGTAATAATTGCTGGGTGGTCTTCTAATTCTAATTATGCTTTATTAGGTGGGTTGCGAGCTGTTGCTCAGACTATTTCTTATGAAGTTAGAATAGCTTTAATTTTATTATCTTTTATTTTTTAATTGGTGGTTATAACGTTTTAGATTTTTTTGTATATCAAAATTATATTTGATTCTTAATTATTTTATTTCCTATTGGGCTTGTTTGATTTTGTATTTGTTTAGCTGAAACTAATCGTACCCCCTTTGATTTTGCTGAAGGTGAGTCTGAATTAGTGTCTGGATTTAATGTAGAATATAGAAATGGAGGGTCTGCTTTAATTTTTATATCTGAATATGCCAGTATTTTATTTATGAGTATATTATTTTGTATTATTTTTTTAGGCTGTGATTTATTTAATTTAATATTTTATATTAAATTAACTTTTATTTCATTTATATTTATTTGAACTCGTGGGACTTTACCACGAAGGTTATGATAAATTAATGTATTTGGCTTGAAAAAGTTTTTTACCTTTTTCATTAAATTATTTATTATTTTTTATTGGATTTAAATTATTAATAATTTATTTTATATTATTAACTTATTTTAGTAAAGTTAATAGAAATTTTATGTTCTATCTTATGTTTTCAAAACATATGCTTATTCAAGCTCATTAACTAATTAATTAAATTATTCCATCATTTATTAATTAGTGGATTAATAATATAATATAAAAAATATACAACTGTTAAAATTTCTCCTACTATTATATAAGGATCTTCTACTGGTCGGGCCCCAATTCATGTTAATAGTAGAACTGTTACTACTATAATTCAAAATAAGATTTTATTGATTGGGTAAAATTGAATTCCTCGAAATTTCCTTAAATTATAGAATGGGAGAATAGCTAAAATTGCAATTGATAAAACTAGAGCAATTACTCCTCCTAATTTATTAGGAATTGAACGTAAAATTGCATAAGCAAATACAAAATATCATTCTGGTTGGATATGGACTGGTGTCACTAAAGGATTTGCGGGAATGAAATTATCTGGGTCTTCTAGTAGATAAGGATTAATTAATGTTAATAATAGTAATAATATAATTATTACAATTAATCCTACAATATCTTTATAAGAAAAATATGGATGAAAAGGAATTTTATCAATATTAGAATTTAATCCAATAGGGTTATTTGATCCTGTTTGGTGTAAAAATAATAAGTGAATTAAAGTTATAGCTAGAACAATAAATATCTGCAGTATAATGTATAACTAAAAATAGCCCTGTTAAAATTTGAATAATTAAACATAATCCAAGTAGTGATCCAAAATATCATCAAGCTGAAATGTTAATTGGAGCTGGAAGGTCTACTAATGCATTATTTGCAATTTTAAATAAAGGGTGTTGGGTTCGTAAAGGTTTATTCATTAGTTAAATTATTAATCGTAAAGGACCATAAAATAATTTAGTAATTTTTACTACAGCAATTAGTGTAATTAATAAATAATTTATTAGTAGGATAGTAACTATATTTGTTGGGTAATTATATAATTTATTAAGACTTAATCTATTTTCTTTAATAAATATATTTATGTTATTAATTGATTGTATTTCATTATTTTCTAAAAAAAATGAAATATAAGTTTTAGCAATAAATAAATTTATTAAAATAAGAAGAAAAAAAATTATTATGCATATAATTGTCAATTTTATTGATAATGAGAATATTTCGTTAGATGCTAGTGAAGTTACATAAATAAATAATACTAATATACCTCCTAGAAAAATTAAAAATAAAATATAAGAAAATCAGAATCTTTTAGCTATTAATCCTGTTAATAGACAAATTTGTAAAGTTTGTAATAATAAAATTAATCCTATAGCTAAAGGATGATTTATTTGAATAAAAATAAAACTTGAAATTAATGTTAATGAAAATAATAAAAATTGTATTATATCAGAAGATAGTTTATTTAAAATATTAATTTTGGAGATTAATGATAAAAGTTTTACTTTTCTTTTGAAGTTTTAAAAGAGTATTCTTATTTTTGATTTACAAGACCAATGTTTTTGTTAAACTATTAAAACTAATGTTAATAATTTTATACTGAGGGTTACCTTGTTTATTATTTTTAATAGGTGTTTTTGTTTTTGTATCAAATCGTAAGCATTTATTGTCAATACTTTTAAGATTAGAATATATTGTATTAAATTTATTTTTTTTATTATTTATTTTTTTGAACTTAATGGATTTTAGAGGATTTTTTAGTATAATATTTTTAACTTTTAGAGTTTGTGAAGGGGCATTAGGGCTTTCTATTTTAGTTTCAATAATTCGAACTCATGGGAATGATTATTTTCAGTCTTTTAATATTATACAATGTTAAAAATAATTTTTATAATAATTTTTATTATTCCTATTTGTTTTATAAATTATTCATTTTGAATGGTTCAATGGTTATTTGTAATTATATTTTTTTTTATTTTTATAAATTTTTGTACAAATTATTTTGTAAATATTTCATATTTTTGGGATATGATGTTCTTTCTTATGGGTTAATTTTATTAAGTTGTTGAATTTGTAGGTTAATAATTACTGCAAGTGAATCAATTTATAAATATAATAATTATAAATGTTTATTTTTATTTAATATTATGATTCTTTTATTATTTTTAATTTTAAGATTTGCTAGAATAAATTTATTTATATTTTATGAATTTTTTGAAAGTAGATTAATTCCTACTTTATTTTTAATTTTAGGATGAGGGTATCAACCTGAGCGGTTGCAGGCTGGAGTTTATTTATTATTTTATACTTTATTAGTTTCTTTACCTATATTGGTAGGAATTTTTTATTTATACAATAATATAATAACTTTAAATTATTTTTTAATAAGTAATTATTTATTTAACTATGAAACATTATATTTATCTTTAATTTTAGCCTTTTTGGTTAAGATACCTATATTTTTAGTTCATCTGTGATTACCGAAAGCTCATGTTGAAGCCCCTGTTTCTGGTTCTATGATTTTAGCTGGAATTATGTTAAAATTGGGAGGCTATGGTTTATTACGTGTATTTTCTTATTTACAAATTGTTGGAATTAAATTTAATTACCTGTGAATTACTATTAGTTTAGTGGGAGGAGTTTTAATTAGTTTAGTATGTTTACGTCAAACGGATTTAAAGGCTTTAATTGCTTATTCTTCTGTAGCTCATATATGTAGGTATTGTTTTGGGGGGACTTATAACTTTAACTTATTGAGGGGTTTGTGGATCTTAGAGTTTAATAATTGCTCATGGATTATGTTCTTCTGGTTTATTTTGTTTAGCTAATATTACTTATGAGCGGTTAGGAAGTCGTAGTTTATTAATTAATAAAGGTTTATTAAATTTTATACCTTCAATAACTTTATGATGATTTTTATTAAGAGCTTGTAATATAGCTGCTCCTCCATCATTAAATTTATTAGGTGAAATTTCTTTATTAAATACATAGAATCATTAGTTGGTCTTGGTTAACTATAATTTCTTTATCTTTATTATCTTTTTTCAGAGCTGCTTATACTTTATATTTATATGCTTATAGACAACATGGTAAAATTTTTTCTGGAAGTTATTCATTTAGAGGTGGTAAAATTAGTGAATATTTTTTATTATTTCTTCATTGATTTCCTTTAAATTTATTCATTTTAAAGAGAGATAGTTGTATATTTTGAATTTAAATTTAAATAGTTTATTATAAAATATTGATTTGTGGTGTCAATGATATGATTTAATCATTTTAGATCGTGAATATATATATATCAATTTGTAGAATTATATTTGTGATTTCAATTCTTATTAGAACTATAAATTTTATTTTTTGATTAAATTTTTTATTAAATGATTTATGATATTTTTTGGAATGAGAGGTTATTAGATTAAATTCAACTAGAATTGTTATAACTTTTTTATTTGATTGAATAAGATTATTATTTATATCTTTTGTTTTATTCATTTCTTCTTTAGTAATTTATTATAGAAAGGAGTATATAAGAGGAGATGTAAATATTAATCGTTTTATTATGTTAGTTATTATATTTGTTTTGTCAATAATATAATTAATTTTTAGTCCTAATTTAATTAGAATTTTTTTAGGTTGAGATGGGTTAGGATTAGTTTCTTATTGTTTAGTTATTTATTTTCAAAATGTAAAATCTTATAATGCAGGAATATTAACTGCGCTATCTAATCGAATTGGTGATGTTGCTTTTTATTAGCCATTTCTTGAATATTAAACTATGGGAGATGAAATTATATTTTTTATTTAGAATTAATAAAAAATACAATTGAAATGAAAATTATTGGTTCATTAATTGTTTTGGCGGCTATAACTAAAAGAGCCCAAATTCCTTTTTCATCTTGGTTACCTGCTGCTATAGCTGCTCCCACTCCGGTTTCTGCTTTGGTTCATTCTTCAACTGTTGTTACTGTAGGGGCTTATTTATTAATTCGATTTAATTTTTTGTTGTATGAAAGTTGATTAGGCCAATTTTTATTATTATTATCTGGATTAACAATATTTATAGCTGGATTAGGTGATAATTGATTTAAAAAAATTTGAATTTGATTTAAAAAAAAATATTGCACTTTCTACTTTGAGTGAGTTGGGTTTAATAATAAGAATTTTATCTATAGGATTTTATAAATTGGCTTTTTTTCATCTGTTAACTCATGTTTTTTGTTGCAAATTTGGCTTTATGTGGAATACCTTTTTTAGCGGGATTTTATTCTAAGGATTTAATTTTAGAATTGGTTTGTTTAGATTATATAAATTGTTTTTCTTTTTTCTTATATTTTTTTCTACTGGGTTAACGGTTTGTTAATCTTTACGATTAGTTTATTATACAATAAGAGGTGAATTAAATTGTGGTTCTTTAAATATATTAAGGGATGAAGGCTGGGTTATACTACGGGGTATAATGGGTTTATTATTTATAAGAATTGTTGGTGGTAGTATACTTAGTTGGGTAATTTTTCCGACCCCTTATATAATTTGTTTACCTTATTATATAAAACTTTTAACATTATTTGTTTGTATTTTAGGAGGATTAATTGGGTATATTATTTCAAATGTTTCTTTATTTAATTTTAATAAATCTTTAAATAATTATTTTAGAAGTTATTTTTTTGGCTCAATATGATTTATGCCTTATATTGCTACTTATGGAATTATTAAATATCCTTTAATATTAGGTGGATTAGTTTTTAAATCATTTGATCAGGGTTGATCTGAATATGCTGGAGGGCAAAATTTATATAATGAACTAAAAAAATATTCTCAAGTAATTTTTTTAATACATAATAATAATTTGAAAATTTATTTAATATTATTTGTGTTGTGAATTATTTTTTTATTTAGTTTTTTTTAATATTTTATTCAAATAGCTTAAGAAAAGAGTATGACACTGAAGCTGTTAAGGTAATTATTTAACTTTTGAATATAGTTAACTTAATTAAGTAATTTATAAAGTAAAATTATTTAATTTTACAATGAAAATGTAGTGTTTTTATTAAACTATATAAATAGAAGCATAAATGGAATTTAACCATTAAAATAAAAAGTTAGCAGCTTTTTTTTGAACATCATACTTCTTTAATTGAAGCATAATCTCAATTCTATCATTAACAGTGATAAGCCTCTTTTTGGCTTCAATTAATCAATAAATCCTAGTAGAATAAGGGTATAAATGTTACCTAAAATTAGGTCGAAACTAATTGCAATAAATCGCTTCATATTCAAGGTAGATTGAAATTCAATACTTTTTGAATGCAAATCAAATGTTATAATTAACTACAACCCTGTGGGTATACAACTAATTTGATCAATTTAATATTCCTTGATTTCATTCATGATATAGACCCAAAATTAAAATAATAATAAAAATAATTGAGGTAGTGGATCATATTATGATATCTGATGTTTTAATAATAATAATTATTTGAAGAATTAAAGCAATTTCTACATCAAAAATTAAGAAAATAATTGTAATAAGGAAGAATCGTAAAGAAAAAGGAAGTCGAGAAGATTATTTTGGGTCAAACCCACATTCAAATGGAGAACATTTTTCTCGGTCTGTTAATGCTTTTTTAGATAAAATAGAAGCTAAAATTATTACAATATTTGTAATAATTACTAAAACTAGTGCTATTGTTATAATTGAAAATATTATCTACACTACACTGATGCGTAGACTTTATGATTGGAAGTCAAATATACTTATATATTATATAGATATTGAATTAATAAATTATCCTCCTCATCAATAGATGGAAATATATAAAAATAATCAAACAATATCAACAAAATGTCAATATCAAGCTGCTGCTTCAAATCCAAAATGGTGTGTTTTAGAAAAGTGGTTATTTAAATGGCGAATTAAACAGATTAATAAGAATGTTGTTCCAATTAGAACATGGAGGCCATGAAATCCTGTTGCTATATAAAAACTTGACCCATAAACTGAATCAGCAATTGTAAATGGGGCTTCAATATATTCATATGCTTGTAGTATGGAAAAATAAATCCCTAAAAGAACTGTAAAAAATAAACCTTGTGTAGCTTGTGAATGATTATTTTCTATTAAACTATGATGTGCTCAAGTTACTGTTACTCCTGAGGCTAATAAAATTGCTGTATTTAAAAGTGGAATTTGGAATGGATTAAAGGGTTTAATTCCTGCTGGAGGTCATGAGGCCCCTAATTCAATAGCTGGTGATAATCTACAATGAAAGAATGCTCAAACGAATGATACAAAAAATAAAATTTCTGATAAAATATATAAAATTATACCTCATCGTAACCCTAATGTTACTGGTAGTGTGTGTAATCCTTGAAAACATCTCGTCACCATTGATAAACTGTTAAAATAGTAATAATATTTCCTAATAAAAATAATGAAATATCATATTGAGGAAATCATTTAACTAATCCTGAAACTGATGTTATTGCTCCAATAGCTCCTGTTAAAGGTCATGGGCTATAATCTACTAAATGAAATGGATGATTGGCGTGTGTTGACATTAATTTACTTCTCTAGAATAAAGAGTTCTTAAAACTGCAAATACATAAGATTGAATTATAGCAACAGCTGACTCAAGTACTAATAAAGCAATTTGACCAATAATTAATAATGAAATTATAATATACGAAAGGGAAGGACCGGTATTTCCTAAAAGAGTTAAAAGTAAGTGACCTGCAATTATATTAGCTGCTAGTCGTACGGCTAGAGTACCTGGTCGAATTACATTTCTAATTGTTTCAATACATACTATAAAAGGTATAAGATTTGCAGGAGTACCTTGTGGCACTAAATGAGCAAATATATGTTGTGTATGATTGATTCACCCATATAACATAAAACATAATCATAATGGTAAGGCTAATGTTAATGTTAATGTTAAATGACTAGTTCTTGTAAAAATATATGGGAATAATCCTATGAAATTATTAAAAAGAATTAATGAAAATAGTGAAACAAAGATAAAAGTTGATCCTGAATGGCCTGACACTGTTAGTAATATTTTGAATTCTTTATGTAAGGTTATTAAAATTGAGTTTCAAAAAATATGATAACGTGAAGGTATTAATCAATAAGTTGATGGAATTAATAATAACCCTAGGATTGTTCTTAATCAGTTTAATGATAAATTAAAAATACTTGATGAGGGGTCGAAAACGGAAAATAAATTTGTTATCATTTTCAATTAAAAGATGAATATCCCTTGCTAGAAATTTTAGATTTAGGTGAATTAGGAATTACTGAATAATAATTTATTATTCTAAATAAAATAAATGTAATTGAAAACGTAATAAATAAAATTAATCAACCTATGGGTGCTATTTGTGGAATTAAAAAATATTAAATATTTTAATAATTTTAGTTTGACATACTAATGTTATAATTTTAACTAATTTTTTCATTAGAAGTAATTGCTAATTTACTATAAGGTGGTTTAAGAGACCAATACTTGCTTTCAGTCATCTAATGACGAATTAATTCTATTAGTAATTCATTTAATAAAATAGTTAACAGGAATAATTTCAACTACAATTGGCATAAAACTATGATTAGCACCGCAAATTTCAGAACATTGACCATAAAATAGACCTGGCCGGTTTATAAAAAAATTGGTTTGGTTTAATCGCCCAGGAGTTCCGTCAACATTTACTCCTAGAGCTGGAATTGTTCATGAATGAATTACATCAGCGGCAGTTACTAAAATTCGAATTTGTGAATTTATAGGTAGAATAACTCGGTTATCAAGATCTAATAATCGAAACCCGTCTATAGTTAATTCATTTGTGGGAGTCATATATGAATCAAATTCAACATTTATAAAATCTGAATATTCGTAGCTTCAGTATCATTGATGTCCAATAGCTTTTAGAGTAACTGAAGGTCATTAATTTCGTCAAGTAAATATAATAATCGTAAAGAGGGTAAGGCAATAAATAATAAAACAATTGCTGGAAGAATTGTTCAAATTACTTCAATAGTTTGTCCATGTAATAAATTTCGATTTGTATAAGAATTAAAGAATAATATAAATATTAAATAGCCTACTAAAGTTGTAATTATTAGTAAAATCATAAGTGTATGGTCGTGAAAAAATGTTAATTGTTCTATAAGTGGAGAGGCACTATCTTGAAGACCTAGAGCAGCTCATGTTATCATTAATTTCTAATAAAAGTTAAATACTTTATATATGAAGCTTAAATCCATTGCACTAATCTGCCATATTAGAAGTTAGTTAGAATAGGTAATTCAGAATAACTATGTTCAGACGGAGGAGTATTTTGTAATCATTCGATAGATGAATTAAGTTGTATAGGGTAAAGAGCTTGACGTTGTGAAATTAAACTTTCTCAAATAATAAATAAGAAAAATAAAATACCTAATAATGAAATAAATGAACCAATGGTTGAGACTACATTTCATGTTGTATAAGCATCTGGGTAGTCTGAGTATCGTCGTGGTATACCTGCTAATCCTAAAAAATGTTGAGGGAAGAAAGTTAAATTTACTCCAATAAATATAATAATAAATTGGCTTTTTAATCAATTAGGATTTAAATTTAGCCCTGTAAATAAAGTATACCAATGGATAAACCCTGCTATAATTGCAAATACTGCTCCTATAGATAATACATAATGAAAATGTGCTACAACATAATAAGTGTCGAGTAGGATAATGTCAACTGATGAATTAGCTAGTACAACTCCAGTTAATCCACCAACTGTAAATAAGAATACAAACCCTAATGCTCATAATAGGGCTGGTGAGTAATTTAATTGTGGTAGATGTAAAGTTGCTAATCAACTAAAAATTTTAATACCAGTTGGGATTATAGTAGCTGAGGTAAAGTAAGCTCGTGTATCTACATCTATTCCTACAGTAAATATAAGATGTGCTCATACAATAAATCCAAGTAAACCAATTGCTATTATTGCTTAAATTATCCCTAGTGAACCAAATGTCTCCTTTTTCTGATTCTTGACTAATAATATGAGAAATTATTCCAAATCCAGGTAAAATTAAAATATAAACTTCTGGGTGACCAAAAAATCAAAATAAATGTTGGTATAAAATTGGATCTCCACCACCAACAGGGTCAAAGAAGGAAGTATTTAGATTTCGATCTGTTAATAATATAGTAATAGCACCAGCTAATACTGGTAATGATAATAATAATAATAAAGCTGTTAAAACAACTGCTCATACAAATAAAGGTATTCGATCAAATGTAATTCCAGTTGATCGTATATTAATCACTGTAGTAATAAAATTTACTGCTCCTAAGATTGATGAAATTCCTGCAAGTGAAGAGAGAAAATTGCTAGATCAACAGATGCTCCTCCATGTGCAATAACAGATGATAAAGGAGGGTAAACAGTTCATCCAGTTCCGGCTCCATTTTCTACTATACTTCTTACTAATAATAATGTTAATGAAGGAGGTAATAATCAAAAACTTATATTGTTTATTCGAGGGAAAGCTATGTCTGGAGCACCAAGTATTAAAGGAACTAATCAATGAACTAAAAAAATATTCTCAAGTAATTTTTTTAATACATAATAATAATTTGAAAATTTATTTAATATTATTTGTGTTGTGAATTATTTTTTTATTTAGTTTTTTTTACTATTTTATTCAAATAGCTTAAGAAAAGAGTATGACACTGAAGCTGTTAAGGTAATTATTTAACTTTTGAATATAGTTAACTTAATTAAGTAATTTATAAAGTAAAATTACTTAATTTTACAATGAAAATGTAGTGTTTTTATTAAACTATATAAATAGAAGCATAAATGGAATTTAACCATTAAAATAAAAAGTTAGCAGCTTTTTTTTGAACATCATACTTCTTTAATTGAAGCATAATCTCAATTCTATCATTAACAGTGATAAGCCTCTTTTTGGCTTCAATTAATCAATAAATCCTAGTAGAATAAGGGTATAAATGTTACCTAAAATTAGGTCGAAACTAATTGCAATAAATCGTTTCATATTCAAGGTAGATTGAAATTCAATACTTTTTGAATGCAAATCAAATGTTATAATTAACTAAATTTGATCAATTTAATATTCCTTGATTTCATTCATGGTATAGACCGATAATTAAAATAATAATAAAAATAATTGAGGTAGTGGATCATATTATGATATCTGATGTTTTAATAATAATAATTATTTGAAGAATTAAAGCAATTTCTACATCAAAAATTAAGAAAATAATTGTAATAAGGAAGAATCGTAAAGAAAAAAGAAGTCGAGAAGATGATTTTGGGTCAAAACCACATTCAAATGGAGAACATTTTTCTCGGTCTGTTAATGCTTTTTTAGATAAAAAAGAAGCTAAAAGTATTACAATATTTGTAATAATTACTAAAACTAGTGCTATTGTTATAATTGAAAATATTATCTACACTACACTGATGCGTAGACTTTATGATTGGAAGTCAAATATACTTATATATTATATAGATATTGAATTAATAAATTATCCTCCTCATCAATAGTTAGATGGAAATATATAAAAATAATCAAACAATATCAACAAAATGTCAATATCAAGCTGCTGCTTCAAATCCAAAATGGTGTGTTTTAGAAAAGTGGTTATTTAAATGGCGAATTAAACAGATTAATAAGAATGTTGTTCCAATTAGAACATGGAGGCCATGAAATCCTGTTGCTATATAAAAACTTGACCCATAAACTGAATCAGCAATTGTAAATGGGGCTTCAATATATTCATATGCTTGTAGTATGGAAAAATAAATCCCTAAAAGAACTGTAAAAAATAAACCTTGTGTAGCTTGTGAATGATTATTTTCTATTAAACTATGATGTGCTCAAGTTACTGTTACTCCTGAGGCTAATAAAATTGCTGTATTTAAAAGTGGAATTTGGAATGGATTAAAGGGTTTAATTCCTGCTGGAGGTCATGAGGCCCCTAATTCAATAGCTGGTGATAATCTACTATGAAAGAATGCTCAAACGAATGATACAAAAAATAAAATTTCTGATAAAATATATAAAATTATACCTCATCGTAACCCTAATGTTACTGGTAGTGTGTGTAATCCTTGAAATGTTCCTTCTCGTGAAACATCTCGTCACCATTGATAAACTGTTAAAATAGTAATAATATTTCCTAATAAAAATAATGAAATATCATATTGATGAAATCATTTAACTAATCCTGAAACTGATGTTATTGCTCCAATAGCTCCTGTTAAAGGTCATGGGCTATAATCTACTAAATGAAATGGATGATTGGCGTGTGTTGACATTAATTTACTTCTCTAGAATAAAGAGTTCTTAAAACTGCAAATACATAAGATTGAATTATAGCAACAGCTGACTCAAGTACTAATAAAGCAATTTGACCAATAATTAATAATGAAATTATAATATACGAAAGGGAAGGACCGGTATTTCCTAAAAGAGTTAAAAGTAAGTGACCTGCAATTATATTAGCTGCTAGTCGTACGGCTAGAGTACCTGGTCGAATTACATTTCTAATTGTTTCAATACATACTATAAAAGGTATAAGATTTGCAGGAGTACCTTGTGGCACTAAATGAGCAGATATACATATGTTGTGTATGATTGATTCACCCATATAACATAAAACATAATCATAATGGTAAGGCTAATGTTAATGTTAATGTTAAATGACTAGTTCTTGTAAAAATATATGGGAATAATCCTATGAAATTATTAAAAAGAATTAATGAAAATAGTGAAACAAAGATAAAAGTTGATCCTGAATGGCCTGACACTGTTAGTAATATTTTGAATTCTTTATGTAAGGTTATTAAAATTGAGTTTCAAAAAATATGATAACGTGAAGGTATTAATCAATAAGTTGATGGAATTAATAATAACCCTAGGATTGTTCTTAATCAATTTAATGATAAATTAAAAATACTTGATGAGGGGTCGAAAACGGAAAATAAATTTGTTATCATTTTCAATTAAAAGATGAATATCCCTTGCTAGAAATTTTAGATTTAGGTGAATTAGGAATTACTGAATAATAATTTATTATTCTAAATAAAATAAATGTAATTGAAAACGTAATAAATAAAATTAATCAACCTATGGGTGCTATTTGTGAAATTAAAAAAAATTAAATATTTTAATAATTTTAGTTTGACATACTAATGTTATAATTTTAACTAATTTTTTCATTAGAAGTAATTGCTAATTTACTATAAGGTGGTTTAAGAGACCAATACTTGCTTTCAGTCATCTAATGACGAATTAATTCTATTAGTAATTCATTTAATAAAATAGTTAACAGGAATAATTTCAACTACAATTGGCATAAAACTATGATTAGCACCGCAAATTTCAGAACATTGACCATAAAATAGACCTGGCCGGTTTATAAAAAAATTGGTTTGGTTTAATCGCCCAGGAGTTCCGTCAACATTTACTCCTAGAGCTGGAATTGTTCATGAATGAATTACATCAGCGGCAGTTACTAAAATTCGAATTTGTGAATTTATAGGTAGAATAACTCGGTTATCAAGATCTAATAATCGAAACCCGTCTATAGTTAATTCATTTGTAGGAGTCATATATGAATCAAATTCAACATTTATAAAATCTGAATATTCGTAGCTTCAGTATCATTGATGTCCAATAGCTTTTAAAGTAACTGAAGGTTCATTAATTTCGTCAAGTAAATATAATAATCGTAAAGAGGGTAAGGCAATAAATAATAAAACAATTGCTGGAAGAATTGTTCAAATTACTTCAATAGTTTGTCCATGTAATAAATTTCGATTTGTATAAGAATTAAAGAATAATATAAATATTAAATAGCCTACTAAAGTTGCAATTATTAGTAAAATTATAAGTGTATGGTCGTGAAAAAATGTTAATTGTTCTATAAGTGGAGAGGCACTATCTTGAAGACCTAGAGCAGCTCATGTTGTCATTAATTTCTAATAAAAGTTAAATACTTTATATATGAAGCTTAAATCCATTGCACTAATCTGCCATATTAGAAGTTAGTTAGAATAGGAAATTCAGAATAACTATGTTCAGACGGAGGAGTATTTTGTAATCATTCGATAGATGAATTAAGTTGTATAGGGTAAAGAACTTGACGTTGTGAAATTAAACTTTCTCAAATAATAAATAAGAAAAATAAAATACCTAATAATGAAATAAATGAACCAATGGTTGAGACTACATTTCATGTTGTATAAGCATCTGGGTAGTCTGAGTATCGACTTGGTATACCTGCTAATCCTAAAAAATGTTGAGGGAAGAAAGTTAAATTTACTCCAATAAATATAATAATAAATTGGCTTTTTAATCAATTAGGATTTAAATTTAGCCCTGTAAATAAAGTATACCAATGGATAAACCCTGCTATAATTGCAAATACTGCTCCTATAGATAATACATAATGAAAATGTGCTACAACATAATAAGTGTCGAGTAGGATAATGTCAACTGATGAATTAGCTAGTACAACTCCAGTTAATCCACCAACTGTAAATAAGAATACAAACCCTAATGCTCATAATAGGGCTGGTGAGTAATTTAATTGTGTTCCATGTAAAGTTGCTAATCAACTAAAAATTTTAATACCAGTTGGGATTATAGTAGCTGAGGTAAAGTAAGCTCGTGTATCTACATCTATTCCTACAGTAAATATAAGATGTGCTCATACAATAAATCCAAGTAAACCAATTGCTATTATTGCATAAATTATCCCTAGTGAACCAAATGTTTCCTTTTTCTGATTCTTGACTAATAATATGAGAAATTATTCCAAATCCAGGTAAAATTAAAATATAAACTTCTGGGTGACCAAAAAATCAAAATAAATGTTGATATAAAATTGGATCTCCACCACCAGCAGGGTCAAAAAACGAAGTATTTAGATTTCGATCTGTTAATAATATAGTAATAGCACCAGCTAATACTGGTAATGATAATAATAATAATAAAGCTGTTAAAACAACTGCTCATACAAATAAAGGTATTCGATCAAATGTAATTCCAGTTGATCGTATATTAATCACTGTAGTAATAAAATTTACTGCTCCTAAGATTGATGAAATTCCTGCAAGTGAAGAGAGAAAATTGCTAGATCAACAGATGCTCCTCCATGTGCAATAACAGATTATAAAGGAGGGTAAACAGTTCATCCAGTTCCGGCTCCATTTTCTACTATAATTCTTACTAATAATAATGTTAATGAAGGAGGTAATAATCAAAAACTTATATTGTTTATTCGAGGGAAAGCTATGTCTGGAGCACCAAGTATTAAAGGAACTAATCAATGAACTAAAAAAATATTCTCAAGTAATTTTTTTAATACATAATAATAATTTGAAAATTTATTTAATATTATTTGTGTTGTGAATTATTTTTTATTTAGTTTTTTTTTTACTATTTTATTCAAATAGCTTAAGAAAAGAGTATGACACTGAAGCTGTTAAGGTAATTATTTAATTTTTGAATATAGTTAACTTAATTAAGTAATTTATAAAATAAAATTATTTAATTTTACAATGAAAATGTAGTGTTTTTATTAAACTATATAAATAGAAGCATAAATGGAATTTAACCATTAAAATAAAAAGTTAGCAGCTTTTTTTTGAACATCATACTTCTTTAATTGAAGCATAATCTCAATTCTATCATTAACAGTGATAAATCTCTTTTTGGCTTCAATTAATCAATAAATCCTAGTAGAATAAGGGTATAAATGTTACCTAAAATTAGGTCGAAACTAATTGCAATAAATCGCTTCATATTCAAGGTAGATTGAAATTCAATACTTTTTGAATGCAAATCAAATGTTATAATTAACTACAACCCTGTGGGTATACAACTAATTTGATCAATTTAATATTCCTTGATTTCATTCATGATATAGACCGATAATTAAAATAATAATAAAAATAATTGAGGTAGTGGATCATATTATGATATCTGATGTTTTAATAATAATAATTATTTGAAGAATTAAAGCAATTTCTACATCAAAAATTAAGAAAATAATTGTAATAAGGAAGAATCGTAAAGAAAAAGGAAGTCGAGAAGATTATTTTGGGTCAAAACCACATTCAAATGGAGAACATTTTTCTCGGTCTGTTAATGCTTTTTTAGATAAAATAGAAGCTAAAATTATTACAATATTTGTAATAATTACTAAAACTAGTGCTATTGTTATAATTGAAAATATTATCTACACTACACTGATGCGTAGACTTTATGATTGGAAGTCAAATATACCTATATATTATATAGATATTGAATTAATAAATTATCCTCCTCATCAATAGATGGAAATATATAAAAATAATCAAACAATATCAACAAAATGTCAATATCAAGCTGCTGCTTCAAATCCAAAATGGTGTGTTTTAGAAAAGTGGTTATTTAAATGGCGAATTAAACAGATTAATAAGAATGTTGTTCCAATTAGAACATGGAGTCCATGAAATCCTGTTGCTATATAAAAACTTGACCCATAAACTGAATCAGCAATTGTAAATGGGGCTTCAATATATTCATATGCTTGTAGTATGGAAAAATAAATCCCTAAAAGAGCTGTAAAAAATAAACCTTGTGTAGCTTGTGAATGATTATTTTCTATTAAACTATGATGTGCTCAAGTTACTGTTACTCCTGAGGCTAATAAAATTACTGTATTTAAAAGTGGAATTTGGAATGGATTAAAGGGTTTAATTCCTGCTGGAGGTCATGAGGCCCCTAATTCAATAGCTGGTGATAATCTACTATGAAAGAATGCTCAAGCGAATGATACAAAAAATAAAATTTCTGATAAAATATATAAAATTATCCCTCATCGTAACCCTAATGTTACTGATAGTGTGTGTAGTCCTTGATATGTTCCTTCTCGTGAAACATCTCGTCACCATTGATAAACTGTTAAAATAGTAATAATATTTCCTAATAAAAATAATGAAATATCATATTGATGAAATCATTTAACTAATCCTGAAACTTTTGTTATTGCTCCAATAGCTCCTGTTAAAGGTCATGGGCTATAATCTACTAAATGAAATGGATGATTGGCGTGTGTTGACATTAATTTACTTCTCTAGAATAAAGAGTTCTTAAAACTGCAAATACATAAGATTGAATTATAGCAACAGCTGACTCAAGTACTAATAAAGCAATTTGACCAATAATTAATAATGAAATTATAATATACGAAAGGGAAGGACCGGTATTTCCTAAAAGAGTTAAAAGTAAGTGACCTGCAATTATATTAGCAGCTAGTCGTACAGCTAGAGTACCTGGTCGAATTACATTTCTAATTGTTTCAATACATACTATAAAAGGTATAAGATTTGCAGGAGTACCTTGTGGCACTAAATGAGCAAATATATGTTGTATATGATTGATTCACCCATATAACATAAAACATAATCATAATGGTAAGGCTAATGTTAATGCTAATGTTCAATGACTAGTTCTTGTAAAAATATATGGGAATAATCCTATGAAATTATTAAAAAGAATTAATGAAAATAGTGAAACAAAGATAAAAGTTGATCCTGAATGGCCTGACACTGTTAGTAATATTTTGAATTCTTTATGTAAGGTTATTAGAATTGAGTTTCAAAAAATATGATAACGTGAAGGTATTAATCAATAAGTTGATGGAATTAATAATAACCCTAGGATTGTTCTTAATCAATTTAATGATAAATTAAAAATACTTGATGAGGGGTCGAAAACGGAAAATAAATTTGTTATCATTTTCAATTAAAAGATGAATATCCCTTGCTAGAAATTTTAGATTTAGGTGAATTAGGAATTACTGAATAATAATTTATTATTCTAAATAAAATAAATGTAATTGAAAACGTAATAAATAAAATTAATCAACCTATGGGTGCTATTTGTGAAATTAAAAAATATTAAATATTTTAATAATTTTAGTTTGACATACTAATGTTATAATTTTAACTAATTTTTTCATTAGAAATAATTGCTAATTTACAATAAGGTGGTTTAAGAGACCAATACTTGCTTTCAGTCATCTAATGACGAATTAATTCTATTAGTAATTCATTTAATAAAATAGTTAACAGGAATAATTTCAACTACAATTGGCATAAAACTATGATTAGCACCGCAAATTTCAGAACATTGACCATAAAATAGACCTGGCCGGTTTATAAAAAAATTGGTTTGGTTTAATCGCCCAGGAGTTCCGTCAACATTTACTCCTAGAGCTGGAATTGTTCATGAATGAATTACATCAGCGGCAGTTACTAAAATTCGAATTTGTGAATTTATAGGTAGAATAACTCGGTTATCAAGATCTAATAATCGAAACCCGTCTATAGTTAATTCATTTGTAGGAGTCATATATGAATCAAATTCAACATTTATAAAATCTGAATATTCGTAGCTTCAGTATCATTGATGTCCAATAGCTTTTAGAGTAACTGAAGGTTCATTAATTTCGTCAAGTAAATATAATAATCGTAAAGAAGGTAAGGCAATAAATAATAAAACAATTGCTGGAAGAATTGTTCAAATTACTTCAATAGTTTGTCCATGTAATAAATTTCGATTTGTATAAGAATTAAAGAATAATATAAATATTAAATAGCCTACTAAAGTTGTAATTATTAGTAAAATTATAAGTGTATGGTCGTGAAAAAATGTTAATTGTTCTATAAGTGGAGAGGCACTATCTTGAAGACCTAGAGCAGCTCATGTTGTCATTAATTTCTAATAAAAGTTAAATACTTTATATATGAAGCTTAAATCCATTGCACTAATCTGCCATATTAGAAGTTAGTTAGAATAGGTAATTCAGAATAACTATGTTCAGACGGAGGAGTATTTTGTAATCATTCAATAGATGAATTAAGTTGTATAGGGTAAAGAACTTGACGTTGTGAAATTAAACTTTCTCAAATAATAAATAAGAAAAATAAAATACCTAATAATGAAATAAATGAACCAATGGTTGAGACTACATTTCATGTTGTATAAGCATCTGGGTAGTCTGAGTATCGTCGTGGTATACCTGCTAATCCTAAAAAATGTTGAGGGAAGAAAGTTAAATTTACTCCAATAAATATAATAATAAATTGGCTTTTTAATCAATTAGGATTTAAATTTAGCCCTGTAAATAAAGTATACCAATGGATAAACCCTGCTATAATTGCAAATACTGCTCCTATAGATAATACATAATGAAAATGTGCTACAACATAATAAGAGTCGAGTAGGATAATGTCAACTGATGAATTAGCTAGTACAACTCCAGTTAATCCACCAACTGTAAATAAGAATACAAACCCTAATGCTCATAATAGGGCTGGTGAGTAATTTAATTGTGTTCCATGTAAAGTTGCTAATCAACTAAAAATTTTAATACCAGTTGGGATTATAGTAGCTGAGGTAAAGCAAGCTCGTGTATCTACATCTATTCCTACAGTAAATATATGATGTGCTCATACAATAAATCCAAGTAAACCAATTGCTATTATTGCATAAATTATCCCTAGTGAACCAAATGTTTCCTTTTTCTGATTCTTGACTAATAATATGAGAAATTATTCCAAATCCAGGTAAAATTAAAATATAAACTTCTGGGTGACCAAAAAATCAAAATAAATGTTGGTATAAAATTGGATCTCCACCACCAGCAGGGTCAAAAAAGGAAGTATTTAGATTTCGATCTGTTAATAATATAGTAATAGCACCAGCTAAAACTGGTAATGATAATAATAATAATAAAGCTGTTAAAACAACTGCTCATACAAATAAAGGTATTCGATCAAATGTAATTCCAGTTGATCGTATATTAATCACTGTAGTAATAAAATTTACTGCTCCTAAGATTGATGAAATTCCTGCAAGTGAAGAGAGAAAATTGCTAGATCAACAGATGCTCCTCCATGTGCAATAACAGATGATAAAGGAGGGTAAACAGTTCATTCAGTTCCGGCTCCATTTTCTACTATACTTCTTACTAATAATAATGTTAATGAAGGAGGTAATAATCAAAAACTTATATTGTTTATTCGAGGGAAAGCTATGTCTGGAGCACCAAGTATTAAAGGAACTAATCAATGAACTAAAAAAAAAATATTTTTAAATTTTATTTTTATTTTTTAATTTTTTTAATACATAATAATAATTTGAAAATTTATTTAATATTATTTGTGTTGTGAATTATTTTTTTATTTAGTTTTTTTTACTATTTTATTCAAATAGCTTAAGAAAAGAGTATGACACTGAAGCAGTCAAGGTAATTATTTAACTTTTGAATATAGTTAACTTAATTAAGTAATTTATAAAGTAAAATTACTTAATTTTACAATGAAAATGTAGTGTTTTTATTAAACTATATAAATAGAAGCATAAATGGAATTTAACCATTAAAATAAAAAGTTAGCAGCTTTTTTTTGAACATCATACTTCTTTAATTGAAGCATAATCTCAATTCTATCATTAACAGTGATAAGCCTCTTTTTGGCTTCAATTAATCAATAAATCCTAGTAGAATAAGGGTATAAATGTTACCTAAAATTAGGTCGAAACTAATTGCAATAAATCGCTTCATATTCAAGGTAGATTGAAATTCAATACTTTTTGAATGCAAATCAAATGTTATAATTAACTACAACCCTGTGGGTATACAACTAATTTGATCAATTTAATATTCCTTGATTTCATTCATGATATAGACCGATAATTAAAATAATAATAAAAATAATTGAGGTAGTGGATCATATTATGATATCTGATGTTTTAATAATAATAATTATTTGAAGAATTAAAGCAATTTCTACATCAAAAATTAAGAAAATAATTGTAATAAGGAAGAATCGTAAAGAAAAAGGAAGTCGAGAAGATTATTTTGGGTCAAAACCACATTCAAATGGAGAACATTTTTCTCGGTCTGTTAATGCTTTTTTAGATAAAATAGAAGCTAAAATTATTACAATATTTGTAATAATTACTAAAACTAGTGCTATTGTTATAATTGAAAATATTATCTACACTACACTGATGCGTAGACTTTATGATTGGAAGTCAAATATACCTATATATTATATAGATATTGAATTAATAAATTATCCTCCTCATCAATAGATGGAAATATATAAAAATAATCAAACAATATCAACAAAATGTCAATATCAAGCTGCTGCTTCAAATCCAAAATGGTGTGTTTTAGAAAAGTGGTTATTTAAATGGCGAATTAAACAGATTAATAAGAATGTTGTTCCAATTAGAAGATGGAGGCCATGAAATCCTGTTGCTATATAAAAACTTGACCCATAAACTGAATCAGCAATTGTAAATGGGGCTTCAATATATTCATATGCTTGTAGTATGGAAAAATAAATCCCTAAAAGAACTGTAAAAAATAAACCTTGTGTAGCTTGTGAATGATTATTTTCTATTAAACTATGATGTGCTCAAGTTACTGTTACTCCTGAGGCTAATAAAATTGCTGTATTTAAAAGTGGAATTTGGAATGGATTAAAGGGTTTAATTCCTGCTGGAGGTCATGAGGCCCCTAATTCAATAGCTGGTGATAATCTACTATGAAAGAATGCTCAAACGAATGATACAAAAAATAAAATTTCTGATAAAATATATAAAATTATACCTCATCGTAACCCTAATGTTACTGGTAGTGTGTGTAATCCTTGAAATGTTCCTTCTCGTG
This sequence comes from Anomoia purmunda, assembly GCA_951828415.1. NCBI lineage: Eukaryota > Metazoa > Arthropoda > Insecta > Diptera > Tephritidae > Anomoia > Anomoia purmunda. Next base: position 81,365,394 of record OX639997.1, on the reverse strand, counting down.
AAACATCTCGTCACCATTGATAAACTGTTAAAATAGTAATAATATTTCCTAATAAAAATAATGAAATATCATATTGATGAAATCATTTAACTAATCCTGAAACTTTTGTTATTGCTCCAATAGCTCCTGTTAAAGGTCATGGGCTATAATCTACTAAATGAAATGGATGATTGGCGTGTGTTGACATTAATTTACTTCTCTAGAATAAAGAGTTCTTAAAACTGCAAATACATAAGATTGAATTATAGCAACAGCTGACTCAAGTACTAATAAAGCAATTTGACCAATAATTAATAATGAAATTATAATATACGAAAGGGAAGGACCGGTATTTCCTAAAAGAGTTAAAAGTAAGTGACCTGCAATTATATTAGCTGCTAGTCGTACGGCTAGAGTACCTGGTCGAATTACATTTCTAATTGTTTCAATACATACTATAAAAGGTATAAGATTTGCAGGAGTACCTTGTGGCACTAAATGAGCAAATATATGTTGTGTATGATTGATTCACCCATATAACATAAAACATAATCATAATGGTAAGGCTAATGTTAATGTTAATGTTAAATGACTAGTTCTTGTAAAAATATATGGGAATAATCCTATGAAATTATTAAAAAGAATTAGTGAAAATAGTGAAACAAAGATAAAAGTTGATCCTGAATGGCCTGACACTGTTAGTAATATTTTGAATTCTTTATGTAAGGTTATTAGAATTGAGTTTCAAAAAATATGATAACGTGAAGGTATTAATCAATAAGTTGATGGAATTAATAATAACCCTAGGATTGTTCTTAATCAATTTAATGATAAATTAAAAATACTTGATGAGGGGTCGAAAACGGAAAATAAATTTGTTATCATTTTCAATTAAAAGATGAATATCCCTTGCTAGAAATTTTAGATTTAGGTGAATTAGGAATTACTGAATAATAATTTATTATTCTAAATAAAATAAATGTAATTGAAAACGTAATAAATAAAATTAATCAACCTATGGGTGCTATTTGTGAAATTAAAAAATATTAAATATTTTAATAATTTTAGTTTGACATACTAATGTTATAATTTTAACTAATTTTTTCATTAGAAGTAATTGCTAATTTACTATAAGGTGGTTTAAGAGACCAATACTTGCTTTCAGTCATCTAATGACGAATTAATTCTATTAGTAATTCATTTAATAAAATAGTTAACAGGAATAATTTCAACTACAATTGGCATAAAACTATGATTAGCACCGCAAATTTCAGAACATTGACCATAAAATAGACCTGGCCGGTTTATAAAAAAATTGGTTTGGTTTAATCGCCCAGGAGTTCCGTCAACATTTACTCCTAGAGCTGGAATTGTTCATGAATGAATTACATCAGCGGCAGTTACTAAAATTCGAATTCGTGAATTTATAGGTAGAATAACTCGGTTATCAAGATCTAATAATCGAAACCCGTCTATAGTTAATTCATTTGTAGGAGTCATACATATATGAATCAAATTCAACATTTATAAAATCTGAATATTCGTAGCTTCAGTATCATTGATGTCCAATAGCTTTTAGAGTAACTGAAGGTTCATTAATTTCGTCAAGTAAATATAATAATCGTAAAGAGGGTAAGGCAATAAATAATAAAACAATTGCTGGAAGAATTGTTCAAATTACTTCAATAGTTTGTCCATGTAATAAATTTCGATTTGTATAAGAATTAAAGAATAATATAAATATTAAATAGCCTACTAAAGTTGTAATTATTAGTAAAATTATAAGTGTATGGTCGTGAAAAAATGTTAATTGTTCTATAAGTGGAGAGGCAATATCTTGAAGACCTAGAGCAGCTCATGTTGTCATTAATTTCTAATAAAAGTTAAATACTTTATATATGAAGCTTAAATCCATTGCACTAATCTGCCATATTAGAAGTTAGTTAGAATAGGTAATTCAGAATAACTATGTTCAGACGGAGGAGTATTTTGTAATCATTCAATAGATGAATTAAGTTGTATAGGGTAAAGAACTTGACGTTGTGAAATTAAACTTTCTCAAATAATAAATAAGAAAAATAAAATACCTAATAATGAAATAAATGAACCAATGGTTGAGACTACATTTCATGTTGTATAAGCATCTGGGTAGTCTGAGTATCGTCGTGGTATACCTGCTAATCCTAAAAAATGTTGAGGGAAGAAAGTTAAATTTACTCCAATAAATATAATAATAAATTGGCTTTTTAATCAATTAGGATTTAAATTTAGCCCTGTAAATAAAGTATACCAATGGATAAACCCTGCTATAATTGCAAATACTGCTCCTATAGATAATACATAATGAAAATGTGCTACAACATAATAAGAGTCGAGTAGGATAATGTCAACTGATGAATTAGCTAGTACAACTCCAGTTAATCCACCAACTGTAAATAAGAATACAAACCCTAATGCTCATAATAGGGCTGGTGAGTAATTTAATTGTGTTCCATGTAAAGTTGCTAATCAACTGAAAATTTTAATACCAGTTGGGATTATAGTAGCTGAGGTAAAGTAAGCTCGTGTATCTACATCTATTGCTACAGTAAATATATGATGTGCTCATACAATAAATCCAAGTAAACCAATTGCTATTATTGCATAAATTATCCCTAGTGAACCAAATGTTTCCTTTTTCTGATTCTTGACTAATAATATGAGAAATTATTCCAAATCCAGGTAAAATTAAAATATAAACTTCTGGGTGACCAAAAAATCAAAATAAATGTTGGTATAAAATTGGATCTCCACCACCAGCAGGGTCAAAAAAGGAAGTATTTAGATTTCGATCTGTTAATAATATAGTAATAGCACCAGCTAATACTGGTAATGATAATAATAATAATAAAGCTGTTAAAACAACTGCTCATACAAATAAAGGTATTCGATCAAATGTAATTCCAGTTGATCGTATATTAATAACTGTAGTAATAAAATTTACTGCTCCTAAGATTGATGAAATTCCTGCAAGTGAAGAGAGAAAATTGCTAGATCAACAGATGCTCCTCCATGTGCAATAACAGATGATAAAGGAGGGTAAACAGTTCATCCAGTTCCGGCTCCATTTTCTACTATACTTCTTACTAATAATAATGTTAATGAAGGAGGTAATAATCAAAAACTTATATTGTTTATTCGAGGGAAAGCTATGTCTGGAGCACCAAGTATTAAAGGAACTAATCAATGAACTAAAAAAATATTCTCAAGTAATTTTTTTAATACATAATAATAATTTGAAAATTTATTTAATATTATTTGTGTTGTGAATTATTTTTTTATTTAGTTTTTTTTACTATTTTATTCAAATAGCTTAAGAAAAGAGTATGACACTGAAGCTGTTAAGGTAATTATTTAACTTTTGAATATAGTTAACTTAATTAAGTAATTTATAAAGTAAAATTACTTAATTTTACAATGAAAATGTAGTGTTTTTATTAAGCTATATAAATAGAAGCATAAATGGAATTTAACCATTAAAATAAAAAGTTAGCAGCTTTTTTTTGAACATCATACTTCTTTAATTGAAGCATAATCTCAATTCTATCATTAACAGTGATAAGCCTCTTTTTGGCTTCAATTAATCAATAAATCCTAGTAGAATAAGGGTATAAATGTTACCTAAAATTAGGTCGAAACTAATTGCAATAAATCGCTTCATATTCAAGGTAGATTGAAATTCAATACTTTTTGAATGCAAATCAAATGTTATAATTAACTACAACCCTGTGGGTATACAACTAATTTGATCAATTTAATATTCCTTGATTTCATTCATGATATAGACCGATAATTAAAATAATAATAAAAATAATTGAGGTAGTGGATCATATTATGATATCTGATGTTTTAATAATAATAATTATTTGAAGAATTAAAGCAATTTCTACATCAAAAATTAAGAAAATAATTGTAATAAGGAAGAATCGTAAAGAAAAAGGAAGTCGAGAAGATGATTTTGGGTCAAAACCACATTCAAATGGAGAACATTTTTCTCGGTCTGTTAATGCTTTTTTAGATAAAATAGAAGCTAAAATTATTACAATATTTGTAATAATTACTAAAACTAGTGCTATTGTTATAATTGAAAATATTATCTACACTACACTGATGCGTAGACTTTATGATTGGAAGTCAAATATACTTACAAATATATTATATAGATATTGAATTAATAAATTATCCTCCTCATCAATAGATGGAAATATATAAAAATAATCAAACAATATCAACAAAATGTCAATATCAAGCTGCTGCTTCAAATCCAAAATGGTGTGTTTTAGAAAAGTGGTTATTTAAATGGCGAATTAAACAGATTAATAAGAATGTTGTTCCAATTAGAACATGGAGGCCATGAAATCCTGTTGCTATATAAAAACTTGACCCATAAACTGAATCAGCAATTGTAAATGGGGCTTCAATATATTCATATGCTTGTAGTATGGAAAAATAAATCCCTAAAAGAACTGTAAAAAATAAACCTTGTGTAGCTTGTGAATGATTATTTTCTATTAAACTATGATGTGCTCAAGTTACTGTTACTCCTGAGGCTAATAAAATTGCTGTATTTAAAAGTGGAATTTGGAATGGATTAAAGGGTTTAATTCCTGCTGGAGGTCATGAGGCCCCTAATTCAATAGCTGGTGATAATCTACTATGAAAGAATGCTCAAACGAATGATACAAAAAATAAAATTTCTGATAAAATATATAAAATTATACCTCATCGTAACCCTAATGTTACTGGTAGTGTGTGTAATCCTTGAAATGTTCCTTCTCGTGAAGCATCTCGTCACCATTGATAAACTGTTAAAATAGTAATAATATTTCCTAATAAAAATAATGAAATATCATATTGATGAAATCATTTAACTAATCCTGAAACTGATGTTATTGCTCCAATAGCTCCTGTTAAAGGTCATGGGCTATAATCTACTAAATGAAATGGATGATTGGCGTGTGTTGACATTAATTTACTTCTCTAGAATAAAGAGTTCTTAAAACTGCAAATACATAAGATTGAATTATAGCAACAGCTGACTCAAGTACTAATAAAGCAATTTGACCAATAATTAATAATGAAATTATAATATACGAAAGGGAAGGACCGGTATTTCCTAAAAGAGTTAAAAGTAAGTGACCTGCAATTATATTAGCTGCTAGTCGTACGGCTAGAGTACCTGGTCGAATTACATTTCTAATTGTTTCAATACATACTATAAAAGGTATAAGATTTGCAGGAGTACCTTGTGGCACTAAATGAGCAAATATATGTTGTGTATGATTGATTCACCCATATAACATAAAACATATTCATAATGGAGAGGCTAATGTTAATGTTAATGTTAAATGACTAGTTCTTGTAAAAATATATGGGAATAATCCTATGAAATTATTAAAAAGAATTAATGAAAATAGTGAAACAAAGATAAAAGTTGATCCTGAATGGCCTGACACTGTTAGTAATATTTTGAATTCTTTATGTAAGGTTATTAGAATTGAGTTTCAAACAATATGATAACGTGAAGGTATTAATCAGTAAGTTGATGGAATTAATAATAACCCTAGGAATGTTCTTAATCAATTTAATGATAAATTAAAAATACTTGATGAGGGGTCGAAAACGGAAAATAAATTTGCTATCATTTTCAATTAAAAGATGAATATCCCTTGCTAGAAATTTTAGATTTAGGTGAATTAGGAATTACTGAATAATAATTTATTATTCTAAATAAAATAAATGTAATTGAAAACGTAATAAATAAAATTAATCAACCTATGGGTGCTATTTGTGGAATTAAAAAATATTAAATATTTTAATAATTTTAGTTTGACATACTAATGTTATAATTTTAACTAATTTTTTCATTAGAAGTAATTGCTAATTTACTATAAGGTGGTTTAAGAGACGAATACTTGCTTTCAGTCATCTAATGACGAATTAATTCTATTAGTAATTCATTTAATAAAATAGTTAACAGGAATAATTTCAACTACAATTGGCATAAAACTATGATTAGCACCGCAAATTTCAGAACATTGACCATAAAATAGACCTGGCCGGTTTATAAAAAAATTGGTTTGGTTTAATCGCCCAGGAGTTCCGTCAACATTTACTCCTAGAGCTGGAATTGTTCATGAATGAATTACATCAGCGGCAGTTACTAAAATTCGAATTTGTGAATTTATAGGTAGAATAACTCGGTTATCAAGATCTAATAATCGAAACCCGTCTATAGTTAATTCATTTGTAGGAGTCATATATGAATCAAATTCAACATTTATAAAATCTGAATATTCGTAGCTTCAGTATCATTGATGTCCAATAGCTTTTAGAGTAACTGAAGGTCATTAATTTCGTCAAGTAAATATAATAATCGTAAAGAGGGTAAGGCAATAAATAATAAAACAATTGCTGGAAGAATTGTTCAAATTACTTCAATAGTTTGTCCATGTAATAAATTTCGATTTGTATAAGAATTAAAGAATAATATAAATATTAAATAGCCTACTAAAGTTGTAATTATTAGTAAAATCATAAGTGTATGGTCGTGAAAAAATGTTAATTGTTCTATAAGTGGAGAGGCACTATCTTGAAGACCTAGAGCAGCTCATGTTGTCATTAATTTCTAATAAAAGTTAAATACTTTATATATGAAGCTTAAATCCATTGCACTAATCTGCCATATTAGAAGTTAGTTAGAATAGGTAATTCAGAATAACTATGTTCAGACGGAGGAGTATTTTGTAATCATTCGATAGATGAATTAAGTTGAATAGGGTAAAGAACTTGACGTTGTGAAATTAAACTTTCTCAAATAATAAATAAGAAAAATAAAATACCTAATAATGAAATAAATGAACCAATGGTTGAGACTACATTTCATGTTGTATAAGCATCTGGGTAGTCTGAGTATCGTCGTGGTATACCTGCTAATCCTAAAAAATGTTGAGGGAAGAAAGTTAAATTTACTCCAATAAATATAATAATAAATTGGCTTTTTAATCAATTAGGATTTAAATTTAGCCCTGTAAATAAAGTATACCAATGGATAAACCCTGCTATAATTGCAAATACTGCTCCTATAGATAATACATAATGAAAATGTGCTACAACATAATAAGTGTCGAGTAGGATAATGTCAACTGATGAATTAGCTAGTACAACTCCAGTTAATCCACCAACTGTAAATAAGAATACAAACCCTAATGCTCATAATAGGGCTGGTGAGTAATTTAATTGTGCTCCATGTAAAGTTGCTAATCAACTAAAAATTTTAATACCAGTTGGGATTATAGTAGCTGAGGTAAAGTAAGCTCGTGTATCTACATCTATTCCTACAGTAAATATATGATGTGCTCATACAATAAATCCAAGTAAACCAATTGCTATTATTACATAAATTATCCCTAGTGAACCAAATGTTTCCTTTTTCTGATTCTTGACTAATAATATGAGAAATTATTCCAAATCCAGGTAAAATTAAAATATAAACTTCTGGGTGACCAAAAAATGAAAATAAATGTTGGTATAAAATTGGATCTCCACCACCAGCAGGGTCAAAAAAGGAAGTATTTAGATTTCGATCTGTTAATAATATAGTAATAGCACCAGCTAATACTGGTAATGATAATAATAATAATAAAGCTGTTAAAACAACTGCTCATACAAATAAAGGTATTCGATCAAATGTAATTCCAGTTGATCGTATATTAATCACTGTAGTAATAAAATTTACTGCTCCTAAGATTGATGAAATTCCTGCAAGTGAAGAGAGAAAATTGCTAGATCAACAGATGCTCCTCCATGTGCAATAACAGATGATAAAGGAGGGTAAACAGTTCATCCAGTTCCGGCTCCATTTTCTACTATACTTCTTACTAATAATAATGTTAATGAAGGAGGTAATAATCAAAAACTTATATTGTTTATTCGGGGGAAAGCTATGTCTGGAGCACCAAGTATTAAAGGAACTAATCAATGAACTAAAAAAATATTCTCAAGTAATTTTTTTAATACATAATAATAATTTGAAAATTTATTTAATATTATTTGTGTTGTGAATTATTTTTTTATTTAGTTTTTTTTAATATTTTATTCAAATAGCTTAAGAAAAGAGTATGACACTGAAGCTGTTAAGGTAATTATTTAACTTTTGAATATAGTTAACTTAATTAAGTAATTTATAAAGTAAAATTATTTAATTTTACAATGAAAATGTAGTGTTTTTATTAAACTATATAAATAGAAGCATAAATGGAATTTAACCATTAAAATAAAAAGTTAGCAGCTTTTTTTTGAACATCATACTTCTTTAATTGAAGCATAATCTCAATTCTATCATTAACAGTGATAAGCCTCTTTTTGGCTTCAATTAATCAATAAATCCTAGTAGAATAAGGGTATAAATGTTACCTAAAATTAGGTCGAAACTAATTGCAATAAATCGCTTCATATTCAAGGTAGATTGAAATTCAATACTTTTTGAATGCAAATCAAATGTTATAATTAACTAAATTTGATCAATTTAATATTCCTTGATTTCATTCATGATATAGACCGATAATTAAAATAATAATAAAAATAATTGAGGTAGTGGATCATATTATGATATCTGATGTTTTAATAATAATAATTATTTTAAGAATTAAAGCAATTTCTACATCAAAAATTAAGAAAATAATTGTAATAAGGAAGAATCGTAAAGAAAAAAGAAGTCGAGAAGATGATTTTGGGTCAAAACCACATTCAAATGGAGAACATTTTTCTCGGTCTGTTAATGCTTTTTTAGATAAAATAGAAGCTAAAATTATTACAATATTTGTAATAATTACTAAAACTAGTGCTATTGTTATAATTGAAAATATTATCTACACTACACTGATGCGTAGACTTTATGATTGGAAGTCAAATATACTTATATATTATATAGATATTGAATTAATAAATTATCCTCCTCATCAATAGTTAGATGGAAATATATAAAAATAATCAAACAATATCAACAAAATGTCAATATCAAGCTGCTGCTTCAAATCCAAAATGGTGTGTTTTAGAAAAGTGGTTATTTAAATGGCGAATTAAGAGTGTTATTCCAATTAGAACATGGAGGCCATGAAATCCTGTTGCTATATAAAAACTTGACCCATAAACTGAATCAGCAATTGTAAATGGGGCTTCAATATATTCATATGCTTGTAGTATGGAAAAATAAATCCCTAAAAGAACTGTAAAAAATAAACCTTGTGTAGCTTGTGAATGATTATTTTCTATTAAACTATGATGTGCTCAAGTTACTGTTACTCCTGAGGCTAATAAAATTGCTGTATTTAAAAGTGGAATTTGGAATGGATTAAAGGGTTTAATTCCTGCTGGAGGTCATGAGGCCCCTAATTCAATAGCTGGTGATAATCTACTATGAAAGAATGCTCAAACGAATGATACAAAAAATAAAATTTCTGATAAAATATATAAAATTATACCTCATCGTAACCCTAATGTTACTGGTAGTGTGTGTAATCCTTGAAATGTTCCTTCTCGTGAAGCATCTCGTCACCATTGATAAACTGTTAAAATAGTAATAATATTTCCTAATAAAAATAATGAAATATCATATTGATGAAATCATTTAACTAATCCTGAAACTGATGTTATTGCTCCAATAGCTCCTGTTAAAGGTCATGGGCTATAATCTACTAAATGAAATGGATGATTGGCGTGTGTTGACATTAATTTACTTCTCTAGAATAAAGAGTTCTTAAAACTGCAAATACATAAGATTGAATTATAGCAACAGCTGACTCAAGTACTAATAAAGCAATTTGACCAATAATTAATAATGAAATTATAATATACGAAAGGGAAGGACCGGTATTTCCTAAAAGAGTTAAAAGTAAGTGACCTGCAATTATATCAGCTGCTAGTCGTACGGCTAGAGTACCTGGTCGAATTACATTTCTAATTGTTTCAATACATACTATAAAAGGTATAAGATTTGCAGGAGTACCTTGTGGCACTAAATGAGCAAATATATGTTGTGTATGATTGATTCACCCATATAACATAAAACATAATCATAATGGTAAGGCTAATGTTAATGTTAATGTTAAATGACTAGTTCTTGTAAAAATATATGGGTATAATCCTATGAAATTATTAAAAAGAATTAATGAAAATAGTGAAACAAAGATAAAAGTTGATCCTGAATGGCCTGACACTGTTAGTAATATTTTGAATTCTTTATGTAAGGTTATTAAAATTGAGTTTCAAAAAATATGATAACGTGAAGGTATTAATCAATAAGTTGATGGAATTAATAATAACCCTAAGATTGTTCTTAATCAATTTAATGATAAATTAAAAATACTTGATGAGGGGTCGAAAACGGAAAATAAATTTGTTATCATTTTCAATTAAAAGATGAATATCCCTTGCTTGAAATTTTAGATTTAGGTGAATTAGGAATTACTGAATAATAATTTATTATTCTAAATAAAATAAATGTAATTGAAAACGTAATAAATAAAATTAATCAACCTATGGGTGCTATTTGTGGAATTAAAAAATATTAAATATTTTAATAATTTTAGTTTGACATACTAATGTTATAATTTTAACTAATTTTTTCATTAGAAGTAATTGCTAATTTACTATAAGGTGGTTTAAGAGACCAATACTTGCTTTCAGTCATCTAATGACGAATTAATTCTATTAGTAATTCATTTAATAAAATAGTTAACAGGAATAATTTCAACTATAATTGGCATAAAACTATGATTAGCACCGCAAATTTCAGAACATTGACCATAAAATAGACCTGGCCGGTTTATAAAAAAATTGGTTTGGTTTAATCGCCCAGGAGTTCCGTCAACATTTACTCCTAGAGCTGGAATTGTTCATGAATGAATTACATCAGCGGCAGTTACTAAAATTCGAATTTGTGAATTTATAGGTAGAATAACTCGGTTATCAAGATGTAATAATCGAAACCCGTCTATAGTTAATTCATTTGTAGGAGTCATGTATGAATCAAATTCAACATTTATAAAATCTGAATATTCGTAGCTTCAGTATCATTGATGTCCAATAGCTTTTAGAGTAACTGAAGGTTCATTAATTTCGTCAAGTAAATATAATAATCGTAAAGAGGGTAAGGCAATAAATAATAAAACAATTGCTGGAAGAATTGTTCAAATTACTTCAATAGTTTGTCCATGTAATAAATTTCGATTTGTATACGAATTAAAGAATAATATAAATATTAAATAGCCTACTAAAGTTGTAATTGTTAGTAAAATTATAAGTGTATGGTCGTGAAAAAATGTTAATTGTTCTATAAGTGGAGAGGCACTATCTTGAAGACCTAGAGCAGCTTATGTTGTCATTAATTTCTAATAAAAGTTAAATACTTTATATATGAAGCTTAAATCCATTGCACTAATCTGCCATATTAGAAGTTAGTTAGAATAGGTAATTCAGAATAACTATGTTCAGACGGAGGAGTATTTTGTAATCATTCAATAGATGAATTAAGTTGTATAGGGTAAAGAACTTGACGTTGTGAAATTAAACTTTCTCAAATAATAAATAAGAAAAATAAAATACCTAATAATGAAATAAATGAACCAATGGTTGAGACTACATTTCATGTTGTATAAGCATCTGGGTAGTCTGAGTATCGTCGTGGTATACCTGCTAATCCTAAAAAATGTTGAGGGAAGAAAGTTAAATTTACTCCAATAAATATAATAATAAATTGGCTTTTTAATCAATTAGGATTTAAATTTAGCCCTGTAAATAAAGTATACCAATGGATAAACCCTGCTATAGTTGCAAATACTGCTCCTATAGATAATACATAATGAAAATGTGCTACAACATAATAAGTGTCGAGTAGGATAATGTCAACTGATGAATTAGCTAGTACAACTCCAGTTAATCCACCAACTGTAAATAAGAATACAAACCCTAATGCTCATAATAGGGCTGGTGAGTAATTTAATTGTGCTCCATGTAAAGTTGCTAATCAACTAAAAATTTTAATACCAGTTGGGATTATAGTAGCTGAGGTAAAGTAAGCTCGTGTATCTACATCTATTCCTACAGTAAATATATGATGTGCTCATACAATAAATCCAAGTAAACCAATTGCTATTATTACATAAATTATCCCTAGTGAACCAAATGTTTCCTTTTTCTGATTCTTGACTAATAATATGAGAAATTATTCCAAATCCAGGTAAAATTAAAATATAAACTTCTGGGTGACCAAAAAATCAAAATAAATGTTGGTATAAAATTGGATCTCCACCACCAGCAGGGTCAAAAAAGGAAGTATTTAGATTTCGATCTGTTAATAATATAGTAATAGCACCAGCTAATACTGGTAATGATAATAATAATAATAAAGCTGTAAAAACAACTGCTCATACAAATAAAGGTATTCGATCAAATGTAATTCCAGTTGATCGTATATTAATCACTGTAGTAATAAAATTTACTGCTCCTAAGATTGATGAAATTCCTGCAAGTGAAGAGAGAAAATTGCTAGATCAACAGATGCTCCTCCATGTGCAATAACAGATGATAAAGGAGGGTAAACAGTTCATCCAGTTCCGGCTCCATTTTCTACTATACTTCTTACTAATAATAATGTTAATGAAGGAGGTAATAATCAAAAACTTATATTGTTTATTCGGGGGAAAGCTATGTCTGGAGCACCAAGTATTAAAGGAACTAATCAATGAACTAAAAAAATATTCTCAAGTAATTTTTTTAATACATAATAATAATTTGAAAATTTATTTAATATTATTTGTGTTGTGAATTATTTTTTTATTTAGTTTTTTTTAATATTTTATTCAAATAGCTTAATAAAAGAGTATGACACTGAAGCTGTTAAGGTAATTATTTAACTTTTGAATATAGTTAACTTAATTAAGTAATTTATAAAGTAAAATTATTTAATTTTACAATGAAAATGTAGTGTTTTTATTAAACTATATAAATAGAAGCATAAATGGAATTTAACCATTAAAATAAAAAGTTAGCAGCTTTTTTTTGAACATCATACTTCTTTAATTGAAGCATAATCTCAATTCTATCATTAACAGTGATAAGCCTCTTTTTGGCTTCAATTAATCAATAAATCCTAGTAGAATAAGGGTATAAATGTTACCTAAAATTAGGTCGAAACTAATTGCAATAAATCGCTTCATATTCAAGGTAGATTAAAATTCAATACTTTTTGAATGCAAATCAAATGTTATAATTAACTACAACCCTGTGGGTATACAACTAATTTGATCAATTTAATATTCCTTGATTTCATTCATGATATAGACCGATAATTAAAATAATAATAAAAATAATTGAGGTAGTGGATCATATTATGATATCTGATGTTTTAATAATAATAATTATTTGAAGAATTAAAGCAATTTCTACATCAAAAATTAAGAAAATAATTGTAATAAGGAAGAATCGTAAAGAAAAAGGAAGTCGAGAAGATGATTTTGGGTCAAAACCACTTTCAAATGGAGAACATTTTTCTCGGTCTGTTAATGCTTTTTTAGATAAAATAGAAGCTAAAATTATTACAATATTTGTAATAATTACTAAAACTAGTGCTATTGTTATAATTGAAAATATTATCTACACTACACTGATGCGTAGACTTTATGATTGGAAGTCAAATATACTTATATATTATATAGATATTGAATTAATAAATTATCCTCCTCATCAATAGATGGAAATATATAAAAATAATCAAACAATATCAACAAAATGTCAATATCAAGCTGCTGCTTCAAATCCAAAATGGTGTGTTTTAGAAAAGTGGTTATTTAAATGGCGAATTAAACAGATTAATAAGAATGTTGTTCCAATTAGAACATGGAGGCCATGAAATCCTGTTGCTATATAAAAACTTGACCCATAAACTGAATCAGCAATTGTAAATGGGGCTTCAATATATTCATATGCTTGTAGTATGGAAAAATAAATCCCTAAAAGAACTGTAAAAAATAAACCTTGTGTAGCTTGTGAATGATTATTTTCTATTAAACTATGATGTGCTCAAGTTACTGTTACTCCTGAGGCTAATAAAATTGCTGTATTTAAAAGTGGAATTTGGAATGGATTAAAGGGTTTAATTCCTGCTGGAGGTCATGAGGCCCCTAATTCAATAGCTGGTGATAATCTACTATGAAAGAATGCTCAAACGAATGATACAAAAAATAAAATTTCTGATAAAATATATAAAATTATACCTCATCGTAACCCTAATGTTACTGGTAGTGTGTGTAATCCTTGAAATGTTCCTTCTCGTGAAGCATCTCGTCACCATTGATAAACTGTTAAAATAGTAATAATATTTCCTAATAAAAATAATGAAATATCATATTGATGAAATCATTTAACTAATCCTGAAACTGATGTTATTGCTCCAATAGCTCCTGTTAAAGGTCATGGGCTATAATCTACTAAATGAAATGGATGATTGGCGTGTGTTGACATTAATTTACTTCTCTAGAATAAAGAGTTCTTAAAACTGCAAATACATAAGATTGAATTATAGCAACAGCTGACTCAAGTACTAATAAAGCAATTTGACCAATAATTAATAATGAAATTATAATATACGAAAGGGAAGGACCGGTATTTCCTAAAAGAGTTAAAAGTAAGTGACCTGCAATTATATTAGCTGCTAGTCGTACGGCTAGAGTACCTGGTCGAATTACATTTCTAATTGTTTCAATACATACTATAAAAGGTATAAGATTTGCAGGAGTACCTTGTGGCACTAAATGAGCAAATATATGTTGTGTATGATTGATTCACCCATATAACATAAAACATATTCATAATGGAGAGGCTAATGTTAATGTTAATGTTAAATGACTAGTTCTTGTAAAAATATATGGGAATAATCCTATGAAATTATTAAAAAGAATTAATGAAAATAGTGAAACAAAGATAAAAGTTGATCCTGAATGGCCTGACACTGTTAGTAATATTTTGAATTCTTTATGTAAGGTTATTAGAATTGAGTTTCAAACAATATGATAACGTGAAGGTATTAATCAATAAGTTGATGGAATTGATAATAACCCTAGGAATGTTCTTAATCAATTTAATGATAAATTAAAAATACTTGATGAGGGGTCGAAAACGGAAAATAAATTTGCTATCATTTTCAATTAAAAGATGAATATCCCTTGCTAGAAATTTTAGATTTAGGTGAATTAGGAATTACTGAATAATAATTTATTATTCTAAATAAAATAAATGTAATTGAAAACGTAATAAATAAAATTAATCAACCTATGGGTGCTATTTGTGGAATTAAAAAATATTAAATATTTTAATAATTTTAGTTTGACATACTAATGTTATAATTTTAACTAATTTTTTCATTAGAAGTAATTGCTAATTTACTATAAGGTGGTTTAAGAGACGAATACTTGCTTTCAGTCATCTAATGACGAATTAATTCTATTAGTAATTCATTTAATAAAATAGTTAACAGGAATAATTTCAACTACAATTGGCATAAAACTTTGATTAGCACCGCAAATTTCAGAACATTGACCATAAAATAGACCTGGCCGGTTTATAAAAAAATTGGTTTGGTTTAATCGCCCAGGAGTTCCGTCAACATTTACTCCTAGAGCTGGAATTGTTCATGAATGAATTACATCAGCGGCAGTTACTAAAATTCGAATTTGTGAATTTATAGGTAGAATAACTCGGTTATCAAGATCTAATAATCGAAACCCGTCTATAGTTAATTCATTTGTGGGAGTCATATATGAATCAAATTCAACATTTATAAAATCTGAATATTCGTAGCTTCAGTATCATTGATGTCCAATAGCTTTTAGAGTAACTGAAGGTCATTAATTTCGTCAAGTAAATATAATAATCGTAAAGAGGGTAAGGCAATAAATAATAAAACAATTGCTGGAAGAATTGTTCAAATTACTTCAATAGTTTGTCCATGTAATAAATTTCGATTTGTATAAGAATTAAAGAATAATATAAATATTAAATAGCCTACTAAAGTTGTAATTATTAATAAAATCATAAGTGTATGGTCGTGAAAAAATGTTAATTGTTCTATAAGTGGAGAGGCACTATCTTGAAGACCTAGAGCAGCTCATGTTGTCATTAATTTCTAATAAAAGTTAAATACTTTATATATGAAGCTTAAATCCATTGCACTAATCTGCCATATTAGAAGTTAGTTAGAATAGGTAATTCAGAATAACTATGTTCAGACGGAGGAGTATTTTGTAATCATTCGATAGATGAATTAAGTTGTATAGGGTAAAGAGCTTGACGTTGTGAAATTAAACTTTCTCATATAATAAATAAGAAAAATAAAATACCTAATAATGAAATAAATGAAAAAATGGTTGAGACTACATTTCATGTTGTATAAGCATCTGGGTAGTCTGAGTATCGTCGTGGTATACCTGCTAATCCTAAAAAATGTTGAGGGAAGAAAGTTAAATTTACTCCAATAAATATAATAATAAATTGGCTTTTTAATCAATTAGGATTTAAATTTAGCCCTGTAAATAAAGTATACCAATGGATAAACCCTGCTATAATTGCAAATACTGCTCCTATAGATAATACATAATGAAAATGTGCTACAACATAATAAGTGTCGAGTAGGATAATGTCAACTGATGAATTAGCTAGTACAACTCCAGTGAATCCACCAACTGTAAATAAGAATACAAATCCTAATGCTCATAATAGGGCTGGTGAGTAATTTAATTGTGTTCCATGTAAAGTTGCTAATCAACTAAAAATTTTAATACCAGTTGGGATTATAGTAGCTGAGGTAAAGTAAGCTCGTGTATCTACATCTATTCCTACAGTAAATATAAGATGTGCTCATACAATAAATCCAAGTAAACCAATTGCTATTATTGCATAAATTATCCCTAGTGAACCAAATGTTTCCTTTTTCTGATTCTTGACTAATAATATGAGAAATTATTCCAAATCCAGGTAAAATTAAAATATAAACTTCTGGGTGACCAAAAAATCAAAATAAATGTTGGTATAAAATTGGATCTCCACCACCAGCAGGGTCAAAAAAGGAAGTATTTAGATTTCGATCTGTTAATAATATAGTAATAGCACCAGCTAATACTGGTAATGATAATAATAATAATAAAGCTGTTAAAACAACTGCTCATACAAATAAAGGTATTCGATCAAATGTAATTCCAGTTGATCGTATATTAATCACTGTAGTAATAAAATTTACTGCTCCTAAGATTGATGAAATTCCTGCCAAGTGAAGAGAGAAAATTGCTAGATCAACAGATGCTCCTCCATGTGCAATAACAGATGATAAAGGAGGGTAAACAGTTCATCCAGTTCCGGCTCCATTTTCTACTATACTTCTTACTAATAATAATGTTAATGAAGGAGGTAATAATCAAAAACTTATATTGTTTATTCGGGGGAAAGCTATGTCTGGAGCACCAAGTATTAAAGGAACTAATCAATGAACTAAAAAAATATTCTCAAGTAATTTTTTTAATACATAATAATAATTTGAAAATTTATTTAATATTATTTGTGTTGTGAATTATTTTTTTATTTAGTTTTTTTTTACTATTTTATTCAAATAGCTTAAGAAAAGAGTATGACACTGAAGCTGTTAAGGTAATTATTTAATTTTTGAATATAGTTAACTTAATTAAGTAATTTATAAAGTAAAATTACTTAATTTTACAATGAAAATGTAGTGTTTTTATTAAACTATATAAATAGAAGCATAAATGGAATTTAACCATTAAAATAAAAAGTTAGCAGCTTTTTTTTGAACATCATACTTCTTTAATTGAAGCATAATCTCAATTCTATCATTAACAGTGATAAGCCTCTTTTTGGCTTCAATTAATCAATAAATCCTAGTAGAATAAGGGTATAAATGTTACCTAAAATTAGGTCGAAACTAATTGCAATAAATCGCTTCATATTCAAGGTAGATTGAAATTCAATACTTTTTGAATGCAAATCAAATGTTATAATTAACTACAACCCTGTGGGTATACAACTAATTTGATCAATTTAATATTCCTTGATTTCATTCATGATATAGACCGATAATTAAAATAATAATAAAAATAATTGAGGTAGTGGATCATATTATGATATCTGATGTTTTAATAATAATAATTATTTGAAGAATTAAAGCAATTTCTACATCAAAAATTAAGAAAATAATTGTAATAAGGAAGAATCGTAAAGAAAAAGGAAGTCGAGAAGATGATTTTGGGTCAAAACCACATTCAAATGGAGAACATTTTTCTCGGTCTGTTAATGCTTTTTTAGATAAAATAGAAGCTAAAATTATTACAATATTTGTAATAATTACTAAAACTAGTGCTATTGTTATAATTGAAAATATTATCTACACTACACTGATGCGTAGACTTTATGATTGGAAGTCAAATATACTTACATATATATTATATAGATATTGAATTAATAAATTATCCTCCTCATCAATAGATGGAAATATATAAAAATAATCAAACAATATCAACAAAATGTCAATATCAAGCTGCTGCTTCAAATCCAAAATGGTGTGTTTTAGAAAAGTGGTTATTTAAATGGCGAATTAAACAGATTAATAAGAATGTTGTTCCAATTAGAACATGGAGGCCATGAAATCCTGTTGCTATATAAAAACTTGACCCATAAACTGAATCAGCAATTGTAAATGGGGCTTCAATATATTCATATGCTTGTAGTATGGAAAAATAAATCCCTAAAAGAACTGTAAAAAATAAACCTTGTGTAGCTTGTGAATGATTATTTTCTATTAAACTATGATGTGCTCAAGTTACTGTTACTCCTGAGGCTAATAAAATTGCTGTATTTAAAAGTGGAATTTGGAATGGATTAAAGGGTTTAATTCCTGCTGGAGGTCATGAGGCCCCTAATTCAATAGCTGGTGATAATCTACTATGAAAGAATGCTCAAACGAATGATACAAAAAATAAAATTTCTGATAAAATATATAAAATTATACCTCATCGTAACCCTAATGTTACTGGTAGTGTGTGTAATCCTTGAAATGTTCCTTCTCGTGAAGCATCTCGTCACCATTGATAAACTGTTAAAATAGTAATAATATTTCCTAATAAAAATAATGAAATATCATATTGATGAAATCATTTAACTAATCCTGAAACTGATGTTATTGCTCCAATAGCTCCTGTTAAAGGTCATGGGCTATAATCTACTAAATGAAATGGATGATTGGCGTGTGTTGACATTAATTTACTTCTCTAGAATAAAGAGTTCTTAAAACTGCAAATACATAAGATTGAATTATAGCAACAGCTGACTCAAGTACTAATAAAGCAATTTGACCAATAATTAATAATGAAATTATAATATACGAAAGGGAAGGACCGGTATTTCCTAAAAGAGTTAAAAGTAAGTGACCTGCAATTATATTAGCTGCTAGTCGTACGGCTAGAGTACCTGGTCGAATTACATTTCTAATTGTTTCAATACATACTATAAAAGGTATAAGATTTGCAGGAGTACCTTGTGGCACTAAATGAGCAAATATATGTTGTGTATGATTGATTCACCCATATAACATAAAACATAATCATAATGGTAAGGCTAATGTTAATGTTAATGTTAAATGACTAGTTCTTGTAAAAATATATGGGAATAATCCTATGAAATTATTAAAAAGAATTAATGAAAATAGTGAAACAAAGATAAAAGTTGATCCTGAATGGCCTGACACTGTTAGTAATATTTTGAATTCTTTATGTAAGGTTATTAGAATTGAGTTTCAAAAAATATGATAACGTGAAGGTATTAATCAATAAGTTGATGGAATTAATAATAACCCTAGGATTGTTCTTAATCAATTTAATGATAAATTAAAAATACTTGATGAGGGGTCGAAAACGGAAAATAAATTTGTTATCATTTTCAATTAAAAGATGAATATCCCTTGCTAGAAATTTTAGATTTAGGTGAATTAGGAATTACTGAATAATAATTTATTATTCTAAATAAAATAAATGTAATTGAAAACGTAATAAATAAAATTAATCAACCTATGGGTGCTATTTGTGAAATTAAAAAATATTAAATATTTTAATAATTTTAGTTTGACATACTAATGTTATAATTTTAACTAATTTTTTCATTAGAAGTAATTGCTAATTTACATAAGGTGGTTTAAGAGACCAATACTTGCTTTCAGTCATCTAATGACGAATTAATTCTATTAGTAATTTATTTAATAAAATAGTTAACAGGAATAATTTCAACTACAATTGGCATAAAACTATGATTAGCACCGCAAATTTCAGAACATTGACCATAAAATAGACCTGGCCGGTTTATAAAAAAATTGGTTTGGTTTAATCGCCCAGGAGTTCCGTCAACATTTACTCCTAGAGCTGGAATTGTTCATGAATGAATTACATCAGCGGCAGTTACTAAAATTCGAATTTGTGAATTTATAGGTAGAATAACTCGGTTATCAAGATCTAATAATCGAAACCCGTCTATAGTTAATTCATTTGTAGGAGTCATATATGAATCAAATTCAACATTTATAAAATCTGAATATTCGTAGCTTCAGTATCATTGATGTCCAATAGCTTTTAGAGTAACTGAAGGTTCATTAATTTCGTCAAGTAAATAAAATAATCGTAAAGAGGGTAAGGCAATAAATAATAAAACAATTGCTGGAAGAATTGTTCAAATTACTTCAATAGTTTGTCCATGTAATAAATTTCGATTTGTATAAGAATTAAAGAATAATATAAATATTAAATAGCCTACTAAAGTTGTAATTATTAGTAAAATTATAAGTGTATGGTCGTGAAAAAATGTTAATTGTTCTATAAGTGGAGAGGCACTATCTTGAAGACCTAGAGCAGCTCATGTTGTCATTAATTTCTAATAAAAGTTAAATACTTTATATATGAAGCTTAAATCCATTGCACTAATCTGCCATATTAGAAGTTAGTTAGAATAGGTAATTCAGAATAACTATGTTCAGACGGAGGAGTATTTTGTAATCATTCAATAGATGAATTAAGTTGTATAGGGTAAAGAACTTGACGTTGTGAAATTAAACTTTCTCAAATAATAAATAAGAAAAATAAAATACCTAATAATGAAATAAATCAACCAATGGTTGAGACTACATTTCATGTTGTATAAGCATCTGGGTAGTCTGAGTATCGTCGTGGTATACCTGCTAATCCTAAAAAATGTTGAGGGAAGAAAGTTAAATTTACTCCAATAAATATAATAATAAATTGGCTTTTTAATCAATTAGGATTTAAATTTAGCCCTGTAAATAAAGTATACCAATGGATAAACCCTGCTATAATTGCAAATACTGCTCCTATAGATAATACATAATGAAAATGTGCTACAACATAATAAGTGTCGTGTAGGATAATGTCAACTGATGAATTAGCTAGTACAACTCCAGTTAATCCACCAACTGTAAATAAGAATACAAACCCTAATGCTCATAATAGGGCTGGTGAGTAATTTAATTGTGTTCCATGTAAAGTTGCTAATCAACTAAAAATTTTAATACCAGTTGGGATTATAGTAGCTGAGGTAAAGTAAGCTCGTGTATCTACATCTATTCCTACAGTAAATATATGATGTGCTCATACAATAAATCCTAGTAAACCAATTGCTATTATTGCATAAATTATCCCTAGTGAACCAAATGTTTCCTTTTTACCTGATTCTTGACTAATAATATGAGAAATTATTCCAAATCCAGGTAAAATTAAAATATAAACTTCTGGGTGACCAAAAAATCAAAATAAATGTTGGTATAAAATTGGATCTCCACCACCAGCAGGGTCAAAAAAGGAAGTATTTAGATTTCGATCTGTTAATAATATAGTAATAGCACCAGCTAATACTGGTAATGATAATAATAATAATAAAGCTGTTAAAACAACTGCTCATACAAATAAAGGTATTCGATCAAATGTAATTCCAGTTGATCGTATATTAATCACTGTAGTAATAAAATTTACTGCTCCAAAAATTGATGAAATTCCTGCCAAGTGAAGAGAGAAAATTGCTAGATCAACAGATGCTCCTCCATGTGCAATAACAGATGATAAAGGAGGGTAAACAGTTCATCCAGTTCCGGCTCCATTTTCTACTATACTTCTTACTAATAATAATGTTAATGAAGGAGGTAATAATCAAAAACTTATATTGTTTATTCGAGGGAAAGCTATGTCTGGAGCACCAAGTATTAAAGGAACTAATCAATTTCCAAACCCTCCAATTATAACAGGCATAACTATGAAAAAAATTATTACAAAAGCATGAGCTGTAACAATTACATTATAAATCTGGTCATCACCAATTAAAGCACCAGGATGACCTAATTCTGCTCGGATTAGAATACTTAAAGAAGTCCCTACTATACCTGCTCAAGCCCCAAAAATAAAATATAAGGTTTCAATATCTTTATGATTTGTTGAGAATAATCACTGTCGCTATTAGATTAAATGGCTGAAATTTAGGCGATAAATTAATATATGTAAATCTATTTATAAGAATCCATTCTTTTTAATCAAGGCTGACAGTGATTATTTGATTTGATAGGCTTTATATTCAATAATGACATTAGATTGCAATTCTAAAGGAGTATAAAATTACTAAGGCTTAAAAGATTTAACTTATATTTATAATTTTGAAGACTATTAGTTTATTTAACTTAAAGCCTTATAAATATTAAGATGAATTATAATAATACATAAACTATTGATACTAAAATTAAACTAAATGTTGAAATAAAAGATGAAAATAATATACATTTAAATGAAAAATTGTTAACAGGTATATTATTTATTCAATTATTTTCATGATAATGTTGTATAAAAGCAGCAAAACATAAGCGTAAATAAAAAAATAAGGTAATTAAGGTTATTATTATTGTCACAGTTATAAGTATAAACTGATTATTAATAATTAACACTTGAATAACAAGTCATTTTGGTAAAAATCCAATGAATGGGGGTAGACCTCCTAAAGACAGTAAATTAATGAATACAATAAATTTTAAAATCTTTGAAGGAAAAAACGAATTAAATAATTGATTTATATTAAAAATTTTGAGATTATTGAATATAATAATTAAACTGAAAGATAAAAATCTATAAAAAGAAAAATAAATAAATCATATTGATTTATTATTTTGTATAGCAATTAACATTCATCCTAGATGGTTGATTGATGAAAATGCTATTAGTTTTCGCAAAGAAGTTTGATTCAATCCTCCTAATGCTCCAATAATTGTTGACAAAATAATTACTATAATAATTAAAATATTTTGTGAAATATATAAAATTATTATAAGAGGGGCAATTTTTTGTCATGTTATTAATAATAAAGCGTTTATTCAGGATAACCCTTCTATAACATTTGGAAATCAAAAATGAAATGGAGCTGCCCCACTTTTTAATAATAAAGAAGAAGAATAAATTAAATTAATATATGTTGTTTCACCAGCTATTATTGGAAAATTATTTAAATATATTATAATAATAGCAAATAATAATACAGAGGAGGCTAATGCTTGAGTTAAAAAATATTTAATAGATGCTTCTGTTGATATTAAATTATTATCTCTTATTAGGGGGATAAAAGACTATAAATTAATTTCTAGACCTATTCAAGCTCTTAATCAAGAAAGGGTGTGCCAGTTGTGCGTTTTTTTAATTGTCCTGAATATTTTGCAAACATGGAAAATGGATTACAAAAACGGCTTCTGGTGGTGGAATAACACGTAGCCAGGTGCAACCTAGTAGGCCTGGTAGCCAGTGCTGCGATTTTATTTTATTATATAAATGATTACAAAATAAAAAATAAAAACTGGCCTTGTCATTTTCCATACACAAGAATCAGAGGCTCACTTGGCTTGCACTGAGATGACATTGTCTAAACTGTTTCAAGCTGAAAATCTTTGGATTCATTACATATCTTAGACTTCGATCCTAAACAGGTGTGTACAAATGGGCAAGCTCTGCATTACATCGTCATTTGCATAACACCATAGCGAAATATTTGGATTGTTATGAGCTGAGGGTAAAGGGCTGTGCCGGTTTTTCGAAGAGGAGGAAATAAAAGTAAAAACAATTGAATTAGAATATATTTCATTGAAAATATTACATGGCACTTAACTTACTGCATCAATCTGCTGAGGATCCCAAAGAATAGGAGGAAGCAACGGCTTCCTTTAACTTCGGAGAGGCGAAGTATTTAGCAAGGCTTTTTGATGAAAGCGGTAAGTTGGGGTTGCCATAAGGCAAACGGAGTGAACATTCCGCCTGCCTTGCTGTTTTGGGGGGCATCAGACCGGGCTGTATTGGCATGGCGTAGATCCGCACCAAGAAAACTTTCGGCCGGTCCTGCTTTATAGAAGGAGGGGTCGGCCAGTCGCAAGTTGGTAAAGCCTCGCGCGGTATGCTTTCTCAACCAACGTAATGGGCTCAATGTTGGCGCAGCCAACAACTCTTCATTGCCACCAATCTTATTTCGCATTGTTAAGTCGTACACTCGGCCGGCTCCACGCACTTGAGTCACCGTAGCGGCGGAAACAGTGGTCGGCGGACTCACAGAGTAGATGACGGCACGCAATGCGGTGAACCTATCCGCAGCATGTATTCGTACCAATGCCGTAAGTGCCAATGCCAGGAGAGTGCTGCTGATCGTAGCTCTGTTATCGCTCGTGCACCTTGGCCACACCTTGTTCTCGATTGGAGTGCCCGCTGAGACGAATCGAGTCTAAGTCAGCCGTTTCCATTCCGCAAATCTGAACGGAAGTCACCAGCTCGCTTAAGTCGGCGAGACGAATCGTGTCTGTCTCAGTCTTGAGTGAGTGGTGCGTGTCGTATGGAGGCGTGGCCGGAACGGGTGGGTGAGCATTGTAGCGGTTGTTGCCATGGTTGGCGGTGGTGCATCCCTTTCTTCATTTTGGCAGGTATTATCTATCCCTGCCATCTTAGATCCTCATTTTCCACTTGCTGTGTCAATGAAAGTTCGGCGAAGAAGATAGCTTGGGCCATAAAGCAATGTGTCGTGTGATTTTCGACATCGCCTGCATCTAATAACGCTGTCGCACTCATATGGTCCGAAGCGAGGCAAATGCTGCAGTAACGATAAAGAAGCGACATGCTGATCCGGATTTCGGCAGACATTCTGCGGAATTCAGTGCACAAATGGAAGAGATGGAATTTCGACCTTTTCTAAATAAACAAAATAAAATTAGTTCATAGCAAATCTAGTAAATTTTATTAGATAAAAGCAACAAATTCCACTATTGGTCTACTGATTATACCGCGCTGAGTTTTAAAGTCGACAATTTACACCTTGTCATCTGAACCAGAATGAATCTTTGCCACCCTACTCAATCTCCAGTCGTTGGGACGTATATTTTCCTCGCGAACCACTCCCAAATCGTTGATTGCAAGATTTTCTGTGGATGTTTCATTTTTCTTCTGATTATAACGCGCTGAGTTTGAAAGTCGACATTTCGCACCTTGTCATCAGAACCAGAATGAATCTTTGCCACCCTGCCAAAGCTCCAGCCGTTGGGTGGTATATCTTCCTCGCGAACCACTCCCAAATCGTTGATTGTAAGATTTTCTGTGGATGTTTCCATTTGTACCGTTTATGCAATTCTGATAAACATTCCGATTTCCATCTCCGGCAAAACATTTGGTTCAATGAGGAGCTCCAACCAGAAATTGTCCTCGTATAAGAGGGTTGAAATCATTGATATTGGCCGACATTGGAGAATTTAAACACGCCTCGATCTCGGCCAATAGCGTATAAAGTTCTCCGAATGTATATTTCATTGAACCTACTATTTCATTGCCAATTTATTTCTGATAAATCATCACTGTTGGCTATATCTTCGAGCCATGACTTTAGAAAGGCCTTAAAGTCTCATTTGATGTCTCTCGAAGGGCAACAAGGCAGTTGAAAGATCGCTTGTGGCTTCAATATGTATGTTCTTCTTCTGATATAACTTTTGGCGGCGCCAGTATCATTGAGAAATCTTAAGCCTCTTCCCCCGAGTATCCTGCTAATATAGGGGAGGAGGGACCTTGTCCTAAAAAATTGATGTCATCACTAGGTACAGCCAATATCTCCTCGTTGCTCTCACACTGTTCGTCGTAATAGTAATTGTCATATTCGTCGTAATTGGTATCCGCATATTGGTCACTGTCTCGACCGTCGTTCCTATGTGCCAAGTGGTTCACCCGCTGTATTTTCTGGGCTGGGTGGAGGTGGACGTCGGTTGCTCATTAGCTTGCGTAGCTGAGCGTCTGAAGGCGTTATCGAAACTCCTAGTATTTGATGGATCAATCTGGCGCTGATAAGAATTCTGACCTATTGTCTTGCTATTATTAAACTGCGGTGGTTGCGGTCTGGTTTGCCTAAGACGTGAAATAGATGGATCCACATCCATCGGTATCGGTCGCTGTCGTGACTGCTCAGTTGGAACCCTACGGTAATTTGGAGAGTACTGGTAGGTCCTGGGGCCTTAGAAGCGGCTATTCGGGTTTCCAATGGACCTCATTAGGGTCATCTTAGTCATCGTCGCCTGGTTGGCTTCTAACTCTTGTGCTAATGATAGTGCAGAGGGCAGATCCACAAGACGGTATGAGAAAAGAATGTCACACAGTGGACGATTGAGTCCAGAAATGAAGACACAAAGAGCATTTTGACGATATTTCTTACTGAGTGACTCTATAAGTGTCCTATTTTCGCCATGAGTCATTGTGGTTTTATTTATTACAAGCGTGAGTTTCCGCTCTACCTCATCGTAGAACTTCACTACTTACAGAGTTCCTTGACTTAGCATTGTGAGCTCTTGCTCAATCAAATAAATTGGCTTTTTGTCAGCGTACGTGAAATCCAGCCTAGAAATTATTGCATGGAAATTCAAGACAGTGTTAAAGGACGACAACACCATGTCCGCAGACCCCACTATTTTATTGCGGATTATACCCACGGCTTGATAGTGTTTTGAGCTTCCCGCATATCCCTCAAATACCTTGTACGCCGTGTGCGCTGCCTATCTCCAGGATACGTACCGCGCTTGGTCTCCGTTAAACTCGGGCATAGTTTTCACCAGGTCTAATGACTCGTCACAAGTAACCCCAGGATGTATCGTGACAGCCTGAAACTCCTCCACATGCGCGGTAGTTCTATTTGTCCTAGTCTGTTCGTCAATTCATTGATCTTAGTCTGAAATTCCGTCGTGTCTGGTCGGTTGCAGCCCATACTGCAGCATTTAGAAGTGCCTGTATCGTAGTCGTGTCCATTTTGATAAACTCTTATTAGACTTTTAATTATTAATGTCAACAATTCCGTTTCACTTTATTCATTAAAAATTTACACAATTTGCAAGTACTTATCTTTAGCTGAACACTCTACTTACATAATTATTTCCATTTAAACTAAAAGCAGCAAAACCAGCAGGACTCGGACCTCTCTTGGTGTCGTGGTGTTGCAGGAATCTCGTTCGATGATTCTGGAAGATGCCTCGGATTTTCCACTTTATTTTTTATTTTCTGTGATCGTTTTGCTGACACAAATTGTTGCGTTGTTGTTAGAAATTGTTCTTTATTTTTATCTTATTTGGTCTCTTTGCCGACTCAAATTGTTGCGTTTTTGTTAAAAATTGTTCCTTATTTTTATCTTATTTAACCGTTGTGCTTATATGAATTCGCCTTAAAATGTTCTTTATTTTTATCTTATTCGATCGTGTTATCACAAACTGTTCTTTACAATAACAATCTTTATAGTGGATTCGAACCACGGCCACGTTTTTTACGATCGCGTTTCACGAAGGGTCCTTATACAAAGATTCATTTAACGCGGCCCCACGTTGGGCTCCAATTAATTTAATCCGGTTGGTTTTTTTATTATTAAATTTAATTTCCTTTGCCGGAGCAAAGGCAGCCAAATTTGACAAGTAAGTTTTTACGACTAACTGATGCGGTGACTGCACCTGAATACCTAACTTCCCTGACCTATAGTTATTGCATGCGGACAGCCGCGTGAATTGGTGTGCTGAATCAGCGTCTGCCGTATGTTGGTTATATCGGGTTGAGTCTGCTGCTTGGACGTTGAGTGGATTAATGTGCTGAATCTACGCCTGCCGTATGTTGGTGATATCGGGTTGAATTTGCTGTTTAAACGTTGAGGGGTCTAATATGCTGTTGAGCAACAAATAAAGTTAAATAAAGTCATTATTTTTGTTGTTGCCGCTTTGTCGGCTACCGTGAGAAGCGCAACTGATGCAATTTTTACTGAATGTTACTCACATGTGATAACTTGCACTTTAGCAGCCGCTCGCCGCCGCACTTGAATAGCTCTGCTGGCAGTCCGTGAGCACCAATAGCCGCGCGTTCGAGTTTCGTACAGGTCGAATAACGGTGCTTCTACTTCGACTCCGCCTTCATTGATTGGAGGTTTGGATTTATCATCTTCGATGTTTTCCGCGCCACTATCATTAAGCACTGTGACGAAGTCCTCCCCCCATAGTTTGAGTCTATTCTGGATGTCGGTCGTCAGGTCGTCGTTTTCATTCATACAGGAAATTGCAGCCACGGTAGCTCCTGATTAAATTTTCGGGCGTTTCCCCTATCGGTAGCATCTCAAGCTCCTCGCACTCACGCATCTCGGCCTCTCTCTCTTTTTTCGGAAAATGCGCTTCGCTTCCTTCTTCAACTCAAGAAATCTCTCCCGCACAGTTCGCGTTGCGTCCGAACGCAGCATGTCTCTTTAGGCGGCATCTTTCTTTTCCGTGGCGGCGCGGCATTCCTCATCATACCAGTCATACCAATGGGCTCTTCAGCGGCGGTACGTAATGAGCGTGAATTGTGGTCCCATTCAGCGGTCGGCTATCTTTCGGACGTCGTGCATTCCTCGTGTCACTGAGCGCGCACTTTTTGCTACACAGAGGCGCCTGCAAATCTTAGCTGTGGCAAGATATTGATCCGAGTCGGTTTTAGCTTCTGGAATTGAATATACACTGCGTTCCTAACATCTACCACAACATGGTCAATTTGATTCCGTGTTTTTCTTTCAGGAGATAGCCATGTAGCTTAATGTATCCTCTTATGCTTATAACCTGGTACTACATACTACCAGGTTGTGCTCCACGGATGTGCTTAATATGATTCTGAGTCACCTGCTGAATCACAATTTCGTGAAATTATGGGCAGCTCTGCAATCAGACTCAGAGAGTCGGGCTGCAGGAGGTCAAAGCAATACGGACATAAAGGAGCTCTCCACAAGCCCTTAGATATAAAGAAACAGCCTGGTTATGTTCCGTCATTGCTTACTTTCAGGCAAAACCGTAAATTAAAGTTTCCTTAAAGACGGGAAGGGAGAGAGTAGCCTAGGAGGTCATCACGATTATTTACATCAACGGGTTCAAAATGGACGGCGGAGTGGGTGCAGGGGTGTTCTCAAAAAATCTTACCGCCTCTATCTCGTTCCGGTTACCTGAAATTGCGAGAGTATTCCAAGCGAAAGTGTTAGGCAATGAGAACATATGTAGGGTGCTGACAGAAAACTGTGATGGTACACAAAAAGCATACATATTATCAGACTGACAATTAGCACTTTTAGCATTTGGTTAACCAATGACGAACTCCAAAATGGTTAGGGACTGTAATAGGTCGGGTCAATGAAAATCTCAATTGGCCATGACGCTAGAGGACTTCCTGCTCATGAATTGGTCAACAACTCTCTGTGGTGGGAGGGACCTTCTTGCCTAAAGAAGGCTTCTCAAACTGGCCAGCATTAGACATAGACTACCAGACAGTCCTGGACGACAAAAGGGTGCATGTACATACAACGCAAACAAACAATTTTTATATCATCCTAGATAGATTTTCGGACCTACCGAGGGTGTTGAGAGTCTTATTCTACGTGATGGGACCAAAGGCCTCACCCAAAAACAAAAGCTTCATTTCAAGCATAGTCTTTCTTAATTTCATCCGATGAAATAAAAGCAACAGGGAAGAATACTCTCGACTCCAGCGAAGAACATTTAAGGCACTTCGGGAGTCTTTAAGTTATATTTTTATTATATATTACTTAGCTCTTCTTGCTTTTTATCCATGACAAATGATCACAAGCATTCTTTGCATTAAATATATCCACGTATAATCAAACGCCGTTCCCCGTGTCTCAGGTGTATTATCGACACGAATTTGCCCTATCGCTCCGAACTTTCCAACTTTGTTAATTCACAATTCATCCGATGAAATTAAACTAACAGGGAAGAATACTGTATACTCCAGCGATGAACATTTAAGGCGCTTCGGGAGTCTTTAAGTTATATTTTTATTTTATATTATTTAGCTCTTCTTGTTTGTTATCCACGACAAATGATCACAAGCATTCTTTGCGTTAAATATATCCACGAATAATCAAACGCCGTTCCCGGTGTCTCCGGTGTATTGTGCTTTATTAATTACGTACTTTGTAGCTTACGTCAATTGTTACTTTATATGTATAATCATAAAATATACCACAATCACAAAATTAATCATTATTGCCGAGAGTGCAATAAAATATGTACAAAATCTAACAGAAACATATACTGCTGCACATGAGCGATATTTCCAATTAGACTCCCTAATGAAACGTACGGGATCATTTTCGTCTGGGGAACCCACAAACGGCAGGTAGTCGAAGAAGTACTGGTGTAGGCATCTCCTTCTTACACTCGCTAAAGCAGGGCAATGACAGTTATAGTGTTCAATGCTTTCCACCTTCGTCTTTTTATTTTGGTTAGATTAACAGCTCTATCCTTGGCTACTCTTGGCCAGAGCTCACGGGCTATCTCACCTTACGTTACGTAACTTTACGTTTGCCATCTTGAGGACGTGGGTATTCAACCAGAGTCTACAAAAAGACAGCGGTCCTGTGTCGTTAGAGATATTTATGTTCGTCAGGGTTGCACCTGCTTTTGCCAGTTCAACCGCTGCCCAGTTACCTGGTATATGACTCTGGCCAGTGACCCATTCTACGCACGTGTTGTATCTGGCTGCCACCTGATTGAGAATTTTCCTACACTCCATCACAGGCCTGCAATGAAGCAATTTAATAGCAGCTTGACTATCGGATAAGATAGTTATTGCTTGCGAGTTATCAGTCAATGCGCAGCCTCTCCTATTGCTGTACTGAGAATAAATCCCCCTTCCACCTCTGCCGTCCAACTTAGAGTCGTCAGTCTGAAGTGCCGTGGTGTTGGTATAACATCCGATAACTATGGCATTCACCCAGCCACTCCTCGGATGAATTCGAGTGGTGAAACGGTTTCCCTGCGCGATAACTAGAGTGACATAATCAGTTCGTATAAAGTTTGCAGGGCATTCGTCCAGAATTTTTGAGTGCCCACATCTTGTGTCCCTCCATTTGGACAATACTTTCAAACGAACTGCATTACAGCTTGCCTGTAGTTTTCCATGTAGATCTACAGACAGAAAATTTATTATGGTTTCCAGGGCTCTAATGGGCGCTGAGAGTAATGCTCCTGTAACTAGCATACACGCCCCCTTTGTACCTTGGTAAATTTGTCCTTAATTCTAGGTACTTCTGGCGACCCACCATACTGTGACATCGTAGAACAGAATAAGGCGTAGTATTGCTGTGTGTACCCAATATATAATGTGGGGTTTAATACCCTACTTTTTAGTTATAGCGGCTTTGCAGAATAGACATTTCTCAAGTGATTCCGGTAAGATGTTATTGAAGGGCCCTTCGATATCAAAGAAATTCCTAAGGGAATATTAGAGACTAATTGGTGGAGTGCTGTGTCCACAGTTTTGCTTTTGGTGTAGGCGTGTTGGCAATTTGATACCTTATTCGTATTGAAAGACTGTCGGATATGTATATCCAGCAGTCTCTCCAAGATTGTGAGCAAGGAAGACGCGAGGATTATTGGTCTACAATCGTTAGATTTGACGTGTGATGGTCTACCCGCAATCGGTATGAAGATGACTTTCGCTACAGTCCAGCCATACTGAGATAAGATTTGTAGATAGCAGTCAACATAGGAATTACGCTTGCAGTTCAGCTAATGTCCCATTTTACTTTATTTAGGTCGACGATACCTTCAGAGGCATTTGAGGGCGTACCTGAGCGCGCTATATTGCCAGACATGTTGGTACACCCCAGAAAGTGTTTACCTATTAGAATGTCTAGCATTTTTGCGCAAGATGATGTCCATTCCCCATTCGGTTATTCGACATATGATGGGATGGTGGAGCTTTTTACGAGCACATTTCTTAGGCGACTTCTTCTATATTGATGCAAAATTTTTCCTCGAATTGTTCGAAGCCTTCTTTCCAGCTTTTTTGGAGGTTATTTGAGCTACCTCATATGCGTCCTAAGAACCATTTCGACTTGATTGGTTAAAAATGCCTTTTAAGAGAAGATATTTCTTTGTTCCACCAATATGCCTTCTTTTCCCCTTTTGGAAGTATGGTCGGGCAGGAGGAGACAAATGCCGCATTGCAAGCTTTGGTAATGCCGATTACAACTTCATATATTTTTATCGATGAGTCCAGGTCACAGAAAGAAGCATATCGGTCATGTGGTGTGTGCGCTTCATCAGGCCTCGACCGTAATCTTAGCTTACTGAGAAAAGCATTTTTGGGGAGAGACGACACTAACATCTCATTGTATTTGGGCCAGTTGGTACATTTTCTGTTAGGAACAGAAGCAGCCGGAGATCTAGTATATACGTCAATTTTAAAACTAATGTACATATGATGGGAGAAAGAATAGTCATTTGACACATGCCAGTGGTGAATATTTTCTAAAAATTGTAGGGATGTAAGCGTTACATTCAATGCCTGTTTTCTATTTGCCTTGACGAAAGTGGGTATATTCCCAATATTAAACAACATCAAATAGAGACTCACCTCTCGATTTGATGTCCGTAGATCCCCACAGCGAATGGTGCGAATTTGCAGCGGAGCCAATGACGTTGGCATACTTCTTACTTCTTACTTAACTTACTTAATTGGGGTTATAACCGCTTAAGCGATTTTGGCCGAACTTCTCCTACAACTTGTGGTGTGCGCTTTGTTGTTGTAACAGTATTGACCTACAGTTTTACGCCGACTCTGAACGGCGAAGTTTTTTTGGGTTTTCATGACATGTAGCCGACTTGGAGGAAAAATATTATGGTAATGTGCCATGTATGTGGATACAAGCCAAAGTGGATTGGACCGGTACTACACGCATACACTCGCCGTAGCCTCATCACTGTACTGTGAAAGAAGAAAGTAAGAATAGATAGGAGAAAAACTTTTCATGCGCAGTTGGTAGAAACGTGTATGAACTCCTTGGAGAGGCATACATTTTCGCCATGTTCGGTGTTACCGCAACGCCTACCAGCACTGGAATACCTTTTGAAAGATGGCTTCTTGGAGGCCTGCGTAGTTGGTCACAATTTGGTTACAATTACGACTTCTGGATGTCCAACTGCATCAATACGCAATGGACTTTGTAATTACTCAAATGACTAAATTACCTATCAGAAGCAATAGTTTGATTGCAAGTAAGAGTGGCTCGAGCAGAACAGCGCCTTTGTTACCCGAAACTACCAATACACAATAATCAACATTAGTACCAGTAATAATAGTCATGTACATATATTTTCGATTTGCTTTGTTTTAGCTGATAACTCATTGAACCAATCTGCAGAGAAATAATCAGATTATGTATTTCTGTGCAATTGTTAAAACACAATACGTAGACGGTGTTTTTCCAAAATGACGTTTTGTCATTCAGGAAAATAAGAAATCTCCAAAAATATACTTTTAGTTGCTTATTAAAATGACTTTTGCACACATGTATGCATGACACGAGAAAGAAGGTAGTTCCCTTTCGATTTTTTTATTAGACAACAGAATATAAAAACGGATGAACCTGTCAAACTGAAAAGCATGATGACGGCAGTATTTGACATGATACGAATGGCATGGTATGAAATAAATGGAAGAGGAATGGCATGTGAATGAAAGAGTTGTTAAATAGCAGAATGTCGAAACAAAAAGAATTTGAAGAATGTGAAGAAGAATATGAATGACAGTAAACTGAGGGAAATACAAAATGGCGAAAAGTCGAAAAAAAATCAATAGATGACAGTATCATATTTATGGGTTTCGGGCAGCGGCAAGTGTTACAGAGTTGCGCAGTACTTAATAACTTTTACGGGATGTAAAGCATGGCCGCCTCCTCGTGGTGCATCCTGGGTAACGCCAAATATCCGTGCGGTCTTGATGCCCTAACCTGAGCGGCAACAACCCTTGCTTTGTAAATGGCCTATTCTTTGGATTATGTTTTGATTCTGTTTGATGTTGGGCTGGCGGCTGTAGTATTCTACCACATGACTATGCTGTGGTGAAACCCAGCAGAAATGGCTGGTGTGCTAATGCCACCGCCGTCTCCGTTACGTTAAAATCTGGCAAGTCTTAGAGTACTTTCCAATTCTCGTCGCCATTAAGTTGGTGGTGTAGGTGCAGTTGAGAGGATTTTGCGTCCGATCTGGCTCTGAACGTCCACCTAATAAGTGTGTGCGTCAGCCAACGCATGTCCTCCCTTCGGAACAGGACTGGGGTCGCGCCCAAATCGTAAGCGAAGTCGCGAAGCAGGCGGGCAGCATTATCTTGGGGGTCGTGGACCACAGCAAGGAGGACGGCGCCACCTATAGGGGGGTTTGGAAACGTGTGGCGTCAGCTATCTCGGTCATCTTCAGGAAGGTGATCAGATACTATCCCGATCCACCTCCTCGCTGCGAGAGTGCGGGCTGGCACTCCGGCCTTTTCAAGAGAATATCGTGCGCCGACGAGCGGTGGTCACTCTCTATAAGGCGGCGGTTGCCTTGATGGGGGAGATCTCGAAGGGTGCCAGGCTTGTGGCCGTGGACAAGAGGGTCTGCCTTTGGGTGTGCGAGCACGTGCCTGGCTCCCTGTGGAGCCCTCTGCACCAGGGGAAGTCGAGAAAATCCTCCGCTATTGCAACCCTAATCTTCCGTCGCATAATTGGAAGGTCGTTCGGTTTTAGGGGTCCGAGGAACCTTATCGATAAGTGCTGATTTTTCTTAGCGCAGATTCGTTCGGCCCTCTTGCTGAACTGCGGGGGGTCT
Organism: Anomoia purmunda; assembly: GCA_951828415.1. Lineage (NCBI taxonomy): Eukaryota > Metazoa > Arthropoda > Insecta > Diptera > Tephritidae > Anomoia > Anomoia purmunda. The sequence continues at coordinate 81,330,119 of OX639997.1, read as the reverse complement.
GCGGACCTGAGGCGGAAAAAGCTTAGGAGCTCATTGAGGCTTCCATGAGTATAGACTTAGACTCCGTCGAGTCGGACGCTGAGAGTACTGGTGGCGTCTCCTCGGTTGCGGGGTCCGTCTTCAGTACACATAGGCTGTTCGGCGGGACGGAGGAGGAGAAACTTCTTGCCTCGGATACCGAAGACGCCGCCCCAGGTGGGTTGGAGGGGATCACTGAGGATGATTATCCTGCAGATCAATGCTCCACCTTGAGCAAGGTAGGGCACACGTAGTCCTGATCCAATATCGGTGTTTCTGGAATCAGGACGAAGAAATAAAAGCTGCTGGTGTCCAGCAACGCTGGTAAACCTAAAGCTTGTATGCTCGTAAGAATAAGGTCAGGTTCTTATGGTGTATGGCATAAGGATTAGATATCGATCGATATTCGAGTTTTGTTTCGAACGAATTCTTGCCATAATAACGATTAATTCCGATTCCTAATTTAAATATTATCCTCAAAAGACTTCTCAGGAAGTGACAATTTATTACTTCCATTTTTATTTAAGCGATAAGTCATGACGACGAGTACTAAGAGAACCCGCTATTTCAAATGACTATTTGCACTCGAATATGTACAGTTTTGCATTAAAACAAACCAACAGTTAAGTAGACCGTTAACTTTAAGCAGACAACTTCGGCTGCCAACTTCCACTTGTGCGTCGCTCATAGTCGCCAGCACAGCAGTTGGTTACATTTCGAGTTATTGCTTCTTCACTTTTAATTTACATAGTCATCAGAAATGAAATGTGAAATTTGAGTAAATCTTCTTTTGTTTATATAAATACATATTCATTGTTTAATGAATGAAAAATTTATAGATTACAGGTATTTAAGGGCTGTGCAATCGCCAGCATTCACGTTAACCTATTTCAGTTGCAAATGTTTTGTCCGATGGCGTACGCAAAATCTACTTAAAGCACATCAAAAAAATATTATCCCACGTTAAGAAGTGCAGACTTAAAATCAAATTAAAACACATCTTATCCTTCTTAATTGGCGATATAACCGCTTAGGCGAATTTGGTCGATTTCAGCATGGTGCGCCAGCTGCTCCTCTGTTTTGCTAACTGGCGCCTATTAGAGACACCGCAGGAATGATCAGGGACTTATAGTTTCTGAACTAACGGCGCGGTTGTTGAAGCCAATGACGCGGATGTCATCGACATACGGCAGTAGTTGCACGCTCTTATAAAAGGTGGTGCCTGACCGGTTTAATTTGCAGCTTCAATTACCCTTTCAAACGAAATGTTAAAGAAGTCCCATGACAACGACACAAGATTTCAGACAGTGTAAATCTGTCTGAAATCTCGTTTAGTACCAAACTGCTCGGAGAGGTCCTTCCTAATTTTAACCGAGCTGGTGGTGTTGCTTAGCGGCATTTTTTATAGCCGTATTGGTTTGGCAAATATATCAAATTTAGACATTATGGGGTTTAGGCAATATCTTCTCGTGCTGTCGTAAGCTGATTTAAAGTATTCAAATAGATGGTGTGCGTCGATTTTCTTTTCACGGTTATTTTCCAGTATTTGACGTATTGTCGATGGTAGGTTTACCTGGTCTAAAACCATACTGATAAAGTCCAATAAGCTCGTTGGTGGTTGGCTTGAGTCTTTCATACAATACGCTCGATAACCCCCTGTATATAAAGCTAAAGAGGCTGGTAATGCACACTTAAATTCCAAACAGTCACCAAGTCATCGTTCTTGTTCTTACCCTGGGCTTAAAACCTACTGTTTACGCCGCATCGTAAATATTTTCTAACCGCCCTAATGCGCGCCTTAAGTTCACCGTAATTGGGTGAACTAAAAAATAAAGATGCGACTCCAAACCTCGGGAGTCCGCAATTAAATAAAAGCACACAATTGACTTGCAAGTTACACAGTTTATTACAATCTGCCGTCTTAATTCTAATTTGTGATTATTTATACAGGATTTATGCTTAGGTATGCAACACGTGCCAGTTATTGTGTGTAAAAATAAAATGTAAGGCGATATTTAGGTGTTGCGTAAGTGTTGCTATGCTTGTGGGAACGTATTGTGAAATTTAAGTGTGCCTGTTGGAATTTATGTGTTGCGATTTCTGTGTGAAACGGGAATTGTGTTGAATTTGCAGTTTTGCTGTATTCGTCTGGGGCGTAGTGTATTTATGATCGTGGAGGTTTGGGTGGAGGTAACGTAACTCCTCCCCCCCTAGAGTAGAGTGACGGCCAAAGAGAGGGTGAATTGGCCGGAACGTATGTAGGTGTCATTTGTGGGATGTAGGTTGCTTTATTTCTTGATAACAATAGTGTTAGTGTTAATGTTATTAGGCTTATAAAAGTTATACTTAAATATACGTAGTATAGTTGGTTTTTTGTTGTCTTGCTTAGTGTGACCACGGCTTCCTGGTTCTGGAATTGGTACGCTTTGAGCCTTTGTAAATTGAGAACTTCCGTGATGGATTTAGGATGAATTTTTATGTGTACTGGAGGGGTGATCTGAATATCATCCCAGTGTATATTTGGGTTGTCTTCATAGCTTGTGCCGTTGACTTCTACGGAACATTTTTGGTAGTGTAACAGTGCTGTACCTTCAATTGTATGTGGATTATTGCTACAAGTAGAATTTATTATTGTTTGCGGTATATTAATGAAGAGTATATAGTTTTCTTCTGGTTGGTAAATTTTTGATGTATGCCCGACGTCATTAAATGGGCATTGGGGTGATTCATTTTCTAATAAGCGCCCAATACAAGTTGATTCATTGGAATATTCGCGTTGTGTCGATGTCGGGCAATAGTATACATTTTCTATTATTGGGCAGCTAGTGGCGTAATAGTGAATAGTATTTTCGTTGTAGGCCATATATGGTTCAACTATTATTTCTTTAGTTTCATTTATTGGAATAGGTATTGTGTGGTAAAATAGGAATTCGTCTTTAGCTAGGTTAGGGATTTTTATATTAAAAACTATGTTAGAGTTATTATAATAGGCTTGCAGGCCGAGAAGTTCGTATAAATGTGCATCTGAGATTATGTTTACAGATTGACTCATTATATGATTTTGTATCTCGGCTAGTTCACTGTTGCTTAAAATAAGCTTAGATATAACGTTAAGTTTGGCTAACAGTATGGCTTCGGCTATGTTAGTGATATGATTATTTAATAGATCGATATTGTAGTTAATTCGGTTAATGTATTGCATTTCCATTAACGAGTTTTCTTCTTTAAAAATTCGATTTGAAGTTTCTCGTGCCAATCCTTGTATATGTTTTTCTAGTGCTTCCTGTTCTTTATTAATGTGGGTCGTTAGGTTCGTGAATCTTTCAATCATTTGAGTGTTCAGACTATGTTGCTTTGCTATTGCCATCTTGTCTTCTATCTGATTTTGGTTCAAAGATTTTATTTCATTATTTAAGTCTTGGGCGTCCTTGGCGTCCATAATCCTCGTGATGAATTTTATTGCAGTGCCTAAACCGTCTAGGAGTCTTCGTTTGTACCTATTGCTTGGGAAAAGTGAATGAAGTTTATTTTCCAATTCGTTGAATTTTAATCTTGTCATGTTAATAGAGTTTGTAAGGGTGCCGTGCTGTTCGAGGGCCACGAGTACGTCCGAGATTTTATTAATATTTGTATCGTACTGGTCTAGGTTGACTACGTGTATCAAATTATTAAAATTGTTGATGGTTCGCGCTCTGCCAAGTTTAAGTTGTATCATGGCCTGGTTTGGCTTTATGTTGTGAACCTCAATCATTTGTCCGGTTATTATTGGTAGCCTGTTGGGAAATGAGTTTGGGTCTTCGTTTAATCTTAGATTTGTGGAGTTTTTTGTCGTTAAGGGTAATTAATGTAATTCTATTGTCTTCTTTTACTCTAAATTTTTTTAATCTCGGTGTCATTTTTTTCTTCTACATTCCTTCCTAAAGATGGTGTCGTTTACTTCGAAATTTTCCGGGCTATTTCTACCTGCGTTTAGTTTATCTATTCGATTGTGAACTTCTTTTTCCAACTGTTGCTTTATGGTTGGGAAGAGAGTTTGCTGAAATTCATTTAGTTTCTTTAGGTAGTCATGCTCATTACTAAATTTTGTATTTTTGTCAAATTTATAGGTCCTACCGTAAAAAAGTTCGTAGGGTGTTAGTTTGGTTGTAGAGTGGACTGAGTTGTTATATGTGATCAAGGTTTCGTTGAGTATTTCCCTGTGATCCAAGTCTAATCTGTTTTCCTTTCTTTTAGCAATTATGAGTCTATAAATTTCAGTGAGTGTAGAATGCAGACGCTCGACTGGTGAATTGCTGCTTGTTTGTTGAAAAGATGTTGTATGTAATTGGATGTCATATTGGTTGCAGAAATCTCTAAATAGGCTGCTTGTAAATTCCGGGCCTTGGTCACATATTAATTTTTTGGGGACTCCATGCTGAGTCATGAATTCTTTTATGACCTTGACAATGGATATACTATTTCTATTGAGTAGGGTGAGGGCGAAGGCAAACTTAGAAAATTTATCAATTATGGTTAGTGTAGGATTATTATTTATGGTGTAGATATCGGTATGCATTATGTCTAGAGGTTTCGAAGGAATTTCAGGTTTTTCAAATTTTAGTTTTGGGGGTTTACGGTCGTATTTGAGGGTTTGACATTTTTCGCAATTGTTTATGACTTTTGTGATTTTATTGTTCATATGGGGGAAGTAGTATTTTCTTTTTAGGTGTCTTAGTGTCTCGCATATGCCTCTGTGATTGCTTTTTTCGTGATAGGTTCTAATTATTTCATCCTGTTCATCATTCTGTCTGACGTCTGTGAGAATATCCATGCATCTAAGTACTCTAAAAAGTCTGCTGTGTGCGAAATATTTAGAGTAGGAGCTCTGTACTACTCGGAATGTCTCATCGTCGGAGTAAATTGCTGACAACTTATTTGGTGCTAAAAATTTTTTTAGAATTTCCGTCATGTTTTGTTCGTCGAATAATGGACGTCTAATGGTACGTCTTTGTTTGCTTCTAAAGATTATCTCTATAGTCATTGGGGATCCTGTACTAGATTTTTGTAGAATAATTTGCTAATTGAAGTCATTTAGTGGCCTTTCCGAAATAAATATGTAATCGTCCCGATGTTCGCGGGATGAATGGACCGTTGAGCCTTGAGTTCCTTGAATTGAATCTAAATCGTCGTGGGTATTTATTTCTAAGTAGTTATTTGCTTGGCCGGCTAATCTAACTCGGCTTAGAGCGGCAGCGTTAGTATTTGATTTTCCTTTTTTATACACTACCTCGTAGTCAAACTCTTCTAATTTTAATCTCCATCGAACTAGTTTGGAGTTGGGGTCCTTTAGGCTCATAACCCATGTGAGCGGTCTATGGTCTATCACTATTTTGAACTTGTTTCCGAATAAGTAGGGTCTAAAGTATTTTGTGGCCCATTGCCAAGAGTTCTTTTTCTATAGTTGAATAGTTGATTTCCGAATCACACAGTGTTCGGCTGGCGTAGCATATGGGTTTATCGTGTCCGATCGTCCCTTGTGAAAGTACGGCTCCTATGGCAAAATTACTGGCGTCTGTGGTTAAGATAAATGGTTTCGTGAAATCTGGGTACTGAAGTAGGGGGTCATTGATTAGAAGCTGTTTGGAAGTTTCGAATAATTGAATATATGTAGTTTTCGGTTAGCTTCACCGTTTTATCTTTTTTGAGGCATTCGGTTAAGGGTTTTGTTATTTTGGCAAAGTCCTTTATGAACTTGCGATAGTATCCTAGCAGTCCTAGGAAGGATTTGATTTCCTTTTGTGTTTTCGGTATGGGGAAATTTTTAACTGCGTGGACTTTGTCCGGATTTGGCTTGATGCCTTCTGTGGAAATAATTAATGTGGCCTAAAAATGCTATTTCCTTCTTTAAAAATTCGGATTTGTCCAGTTGGACTTTGAAGTTAGCTTTTTTGAGTTTGTCGAAAACTTGCGTCAGATTTTCGATGTGATCTTGGAGTGGCGTTGAGAATATGACTATATCGTCGAGATAAACCAAACAATTCTTCCCTATTAATTCCTTCAATACGTTGTCCATGACACGTTGGAATGTGGAAGGGGCGTTTTTAAGGCCAAAAGGCATTCTTATATACTCATAGTGGCCACCTTCTACGGTGAAAGCCGTTTTTTGGCTGTCTTTTAGGGACATCTCAATTTGGTGAAAACCACTTGCTAAATCGAGAGTGGAGAAATACATACACTTCCCTAGTTTATCTAAGATTTCTGTGATATTTGGGAGAGGGTATCGGTCTGAAATGGTCTTCTCGTTAAGTTTTCGGTAATCTATTACCATTCTCCACTTCTGTTTCCCACTAGCGTCCTTTTTCTTAGGAACTATCCAAACAGGGGAGCTCCAGGGCGAGTAGCTAGGTACAATTATTCCTTGTTCTAGCATACTTTTTATTTGTCTGTTGACGAAGACGCCGCCCCAGGTGGGTTGGAGGGGATCACTGAGGATGATTATCCTGCAGATCAATGCTCCACCTTGAGCAAGGTAGGGCACACGTAGTCCTGATCCAATATCGGTGTTTCTGGAATCAGGACGAAGAAATAAAAGCTGCTGGTGTCCAGCAACGCTGGTAAACCTAAAGCTTGTATGCTCGTAAGACGTGAAATAAATACGTATTTTTTGTCTAATTTCAGCAATGGAGTCGTTGTAACAGTGAGCCTCGAGGGCGGTGCCGGAGAACTCTGGCTCATGTCCACATACATGGCGCACGACGACGAGGTGGAACCACCGCCAGTGCTGCTGAGGAATGCTCTGGCGGAATCGAGGTGCAGGAAGGCCGGCGTCGTTGTAGGTTGTGATGCTAGTTCGAAGAACTCCAGATGGGGAGGCTCGGATATTAATGCAAAATCTTCCCTATAGGAATCTGAGGAGCATAGAATGGGATCTATACTGTAGGAAACTACAGGAGATCTCGTATCAACTGAGGAAGCCTTAATGCAAATCTAAACCACCCTGGTGGACGTTAGAAATCTCGATGCTTTAACCAAGCGAGGATGAGTAGGAGACCCACGGACTGGGAACTATATGGGATCGGATTGGGAATTTATAATTCAATGTTAAGGAAAGCTAATCGAGACTCATGGGGAAGTTTCTGCGAGAACGTAGAAAATTGCCACGAGTTCCCTAGACCTAGGAGTGTGCTTGCGAAGGCTCCCTTTCCTGTGGAATGCCTTAAGGACGACTTGGGAAATTGGGCGATGAGCAGTGAGGAGCCGCTTAGGCTTCGATTACTACTTTCCCGGCGACCCTGAGCTCTGTGGAGGCATGATTATTTTTAATCGCAAAAATATAAAATTTAACTAAGATAACTAACAAGATTGATTCAAAAATGACCATTATTTTTCATCGAAAAAAATCGCAAAATAATGATCATTGTACACTTAAAACACAAAATCGGCCAAATTAAAATAAGGTCAGGTTCTTATGGTGTATGGCATAAGGATTAGATATCGATCGATATTCGAGTTTTGTTTCGAACGAATTCTTGCCATAATAACGATTAATTCCGATTCCTAATTTAAATATTATCCTCAAAAGACTTCTCAGGAAGTGACAATTTATTACTTCCATTTTTATTTAAGCGATAAGTCATGACGACGAGTACTAAGAGAAACCGCTATTTCAAATGGCTATTTGCACTCGAATATGTACAGTTTTGCATTAAAACAAACCAACAGTTAAGTAGACCGTTAACTTTAAGCAGACAACTTCGGCTGCCAACTTCCACTTGTGCGTCGCTCATAGTCGCCAGCACAGCAGTTGGTTACATTTCGAGTTATTGCTTCTTCACTTTTAATTTACATCAGAAATGAAATGTGAAATTTGAGTAAATCTTCTTTTGTTTATATAAATACATATTCATTATTTAATGAAGGAAAAATTTATAGATTACAGGTATTTAAGGGCTGTGCAATCGCCAGCATTCACGTTAACCTATTTCAGTTGCAAATGTTTTGTCCGATGGCGTACGCAAAATCTACTTAAAGCACATCAAAAAAATATTATCCCACGTTAAGAAGTGCAGACTTAAAATCAAATTAAAACACATCTTATCCTTCTTAATTGGCGATATAACCGCTTAGGCGAATTTGGTCGATTTCAGCATGGTGCGCCAGCTGCTCCTCTGTTTTGCTAACTGGCGCCTATTAGAGACACCGCAGGAATGATCAGGGACTTATAGTTTCTGAACTAACGGCGCGGTTGTTGAAGCCAATGACGCGGATGTCATCGACATACGGCAGTAGTTGCACGCTCTTATAAAAGGTGGTGCCTGACCGGTTTAATTTGCAGCTTCAATTACCCTTTCAAACGAAATGTTAAAGAAGTCCCATGACAACGACACAAGATTTCAGACAGTGTAAATCTGTCTGAAATCTCGTTTAGTACCAAACTGCTCGGAGAGGTCCTTCCTAATTTTAACCGAGCTGGTGGTGTTGCTTAGCGGCATTTTTTATAGCCGTATTGGTTTGGCAAATATATCAAATTTAGACATTATGGGGTTTAGGCAATATCTTCTCGTGCTGTCGTAAGCTGATTTAAAGTATTCAAATAGATGGTGTGCGTCGATTTTCTTTTCACGGTTATTTTCCAGTATTTGACGTATTGTCGATGGTAGGTTTACCTGGTCTAAAACCATACTGATAAAGTCCAATAAGCTCGTTGGTGGTTGGCTTGAGTCTTTCATACAATACGCTCGATAACCCCCTGTATATAAAGCTAAAGAGGCTGGTAATGCACACTTAAATTCCAAACAGTCACCAAGTCATCGTTCTTGTTCTTACCCTGGGCTTAAAACCTACTGTTTACGCCGCATCGTAAATATTTTCTAACCGCCCTAATGCGCGCCTTAAGTTCACCGTAATTGGGTGAACTAAAAAATAAAGATGCGACTCCAAACCTCGGGAGTCCGCAATTAAATAAAAGCACACAATTGACTTGCAAGTTACACAGTTTATTACAATCTGCCGTCTTAATTCTAATTTGTGATTATTTATACAGGATTTATGCTTAGGTATGCAACACGTGCCAGTTATTGTGTGTAAAAATAAAATGTAAGGCGATATTTAGGTGTTGCGTAAGTGTTGCTATGCTTGTGGGAACGTATTGTGAAATTTAAGTGTGCCTGTTGGAATTTATGTGTTGCGATTTCTGTGTGAAACGGGAATTGTGTTGAATTTGCAGTTTTGCTGTATTAGTCTGGGGCGTAGTGTATTTATGATCGTGGAGGTTTGGGTGGAGGTAACGTAACTCCTCCCCCCCTAGAGTAGAGTGACGGCCAAAGAGAGGGTGAATTGGCCGGAACGTATGTAGGTGTCATTTGTGGGATGTAGGTTGCTTTATTTCTTGATAACAATAGTGTTAGTGTTAATGTTATTAGGCTTATAAAAGTTATACTTAAATATACGTAGTATAGTTGGTTTTTTGTTGTCTTGCTTAGTGTGACCACGGCTTCCTGGTTCTGGAATTGGTACGCTTTGAGCCTTTGTAAATTGAGAACTTCCGTGATGGATTTAGGATGAATTTTTATGTGTACTGGAGGGGTGATCTGAATATCATCCCAGTGTATATTTGGGTTGTCTTCATAGCTTGTGCCGTTGACTTCTACGGAACATTTTTGGTAGTGTAACAGTGCTGTACCTTCAATTGTATGTGGATTATTGCTACAAGTAGAATTTATTATTGTTTGCGGTATATTAATGAAGAGTATATAGTTTTCTTCTGGTTGGTAAATTTTTGATGTATGCCCGACGTCATTAAATGGGCATTGGGGTGATTCATTTTTTAATAAGCGCCCAATACAGGTTGATTCATTGGAATATTCGCGTTGTGTCGATGTCGGGCAATAGTATACATTTTCTATTATTGGGCAGCTAGTGGCGTAATAGTGAATAGTATTTTCGTTGTAGGCCATATATGGTTCAACTATTATTTCTTTAGTTTCATTTATTGGAATAGGTATTGTGTGGTAAAATAGGAATTCGTCTTTAGCTAGGTTAGGGATTTTTATATTAAAAACTATGTTAGAGTTATTATAATAGGCTTGCAGGCCGAGAAGTTCGTATAAATGTGCATCTGAGATTATTTTTACAGATTGACTCATTATATGATTTTGTATCTCGGCTAGTTCACTGTTGCTTAAAATAAGCTTAGATATAACGTTAAGTTTGGCTAACAGTATGGCTTAGGCTATGTTAGTGATATGATTATTTAATAGATCGATATTGTAGTTAATTCGGTTAATGTATTGCATTTCCATTAACGAGTTTTCTTCTTTAAAAATTCGATTTGAAGTTTCTGGTGCCAATCCTTGTATATGTTTTTCTAGTGCTTCCTGTTCTTTATTAATGTGGGTCGTTAGGTTCGTGAATCTTTCAATCATTTGAGTGTTCAGACTATGTTGCTTTGCTATTGCCATCTTGTCTTCTATCTGATTTTGGTTCAAAGATTTTATTTCATTATTTAAGTCTTGGGCGTCCTTGGCATCCATAATCCCCGTGATGAATTTTATTGCAGTGCCTAAACCGTATAGGAGTCTTCGTTTGTACCTATTGCTTGGGAAAAGTGAATGAAGTTTATTTTCCAATTCGTTGAATTTTAATCTTGTCATGTTAATAGAGTTTGTAAGGGTGCCGTGCTGTTCGAGGGCCACGAGTACGTCCGAGATTTTATTAATATTTGTATCGTACTGGTCTAGGTTGACTACGTGTATCAAATTATTAAAATTGTTGATGGTTCGCGCTCTGCCAAGTTTAAGTTGTATCATGGCCTGGTTTGGCTTTATGTTGTGAACCTCAACCATTTGTCCGGTTATTATTGGTAGCCTGTTGGGAAATGAGTTTGGGTCTTCGTTTAATCTTAGATTTGTGGAGTTTTTTGCCGTTAAGGGTAATTAATGTAATTCTATTGTCTTCTTTTACTCTAAATTTTTTAAATCTCGGTGTCATTTTTTTCTTCTACATTCCTTCCTAAAGATGGTGTCGTTTACTTCAAAATTTTCCGTATAGTTTATCTATTCGATTGTGAACTTCTTTTTCCAACTGTTGCTTTATGGTTGGGAAGAGAGTTTGCTGAAATTCATTTAGTTTCTTTAGGTAGTCATGCTCATTACTAAATTTTGTATTTTTGTCAAATTTATAGGTCCTACCGTAAAAAAGTTCGTAGGGTGTTAGTTTGGTTGTAGAGTGGACTGAGTTGTTATATGTGATCAAGGTTTCGTTGAGTATTTCCCTGTGATCCAAGTCTAATCTGTTTTCCTTTCTTTTAGCAATTATGAGTCTATAAATTTCAGTGAGTGTAGAATGCAGACGCTCGACTGGTGAATTGCTGCTTGTTTGTTGAAAAGATGTTGTATGTAATTGGATGTCATATTGGTTGCAGAAATCTCTAAATAGGCTGCTTGTAAATTCCGGGCCTTGGTCACATATTAATTTTTTGGGGACTCCATGCTGAGTCATGAATTCTTTTATGACCTTGACAATGGATATACTATTTCTATTGGGTAGGGTGAGGGCGAAGGCAAACTTAGAAAATTTATCAATTATGGTTAGTGTAGGATTATTACACTATGTAACAAGGTTTTTGTCCCTGGGTTGTAATTGTTATTTCCTAGTCAGTTAGGTCCCAAAAGTACAGAAAACAGCTATTGTCGCAAGATAACTTTGCTTTTGTGACCATGGCAGCGCTTATCTGCGTTTATTTTTATGCTTGTTTGTTGAAAACTGATACACGAGCGCATACAACTTGTTTTCTCTACATTTGTGTGTGTTAAAACAACAAAGTCGTCGCAATAAATTTTGCAACATTTTTGTGATTTATTGAGAGTTGTTTCTTATTTTATTACAAATAAATTCGTTCAAACATGGCTTCACGAGGCTGCAAGTATCCTGTAGATGCATTTTGTTATGTCTGCGGATATTTTATCAAAACAAGAGCGAATACGTACTCTTTGGAAACAGGTTTTAAAATGTGCGAAGCTTACAATGCTTATTTCGGCATGCCTGTGGGTGATCAAGACAAATCCTGGGCACCTCATTTCGCGTGTGAAAACTGCAAAAGGACTTTGGAAGGTAAGACATTTTAAAACTATATTGCTTTGTTATAGGTAAAATAAATGTTTCTACTAACTTTTTTATTAGACAGTACTTTTCTTTTCTAATTTTTTTTTTTCAGGATGGTACAGAGGGGAAAAGAGAGCTATGAAGTTTGCTGTGCCAAGAGTTTGGAGAGAACCCACTGACCATTCAAGCAACTGCTTTTTCTGCATGGTGGACCCTTCCAAACGTCGGACTGGCAAAAAAGCAAGTCAAATCATGTATCCTGACATTCCTTCATCCATGGCTCCAGTTCCACACAGCTCTGGCCTCCCCGTTCCTACTCCTCCAGAGAAAGAGCAGGTGTCTTCCTGTGAGGGCCCTGATTCCATGAGTGTGGAAGACAATGAAGGTGAATAATTTAATTTACTAGCTGATAACAAAAACCCATACTATCCCAACCAAAAGGACATGAATGATTTGATCAGAGATCTTGGTCTAACCAAGTCCAATGCTGAACTTTTGACGTCCAGACTGATGCAGTGGAATGTGCTGGATCCTAGTGTTAAAGTCTCATGTCAGAGGAAGCGTCACGAACTTTTTTCGAACTTCTTCATCAGCGAAGATGGGCTCTGCTTCTGCCACGACGTGACCGGTCTGTTCGAGGAAATCGGAATTGATTTCGAACCAAAAGAGTGGCGCTTCTTCATTGACAGCTCATGCAAGAGTCTCAAAGCCGTGTTGCTTCACAATGGCAAAAAGTATCCGTCTCTTCCTCTGACGCATTCAGTATCTCTCAAAGAGAACTACGACAATGTCAAGAAAGTGCTGAACGCATTGAAGTATGAGCAATATGGCTGGGAAGTGATCGGAGATTTCAAAATAGTGACATTCTTAATGGGCCTGCAAGGCGGTTACACCAAGTTTCCTTGCTTTATATGCCTGTGGGACAGCAGAAACGACAGTGCACACTACAGTAAGCGTGAATGGCCACAACGAACTGAATTCACAGTGGGGAGGAACAACGTCAAGTGGGAGCCCTTGGTGGATCCCCAGAAGGTACTGATGCCACCACTCCACATCAAACTGGGTCTTATAAAGCAATTCGTCAAAGCTCTCGACAAAAATTCTTCAGCGTTCAAGTACCTACAAGACTTGTTCCCTAAGCTCTCTGAGGCGAAAGTTACAGCCGGTATCTTCGTTGGACCACAAATAAAGAAAATCTTCGAGTGTGAGGAATTCCCCAAGAAGCTCACTCGTGTTGAGAAAGCTGCTTGGATGAGTTTTATGTCAGTGGTACAGGGATTCCTAGGCAATCACAAAGCCGCAAACTACGTGGAGCTGGTCGAAAGTCTGGTGGAGAACTACGGCAAAATGGGCTGCAGGATGTCTCTCAAACTCCATATTCTGGATGCACATCTTGACAAATTCAAGGAGAACATGGGAGCATATTCAGAGGAGCAAGGCGAGCGCTTCCTTCAGGATATAATGGAATTTGAGCGGCGATACCAAGGACAATACAATGAGAACATGATGGGAGATTACATTTGGGGATTGATTAGAGAAAGTGTAAACGCAAATGTCGAAAAGCCACCCGCTTCTAATTTACTTTTATGTTTTTGGTTTTCTGAAGTTTTAATAAAATTTAGTTTTGATTTATATGTGCTGTTCTGTATGATTTTCTCTGTAGTGAAAGACTCAAACACGTTTTTCTCATAATTTTAGCATATTTTAACGAATCACATTGTCCTGGTCACAAAAGCAAAGTTTCCGGGGATTATTAGGTGGTTTCCATACTTTTAAGGCATAACAGACTAGGAAATAACAATTACATCCCAAGGACTGAGAAATTTTTTTTTTTTTGTTACTTAGTGTTATTTATGGTGTAGATATCGGTATGCATTATGTCTAGAGGTTTCGAAGGAATTTCAGGTTTTTCAAATTTTAGTTTTGGGGGTTGACATTTTTCGCAATTGTTTATGACTTTTGTGATTTTATTGTTCATATGGGGGAAGTAGTATTTTCTTTTTAGGTGTCTTAGTGTCTCGCATATGCCTCTGTGATTGCTTTTTTCGTGATAGGTTCTAATTATTTCATCCTGTTCATCATTCTGTCTGACGTCTGTGAGAATATCCATGCATCTAAGTACTCTAAAAAGTCTGCTGTGTGCGAAATATTTAGAGTAGGTGCTCTGTACTACTCGGAATGTCTCATCGTCGGAGTAAATTGCTGACAACTTATTTGGTGCTAAAAATTTTTTTAGAATTTCCGTCATGTTTTGTTCGTCGAATAATGGACGTCTAATGGTACGTCTTTGTTTGTTTCTAAAGGTTATCTCTATAGTCATTGGGGATCCTGTACTAGATTTTTGTAGAATAATTTGCAAATTGAAGTCATTTAGTGGCCTTTCCGAAATAAATATGTAATCGTCCCGATGTTCGCGGGATGGATGGACCGTTGAGCCTTGAGTTCCTTGAATTGAATCTAAATCGTCGTGGGTATTTATTTCTAAGTAGTTATTTGCTTGGCCGGCTAATCTAACTCGGCTTAGAGCGTCAGCGTTAGTATTTGATTTTCCTTTTTTATACACTACCTCGTAGTCAAACTCTTCTAATTTTAATCTCCATCGAACTAGTTTGGAGTTGGGGTCCTTTAGGCTCATACCCCATGTGAGCGGTCTATGGTCTGTCACTATTTTGAACTTGTTTCCGAATAAGTAGGGTAAAGTATTTTGTGGCCCATTGCCAAGAGCTCTTTTTCTATAGTTGAATAGTTGATTTCCGAATCACACAGTGTTCGGCTGGCGTAGCATATGGGTTTATCGTGTCCGATCGTCCCTTGTGAAAGTACGGCTCTTATGGCAAAATTACTGTCGTCTGTGGTTAAGATAAATGGTTTCGTGAAATCTGGGTACTGAAGTAGGGGGTCATTGATTAGAAGCTGTTTGGAAGTTTCGAATGCTTGAATATATGTAGTTTTCGGTTAGCTTCACCGTTTTATCTTTTTTGAGGCATTCGGTTAAGGGTTTTGTTATTTTGGCAAAGTCCTTTATGAACTTGCGATAGTATCCTAGCAGTCCTAGGAAGGATTTGATTTCCTTTTGTGTTTTCGGTATGGGGAAATTTTTAACTGCGTGGACTTTGTCCGGATTTGGCTTGATGCCTTCTGTGAAAATAATGTGGCCTAAAAATGCTATTTCCCTCTTTAAAAATTCGGATTTGTCCAGTTGGACTTTGAAGTTAGCTTTTTTGAGTTTGTCGAAAACTTGCGTCAGATTTTCGATGTGCTCTTGGAGTGACGTTGAGAATATGACTATATCGTCGAGATAAACCAAACAATTCTTCCCTATTAATTCCTTCAATACGTTGTCCATGACACGTTGGAATGTGGAAGGGGCGTTTTTAAGGCCAAAAGGCATTCTGATATACTCATAGTGGCCACCTTCTACGGTGAAAGCCGTTTTTTGCCTGTCTTTTAGGGACATCTCAATTTGGTGAAAACCACTTACTAAATCGAGAGCGGAGAAATACATACACTTCCCTAGTTTATCTAAGATTTCTGTGATATTTGGGAGAGGGTATCGGTCTGAAATGGTCTTCTCGTTAAGTTTTCGGTATTCTATTACCATTCTCCACTTCTGTTTCCCACTAGCGTCCTTTTTCTTAGGAACTATCCAAACAGGGGAGCTCCAGGGCGAGTAGCTAGGTACAATTATTCCTTGTTCTAGCATACTTTTTATTTGTCTGTTGACTTCGTCTTTGTGAACGAAGGGGTATCGGTACGATTTTGCATGTATAGGGATGTCGTTCGTTGTATGTATGTTGTGTTTTATTTCGTTTGTGAATGTGAGAGACTGCCCTTCTCTATAGAAGATATTGTGGTATTGCCTACAAAGTTTAATTAATTTTAATTTTTCATCGCTGTTCAGGTGATTAACGCGAATTGATGAAGCGATATCTGAAGGAGGCGTGTAGGGTCGTTTCTTTATGCTCCAATTATTTATTTCTAAAAAGTCTGAAGGTTGATGGGGCTCTACTTTTATTGGTTGGTCTAAGTATATTGTATGGTATTTATCAGAATTATTAATAAGTTCGACTGTGCTCAGCCAGTCTTTCGCTTGGTATAGTCCTTCCGGTATATGAACGTCCTGGTTAATAGGTGTGTGTTTTATAAAAATATCTCCGTTTTTAATATCTACTGGGATTTTGGCTGTGGTTCGGGATCTTGCACAGGCTAATTATTTGCCTGAAGTAAGGTTGGGCTTGAGTTCTATGGGTGTAGATGAATTGGGGGTAACAAGTGTGTTGTTGGCCACGCTGATATCGGCGTTTAATTGTTTTAGGATATCGTATCCTAAGAGGCCGTCGAAGTAATTATGGAATTTAAAGATGAGGAATTTAAAGGTTCCGGTTTCATTAAATTCCTTAAATATGGGTAAGTTTACTATTTTGTCTATTGTGCACGAATCTGTTACTGTTACTATGGTTATAGGGTTGCATTTTATCTGATCCTCATCATTTATAAACTCGGGGTTTATAATTGAAGAGGATGCACCTGTGTCTATTAGAAAACGTAATGGTCTACCGAATGGTGACGAAATTTTTATGAAAGGAAGTATCTGTCCATGTTAATTGATGACTATGTATATTGTTGGTTGTTGGAAGCGGTTTTCCAAAAATTTGGTGCTTCGTCAGTGTTTCTTGTTCCGTCCATCAAGGAGTCATTTTGTACGTTAATGTTGTGTAGTTCTTTTGTATTGGATCTGGAGAATCCTGAAAGCCTTGTATTCCGAGTGTTTCGCGAGACTGTTGAATTTCTGATATTGCTGTGACCTGAGCTGGTATCTACGGGTTCACGTTTAGGAGGTTCTATTGCATTGTTTGTTGTCGAATCATGTGGGTTGAAAGGATTTTGTTTAAAAGTACTGTAAGAATTTTGGTTCCCGTAGAAGGAATTCCGGTTATAACTGAAAGTATGTCGGTTAGTTTGAATAGAGGGTGCTTGGAAGTTAGCTCGATTTGTATATTTGATTTGTGGAATTGAATGTGGATTGTTGGCGAATCTTGGCCTAACGTATGGGTGATATATTTGCCTACAGAAATTATTACCAGATTTCTGGTACAATATGTTTACTTCTTTGATACAGAAGGACAATGCGGTGGGAAGGCTTTCTGGCCGCATGGCTCTTACACTGGATCCTAGTGGTTCGTTTAATCCTGAAAGGAAAGAGTTTAGGCACATTTCAGCGTAAAGCTCATTTTTTGCCTTGATTACGTTATTATCTCTTTCGTGAATTAGTACATTGTTACTGAGGGTACTCTGTATTTCGATAATTTCATTGTAAAAATTATCTACCGATTTGTACCCTTGTCTCAAGTTGTTAAGATCTCTAATAAGAGATGTTTCAGAACGTTTGTCTGAGTAATTTAGTATTAGGTTATTTTTAATTTCGTCCCAGTTAAGGGGGGTTCCGTACATGTTGAGTACTTCCTTTGCCCCTCCTTCTATTTTATTCCTAATGGCCCGTAGGAGTATATTGCCATAAGGTGTATTGTCGGTGCTTCTTATGTGTAATAAGATTTCTTCGACGTTATTTATGAATTCGTGTAGATTTCTTGGGTTACCGTCAAATTTCGGTAAATCTTTTATTGCGTCCGGGATACGCAGCGAATTGAATATGTCTTTGGCTGGGGTTGCCTGAAAGTTATTGTTTTCTGTCATTTTAGAATATTTTGTTAATTCAACATTTATTTTAATAGTGATTTCACTTAGTTCAGGGATTGTATCTAGGTTTCTAGATTTTTTAAGGTTTGGCACGGAGTATGGAGAAAATTGTTTTTTCTTATTATTTGAAAATATTTTAAGCATGGGAATGCAACACAATGGGTATTCGATGTATATATATTTTGATGTATGTATATTTATATAGATATATTTAATATAGGATATGTAATAAATATATGTATAATTCGTCAAAATAAAGAAAGTTATCTATATATATTTTGTTATTGTTTTTTTTTTTTTTTTTTTTGAATATATGCACTTAGTGGGTTGCTCTAGCAAGGTTACCACCCTCGTATATATTTATATGTATATTTTTTGTATTTTTTGAATATATGCACTTAGTGGGTTGCTCTAGCAAGGTCACCACCTTCGTGAAACTTGAACTTTGGCTCGTAATTATATTCACTATTCACTAGACTTACCACCCGAAGAAGAGTAGTATTGCCGACATGACACTTAATTGTTGTTGTTGTTATCTGTGTTGTCACTGTGCGATGACGATGAGTTGTTTGTTGGTGATGGTGATATTGTTGAAAATTGCTGGTATTTTGAGACGTATGACTTGTATTGTTGTTGCTGTTGTTGACATTGATGCTAGTGATAATGTTGCCAATTGTTTGTTGAGATGTATGACTTGTATTGTTGTTGATGTTAGTGATTAGAGCTGGTTTCTCAGGAGTTAAGGGATTAAAATCCCAAGGTCTGAAAGCCTCGTCCTGGCCGTACGACTGCGCCACTTAAGTTCACCGTAATTGAGTGAACTAAAAAATAAAGATGCGACTCCAAACCTCGGGAGTCCGCAATTAAATAAAAGCACACAATTGACTTGCAAGTTACACAGTTTATTACAATCTGCCGTCTTAATTCTAATTTGTGATTATTTATACAGGATTTATGCTTAGGTATGCAACACGTGCCAGTTATTGTGTGTAAAAATAAAATGTAAGGCGATATTTAGGTGTTGCGTAAGTGTTGCTATGCTTGTGGGAACGTATTGTGAAATTTAAGTGTGCCTGTTGGAATTTAGGTGTTGCGATTTCTGTGTGAAACGGGAATTGTGTTGAATTTGCAGTTTTGCTGTATTCGTCTGGGGCGTAGTGTATTTATGATCGTGGAGGTTTGGGTGGAGGTAACGTAACTCGCGCGTCCATACACATACGCATACATGTGCAACTGCGAATTATTCCGCATTTCCCGCCGGATAATTCCTTTTGTTCACTTTTCCATTCACTTCCTTCCAATAAAATTGCGGTTGACGGCAACCGTACATTTTTTCATAACTTTCACTCGATCACAGGATTTCAAGAGCGACACAGGTCAACCACCGATTCACACCACAGGTAAAGCAACATTCATGTATATCTACATATATACAGTTGAATAAATTTTCATTACGAATTAAAACTAAACTAAATATTTCAATTTTTCTGTTCAAATTTCCAACCGTGCGTCTGGACATTTGTACATGGTCCATCAACGCTGAGATTCACATACAGTCCACTAAATAATCTTAAAAAGCAGCAAAGCCGGAGAAGAAATTCTAAGCCGCAGAAAAATTGCGAAATTTCAAACAAAGCCGCACAATCAACCACCCAAACAAGGCAATTGCACATATACCAGCTGCGCACATATACACAAGCTGCACACATATACTAGCTGCATACATATACCAACAGCAAACACAATCAACTTCCATCACCACAAGTCACAGAGACATTAAGGTACGTGTTATATGTTCCAATTGCATTTTATAACACGTTAATCAATTTTTTGTGAAACATCGCCTTACAAGGCAAGTGATTTTTTTTGAGAAAACGAAATAGTGTTACACTTCAAGAAGAATTAAAACTGTTCTAATTCCGTTTGTCCGCGAGCGACAACAACAAAAACTAATGGTCGTACACACACACGCACAACAGTGAACAGTGGTACTGTATTGCAACAGTTCAATCCATCGAATTTTAATTTAAAGTTTTATTTTTGATTTTTCACTCTTATTTACTTTAAAGTAAATCGTCATAACTTTCTTTTGTTCAATACTGCTCATTGGCATAGCATAATTGTTTATTTGGAAGTCACTAGTTCACTGATTCGAGAAACACTATTTCAATTGCACTATTGCGTTTTCACATAATCACTTTTGAGCCTTTGTTGTAATTTTGTATATATAACTAACAAGTAAATCAACAATATCACTGGTACATAATTAAGTACCCACTTTACTTGTTAAAACACAATTATATATACGTCGACACATTTGGGTGGCAAGTGTTTTTTTTTCTTTTGCATAAAGTGCCATTTCACACATTTGGGTGGCAGTGTTCTTTTTTAAATCACATTTTAAAAAAATAACCACTTGACTGAAATTAAAGAAAAATCATTAAATAAAGATACAGACATATAAAAATTTACTGGTGATTGTCATTTTGCGGGACTTTTTTAACAATATCAGAGTTAGGTATACTTCAGTAAATCCTTCTTAGCTTCACAATGGATTCATACATCCGTTTGGCAGAATCTGTCGCAGAGTTCGATGCTGACTTCAACAGCACTCCTGCCTCCGAACAAAATAAGCACGGTCTTGCTATCCAGCAAGACGAATTAAAAATGTTATGGGAGAAAACGAAAGGAGCGTACGATACGCTAACGAACTCAGAAGGTTTAAGTAAGAAAGATGTCAGGGCGATCAAAAAGAAATATAGAGTATGTTTTTCGACTTATGTGAAATGCATGTCTGCTATGGCTACTCAAGCAGAATCATTATCTAACGTACAAAAGGATGTAGCGGAGCAGTCTGTTCGCGAACACAATATCCACCTTCCACCGTGCGATACAGACGTGTTCAAGGGCGACTACCTTTCATGGCCAACATTCCGTGATATGTTCACGGCCATCTACATCCTCAATAAGCGCCTCACCCCGGTTGATAAACTTTTTCATCTCAACCATAAGACACAAGGGGAGGCCAAAGAAATAGTAAGAAAGTGCCCACTAACTAATGAAGGCTTTACTACAGCTTGGAAAAACTTGTGTGAACGCTATGAAAACAAGCGTATTTTAGTTAACACGCAACTAAAACTATTGTTTAACTTAAAGGCAATAGAGTTTGAGTGTGGTAGCTCAATAAAAAGCTTGCAGCGGGAGATAAACAATTGCTTATCAGCCTTGAAGAGTCATCAAATTGACATATCGAACTGGGACGCAATTGTCGTTTATCTCTGCTCGACGAAGCTGCCTGACAGTACACTGGCTCTATGGACCATAGACCATAAAAACGACATGCCCAAGTGGGAAGATATGGACAAGTTCCTGCCCAATCGTTTTCAGACCCTTGAGACATTGTCAGGGTTGAAGGATGGTAGAGCTGTGAGAGTGCCAAAGCCGCCACAAATCACACGTCATCCTTTCGAAACCCCAACAAAAAGAGTTGGCACCTTCCAAGTAAGCGTGATCACTTTTACTTGTAAAATGTGCCATACAAACGAGCACAAATTGCGCAGCTGTTCCCGATTCCTACAGCTAACACCTACAAACAGATTGAACTTTTTTAAGGAAAATAATTGTTGCCTGAATTGCCTTAGTTCCGGGCATACTGTGTCAAGATGCACAAGTGCTTACAATTGCAATACGTGTCACTCACGACATCACACGCTCCTGCATCTAAATGCAATTCAGCCAAAGGCAATGACGCGTTGGACGTCTTCGAGGCCTGCCGATGATTCTCCATCGACATCGAGGCAGGCGCAAGCACAACGTGATTCCGATAAAGCAACTGAAAATGCAAACAGAAATTTTAAGTCCTGCTTTGTGAATACAAGTACAGGTGTGCTATTAGGAACAGCTCGCGTAAATATACGTCTCAATGGCACAGATTTTGCTGCACGAGCACTGATTGATTCTGGTTCTGAGTGTTCCTTTATAACAGCGAGGCTCAAACGCAGAATCAATCTATCTGCAAAAAACATGCATGCCCAAGTTTCGGGCGTCACAAACTCGGTAAATGCTCAGGTGAAAGAAGCATGTAGCATACAATAGCGGTCCCCCGTCGACCCGTTGTTTAGCTTGACTGCAACTGTCCTGGTTTTACCACAACTAACCGGAAATCTGCCGACAACAAATATAAGCGCGACGACGAGGCAAGAATTTCCGGACTTGGTATTAGCGGATAAAAGGTTTTTCGTAAATGAACAAATATACCTCATTCTTGGTGGCGACATCTATCCACAAATCATATTAAGTGAAACCGTATTCGGTTGGATTATAACCGGTACTACAAATACACACAGAAATATAGTTTCGTGCTTCAGCGAAGTTTCGCTGGATAAGCAACTTACGGCATTCTGGGAGTTAGAAGATTTACCCAAAACCAAAACCCTCAATGAAGATGATAAATATTGCGAAGAGCTTTATAAAAAGACCACTATCAGAACTAATGAGGGAAAATACATAGTCTCGTTACCATTCCGACAGGAATTTCAAGTAACCATACAACTAGGCTCTAGGTGGAAACATCCACAAACTAACATCAACAGGAGATCCTGTGGTTATAAAAGAAGATAATCTGCCGCCTAATATGTGGAGACTGGGAAGAGTCATCAACCTACACCCAGGCTCGGATAACCGGGTACGCGTCGTCGACATCTATACTACGAAGGGGCAAACCAGCAGACCAATAACGAAATTGGTATTGCTGCCCTCCATCGAAAATACCGCTACTTCCCCTACCCAAGGATAAGTTCTTAAAAAAAAAAACAAAACAGAAAAAAAAAATCATAAATAGTTCGTGTAGTACCAGAAAATGAAGAAATCTGCTCTGCCATTTTTTCTAGCAATATAAGTATTTAACTTGAAAATGTTCCGATGTATTACCTACGACGATGGCGTACAGAAATAAAGAAATCTGCGAAATCATGTTTCTTACATACATCAAGTAGTGGTTATTTGGTACCCGGTACCCGTACAAAACTAACCAATAGTTTTGAGTTAATTTGGAAAAGTGGTCATTTAATACCCGAAACTATTTCAAATCTAGCCGACAAACTAACTAATAGTTTGAGTTAATTTTAAAAAGTGGTAATTTGATACCCGAAATTATTTCAAAACTAACCGACAACTAACCAATAGTTGCAAGTTTTTTTTATATATTTTAAATATTTCGATATATTTAAACATTTTGTATACTTAAATATTTTATCATTTTTCAAACTTTAATCTGTATTCTACTTTTAATCAACTCAATAATTTCAATCAGTTGTTTATCTAACTTGCAAATTCTTGCTAGTACTTAGATCTTTCCAATCTATCCGGTAAAAAAACAAAAAAGAATTCTAATGTTTTACCCTATATACATAAAACTTTTAAATATATCTATATACATATGTATAAGAAAAACACAATTACTTGGTTATGAACAGCTCCACTGGTGTCCCGCTCCTCACATCGTGGAAATTATTCGTGGATGCTTATTCAATTTCTTCACCTGTTGGGAAAGAAAACAAATTAGTTTCAGTGTACAAAATTGATTAGACAAAAAAAAAAAGTCGATCCACATTGATACTTTACAACCTCCTTTTTGCTTCCGGTCATCATCCGCCATCTTCGCATGGCATACCCCTCCTCCCTCCGACTGTGCCGTCGCAATCGAATGCAACACACCACCATGTGCATATAGATGTACATATATCGATATACATATGTACATACACATGTACCTACTTATGTACGTAAAAACTCAAAAATTTATGTACGAAAACTACTTTAGGCCCGTTCTTTTGTAACCTAGTTGCAAAAAAACACTAGGTAGGATAAAAAATAGCATGTAAAACAACAACACTAGGTGCATTCCACTGTTACGTACAGACAAGTTCAACTAATTTTACGGTTTATATTACATATAGCACTTAATTGTTTTATCAGATATATACTTTTTTTTCTCTAATTTAATAGATTATATACTAGTCTTCAATAATGCGAAGAAACATTTAAAAAAAGTCATGAAATACTGAAGAAAAATGCAAACAACCCACGTCACGTACGAGACACATCAAGTCAACCAACATTCGAAATTGTTATAGTTTTATTCAGATTTCAGCGAATATATGTATTACAGGTGCATAAAAAGTGTCTTCGAAGGAAATTATAACTAAGAATCAAGCTTGCTACTAGCGAAAAAAAATATTAATTAAAACACATATTTATAATTCAAAAACATTTTTTTATATTTGTCACGTACAGACAAGTCGCGTCACGTACGGGACCTAGTTCAACTTAAATCTATAATATATGTAAAAATCAATAGGTAAATACAGTTTTGTCTTGGGAAAGGCAATGTTTTCTGCACTCCACAACTTTCTCCACAGTTTTAATAAAATGGAAGTTGGAAACTCCAGTTATCGCTTTGGCATTGTCCCACGCCGATGCACTTTTAATCCTTTCATAAATTTCAGAGGATGGCACCTAAATCACTCGGGTTTTTGTGACTAATTGAGAAGCTAAATCAGAAAAGTCCTTGGCTGATTGGACAACAACATGTTCATTTTGGCTCATCATTTTCTATCTTACCAGTCTTTTGATATTTCCGCCAACTCCGTCTATCACACCTTTTCCATGCGATGTAGCAAAATATTTCCAATAAAAGGGCCTTTTGTACTTTTCACTCAACATTGATGTTAGTTTAACCATATAACGGTTCTTAAATTCCGATGAAGGTGCATTCCATGAAAAAGTGGAACTCTGAACTGTTTTACAAATATGCATTTTTTATATATTATTGCACGTACATAGTGAGATTATGTTCTCATCTAAAATAATTTACAAAAGTTGTAGTGAGTATGTCTCATTTTTTGTAAATACCGTTATTTATTGAGAGTAACAACAAGTCGGATTTTTTCATTAGTCTTTACACAACTTTTTGCGAGGTCGCTGCCGCTATTGTTTATCAGATAGAAACTAGATTTCTGTTCTTAGTTATAGTGTATGGTCCGCTGTATTTAACTGCATACTCATTTTTTTGGTTAAGTGTTTTTTTGATAAGAAATTAATCATAACGGAAAGGTAAGTTTCGATGTCCCATACGTGACGCTTAATTCCTTTTTCTATTAATAATTGTAAAACAAGTCGACTATACAAATTGAATTTTTCTGTTAACAGCTATTGAAGACTAGTATATAATCTATTAAATTAGAGAAAAAAGTATATATTTGATAAAACAATTAAGTGCTATATGTAATATAAACCGTAAAATTAGTTGAACTTGTCTGTACGTAACAGTGGAATGCACCTGAAGGGCCGTCACTCCAAATAATTTCCGATGAAGGTAAGTCTTCATTTTCTTTATGTATCAAGTCAAACAACTTATTGATGAAAACAAAAACTGTATCCTTGTCTTTCGAATTTGCATCTGAGTATATAAGATATGTTTGGCAATTGCCTTTGTAAAAACTTGCAGCAGTAAATAAAAGAACACTTGTTCGTGACCAGAGTGCGCTTTGAACTTCATTCTGGTATTCACAGCCAAAAGACATCGCAAAATCAACTTGAAGGATTCGCACATTTCCATTGCGTTGGTCTTTTTGAAATTCACCGGCTTGAACTCGTTTTAAATTAACATGCTTCATCATTATTATTATTATTATTATTTATTAGAGCAATATAAAATATTACACTAATTAATGGAGCACACTAGCTACTTAGGCCTTCAGTGCTTCTGTTTTTTTAACATTATACTACTTTATTTGCAGGTACAAAAATAATAAATTTTTAGATTTGTCAATATTTGTTTATATGCTATTGATTAAGCCGATATCTTTTATGAAGTTGAAATTTTAAGTACATTATCTACGGTGATGTTTTTTAGGAGGACGGAAGGTAGGATGGATGGAAAGTGGGATAGTAATATGGCATCATAATATGGATAGAATCAATCAATTTTTCATTAAGTTCACCTGAACTTGTTTCGTGGTTTACTAAACGTAGTTTATTTTCTGAGTTTTTTTCCCATTCTTTCCATACACAGATTGTACTTAAATCCATAGAAATTAATATTTTTTTGAGTTCAGAACAAGTATCACATTCATTTTTCCAGCACTTCGAATCCAAAGAAGGATCACATAAAATCATAGTCCACCAGTCGTTACAATAATTTTGTTTCAAACCTTTTAATTTGAACATAAAATTTTCATGAGTTAAACATTTGCACTGGTCTGAAGGTGTGTCTTTCATTAGCAAAACGTTTTTCGGTCTTAGACTACAAAATTTTGAAAATCCAATTTCGATATTAGGATAAAATTCTTTAAAAATGAAAAAGGCTTCTCGTAGGTACAAAGTCAAATAATGCTTTTGACACTTCTTCTTAATGCCGTTTTCCCAAACAACGATGAAATCATTTGCGCCTGGGCAGGTATACACAACATCCGGACGATAGTAAAATGCTTTCACATCGTCATAACGTGTATCGTCACCTGATGTGCTAATGTTTGGGCTTTCTGCTAGAGCAATGTTCATTTTACGCGCTAGTTCTGTAACAACCGCTTTTTTCTTTCTTGGTGATTGAGGCAGTGCTTTTAGAGCTTTTTGAACAGCTTTAGATAAAGTCTGTTTCGACTTGTACGGAGATTCAGTACTTACAGGAGAATCAGTAGGATTTTTAAGTTCAACCCGTTTTTTTGCCCTTTGCAATCTCTTCTTATCCCTTTCCTTAAGTGAAATTGCTTTTAACTCACCTTCAGAAAGATTTTCTGCTTTTCGTTTACGAAGCTCACGCAATCTTTTAGTCTCATTAGCGGTAAAGTTTGGACCTTTCTCTTTTTGCTTTTCTCGAAATTTTCGCATGCGGCTAGCACTGGTTGATGGTTGCTGGTCGCTCATTTTTGCGTTATTGAGATTTGCAGTACAAAAAAGGGCTTTGTTTATTACAAACGCCAGTAAAAGTTAAAGATGTCAGATAACTTATTCTTCGGCGTCACGTACAGACACTTTATTATCACCAAGAATATATTGTAAGCAAAGCGATTTCAAACAAAATTGTTTCACCAGTTTTTAGACCGCTAAAAGTTAGCTGTTAACAGAAAAATTCAATTTGTATAGTCGACTTGTTTTACAATTATTAATAGAAAAAGGAATTAAGCGTCACGTATGGGACATCGAAACTTACCTTTCCGTTATGATTAATTTCTTATCAAAAAAACACTTAACCAAAAAAATGAGTATGCAGTTAAATACAGCGGACCATACACTATAACTAAGAACAGAAATCTAGTTTCTATCTGTCTCTACAATAGCGGCAGCGACCTCGCAAAAAATTGTGTAAAGACTAATGAAAAAATCCGACTTGTTGTTACTCTCAATAAATAACGCTATTTACAAAAAATGAGACATACTCACTAAAACTTTTGTAAATTATTTTAGATGAGAACATAATCTCCCTATGTTTGTGCAATAATATATAAAAAATGCATATTTGTAAAACAGTTCAGAGTTCCACTTTTTCATGGAATGCACCACTAACTCGGAAAAATATGCGAGTTGAGCCAACTCGGTTATATGATATCCGACCTGAGATGTAGTGTTGTGAAGCAAAAAACCCGCTCTATTGTGAATGGGCTCTGGAAAAATACTTGGGAAATTTCAATGAACTGTCAAATCTTGTTTCTTTTATGGATACATAAACAAAACAAATAAAAATGGAACAAGGGTAAGAAAAATTTGCGGTTCGTATATTTCACATAAAATTATGAATTAAAACATGTTTGTTATTTCAGAATGCAAGAAAAAAGGCGCAAACGATGGTCATGTGAGGAGACAATTGAGTATTCGAGATGCTACCTCGCCCGGAAAGCGGAGTTGGAGCACCCAAAAAGAAAGAGGTTGACCTACGCGAACGTGTTGGAAGACATGGTGTCAATGGCGATCACGGTAGGTTCAAGAAATAAGTATATGTTTGAACAAATTATATTTATTAATCCACTTCCAGGACTTTGGAAGAATGCCGCTGTGCTTGGACAACAACAGCAGAACTGACGCCAGCCCGTGCTTTGCCCCGTATATGGAGGTGTTCATGTGGGTTACAGACCGTTTGAAACACTTTCGGCAAATGTGCTGTCTGGAAAAAATAGCTAACAGAAATTACTCTGTCTAGCAATAGCTTTTTAAAACGTAACAGTGAGTTTCAGTGAAAACCTTGTAGAGAATTTTTGTGCTCGTTTTTATAAAACCCCGTGTACATGCGGAAGAGCATCAACTTAACATTTTTTCAAAAAACATCGGTAGCGTTTTGCTGTACAATGTACAAGGGTTTTATAAAAGCGACGCGAAAAATTTACATCAAACACATGGCAAAAACTTCACTAAAATGTTTCACTGAAACTGGATTTTTTTAAATTTGCTTTTGGTTTGTTATTTTATTTGTAATTAGAATAAGAAGTGATCTGAATTGAATTTTATATGTGATACTCCTTGTGAATTTGTTTTAGTTTTATAGATTTTAAGTTGAATGAAATGCAATGAATTCTTGTAAATATTTTTAGTAGTGAATTTGAAGATATAAATATATGTATATGTATATGCATTGAAATTTTTAAGTAATATTTTGTTGTCTTAAATAATTAAAAAGGGGTTGCCTTCTGTCAAGGGCTGCGTCTTGGTTTCATTCTTCAAAACCTTCATCAAGTGCAAACGTATTTTCATCACTCACTTCGTTGATATCGCACAAATTTGATAGTTGCCTAAATGCCACTGTATTGCTTACATACCAAATGTACATATACACGGATTTCTTTTGTGGTAATATACGCGTTCTATCACCACCAGATGTGGCAGGTACGCAGTTGAGACTCCGAATACTTCACTGAAAATAAAATAGCATTAAGTTTATGCATTTCTTTTACACACATTTTGTTATTACTTGTTAGATATTCCACCGTTTGGCGTCTTAGCCTCATGTGCATTTTGAAATCTGCCTCACTCATTGCATCGAGTGTACCTTCAAAATTGAATCACTTCTCATGTGCCTTGTTTTCACTCTCCGAGTCTTTAGAAGAGCTGGAGCTGCCATATATCGTTTCCAATACTTCTAGTACTTCTTGCATCTCTCTATTGCGACGTGATTCGCACTACTCACCCGTGTACAAAGACACCATCTACAAAAGTAAAAGGTTATTTAATGCATTTATTTAATGTTTTTAAATAAATTTAATAACTTACCACAGAATCCTCAGAATTACTCATTTTGTTTTGCTTCTTTAAAATTTCACTAAACAAATCATATGTTTAATGACAGATATTGCCAGTGTTGTGAAGTAACTAAAAGGAAATTTTATCCGAGTTGGAGTGTTTTTTTGCAACTAGGTTACAAAAGCAAGGGCCTTTTATTATTATTATTATAAATATATAAATACCACTTACCTGATCATCGCCGCCGTGCACATGCAAGCGTCCACCATTGCCATGAATGCGATGTATGCATATGTACGACATGCACTGTTGGCCAGCTGCACATGGCGACATGTACCCCCAACCTCAAAATGACATGTTCCAAACACGTATTTTATTCCGGGTGCTTAACTGGTTTTATATTGCGTGGAATCTTCCGAATTTTCGTCGTCGGGACCAGAACGCATGCTTGGATGGAACCACCAGGAAAAAATACTGCTGAAAATCAAATTTTTCAGTTTCGGCTCGCCACCAAAAAATTGAGCTGCGACAAATTCTGAGTTTGTCGAATGAAAACGACACACATATGTATGTATTATGTAGTGCACCAAGCACTACCACAATAAGCGCGCACTGATCACTACACTTTTTTCACAATTTTTTATTTAAATAACAACTTTTTTTAGTATTACTTCACTAATTTAATTTAAATTATACACAAAAATTTTCACTACCACTCGCGCCAAAATTCACGTGTAAATAATTTTTGTATCACCCCTGTGGTCAGCAAATTAAGCACAGTGGCATACAAACTGTTTGTGGGTGGTAGGCCAGATTGCTGGATGCCAGATTGCTGACCTACCTCACCACAATCAAATATCTATTGTACAAAAACCACACAAAAAAACAGAATGTTGAGCCATTTCATGGTGGGGGGCACTTTCCGCGATTGCAAAAATACTGGAATAGGTAGTTCCCATCAGTTTTTATTTCTTTTAAATTTCTTGTAAAAACATCATATGCAGTCAGGTGTTAGGTCACTACACTGACCAGCCTATCAGGTGTTTTTACGATATATGCAAATATATCGTAATGCCATATACGTTCGCATCTGTGGAACATAGCCAAGTCCACCACCCTTAAGTTAGGCACCATTTACCGATGGGGGGCGCAAGTGAACCGATACGATCACACCCAAATACCATTTTTACAGTGGGTGATGAAAGTTTATGGACACTTGGCGCATAAATACACCATATATGTATATATAATAAATACATAAATTCACAAAATTTATAATGAAATACATACATATGTATATGGATAAACAGTTTTTTTGTACTTTTCATTATTTCATGAAACAAATTTTTTTGTGATTTTAATTTTTTCTTCAATTCAATTTATTCTTTTTTCCTTAACCTATTCCGTATTACTTTTTCGCACCATCGATTTTAAAATTTATTTCTACTATTTTTTTTACAATTCATAGTTCAATTTTTATTCAATGTATATTTTCTTCAAAAGAAATTATTCTAAGCGGTATTAAAACTTAAAGCACCGGCTAAACACACTGGGAAATATCGGGTTTTGCATATTCTCGCAATTAAGTCAGTCTTTTAGCTTACACATGTAAAATATCTACAACTATTTTATATTACTATGTATATAATCGTTGGTTATTTTTCTACATCACTTGCCACCCAATATTCCACCACATTAATCAATGAAATAGATACACAAAATTTTAGACCATGGGCCGTTTCACAGCGGCGCGCAACAAAACGGAGCAGCGTGCCGTCCGTTTCAACGTGGCATGCCGATTATGCCATAAAAACCACGGCATAAGACTTTGCCCGATCTACCGAGCCAAGTCTGCGGAAGAGAGGCTGCGGGTGGTATTAATCCACCACTACTGCGCGAACTGCCTGTCGCCGTTCCATAAGCAGGAGATCTGCAGCAGCGTCGGGCGCTGCCATCGGTGTAATGAAATACACCATACCTCACTGCATCTGCAGTTCGAAAACGACCGTCGGCCAACGATCCCGCCATCCGAGGATGACGATGACGTACTGTCGATCAATCTGACCGGCCAGATAAAGTCGTGGGCCCAGCAGGTAGCGGAAGCTTAAGATGAAGAAGAAGCTTCGGTGACCCAGGTGGTCCCACTCCCAGCGGGTGGAGGCTCGGAAACTCGTACTTTCCGACCTTCACTGCATCATGAACGGCGAAGGTGCAGCTCGGAAACCAGTCCTTTCCGACTGCCCAGGCAGCGGGGCGTTGGATCCCGTCCATTCAGACCTCCTGCCCATCAGACCAAGCGACGAGCGACTGGCGTGGGAACTCGTCCTTCCCAACCAGCGCAACATCAGCAAATGGATGGCTCGGGAACGTGACCTTTCCGACCATTACATAACGCAGCGAATTGGCGGCTAGTTGACTTGGGAACCCGTCCTTCCCGATCACAACCACGACGCGCCCCATACCACGTTCCACAACAAAAGGAAGAGACGCTACAAATAGCGCGCCAACAACAACAACCAACATTCCGGTCGGGCCGTTTGCTCGATAGCACAACCGCCCCTCTCATGAGGGCATATGAGGCAATCGCACCGACAGCGATCGTCAAGATAGAGGCAGGCGGCCGCCTGCATCTAGTGCGGGCCTTAGTCGATCCGTGCGCGCCCAGCACCATTATATCGAGCGAGTTAGCACGAACGCTCAGACTTGAGCAAATCCACACGGGTCGCGAGGCGATCTGCTCACTAATGTTAAGGGGGAGACATGGCGTCGCGGAGCGAATAACCGATGGGTACCACCGCATGAGTCTGCGAACGAACCTCGACCTCAAGGTCGCGGTTCCGTTCCGACTCATGCGGTTGGCCGACCCAGAGTTCTATGTGGCGGCTCTGGTGCGACTGACGTTGGGCGTCGACACATATGCCCAGATAATGCTCAGCGGCACCCCACCTGCATCAATCGGCGGCTTGCTGGCTCAGGCGAACATTTTCGGAGTGATGCTCTCTGGAGCGCAACAAAAATAAACATTATAAAAAAAAGAATATTATAAACACATCCACACTATACAGCAGAGAAATAAAGTTGAAAAAAAAAGCCGACGTATGTTCTTCCTTTAACGTTTCTTTTTTTACCATCCTTCCCAGTAGGGCACAGGAGACGATGGCGGAAGAGCACGGAGCGGCTCATTGGAAACAAAAAAAAATATATTTTTTAATCAAATATGTGATGTGGTGTGAACTGGTAGTTGACTGTTGTCAACGCTCAGGATTTTTGCTTACCGCAAGGGGGCCGGCATGTTTACGCCGCATCGTAAATATTTTCTAACGCGTCCATACACATACGCATACATGTGCAACTGCGAATTATTCCGCATTTCCCGCCGGATAATTCCTTTTGTTCACTTTTCCATTCACTTCCTTCCAATAAAATTGGGGTTGACGGCAACCGTACATTTTTTCATAACTTTCACTCGATCTCAGGATTTCAAGAGCGACACAGGTCAACCACCGATTCACACCACAGGTAAAGCAACATTCATGTATATCTACATATATACAGTTGAATAAATTTTCATTACGAATTAAAACTAAACCAAATATTTTAATTTTTCTTTTCAAATTTCCAACCGTGCGTCTGGACATTTGTACACCTACCGTAAGTCGCCGCATTAGTAACATTTTCGGACGCTTTTCGATCTCTCTCTTCTTTCTGGGAACAATACGTCTCTCTTCCTTTCTCAAATCCAGCTAGCGTTCCCATACAGCACGCGTTACGTTCGTTCGCAGCGTGTTCCTGTAGGCGGCACCTTGACATTCCGGGTCGCTGAAAGCCAATGACTTTCTCAGCGGCGGTACGTAGTGATAGAGAAATGTGCTTCCAATGCCCGCGAATTGCGGTTCGGTGCGTAGTACTTAGAGCAGGTGTGAGAGTCGAGTAGCGTTCCGATTTCGAGCTTTCCTTGTACTCGCACGTTTTTTGCTGCAGAGAGGCATATGCGCATCTTGGCTGCGACAAGATAATGATCCGAGCCGATTTTTGGTTCTCGGAATGTACGTACGTCTAATACACTTGAAAACATCCTTCCAGTGCATCGCAATATGATCGATTTAGTTTCGCGTTTTTCGATCTGGAGTCAGACACGTTGCTTGGTGGATCTTCTTGTACTGAAACCTTGTTTCGAGCCCCGGCAAAGTCCATCAGTCGCAGTCCGTTAGCGGAGGTTTCATTGAGGAGACTGAATTTTTCGACATTGTGACCAAAGATCCCTTTCTTACCCACCCTGGCATTGAAGATGCCAAGCACGATTTTGATATCATGACAAGGGCAGCGCTCCCAGATGCTTTCTAGGCACTCATAGAACGGTCCTTGATAACATCGTCCTTCTATTCATAAAGAAAATTATTTGCTACGTAAAAATTTATTCTAATACAAGCCAAATTGCTAAAAATAATTACAGGATATATAAACAGTGCGTCAACAGCGGCAGTTATATTGGCTTCAGAAACTATTGCAGAAGCAGTACTAAATAAAACCGGCATCAGCTGTTGTTGCTGCACAGCACAGCAGTTGGTTACAGAAACGTCATCAGCAACGGCACCAGCAGTAATCACAGCAGAAGCGGCATCAAACACTGGACCAGGACACAGTCCAACTGGTCGTAGAAATCTATCTCCTCTCAAAATACATACACGCATATATATATTTCTTAACGAAGTGAAAGCTTAATACAGCATTACGGAAATTGGCGCATTTTTTTAACATAAACATATACATACGCGAATATGCATACTCATATATATGTACATATAGTACACAGTACCGTTGTGTCTATGTATATTTAGTTAACGGTTCTCTCAATTTGCAAATAGGTTTATTGGGTTCGCCACTTCTCTGTTCGCGAATCCTTAGATCTTTAAGCGTTCGAACAAATTTGTGTGTACAAGCAACAACTACGATAGCTAGCTGGATTCGGTGATCGCGAGTACCTTGATACCTCATTAAACTGATTGAACTTATTACATACAATGCTGTAGATATTAGGCCAGTTTTAAGCTGCACATAATAGACGATCATGTGCGCGGACGTACTTGCACGTTTGGTGCACATTCGCCATTTGTGATGCGCGAATATTACATTGGAAACAAAAACAAAATCTGTGTTGATGCTAATTTATGCCATATGCCGCTCGCTCAGTAATAACCATTTAAAAAATTCTCACACATATATAGATACGTACAACCCGGGTTTATATATGAATATACAAAACATTCCAACTCTTCCTTAACCCCTAATTTTCTGCTAGGTTAAGAAATATTGAGCACCCTCCTGGGCAGCCTAGATATGCTCCAGTCATACATACCGACGTACAAATTGTTGGAATTCGGCAACTGTATGTAAAGTGTGTTTTTTTAGACTGATAGAACTTTCGATAGGGATAGCTGTCACTTGACAGCTGGTAAATGATATTTCCTTTTGACATTTCTGTTCAGTAAGCATTGAGAAATCATCCATACAAATTGTGGAAATTTACTTTAAATATCAGTGTTCTGTTCGCCAAACCTATAGAGCACCATGTTGTGGATGGACAAGTCCAACTTGTTGAGCACGGCAGCGAATAGACAAATTCGGATCTTCTCCAACACTATCACTTACAGCACCAATATTTTCTTCTGTACATACAGTTCTTTGTCTTGTTGTTGGGTTTTCATCGAGTAGAGTAAATGTTGTTCGAAATTTATCAACAGTTCGACGAATAAGCTGCTCTGATTATGTGGACCATAAAATTCACAAAGTGCTTTATAAGTTTGGCGAGCAGAACGCTGATTTTTAAAGTAAATTTCCACAATTTGTGAACTTGCAATAACAGCAAGTGAAAATAAGTGTATATAAGTATACACTTCAGCTTGTAAGTAAACTATACGATACGAGTTCAAAATTTCCACGTAGAACTAAGCCAGCCAATCTCTTGTAAACTATGTCAATCAAGGCTACACGCAAATTTTATCGGCAGTGGCGAAACTGTCCGACCCGGCAGGATGGCTAACCCCAATAATGACCTCCGCAAAAATACTCCCACTAACATGTCAAACCTGAGGCCATCCACAAGTGGCATACTCAACGCGAGAATCTCCCATTCGATTAATCAAATTGCCATTCACCGCTAGGCCCATTTTTCTTCTTCTCAACAGGTGCCATTCTATTAGTTTCCGCTTGGTTCAATTTCTTCTCAACAGCTGTCAATGTATGAGTTTTCCGACGTTTCTGAAAAGGCGATCTGCGCCTGCGTCTACATCAGAGTACAACTCTACGAGAACTTCTCGTCACATTTACCCATAGGCAAAAGTAAGGTAGCCCCTTATACTAGAGCTCTGGGGAGCCAGCTCCCTCTCAAAGCTGATTCGCTATCAAATAAACTGGCAATCTCTTTACCTATTTCTCTAGTCTGACCCTTCCATTGTTTGGCGTGGCAATGCAGATAATATGACTGATGTAGGCACTCGCGGATGTCATCCACAAGAGCTCGCATTGTACTCTCCCTACACTTCCCACGACATGTTGAGTTTTTCCATACTGTAAAGGATGTCAATATACTTAAATACTTCTCCTCATTTCCCGATCACTACGGTTTATTAAGTTTAACATCAATTCATAGAAAAATCTCGGAAATCTCCAATGTCATCGGCCGTCGCGGTGTGGCACACCAAATTATGTCTGATAATGGTAAAACCTTTAAGGTGGTCAAAGAATGTTTCGCAGGGAATTCCCCCAGTTTATGAAAGACTTCATTTGATGCTCAACCTCCATTTGACGCAAGTAGCAGGTAACCACAAGTTTACCTTCGAATAGTTCATCACCTTGCCAATTAGAATTGTAGCCGTGCTAAACTCCAGGCCGCTTTCTCTCTGTCACAGGACCCTACTGATTTGTTAGTCTTAAAACCATGCTGAACCGCTTCATACCTGAACCTTACGCTGATCGTCTGCCCCTCACAAATAAATGGCAGAGATTAAAGGTTATGCATCACTAAT
Source organism: Anomoia purmunda (assembly GCA_951828415.1). Classification (NCBI taxonomy): domain Eukaryota; kingdom Metazoa; phylum Arthropoda; class Insecta; order Diptera; family Tephritidae; genus Anomoia; species Anomoia purmunda. Next base: position 81,294,069 of record OX639997.1, on the reverse strand, counting down.
TCAATATTCGAGTGAAAAACGAATATTTAAAGGAACTCCATAAACGGCATAAGTGGAAGTGCCAAGAACCCAACAACATAGAGGGAGATCTTTTGGTCATAAATTATGATTTTCTGCCCCAAATGAGTGGAGACTCGTAATAGCTCTCCGCCCGGACCAGGATAATAATGTTCGCGAGGCGGACGTAGTTACTCAGGCTAGAACCGTCACAAGCAACATAGAAAAACTTTATTTGTTACTCTCATAATATGTCTCACCATTGTATTTGGACATGATCTCTAACTTGATTGAGTTCTAAGGTTGTGTAATCTTACAACCGCATTCAATTTTAGCTGCATTAGAGCGGCCAACACGGGGCGACCCGGGCTGGTAAACCTATTTTAAATTATTTAATTTTATTCGACCTACGACCGCCGCTGCGAACTCAACAATTAAATCTTGTATTTTTATACATTCTTTCACGCTCTTCAGACGAATTCCTTTCCTTCTGATTTTGCATTTGTATCTAAAAGGAAACTTGTTAAATAAAATAACTCCAATTATATTGAATTACCGACCAAAGCCGTTTTTCGTTTTCTTTTTCTCGCACAGTCTGCGTAAGTATTTTTGCTACTCCCGCAAGCAGCAACAGCTTGCATTACATTCTTAAAACTAGTTGCATTTTGGGTACATATGTACATCGACTTATTCTGGTAAACTAATATCCTTCATTGTTGTAACGGTGACGTAACATGCTGCAAAAACGGCAGTATTAGTCAGAAAAAAATAAATTCGCCACTAGCAAACAAACAACTTCAATGCATAACAATATTTCCCTTAATGTCTCATTACACAAAGCACTAAACATAAGCAAAGGAATAAATTACTCCAACGATTTACGCGAAATAAACGAATCAGACATACTTGAATACCTTACGACACAAAACATAAGTGAAGTCAAAAAAGTATTGAAAAGACAACAATTATCTGTTAGAATCTGGTCTAATTATAATTATTTTCGATTCACGAAAATTCCCTGAACACATTAACATCGGATATGAAAGGGTTAAAGTGCGTCCATATATTCCTTTACCTATCAAATGTAGCAATTTCCTACATGTGTGGCTTATTTTAATCAGAAAAGGAAATTCAAGCAATTAAAACACTACAACAATCCTGCGGCACCCTACCAACGAGGCAATGTATTATAATATCACCAAAGTCTAAGCAATTACTTTATTCCTTTTTACGAACACAGAGCTGCTAATGAAAACAAACCGAAAATTTGTTTGTTTTCGAGATTATCATGATTGGGTCATAATAAAATTAGATAGTTTTTGCAGAGCGAAAACATGTATTTTCAACTTGAATTAGTCAGCACAAGCACACTTCTTGTAGCAGCACACAAAAATAATTAACCTAACCCTACAAGTACCAAAATCAGAATATCTCCAAAAAAAACACATCCCATAGAGCAATAACAAAACTAAAAGGAGATTTAAAAGGGAAACCAACAAAATTAGCAACAAAAGTAGCCACTCAAATCTAAAATATATATAGCTCAGACTCGATGCCATTCTACCAAGACTTATAAATAACTCCGGTTAGTATATTTAGTGTACTACTTAAACTCATAATTCTCAATGAACCTAAAATTCCTTCAATGAAATTTAAAACATTAAAACAGAAATCACCACAAAAACGAAGATACCAAAGTCAGCAACTATCCAACAATAAAAAGTAAAAGCCCACCTATACCGATAACAGCAGGTGTAACAGCGATTTTGATCAAGACAAACAAGCAGACATAGAAAAAATCAACCTAAAATATGAAATAATATCAGAATTTATTTTATTTATTTATTAAGGTGAAATATAATTATAAATAATTATACTACGAGAAAGTAAACATCTCTAGCTACAAGACCTTCAGCTGTGTTAATAATGTTAATTGGCATATTATAATTATCCATTATGGAGTTTTTTTGTATAGAACTAGTTATGTGTATATATGAATTAGGGTGGATCAATTAAAAATGTTCAAAGCATCATCGTGATTCTGGCACTATGGATCGTACCAAGTATTTTTTCTCAAGGGTCCACATCTCTAAAATGAATTTCGAGTCCGCGGAGTGTTTTCGACAATTACTTTCAAAAATACTAAAAAGCCAATCTATTTAGGGCATTTCAATGCCCAAAAAAATTATTGAAAATATGTGTACGGCGGTTTTTCGGTCGGGGAATACATTTTTCACATTAATTTTTATTTTTAACTGCCATCAGGGGCGTTTTTGTACTTTTTTGTGGGGTTTCAACTTTTTTTCGGATAATTGAAGATATTATTGTACAAATCAACAAATCTTTGACCTTCTCATAATTCAAAATATCTCAAAATATTCAGAGCTGAAAATTATTAAAACTCCTTGCAAAAATTATTTTCTTTATTTAGACTACTTGATTTTAATGAAGTTATCTGTATTTCAAAACATTTAGTAAGAGTCGACTATGGATCCAATACCGTCTACATCACAAGCTGCAACAGCATCAACAAGTGGCGAAAGTAGCAGGAGTTTGAAACACTTGATTATTAATTTTGGTATTTCTTGTGAATTGAGTGATTTTATTCTACCATCAAAACAGGATATTTTACGATATTATTCTTACTTGGCCGATCGTGATAAAAACTAAATTAAAATGTTTCCATATAAAACATTTACTCCCAATGTGACGGACAAATTGGTTAAAATTTGGAATAAACGAGAATATTAATTTGTGAGCTCAAGTCCAGTATAAGGAAAAGTATATTGGAAAAAAGACAACAACAGTCAGGAGTGGTAGAGTGGTGAGCTCACAAATTAATATTATCGTTTAATAAAAAACAGGCCGAAAAATAATATACATATGAATATTTGAAATGGACGAGCGTACGTACAATCCACAAAAGAATTATTTTATATTGGGTAATGCAAATGCGACTTGAAAGCAGCTCTGTGCTCATGTGTATAGATTCCAGAAAACTCAAAAGAGTTCATTAAAGATCAACATAATAAAAGAAAAAATACGATACTGGAATATGTGACAGAAATTGTTGAACAAATACCAACGCCTACAATAATACAAACTGTAGACAGGATGAAATATACGGGCCAGAGGTGATATAGATTTGGATGATGTACCATCAGTACATCCGCAAGTTCTTTCTCTAACCAAACGAGGACCATATATTGCTAGATACGATGCTTTCAATTTTGCAATGAGGTGTGGCTGATTTGGTGTGTCTGATAGAGTGGCTACAGCATTGGCGACATTCTAATGAGATGTATGATTGTAAAAGAGATATTATCATTATGGACAAATCCAAAGTTCATAAAGAAATAGGCAAATGTAGACATGAATTTCTTCATCGAAAATATGATGCGTCCAGTTTAATTGCATCATCATTTGACGGCAGAAAAAATGATTCACTTACAATGGAAAAAAATCGATCAAAAACTTCATCCACGTATCGTGAAAGAGACTCATCTGGTTGTTTTGAAAGAAACAAATTCCCTATTGTTAAGCTACATATTACAACTGGAACATGAATATGCTGAAAGTAAAGTCGTCAGTTTGAATAAATTTTTCGCCAGTAAAGAAATATCCCTGGATTCTTTGATTGTTATATGCTGTGATGGTGGGCCAGGACATACTGGCATACGGGAATTTTGCGACGATACGAAATGCATTGGTTTGTCTTCTCCACTTCAATGAACTTCCACTCCGGCATTTGTTTGGCAATTTGGAAAAGTCGTCGACAACTGGACTACGAAGAATAACCGGATCGTTGTGCAAACAAATTGAAACTTGTGAAAATCTTCCGGTGTATAATTGTTATAATATATTCCAATAATAGATATTTTATATTTTCAGCCGGTGACCGATTTCGATCCAATCAAATTTGAAAATCATTCGGAGGCAAAAAGCTCCACTATTCCAACATATGTATATCCACAAACCGAATGGAGAATGGGCATCATCCTGCGGAAAAATATTAGACATACAAATGGGTACGCACTTTTCAGGGTGTACCACTTGGGTTAGCAATACCGCATGCTCATATCGATCCTCGAAAACCTCTGAGGGTATCATCTACGTATCGTAAGCCGTAAGGTCTTTTCAATCATATAAATCTCTGGGCTTAGGCGGTATCTTGTGCGCTGAGCTGCAAGGGCATCCTAAGTCAAATGTTAACCGCTATTTACAAAACTTATCTCGACAGCGAAAGTCATTTTCATATTAAAAGGAGGAGGACCATCGTACGTTAAACCAAACGCAATAAGTCTCACCTCTTTCTCAAAACCTTGGATGGACACATCCGACAGTCGCTAAATGTGTATAAGATATCGTATCACCAACGTGCCTACACCAAAGTCAGATCTGTGCATATCGCACTCCACCAAATAGTCTTTAACATTAAAAAGCATTAGTCTTCAAGAATTCGCCTGTAGGACTTTCTTCGATATCGAAAGTGCTTTCAATAATATTTTAACGGAGTCGATCGATAAATTTCTGCTACAGGTTGGACTGGAGTTTTCAATGAATACTTTTTTCAATAATTTTTAGGAGTTGGTCTTTTTGATAGCTGTTACTTCATTTAAACTCAGTTTAGTTTGCGATTTCATAATGAACAGACTTACTCTGGAACTACATTTCCAGTCGGGCAAATTTATTCCCAAATGGTTCGGTTCGTAAGTTAATAAACAAAGAAAACGCCACATCCTCAAAAAGTCAGTGCTTGGTGTACTCTATGGGCAGAGGAAATCATTGGTGCATATTTCTTCAACAATTAAGCCGCCCATAATGTAACCGTCAATGGGGCACCCTATGATAAATGATCTTTTCATGCCTCAATTGAAGGATGTTGATGCGGACGACGAAGAAGACGGCGCTAAATGCCATGCAGCCTACGAAACAATAAATTTATTGAAGGAAGCTTTTGGTGAGCGCTTTATCTCGCGTCGTGAGCCTGAGGCGTGGCTTCCAAGATCGTGGGATTTAACACGACCGGACTACTTTTTGTGGGGCTATGTGAAGTTGCTTATCTACACAGATAAGCCCGAGGCGATTGACGCCTCGGATGCGAATATTTGGCGCGTTATTGCTGACATACGGCAGCATTTGCAGCAAAAAATGGTCGAAAATTGTGCCTCTCGGCTGGAATTTATTCGAGCCAGTCGAGGCGATCATTTGTACGAAATCCTTTTTAAAACATAATGACCCTTGTCTTTATATTAAAGCTAAATTCTTGGCCATAACATTAAATTATAAGCATTTTATTTCTTCTTGAAAACCACTTGTGTGAAATAAGCACTATCAATTTATCTTCCTCGGCTCAAGAGCGATTTATTCGGAGATCGGAGGAGTACTCATCACTATATACGCAACCAGACGTACAAATAAAAACAAAAACAAAATTACCAAGTTTCAGCTTCCATCGTTGAACGGTATGCCTCTACCACTGTGAAATGAGTTAATTACCAGGGTGTTATCTAAGATAGGAAGCTACTCCTGAAACGCAATTCGGAATAAAGATCCAGGAAGGCTATAATTATCCTGTAGGCTTGGGAACCTGCTATAGGTAAAAAGTGGTGTACCACGTTGCCCGCTATTCTGTTCCACGGCGTCACAGTGTGGTGGACGTCGTTAGAGAAATCTTTAATTGAGGATAAACATACTAAGGTACAAAGGAGGAGGAAGCGGAGCATTACCCTCAACACCGACTAGAGCCCTCGAAACCTTAATCAATCTCCTTGCAGATCTAACTGACTATAGGAAAGATGTAGCAGTCTTCACTTCAACGCATCGTCAAGTTCGAGGGGATACAATTTGCGTTATCGGGTGTTACACCTACGCTCAAACTCATCTTTCGACTGCCTAATCACTGCAGCGTATTTCAGGCTGAACTTACAGGAATAACAATGTATGCGCTTTGGCTGATTGATTTTATTTAAACTTAATCTGTAAGTTATAACTATCTTCTCATATGGTCAATCTGCTATTAAGTGCCTCCATTGCTACGTAATATCGTCAAGGGCTCTGATCGAGTATATAAAATTTCTCAACCAGCTAGCAGACTGATACAACATGGATGCCTGGCAATATACAATCCACAGCCATACGCCTGGTAACTGCGCAGCCGGGCATACATACCTCTCATGACGAAGGAACACCGCTGTCTTGTAAACTCTAGTTAAAGGTAACCTGGTTAAGGATAACCCTTCAGCTCTAGCTTCTGTCGAGTATTATCAATATAGTTATGGCGTTACGTCTGGTGAAAGGTGTCATAACTGTCCAATTCCTTGTAGAAACGCATGCCAGTAGGATGGGCTCTCCCGCAAACGATTTTTGTAGCAGCCATCGTGACGAGGAGAAGGTGGAAAGCATTGAACAATACTTTTGTTATTGCTCTGCTTTAGCGAATGTAAGAAGGTGATTTCTTCTCCAACAGCAATCTAATTGGATCCTTTTTTAGGGAAATGTTTGGCACATATTGTCCAACTGATATCAGAATGGCCGTAAGTGTGCCCGCATTATGTGCAACGATACGAAAATTAAAGAAATTGCGAACTAAAATATGCCCATCATATACATAGGTACATATGTATTATAAAACCATTTTAAATATTTCATTAACCTAGTACGTTTTCGTTTGGTAATTCTAAATCCATTCGACACTTTGTTCATCTAACCTCGCCTATCCCTTTGAAGGGAAGGTACTGAAAGATCTGAGTGGGAGGGACCATTTCCCAATCCGAACTACATCAATACGATAGAAAAGTAACTGAATAGACCCCAAACCCAAATTCAACACCAATAAGGCAAACAGGACCCTTTCCGAAAAAGAATGCGAGCACTTTGAATCATACCGATGTCCCAGTGAAAACGTAAATCAAGAAATAGCGTACTTAAATAATTAAATAGTACCTTCACCAGTAAATTAATCGATAACGCAACCCATAACACATAGCACTCCATATCATATCCCATGGTGGAATAGCGAATTGGAAAAATTTAAGAAATAAAGAAATAAGTTATTCTATATTTTCGGAAGAAATATGATAAACGCAGCTTTAAGTAAATTATGCATAGATCCTATATCGTACCCCATGATCCGAAACGCTCCTGCAATAATAAAAAAAAAGTCTCCTAGTTTAGTCATACCAATTGTAAAATGTAGATGCGACAGAACAATAGGCAAGTCATACAGGCCACTATCACTAAAGATGTGCTTCGCGCAGATTAATGAAAAAATAATTGTAAAAAGGCTCTAGTGGTTTGTCTCAGCAGACAAACTACTCCACAGCTGGCAAATGAGATTCAGGAGAGGAAAATCTATCGCAGATACTCTACTTATGCTAGACTACATGACTGTAAACTCTCTATGGACCAAAAAAGTTCTAACCATTACATCACTGAACTTGGAAAGCGCCTATGATAAAATAAGCATACCAGCAATTGTAAACCAACTGGTAGCATGGAAAATCGGACCGAAAATCGTATAATACGTTATCCTTTTTCTAATTGTGTACAATAAACTTTGTAATGTAATAGGCCGCCACAAAGAGATAGTCCTTAACATCACAAAAAAAGCCACATATTGATCTAAACAACCTTTTCAACGACATATAAATATGGTGTACAGAGCAAGCCCACCCGCAATTAAATATATATATATATACATCTTCCGCAAGCAAAGTTGCCAATGAAAAATTTTACCACACAACAAACACCAGTAAAACAAAATCAAAGCAATGTGAGACACAGCAATCAGAGCGGCACTGGGCGCTCTAAGTTCTCCAGTGACTGCGAGCATTTACTTTGAACCGAATATACCCGCTTTAGAAATCCAAAGGGATTTTGCTACAGCAAAATAACTTAAAATATTGCCGACATGTCACGACAACCCTATACCAATATAGCCAATAAGTAGAAAAAAAACCGCCCTGAGAATACAGCCAACGATAGGAATTATACTCCAGATCAGCACAGACATAGAACTGCCAACAAAACCACAAAGAAACATCACCCAGCGGTTTTTGGGCGTGCTGACTGTCCACGGAGACGCTGCTTCCTGAGCGTGCCCTGCTTTTTGGTGCGTTCCCTGTGCGGGACGTCGGATTCCGGGGTCCCAGTGGGCTTCCCTCCGATTGTATGGGGCTAGGTGCCTGCGTGCTGCTGGTCATATAGTGGCGGATCGGTATGCCGTGGTAGAGGGCTCGCTCGCGATGCCGCCGAAACAAAGGAGAAAGGTCGGTCCCCTCGCCCGCAAGGGGGCTGAAGGATCGACGACCATGATCGACTGTTCGACGTCGGGCACGGAAGCGGACGTAGATAGTGTGGGACCTACGGTAAATTCCCCCAGCGTAGAGCGGTGCGTACGGTATCGCCACCGGTTGTGGCCGGTAAGAGTGAGGTGGTGACGAAGCCCACTTCGGGTCCGGTTTCGGTGCCGGTGGACCTTGTGGCAAAGATCGAGGCGTTAGAGACGGAGGAGGCCGTAAGCGCTCCTCCGGTCGATGAATTCGGGGTATGAAGGCAGTCTTTGCTAGATTTAGCAAGTCTTGTTGGGGCTTGAGGGCGCTAGCCGATTTCCCCTGCTGAATTAATGGCGGAATTGTTCCGATTGAACTTCCCTGGCCCTGGCAGGTGTCCGCCCATGGGGGGACAAACGTCGTCCTAGAAGGTACGCACAAGTTAATGCCTGTCCTCCTGGAACCCGAGCGTTGCCTTAGGTGTATGGCTTTGACCATATGGTGAGAAACTGCCATATGAGTCGGTATCAATGTGGTACGCTGCCGCAAATGTGCGTACAGGAGAAGGCCGGCCGACCACTACAGGTTGTCGGAGGCCTGTCCAGCGTATGGTGCTATTGCTGCCCGGGCCCGGGCTGGGTATAAATGGAGGGATTCTCCAACTTAACTGCCCAGTGTCTTACGCTGTAATGTGTGAATGTTGGAGGGTGGCTGCGGTGTTGTCTTGCTTCAGGAGCCCTACTCCACTAATGGGGAGGTTGGGGGGTTTCTTGGATGCTTCAGGCTCTTTACAGACCTTGGAGTCAATGCCGCGGTTGTCGTATGTGAGCCCGATTATGAGTGCGTAGTCGTGGACTCTTTCGAGCGGGTGTGTGTGTCGATGGGTACTGCAGGTATAGCGAGCCTTTACAGCCCTATCTGGGGTACCAGGATGGGTCATCGTGAGGATGGATGCAAATGCTTCGTCTCCGATATAGTTCAGTAAAATGGCCAGGCACTCGTCTAGATACAATGGCCTCCATGTGATGAGCAAGCCCAGTGAATTTTACACGTTGGACGCGCCTAGGGGCGTGAGTGATATTGGCGTGACGTTTACGATTGAGGCAGCAACCCCAGCGTTTAGTTTTAGGTGAGGATGAGGGCAGGGTTGGGGAATAAATGATCACAATTTGATTCAAATTACGGTTGCTCCCCATGTTCCTCCTGGAACATGTTCCTGACTGGATCCGATATGGACAGTGTGTTAGAGAAGCGATATCTATTACACCACTTGGCGTGTTCAGTGATTTGGGGGTGGACGAGCAAATTGCCTGTCTAAATGAATGTGTATGGGGTGTGCACGATAGCATGTTGAAGAAGAGGGAGTTATTTAGAGCGAAGAAGGTGGAGTGATAGACGCGTGAATTCAGCTTGAAGAGGAGGTCCATCCGGCCCTTGAGACGTTTGTTTCAGTGCGCCTGGTGGGCCAACTCTGAGAGCTTATCCTAGCTCAGACGCCAACTTAGCTGTGAAATGAATAAGTACTAGCAAAGGCTTGTCAAGGTAAAAGAGGAGGAATGGAGGAGGTTTGTTGGGATAAATGACGACGACTCCTGGGGCCAGGTCTACCGGATCTGCAGGGGTCGTCGGAGTGAGGTGGTCCCCTCCCTTCGCGTCGGTGACTCTCTGTTATCGTCGTGGAGAGAGTGTGGGAGTGTTGTCTTAAGAGCGTTATTTCCTAGGGCGGAGGAGGAGGTTCCCCATGCACACGCGGTGCCTGTTCCTCCAATAGAGGTCGAGGTCGAGGTCTGAATTATGCATTTGGCCTGGTGACGTCTAGAAGGTCTCCAGGTTTTGATGATCTAAACGGAGAGATTTGCAAATGCTTGTGGAAGTTTATTCCGGTGGTCCATTCATTTGGAACATGATGATAGATCCCCTGCTGCGGCAGCTTGAGCCACTGTGTAGGTGTAGTGCGTATGCGGACGACCTTCTGCTTTCAGGTCAGTCTAGACCAAATCTGGAACGAGTGGGTGCACGGCTCCTCGGAGTTGCCCACGCTTGGAGTGTAAGGGTGGGTGGATGTATCTTTGGACAAAACAGTGACAATGCTGCTAAAAGGCAGCTTGTCGTCGTCGCGTCCATCGGTTGTCCATATGCATGGGGTTCGCATCACGTAGTGACGAAAGTCAGGTATCTGGGGCTGACCTGCGAGTGAAGGAGAGGCTACAGGCGATGGTACTCTGTGGCGTGTCTTGCGAAACGAATGGGATCTTGATCGGCGCGTCGTTCGTACTGTCTATCGTGGACTCTTCGTAGCTTGTGCCACCTATGGGGCTGCGGTGTGGTACAAGACGGCTGCGACGGTCGTAGGCCGCCGACGGGTGGTGTCGTGTGCTCCCTCTTTATCTGGTGGCTATACAGCTTGCTGATGGCTTGAGGGTGAGAAGGGTGATGAGGGTACCGTTGTTGCGGGATGATTGGATTTCTGACGTTGAGGTGCAGAGCGGGTGTCTAGAGAGCCGCAGGCTCCTAGCCGAGTGTGTTGTGCGGAAGTGGCAAGACCGCTGGGGCAACTGTCTCTGTGGCCGGGTGACATACGATTTCATCCGGGATGTTTCGTTTCTGGCCTAGAATCCTGACTTTGGGTTTTCCCTTAGCTTGAGCTTTCTCCTGGCCGGTCACGAGCCTCTTAATGCATTTTTTCAAGATAGGCGCCTGGCCGAGTCGAAGGAATGTTCATGTGGGGCCCGAAGGGAGGACTGGGTCCACATCATTGCGGATTGCCCAATGTACTCAGACATTAGGGATCTGGGGGTAATGGCCATCAGTCGGACGAACGGAAGATTGGATATTAGTGGCGTGATGCACACTCGTCAAACTGCCGATATGCTGGGTAGATAAGCTAAAGAGGTTTTTAAGCGGCGAAAGCGTTTATTGTGTGTACGAGAGTGTGTATGAATGAATATGGTCGTGAATGTTGCTGATAGGCTGTGTGAATTGGTACGAGGTGTATGGAGTTCAGCCCCTCCTTTAGGAATGAAAACTACTCTCACTTCCTCCTATTTATAGGGTATATAATTGAGTAGTAAAATTTTATCCAAGATATGTACGAGTATTGGTGCAATAATTTCTGCTGTGTGCTGTAAGTCAGCGGGAATAATTCCGTCTGGTCATTAAGACTTATATGGTTAGGAACTGCTAATTATATCCGCTGGAAGGTCGTTATTGCCTCCGAGTCGATGGTTTGTTGTTTTTCTGCGGAGGCAACCCGGAAAGTGTGTTTCTATTAGAAACTCAAGCGTTCTTCCACTGCCGGTAATCCAACCACCATCTTCCCTGATGTGATTGCTGAGACTTAGTAACAAAATTTTACGCAGTATACTCGCCTCTGAAGTACATTTCTTTAACTCGACCACCATGGATGTTTTGGTTTTCTATTTGCCGCCCTGGTCGGACAGGCCACCTTTACCGTCCGTTGGAAAGTCTTTTTTTTGACACGAGGTAAGTTGGTGTGTGGAGCCGGAAAAATTGTTGCATAAGGTTGCTTCGAACCTTTTTCAATCTGTTTTTCTGTGGTTTAAAAGCGATTTTTGCTTGTTTATCGGCATGAAAAGGTTATCGACCACGTACAGGTGGTCTGAACTAGGGACTCTTCAGTCGTTCAAAAGTTCTGCCATTGTTCATTTATACAATTTATGGCAAGATCCTTCTTCCCTCCAGCAGATGTCGCAAGGGTGGAGGTATCACCGACATTGCTAACCTGTAAGTTATTGTACATAATAAATTCAAACGACTCACCGTATTCATTTGTGACCTTCGCTTCTTGAAGACTATTACTGTATCCCTGTGATGCAGGTGGTGAGTCCGCATCATGCGCCATATACGTTGATAGCAATATTATTCTTCCACAGTATTCCACCGCTATGATTACTTTATCTGCGTCGCTGAACTGTATTAGAAGGATTGAGCTAGTACACTTTTTTTTATCAATATGCACGACCTGCGCTTACCTTTGTCGGTGACGTAGACCAGTTTGTCTCCTTAATGGATCAGTCCACAAACTCGATTTTTTATGACCCATGGTTCCTGGATGAGCGCTACATCCTTTTCTCTTTCAGCGAGACGGAGGAGAACTGCGGCTGAGGCCACATTGCAGTGGTGAAGATTAATATACACAATCCCCACCATCAGTTTCATTGACTTCGAGTGGACAGCCTTCAACGGTCTGGTTGATGGGGGATATTTTTCTCCTCCTCCTCCACCAAAGAGCCAAAGAAGTCCAGAGTGACCCTCTCGCTTTCAGCGGTAGCTGCTGTATCAGCGTCGGCAGGGTGTAATTTACCTGACACATTTTGTCTATAGATACGGATGGGCAGGGCTTGGAAGCCGTAGTTTATCTTCCAATTTTGATTTGCAAGTGGGTCTACTGATTTCTCGTTGATTGCCGCTAAACGTCGTTTTCCGTCTATCTTGCCTATCTTTGCTACCTTCCATGATAATTCAAAATTGACTTCTAAACATCGCATTCATAAACTAAGTAAGCTTAATTCCTAGTAGCAATAGCTTGAAGTATGACATAGTTAGCTTGTGAAATTTACTTTTATAAAATAACTAATCAAAATAAATTCTTAATTTAGTGAATAATGGGGTAACTTCCATTTCACCCTTTTATGCAGTTCTTTCAGGTATTCTGCTTTCTATCTCTAGCAAAATGTTTGATGTATCGCCTTCATCTTTTGCCACCTGTTGACAATCGAAGTTGGGTTTTCCGTGACTTCGGGCTCTGCAATAGAAAGTAATGGGGTGCCAATTAAAAAGTGGCCGGGAGTTAGAGCTTTCATTGATTCGGAATCCTCAGACATGCGGCTGACAGGACGTGAGTTAAACAAGATTCAATTCTTGCCAGCAACGTTGAGAGCTCCTCAAAAGTAAGAACGCATTGAGTGCTCCACCTTCCTGAAGTGCATTTTCAAACTTTTTACACCAGCTTCCCAAAGCCCTCCCATATGTGGTGTCCCTGAAGGTATAAAATACCTATTGATATTCTGGTGAGCGTATGCTTGACATGTTTGGTTGGCGGCTGCGGAAAGGAACAGTTTGAACTCCTGTTTCAGTGTTGCTTGCTCCTACAAAGCTGGTGTCATTGTCTGAGTACACATTCTGAGGACAGCGCCTCTGGACACAAATCGTAAGAAGGCATGTAAGAACGTGACGGTGGAGAAATCGCTGGTAGCCTCCAGGTGTATTGCCTTTGTCGCGAAGCAGACAAAAACACAGACATATTCCTTGGTTATGCGGCACGCTCCACCCGTGTTCGCATTACTGCGGACAATGAAGAAAAACTTACCGCGCACTGGCAGAGAAAAATAAAAAGAAAATAAAATTTAGAAGGTTTTTTTTTGCAATTTGCTTTCCGCGCATTTTATTGTAGGAGATTGCAGCTGGAGTGGCGAACAACGAATGAAATTATTTTCAAAGGATCGCGTTGCTTGGTACATAAAATGTTCGAAAATAAGCTCATTTACAATGGGGAGCTTAGGTGAGTACACCATACAGGGTGAGTACAAGTAAGTATTAAGGTAAGTATTAAGGTAAGTATTAAGGTAAGTATTAAGGTAAGTTTAACTCATTCTACATTAATTCAAGTCGAGATCGATTAGATTGTAGCTCATGTCCTCGACATGCCGGCGGGCCTGCGGCGAGGTAAACTGCAGCAGCTCTTGAAGCTTTTCCATAGCGAGTTTGGCTTGGTCAAACAGACCACGGATGCGGCGTTGGAAGGTGGGACGACTCTTTTGTTCTGACGGTCTCTTGGCTACACGTTGTTGGTTTCGCGCCGTCGACTTGGACTCATTCCGGTCTACTCGTGGTTGGCGCTGCGTGATTTGCTTGCGCTTAAGGGGCTGAATGCGCTAAAATGTGTGCTGATTTTGTCGCTTCTGAACTGGCAGTGTGGAGGGGGATCGGTGCAGCAAGGTGTGGTGTGCTAATCCACAGCGATGACAGCTATCCGGCGAATCACAGGCGCCCGTTACGTGGGAGGTAGCCAAGCAATTAGTGCAATAACGATGCTCCTTGGCCGACTCGTACCGTTCGTCCGGTGTCATTGCCATAAATGCGTGGCAGTAGCGGAGAGAGTGCATTTGGCAGCACAGCCGACACTTGCGGAAGTCCTGGAATCTGTAAATATAGTTACATTCGAAAGACATTGTTAGTGCATGAGGGAACACATGAAAGGAAATGAGACATGCAGTTTAAATATTCATAGAACGAACGCGATAAGTGGGACTTGAGTTATGCGGGTGGTAATGAGCATAGTTTTGTGATATTGCGTGTGACTATTCCGCCTTTAGTGCGGATGTCTACTACGCGGGCATTTTTATCTGGAGCGATATGGAGTGTGGTAATTCGACCTAGACGCCATTCATTGGGCGGTAAGAGGTCGTCTTTGATGACAACTAGGTCTCCTTCCTTTAAATCGGGTTGCTGACTTTTCCATTTGTACCGTTTGTGAAGCGCTTGCAGGTACTCATTTTTCCAGCGTCTACTGAATTGGTGGTGGAGTGTCCTTAGTTTCTGCCATTTGTTTATTAGTGAGATATTCTCGGAGTTCGGTTCGGGTATGGAGAGCAGTGGGGCTCCTCGTAGGAAATGGCCTGGCGTAAGAGCTTGCAGGTCATCTGGATCTTGAGACATAGGAGAGAGTGGTCTGGAGTTTAATACCGCCTCAATACGAATGAGGAGAGTGTTGAACTCCTCATAGGTAAATTTGTGACTCCCGGCAACTTTAGTGAAGTGAATTTTGAAGCTTTTCACAGCTGCTTCCCAGAGTCCACCCATGTGAGGGGCGTAGGGCCGAATAAATTGCCACGAGAGTCCATGTACGGCATATTTGTTTGCAATATCAGCCGATACTTCTGCAAGGAAAGAGGACAATTCCTTTTTGAGGCTTCTCTGTGCCCCTACAAACGTCCTTCCGTTGTCGGACATGATTTTATGAAGTATGCCTCGGCGTCCGACGAATCGTGTAAATGCAGCTTTGAATGCTTCTGTAGTTAAATCAGAGCATAGTTCGAGGTGTGTAGCTTTTGTGGAGAAGCATACAAATACGCACACGTATGCTTTGGCATGAGATGCTCAACGAAGAGTAGAAGTTTTCACCACGAATGGGCCAGCAAAATCAACACCTGTTGTTTGAAACGGGAGTGAATAAGTGGAGCGTTCTGGGGGTAATGCGGCCATCATTTGCGACCTAATCCTTTGCTTGTAAATGGTGCACGTTTTGCACCGAAATATGCAGGATTTTACCTTTTGTTTTAGGCGTGGGATATATAATTCCTGCTGGACCATGCGGATCATCAACTGTTTTGCGGCGTGGAGTAGTGTTGAGTGGAGGAATTCCAGGATTAGAGAGCAGAGCTTTGAGTTATCTGGGATTATAATTGGGTGACGCTCATTATAGCTAAGGTCGGCATAAGTGAGACGCCCGTTGACGCGTAATAGTCCTGACTTATCTGCAAATGGGTTCAAGGTGAGTAATGGATCTCTTTTGTTTATCGGATTTTTTGCTTCTAATGCTGCCATCGTTTTTCCGTAATATTTGTGTTGAGCATTCAATATGAGACGTACTTTCGCCTGGGTTATTTCTTCATGCGTTAGAGTGACTGTTTGGGGGATAGGCAGTTTCTGAGCCTTGGTTATAAACCTTAACCTGAACGCTACCACTCTGAGAGCTCTTGAGTAGGAGGAGAAGTGGTCTAAGAGATCGGTGCTTTCAGCTGCGTGAAATGCTTTGATTTGCCTTTGTTCTGGTGGAGATGTGTGGTGTGGTGTGCATTTCGGCCAGAGAGAGGGAGGTTTTGTTAGCCATTCTGGGTCTTTCCACCAAAGTGAGCAGTCTACACGTTCTTGGGGTATAATTCCTCGTGTACCCAGATCGGCTGGGTTGTTTGGGCTGGAGACATGACACCAGGTAGCATTTTTGACATTCTGAAGAATCTGGGATGTCCTGTTTGCTACGTACGTCTTCCACATCCAGGGAGGTTTTTCAAGCCAGGCTAGTACGATGGAGGAGTCAGTCCACAAATATAATTCATGAGAGGGTAGATCTAGTTGGGAACGGATCTGTTTCACTAATTTTGTGAGGAGGACTGCACCGCAGAGTTCCAGCCTTGGGAGAGAGATGGTTTGTAGGGGTGCAACTTTACTCTTTGCTGCGAGTAGGTGAGAAGTTGCAGTTTCGCCATGTTGAACTCTTAAATATATACAAGCGCAGAAAGCCTTTTCAGAGGCATCGGAGAAACCATGCAACTGGATTGAGTTATCCGGGTTAAACTGAACCCAACGGGGTATCTCTATTTCTCTGATAGCTGAGAGATTTTTTCGGAAGGAGTTCCATTTGAGAAGTGACGTAGGCTTGACAGTTTCGTCCCAGTCTGTCCCTTCCATCCACAGCTGTTGGAGGAGAGTTTTCGCTGTTATCATAATGGGCGATAGCCATCCTGCCGGGTCAAAAAGTTTCGCGACAGATGACAAGATCTGTCGCTTTGTGGCAGTTGCTGTGTCAGAGATTGGGTCTACTGAGTATGAAAACGTGTCGGTGAGGGCATTCCATTTTATTCCAAGGGTCTTAGTGGAGCTCGTATCTTGGAACTGGAGAAATTCCGAGTCTAGGAGATCCGATTGGGGAATATTGTTAATAAGCGATTTGTGATTTGCAGTGATCTTTTTCAAAGGGAATCCAGCTGATTTTAGGACATCGATAGTTTGAGATATCGATTCGCTTGCTGAGTTCAGGTCATGTCCACCTGAGAGAATGTCGTCAACATAAGTTTCTTTAACCAAAATTTCAGAGCTTCGTGGGAATTTTTCTTGAGTGTCTTTGGCCAACTGGTGGAGTGTTCTTATAGCCAAATATGGAGCGCAATTGACGCCAAATGTAACTGTTTTCAGTTTAAAGTCTTCTATAGGACTTTCGAGGGATCTGCGGAATAGGATTCTTTGGAAATCCTGATCTACTTTATGAACGTATATCTGGCGATACATTTTCTCAATGTCGCCATTGAAAACATATTTGTATAATCGCCATTTGAGGATGACTAACATCAGGTCGTTTTGGAGAACGGGACCTGTGTGAAGTACGTCATTGAGAGAGAGGCCGGAGTGAGAGAGTTTTGACGCATTGAAAACTACTCGGACTTTAGTAGTTTTACTGTCAGGTTTTATCACCGCGTGATGTGGCAAGTAAAAAGAGAAATACTTCCCATCACGTATTACTTCGTGGGAATTTGTGGGTTCCATATGCTCTAGGGTTAAATATTCTTCCAGGACTTTCGAGTATGTGTTTTTTAGTTCCGCCTTCTTCTCAATGCTCCGTTCGATGCTGAGGTATTGCTGCTGAGCTGCGGGTCTTGAGTGGCCTAGGGCGATTGAGTCGGGAAATGCTGATTTGAATGGGAGTTTTACTACGTAGCGGCCGTCGTCTCTCCGATAGGTAGTATTTCTGTATAGTTCCTCGCAAAATTCATCATCGTCTGTGTGAGTAGGAGCATGTGGAACCTCTTCTTGTTCCCAAAATCTTTTGAGTAGATCTCCTAGGAAGTCGGCTGAACTTTCGACCACTTGGGTGGAAAATGTCGAGACTTGTTCAGATATTGGGCCACTTAATATCCACCCAAATATAGAGTTTTGGGCTATCAAGCTTCCGCCAACGTTGCTTTTGAGACCTGGAACGAGTATTTTCGGGCGTATGTCGCTACCAATGACCATGTCAATTCTGGCGGGTGCGAAGCAGTTTGGATCTGCTAGAGGTAATGAAGCGAATTCTTGGAGATCAACATTTGTCGCCTTGAATGTTGGTAAAAGTTGTGTCAACTGGGTGAGTATTATTGCGTGAGTTGCAATTTTTATTGTGAGATCAGGGGAACAGATTGTGATTGAACAAATTTTATTCGCGTTCTGGACTATTCGTCCGCCCATTCCAATAATATCGTAATTTGTTTTCATTGTCGGTAGACCAAGTAGCTTTTGTAAGCGAGAGGTTACAAACGTTTTTTGGGACCCTTGGTCTATGAGAGCGCGAATTTTAGTTGTTTCTCCATTGTGGAGAATGGGAATGATTGCCGTGGGGAGTAAGGTTCTTTCTCTACTGCTTGAGAAGTGTGAAAGTACCTTATCAGTGTTGCTTTGAGGTGCATTTGCTGAGTTTGCTAATGCGGCCTGTTTTGAGGTACAAGGGCTTTCTTGATCGATTGTCACTTGAGATGTGACATAGTTTTTTATGGGCTTTTGATTGTTTGGCGCTTGGAATTTTGCTGGGAAATGGAGAAGTGAATGATGTCGCCTTTGGCAATACACGCAAGTGAAATTGCTGGGGCATTCCCTTTCCAAGTGAGAGTACGCAAACAATTTTTACAATAATTATTGTCTTTAACAAATTTATTCCGATCGGAAACGGATAGTTCTTTGAACTTCACGCAACTCATCATGGAGTGATTAGAGTTGCATAATTTGCACGAGACTGGCTTTCTTTGCTCAGTGGGAACGATTGAGTTTTGTTCCGGAAGTTGAACGATTGTGGAGTCGTTAATGATGGCTGGGGAATGAAAGTGGGTTGAGGTGGTTTCGGTTTATTCGGCCTTTGAGTACTAAGGCGTTCTACCACTTCATACCGAGTTGTGAGAAATTGGTCCATTTCAGACCAGAGAGGTAACTCCTTTCTTGAGTTAAGAGATTGCTCCCATAACGTGAGTGTTTCGTCAGGAAGCTTTGAGGAACAGAGATATATGAGCATTGGGTCCCAACTTTCAGTAGAGACTCCATTTGCTTTTAGTGTTGCTAGACAATTATTTATTGTCGTTTGAATTTGTTGGAGTTTTTCCCCATTTTCTGTGTGTGCGGGCTGAATGTTAAACAGAGTTTTTATTTGATTGTCAACGACAATTCTACGGTTTTCGTAGCGGGATTTGAGTGCATCCCAAGCGAGTTGAAAATTGAGATCGTTCAAAGCATAATTTTTAATGAGCAGAACTGCTTTTCCACGAGTTTTTTGTCTCAAGTGGTACAGCTTTTGGGCCTGAGATAATTTTGGATGATTAATGTACACTGCTGTGAACATATCTCTGAAAGATGGCCAGTCTTCATATCCGCCATGGAAGACTTCCGTGTCACAAGCAGGTACTTTGAGGTAGTTATGCGTATCGGGTTGAATTTGGGACATTTGCATGGCAGACGTATTGATTCTACTGAGTTCTGCGTTTGGCTGGAGCTGGCTAAGTAACTCGTTGATCCTCAACCTTGTGTTCAATCCGTTTTCGCTGGCGTTATCGTATGCAGCGTCGCACGTTTTCCGAATCTTTTCGTCTGCGTTACTCATCTGCATTGCTTCGTTGGCTGCGTCCACCAGTGCTATATGCCTTTCGAGTTGATCCCTATACGTCTGAGTCCGGCCTCGGTGTGGTCCGCTTCGCCTAAGCTCCACCACTTTTCGCAATATTTGTTCATTCTTGAATGTGGCTTAATTCCTCTTCGTCGACCTGGGTTTGGATCTAGTCCTTGGGCCTGCCAGAGTTTGGAGGGTTTGTGGTTTCGCTTGCTTATCTTCTGCCATTCTGAGCAAGTGAGATTAACTGGTTTACTATATAGTATGTATATGGTGTACCAAAGACTTGTGAGTATTGAGAGACAAAACGAAAAAAAAAATTGTATATATATATATATATATATATTTTTTTTTTTTATTTTTTTTTTTTATTTTTTTTTTGTTGTTTTTTATTTGAATTATTTATTAGACGTTGAGATTTTATTTAATTATTTATTATTTAATTTAATACTTTTTGTCCAATTATTATTTTTAACCCACTTTATTGTGAGTTGGTGCTATATTTTTGCACCACACTGTACTGCCTTAGCGCGTCTGAGTCCAGTACAGTTTATATTTGAGCAATGTATATCAAAAATATATGTATTTATATTTATGTATGGCGTGCCGGCAAATTGGGTTCGCAAGTGCAGCTTGGGTTATGTACGTATGTATATACATATATATGTACATATATCGCACAGGCTGGTGTGTTTGAGGTTCAGCTTGCTCTGCTTATATGTACGCGTGTGTGTGTACATATGTCACCCACCAGCTGTGCTTTGCAAATGGGAATAGCGAATGAGCGTGAAAGTAAACGGAGAAAATCACTGCTGAGCTGGAGCAGCGTATGTACGTCTGTATATATCGATGTAAATATGTAGCGGTGACCGCTTATATACCCAGTGATAACTTTGGCAGTTATATTTTTGGCGCGTGTGGAGTAATTGTAATGGGTTTGCGCCAATTAACTAAATAAGTTATTTGGATTATATACGTGTGAGTATGTATTATATATATACTTAGCGTATGTTGTATATTTTTTTGTATATTTACTGATGAGGGGAAAAGCGCGGGATTTTCATATATATAAGTATTGATATATGTATATACATATGCGCAGTAATATACGGTAAATTAATATGAGATTTTTCGTGTACCGTCTTTGCGGTCCGCTAAGTATATATACGTATATATGTGAGTTTAGCTTAGCGGATTTTTGGGATATGTGTATGAGAAAATGCGCGGGATTTTTCGCATGAATTTATATGTAAATATAAATATATTTACTTTACGGTATATGAATAGCGGAGGTTTTCATATACCGTGTTTTGGGAAATCCGCTAAGCTGTTTTTAGTACAGTTTGTAAAAGATGGACTTACTTTGGCATTCCGTTTCTTTCTTACAAACCGCGATTTTGGCGTGCTGGCCCTGTGTGTGTGGATGTGGTTACTATTAGCCTGCTGCTTTTGGGCGGCTACTTGCTGGTGTTGTTGTTGTTGCTGCTTGTTGCCGGCTGCTGCTATCCGGCTACGTGCTGGTGTTTTGTTGTGCGGCTGGTGTTTGTCTGCTTGCGTTTGTATAAATTTGTTTTTGTAAATAAAAATGTCGCTTTTGTAAGTTTAGTTTTGTTTGTTTAAACTTATTATTTGATACTTTTTATTTAACTAACACTTTATGTATGTAATTTTGTTCGTGTGTATTGATTGTATTTAATTTTTTTTTTTTTGTTTTTGAACACTATGGGTCTTCCTTTTTTTTGAATTTCTAATTTATTTATTTATTTATGTATGTGTATAAATTTTTTGTTCTTCACGTATTTATGTGGTATAGGGGGTTGTTTTCACAGGAGTGTACATATGTATGTATGAGTACATCTTTTTTGTTGTTAGAATTGTCACGTAAATTGTATATTTATTTTTTCAACTGTTTCAACTTTGTATGTATTTGCACTTTTGTAATTTTATTTAATTTGATTTAATACCGCACCGTGAAAAATCGCGACTATTTGTATATACATATGTATGTATGTATATTAATGTTTAACTGCGTTCTTGTGTTGTAATTGTTTCTATTTTATGTATTTAGTACATTTATTTGGTTATTTCGTTTTTTTTTTTTTAAACGGGTTTCGGCACCATGTTCGCATTACTGCAGACAATGAAGAAAAACTTACCGCGCACTGGCAGAGAAAAATAAAAAGAAAATAAAATTTAGAAGGTTTTTTTTTTGCAATTTGCTTTCCGCGTATTTTATTGTAGGAGATTGCAGCTGGAGTGGCGAACAACGAATGAAATTATTTTCAAAGGATCGCGTTGCTCGGTACATAAAATGTTCGAAAATAAGCTCATTTACAATGGGGAGCTTAGGTGAGTACACCATACAGGGTGAGTACAAGTAAGTATTAAGGTAAGTATTAAGGTAAGTTTAACTCATTCTACATTAATTCAAGTCGAGATCGATTAGATTGTAGCTCATGTCCTCGACAACCCGTAAAACTCCTTATCTCAAAGGGCCCAGTGAAGTCAACTCCGGTGTTCGTAAAGGGTCTGGAAACCTCTGTGGGTTCCGGTGGCAGAGCCGTCATTACTTGCTCCCGCGCCTTCTTCCTGTAAATAGTGCAAACTTTACAATTGTGAATAATAGTTTTTATTAAATTTGTCGTTCGCACGGTCCAATATTCTGACCTCGGAATTCTCAGCATAAGTTGGTTTCTCCCGTGAAGAGATACCGAATGTACGAATTTCACCTAGAATTTCGCAAACTGGCACTCGTATGGAATGATGATCGGGTGTCGTTCGTTGTACGGCAAACCAGCCAACGCAAATCTCCCTCCAACACTCATAACTCCCTTCCCATCAGGGAATGGATTAAGAGTGCTAATGGGGCTATTCACATTGACCGCCTTTGATGCGGTAAGCGCCCGGTGTTCCTCTTGGTAATTCCACTTCTGCGCAAGAACAATGAGGCGTATTTTTTCTTCTCGAATTTCTGCTGTGCTCTTCCTGGGTGATTCTTCTTGGGGATCAATTTATGACTTGGGTGAATGTTGCGGTAGAATCGCAGAATCCGCAACGTCACCCTTATGGCTCGAGAGAACTCAGAAAATCACCCCAATATGTCTTCTTGCAGCGTAATTAGTACTGTATGCACCCTGACTGCTCTCTTCTCCAATTCAGTTTCCAAAGGGTTTTTATTGGTGTAGTGGGGCCAAGAAGATGACTCTTGTTCCAACCACTTCGAACCACACCACCGCAGGGTACTCGCCTGTTGATCCTGAGGTGATGCATCCCGACTGCCGAGATCCGCCGGATTATACGCTGAATCCACATGATTCCATCCAGCTACTCCAACCAGTTCATCGATTTTTGCGACCCTGTTAGCCACAAATGTTGTCCATGTACATGCGGGGTTTTTAACTCATGAGAGGGCTATCATAGAATCGGTCCATTTGTAGATTACGGGCTGCGCGACTTCGAGCTGTAGAAGAAAAACATTAATTAATTCGGCTAGTAATAACGCACCGCACAGCTCCAGCCGAGGCAGAGACGCCGTTTTTACTGGTGCTACTTTCGTTTTTTTCCACGAGAAAGTTTATGTGGGGCGTCCTGTCTGAAGTGCGCTCGTGGACCCTAAAGTATAAAGCCGCATATGCCTTTTCTGAGGCATCGCAGAATCTATGAAACTCTACCCGAGCCAGCCTGCTGGGTCCAACAATTTTGCTTCGCAGGATAAAACCTCTCGCTTGGTGTACTCCTGCTTCTTGGAGATCGGCGGTCGGCGAAGTAGAACATGTCATGTGATGAGCTGTTTTTCTCACGGGCCATATATGATTAAGCTCGATGTACTCCTTCAGAACCCGGTCGTCTTCCATCTTCAACTCTGGTTTCCTGCTGTAACTGGCTTCACTGCGCAAGAATTGGCACCACTCCACGAGTAACCAAGGTTGATTTCTTCCGGGAATTCTTTCCGCAAGGGCAGCGCCACTACATTCCGTCCTTGTTCATTCCTCGTGATCGTCATAGCGAACAGCTCCTCACAAAACTCATCTTCAGGCGTGATTTTGCTTTCAGTGGAAACTCGTTCCAAATTGTATTCTTAGAGTGCAGACGTGTATTTTTCAGCTCCTGTGAAATTTTGTTTTGTCTGTTTAACAAACGTAAACTTGTTAAAATTGTCATAGTGACTATGTCTAATGCTAATTGTGTTAGTTGCAAATCCCAATGTTTGGGTGATGACTTTGTTATTTGTGATAATTGTGATATTAAGGAGCATATCAAATGTTCTAAAGTAAATACGAACTGCATAAACTCTCTTAAAAACAATAAAAACATTTTTTACAAGTGTGACCATTGTGTCAACAAACTTGCTGTGCTTAGTAAAGCTAACATTAACAAGGCTCTTTCTAACATTAGTGAGCTGTCTGACATTTTAAAAATCGTATAAAACTCTTTTAAACACCCGAATACTGTATCGGATAACAATAAACACAATAACAATAAACCCAGTAACAACACAAAGAGTAACATAAGTGGTAGCAACAGTGGAAATGGTTCTAGTAAAGAGAATGGCATGACTACGCGTTCTAAATTGAGGGTCAATGGCCAAGTCAATGCATTATCTTCGTCTGCTAGGAGACCTAGTTTATCATTAAATATGCAAACTGTTCAGCAACACTCGCCGTCAGTTAATTCTCAACTGTCATCTGTTAAGTGTAAACAACAATCAGTAAGTCAGCATAATAAGAGTAAATCATGCTCTTCTATTGGCTCTTTAATCGCTGATGATAACGCTGAATTCAATACTCTCGACGATAATGTGTTTGACAATGCTTCAGCAACAACTCCCACGCGATCTCAGTCTTATGCTAATGCTGCTGCTGCTGCTTCCCATATCGACTTATTCTTGGAGATTTTAATTTGGGTAATATTTCATGGTCACATTATAGTAGTAATTTAGTTCCAACCAACTTGAAGACAGATATCGATATCTTACTGTGCAATGTCTTATTTTCGATGGAGTTCCATCAGTTCAACAACATTTTGAATGATAATGGACGCATTTTAGATCTCGTCTTTGCATTCAATGAGTTAAATATTTCTTGTTCGGAACGCTTATCGCCCTTATCTGTCAATAGTTTACACCTCAAGGCTCTAGCTATTACCCTTATGTATTATAACTTCGCTCCATATAGTGCTGCTACGGATGTGGTTTATGACTATGCCAAAGCTGACAATTACGCTATTTGTGAATTCCTAAATTCTATTGATTGGTCAATTTTGCACACCTTCGATGATCCACACGATTCATATGAATTATTTCGCAGTAAATTATTTTATTGTATTTCGAATTACGTTCCTTCAAAAAAGTCTGTTAAGCGCAATAAGCCGCCGTGGTTTAACAAAAGGTTAAGCCATTTAAAAAATTTGAAAACAAACCACATAAGAAATTCAAGGTGTCGAATACATCGGAAGATAATTTATGCCTAATTAAACTAAAAAAAGACTACGACTGTCTTCATAATTTCTTATATAATAGATTCATTTCCAATGTTGAACTTGATCTACAATGCAACCCAAGGAACTTCTGGGTTTTTATCAATAATAAACGTAAAACTAATGGTTTTCCAACATGTCTAGAGTTTGACGGTGAGATGTCGGAAAGGTTTTTTCAAGGGGTGTATGATAACAGTAATTGGTTTCCTAATAGTAGCTCCACATTTTTTGACCAAATTTTTAGTTCTATTACAATTACAAACATTGATATATCCCCTGATGAGGTCTCTCTAGCAATATCAAATCTAACGTCTAGCTCTAGTCTCGCCC
The DNA here is from genome assembly GCA_951828415.1 of Anomoia purmunda. Taxonomy (NCBI): domain Eukaryota; kingdom Metazoa; phylum Arthropoda; class Insecta; order Diptera; family Tephritidae; genus Anomoia; species Anomoia purmunda. Next base: position 81,268,632 of record OX639997.1, on the reverse strand, counting down.
TAGAAGGACTTGCTCCAGTATTTTTGAAAATGTTTTCAGAGTCTATCTCTTTTCCATTGTCCTTGCTATTTAACTATTGCCTTAAGAAGGGTATTTTCTTGGACTACTGGAAACTTTGTGCAATCTTGCCAATATTCAAGTCAGGTGATCGTAGCAAAATTACAAACTATAGACCTATAGTCAGGCAATGTACATTTGCTAAAATATTTGATAATATCCTAAATACTAAACTTTTTAATCACTTTAGAGATCGATTCAGCTATGCACAGCATGGGTTTCTTCCAGGGAGGTCCACTTGTACCAATCTTTTAATTATCACAAATCACATTGTTCAGGCTTTGGAGCAGAAATATCAAATGGATGTCATTTATACTGACTTTTCTAAAGCTTTCGACAAAGTTCACCACTCTGTTTTACTACACAAGCTCTCCCTATATGGAATCGCAGGAACACTTTTGGTAGGCCGCAAGCTTTTAGTGAAGATTGGGCCGACGAAATCGGACTGCGTCGTGAATGCATGGTCTGGGATACCGCAGGGCACTCACTGCGGACCGCTTTTGTTTTTATTGTTTATAAACGACTTACCCCAGCATTTCAAGTTTTCGAAATGTCTCATGTTTGCCGATGATGTCAAAGTTTTTATGCCAATATATAATCTAAGTGACTCCCGTAATTTACAATCCGATTTTGTGGTATTCCAGCAGTGGTGTACCGCTAATAATTTGTTCCTTAACACAGGAAAATGTCATGTGGTTTCTTACTCCAAAGCTCTTAATCCGATTGAGTTTGACTATTCAATAGACAATGCCATTTTGAGTCGTTTGGAGGAAATCAAAGATCTTGGGGTCATTTTCGACAAGAAACTAACTTTTAACAGGCATGTTGATGTTGTTCTTGCTAAAGCAGTTTCCATGATGGGATTCATAAGAAGAAATTCGAAAGATTTTAAAGACCCTTACACTTTGAAGTTGCTTAATATTTCTCTAGTAAGGAGTCACCTGGACTATTGTTGTTTTGTGTGGAGTCCTTACTATTTGTCCCACCGTAGAAAAATTGAACGAGTTCAAAGAACCTTTACTGGATTTGCTTTATTCAAATTAAACTGGCCATGCGGTGTGCCAGACTATGATAGTAGGAGGAAACTTCTCGGCTTACAATCCTTGGAAGACCGGAGAATTTACTTTGCGCTAATATTTGTCTACAACTTAGTTAACCACAGGGTTGAGTGCGATGAACTACGTAGTTTGATTAATTTTAACACCTCATCGCGTGAGTTAAGACACCATCTGTTGCTTGCCGAAACGTCCCATAGAACTAATTATGGCTATAATGAACCAATTGTACGTAGCATACGCTTATGTAATATTTATGCGCATGTGATGGATTTCAATGCCGCTATATCAAGATTTAAATTAAATATTTTCACTGAAATAAATTTGTAATTATGTATATGTAATAGTCTGTAAGGTTAACCTGTAGACTGAATCAATAAAAAAACAAAAAAAAAAAAATTCCCAAAATCGAGTCAACTGATGGTTTTGCTCTTCTGCACGATAGGACACAGAAGCAGTGAAGCTCCTTGCGGTCGTTGGTGTTACTGGTCCTGTTAGAAACCATCCAAACAGTTTCCTCTGCTTGAATAGTTCGCAAACTATTCCGCTTAATGTTATCCTTTATCAGCGCTGGGTAAACGGACTTTTGCAGTCCTTCGCGATATGTGAATGCGCTGGGCAGTTCATACAAAAGTTGTGTTTTCTGACAACGTTGATACGCTTATCAACCTTCATTGCCAAAAATTTTAGGCGGCAACTCTTTAACGGATGGGTTTGTTCCGGGCATAACCTGCAAGTTGGCTGAGAAAACTGGCCGTAGTGTGTCGACACTTTCCTGTCATATGCCAAAACGGATGGTCGACTAGGAATAGAAATTGGTTTCCCGGCTCTAGCACTCCGTATATCGAACACCGTTTCTAACGTCTGGAGCCGACTAGTGATAAAGTTGTCTAATTCCTCCCACTTCGGAATTTCTGCCTTCCTCACAATTCCCTGTTCCCATAACGCTAAAGTGGCATCCGGTAAACGACTTGATACCAGAAACACAAATATGGCATCCCAATTTCCTATTTCTATATCATACATTTGCAAAACTGATATGCAATTGTTTACCGCCCGCTGTAAATTCTTGATTTCCGTTCCTCGTTCTACGGTTCCTGATGGCAGGTTAAATAGCGTCTTCAATTGGATATTAAACATAATTCGCTTATTTTCATATCGTTCTGATAAATTTTGACGGTCACGACATATAACCACCGTAAAATATTTCGGTGTCACATGGAGGTGTGTTGATTCTAGAGCGGGCAGGAGTCTCAACATCGCGCCATCACCCATTAAATCCTCGTCACTCAATATACTCTTTGAGTAATTATCGAAATCCTCTTTAACCTTGCCTCATAACGCCCTGAGTTCTTCCTTTTGGATCTCGAGAAAAAAAATCGAGTGATTGGCATTTGGCGTATTATGGTAATTTGATTCAAACTCAAGCAGTACGAGAAAATTCATTTACGTGATGTTTTCACGAAAAAATTGATTGTGGCTTAACCACGAAAAACCTCAAACAGTTCCGACTCGAAGAACCATGATCGGGACGGGTTGAAAAATATGAGGGCCGGGAATTCTTCTTCAATTCCGCGGCAAACGGTTAGCGTAAATGCGCCGATCGTTGAGATTTATCCAACCAGAAAAGATACCACCAAATCGCTTCTTTACTTATGTAAATATCTCTTGCACGTAGGCAAGCTATTTATTTATTAGTTGAAAGAAATAAATATATATATATATGTAACGAGTTGTAGGAATCTTACTTGTGTATAGCTCGGAGTTCTCTTCCAAAGTGGCCGGGAGCTGGGTGATCGCAAAAGGCGAAACCGTCATCCGAGGCGAGAAATAGGTGACAAAGTAAATAACTGTTACCATTTGTACATTAGCGCCATCTGTAAAAGGCATTTCTTTGATAATTCAGCCACACGGTTGCTGACTTAAATACATACCTTGTATTTGTATTATATAGGCCTTTATTATGATTCACAACTTTGAAGATAGTTGAGTTATCAGTTGTAAATTGGTATTATGGAACACAACTCAACTCAACTCCGAAAACATAGTTGTATCAGTTGCAAAAAGTTGGCAACGCCATGTATATATGCGTATTATGAAAGACAACTGAACATGGTTGTGTATGTATTACTTGTCAAAACCTAAAAACTGAATTTTTGAGTTGAGTTCGTTAGTTTGCTTTAAATTTATCTACATAATACAAATTAAAAATGGAAAGAACTGGGTAAGGAAAAAGAAAAATATTATATATGTTAAAAGCGAAGAAAACAGCTCTCTGGTTGAGAAACAAGTATAAAAGTATTATACATCTTTCTAGAATTAAGGTGACAAATAAAAAACAAATGGAGACGTTAATTGGTTGGATGGAGAAGAATTTAGACATCGCTAGAGGCAAGCATAATTTTGGAGCTTCCAAGTAAATCATCCAAGACAAATGGGAAAATATATCAGTGGTTTTAAATAGTTTTGGACCTCCAACAAGGACATCGCAAGAATGGCAAAGAGTGAGATATATTAGTTAATAATTGCAGAATATTTATTTAATAATGTCAAATTTCAGGTTTGGATTCACTTCAAAGCAAATCTTAAAAGAATGATGTCTAACAACAAAAAAAACTTTTCTGCGACTGGCGGAGGCCCTTGAACGGAAATTAGTTTGAGCCCATTGGAAGAGACTGTAGCCAGTATTACACTGTTGCAAGAATCCGTCAATCCTCTTAGCAGATGCATTGGCGTCACCCTCGAAACAAGTCTCGACAACTCGTCTGTTGAAAATGTGGAGAATGTCGATGCCAGTATCAGCGAAGTACATCGTGATTTGGCCGAAGCTCCATCATGTTCAAGAACAATCCGACAAAATAACAAAAAGAAGTCTACTGAAGATTTAAAACTAGAAGTCCTGAGTGAACAAACAAAAAATCAGACTGAGATTTTAAAACTTTTAAAAAACATTGAAAAAAATTCGTATAAAAGTTATGAAATAAGTAAGAAAATTTTAGAGTTAAAAAAGAAGAAAATGGTAATGTTAGAAAAACGACGTGCCGAAGAAACAGAGCTGCATATCATACAAATGGACCTAAAGAAACAAAGGCTTGAAAGATATCAGAAAAAGTGAAAAGTCTGCATTCAACTCAGTTGAGTTGTGAATCATAATAGGGGCCATAGATTCAGTATTTTACTTTTGAGATGTCGTAGGCAATTCAATATTTCTGTGAGAGCCCTAATGGTTAAGTCCTATTTACTATCATATAACTGTACAACGATTTAGCGAAATTTAGATTCTTGAATAAGTTAGTTGAACCCAAAAGAAAACTATATACCTCATCTCAGCTATGGCCGTCAGACGTAGTACTGAGTACTTGGTCGCCTTAGAGCGCAGTTTGAAAATTTTATCTATCGAGTTAATTGTTTAACCATCCAATATTTTAGAGCCAATTTTGAACTTTTATAACAGTTTGCTACTCTGCTATTTTCTGGGCCAGCTCTGTCATTCTATTGGCGTGTTCATTGAACCGTCTGTTTGAAGTTGTTTGTTCCGGATGCTTTGCGTATTCAAGTTATAAGTTCCGCTCATAACCAGCCAATATCTAGCCTGGGTGATATTGCCAAATGTCTGGAGAGTAATCAGCGAAGATTGATGTGCGAGCATATATCTCAAAATGTGACATATGTATGTATGTAAAATCTCTAAACTCCCTACATAATAATGGATAGTCAAGTCAAAAGGGAAAGACCATTTCAGAGATTGTACATTTCGGTACTTTTATTGTACTCGATCATTTTTCAAGTACTAATTGATTTTCTGAAAGACGAACTCTTTTCCTGCGTTGGTGTACCAGAAGTAATTGTAATCGATAATAGAACTCAATTTAAAATCCAAAGTTCTGCTTCTTTTATTTCCAAATATGGTATTCGACATGTGTCCACCGGCTTCTATGGTCCACAATCAAATGCTGTGGAAATAGTAAATCGCTCAATATATGCTGCAGCATGCTCTTAGCATATGTTCGAAGTGATCAGCGTACATGGGATTTGTTTTTGCCTAGTATCAACTGATCGTTACGAAACTTTGTTACTAAGAAATCTCAACTTGTTAAATGACGGTACAGAAAAAATACTCAAGGCCGACGATTTTCTTACGATTTGCTGCTTGTATCGATAAGCATTTAATAAAAGCGTACGTAAAGAATCAACGAACTTATAATTTGCGCGCTAGACCCCGATGTTTTTATGTAGGACAGGAGGTAGCAAAGCGAAGATTTGTTCAAAGTAATTTGGCAACTAACTTCAATGCCAAATTATCTTCTTTAAGAACAAAGGCACGCATTTAACAGAAGTTAAGTCAGTCGTTATATTTGCTCGAAGATTTAACTGAAAAGCAATTAAGCAAATTTTAGGAGGCCTAGAAAACGTGCTGTTTCGACAGGGTTGGACCAGCGGTTGCGTTATATATGGCTGGATCTCGTCCTTCAGTTCTAAGAGATTACTTCTGATGTGCCTGCGGGGTGGCTCAACCGCAAGCAGATGCCTGTTTGGGTGCCCCGAGCGGTTACACCCAGCAAGGAACTGCTTGCTGAGCATGAGGTTGTACTCCTTAACGCGGAGCTCATGGACCTCTTAATGGAGGTGTTCCTCAGGCGACATCAGACAGACATTCCGTCACCGTGCGGAGTGCGGCGCTCTGGCAGGTCTGCAGCTTCATCCACTGCGTTCTACTGGTTCCTGCCGACAGCACTGACGCAGCATAATTAATTACCGGTCGGCCAATCGCCTTGTATGTTGCCAACAACGTTTCTTTGTCTTTGGCCAAAGAGCTGCCGGCGAGCGACTTGAGGGCTTTGTTGCGGCTCTGTACATTGCTGACGATTGCGGTTGAGTGCGCAGAGAATGGAAGCAGACTATTAAATGTCACCCCCCGAATCCTCGGGTGATTTACCGTCGAATAATTGTCGCGTTCCTCCGTTTCAGTTCCTGTGGGAGAGTTGGTGCTTCCACGTCAGCTAGTAGCGTGGAATAATTTACTGTGTCAAAAGCTTTTGAAAGGTCCAACGCTACTAGGACGGTTCTCTCGCAGGGTGGTTTTGGTTAAGAACGCGATTCAATTCAGTGTTTATGGCATTGAGTGCTGTTGTTGTGTTTTCCGGAAGTCGTGTTGATGCTTAGCCGAGCCCAGGTGGTAAGTGTTGTATGGGAGGAGTAGGGCCTCAAGTCTCTTTACCACTAGAGAAAGCAGGGAAATCGGCCGATAGGAGTCACTCTTGTCAGCCGGTTTCCCTTGTTTCAGCAGTGGGACCACCCTCCCAACCTTTCAGATGTCAGGAATTATGAGGGAGGCCATTGACAGGTTGAGGATCCCTGTGAGGAACTCAACTCCGGCAGCGCCTAAATTCTTCAGCATCAACAAGCTTAGCCCGTCAGGGCCAATGTCCTTGGGGGCTTTCGACTTCCCGATGACCTCCTTCACCTCGCCACAATTTAAGGCAAGAGGCGCGCTGTTGTTTGGTAGTTTGTGCAGCCTTCTGGTCACCTTCCGTTTGGCTATCCCCCGAAGGATGCGAAATGAATTGCCGGCTAAAATAGCTCGCACATCTCTTCGGGTCCGACGAGGCACGATCTCCGAATGAAATTTCCACTCGGTCGTCGTGATTCGTCCTCGGACCTCACGGTGGACGAGAGCTTACCGACACCCGTGACTAGGTTGCATGACTTCAGGTGCTCCTCCCACTTGTTCCGCTTGTTCTGATCTACCAACCTCCAAATCGCCACGTTCAAATCCCTTATATTGCTAGATCAGCCGCTTCAGCCGGGAAATTGGGGCGGGTCTCGGGGATGCTCCCTGCCGATGAAGCGAGCCGCAGCATACGTACCCACCCTACGGAACTTCTTTTCGCCTTTGCGAACGTCAGTAGGGGGGGGAAGAGATCTGAAGGAATTTTCAGTGAACTCCGCAACCCCGATCCAGTCAGCCTTTTTAAAGTTGATGTACCCCTTTCCCTGAGTACGGTCGTTAGAGTAGACAGAGGAGCTACATGGTCGTCACAAGTGTGCACGTTACAAGCTAAAGGCAAGAGAGCCCATTATGCGATATTGTGCAAAAAGAACTAAATCTGACAAAGGTGTGGTGCGCTGGAGTGGGGCTTAATATAAATCCACTGAAAACAGCCATCATACCTTTCGTGCGGTGACATGGGTCTCAAGGACATCGCTGTTAACAGTGAGAAAATCCCTCTCTAAGTTCCAGCGACTGGCATGCGTATGTATAACGGGAGTATTGGATGGGATTCTGGGCCTGACTCTGCTGCACATAACCATAGAACAGGCATGTAAGATAAAATCACTAAGGTAACAGCTTTTGAGAGTAGATTTAAAATTGAACTAGGGAACAAAGTTTCATGAAGTTTCTCGCTAGAGGGACATCTTCGAGTTCGTAACCTGCGTTTGTACAGGTAACAATGGGTAAGATGCCAAACATCTTTGTAGCGGAGGTTTATGCCATCCTCCTGTGTGTAGAGGTTAACCAAGCTGCGCTCAAGGCCCTATCTTCATATGAGATCAGATCCTCATTGGTCCTTGAGTGTGTAGAAATACTCAACTCTTTGCCAACCCACAATCACATCCAGCTCCACTGGGTACCGGGCCACGAAGGCATTGAGGATAACGAGGAGGCCGATGGATTAGCTAGAGATGCGGCTGTAAAAACACTCATAGGACCCAAGCCCTTCCTGGCGGTAGGTCCACATGCTATAAGGGATTTGCTAAAGGAAAGACAATGACACCAGATGACGGGATTACGCCAGCAAAATGTCTTTTGGGAGGGTATAATAGTAAACGATCTAAAAAGTTGATCGACCTCTCAGAAAATAACTCGACGATACTTACACGAAGCTATCTGCACAGGCTCGGAATATGGTGGAACGAGTTCTGTTCAAACCACAATATCTATATCTAGCTCACGCATGCCACAAAAATACGGCATTCAACTTCTTCTCCGCAACCATCTACAAGAGGAGCCTTGGCTTTGAGACGCATTGACGCCTGTGGATGGTGGCGTTTCACGAATGAATTGTTAGAACACTATTTAATTGTGATTTGTAGGTGTGCCAAATTGAGGAGCCATACATAACCGGTCATGCTTATACTTACAATTGTTACAATCGCCCGATTAACTTTAACGTACGGTGTGATCATGGCCCAAACAATTATAGCAGAGATTCGCTTGTAGCGCACCAGATGTAGGCGCTAGTGTACATTCAGCGTTCGAAATTGCGGACGTCTTGAAACACGATGTTACTTTGCATAAGCTTTGAAACTTTGGGCATCACCACATGTGACTGTGCGGTACAAAAGTGGTCCAGCTCCTACAAGAAAATATACATATATACACTAAAAACTTACATAACAATAAATATGCAGTACGAAAAACACCTGATGGCAAGTATTCAGTTGATCACAAATGTAAATGAATTATTAAAAATGTTTATTATTTCCATTAAAAAGGGTGAAAATTGGAAAAAGTGATTAAATGTTTGAATATACAAGAAAAGACTTGCAACTTCTTACTGGTTTTGCGTTTTCTTACTTTCTTGCAAGTTTTTTTCACTGAAAGTAAATTTTGCTTACGCTCGGAAATTTAGTTACTGGTAAGTACTGGATATCTTTTTTACTGCCGAGTACGTGTACCTAACATTAGCAGCAACACATCACAGACATTTACACAAGGAAAACGATTAGTAGGTAAGTTTTTAATTCCCTTTTATATTCTTAAAAGTTATATTATTTACAAAAAAACTGTCAACGGTCATATACCCATACATACGTATCCATACATACATATATATACATATATACCCGAAAATTTATATATGTATACATAAAATATATGTGTGTATGAAAAATTAATTTTATATACAATTTCGTTGCTGTTTATATGCCTACACTGTCCCACTGTGCAATAACAGAATATCAGCAGATTAAAATCATTTTTCTGCTGACCACCAATTTTTGACCCTGGTCGCACAGGTCATTCAACTTGGTTTAAAAATTTGCGAAATAATATAAATGCATTCTCTGCATGTATAACACACCCGCTTGCACATATGAAACTTTTTACCAGTTGCATTTTCTGCAACTAATTGTATATTAAATAAGAGAGCGACTGTGATTTATATAGCAATGCAATCCCCGCTCACTAGACGCTCTCTACCTGATCTTAATTTCTGTCCGATACGCGTCTCTTTTGCTGCAGTTACCAAGCTAAGAGAACCCACTCTCTGACTTAATACCTTCGATATTTAGAACTCACTTGAGGAGGGAGCGGCTCTATTAATTATTCAATTGTGCATTCTCGCACACGCTTCCATACGCACTTTAGTAAAAACAAACTCTCTGTTGCTTTTTGTAACCCATAACTCACTATTTCAACCAGTGAAAAGTGTTTTTTTCCACGTTCTTTATTGTTGCTAAATAAAGTTGTACCAAATTAATGCAAATTATAAATTTTTTTTAGATTTTCTGTGGCACAATTTGTATTGTGCCACACACAAATTTTTCCCATTTTTTGACCCATCCGCGCAAAAGTTTATAGCGGAAAGTGACAGTCTAATGAGATACTATGCAAAAGTCGTCGATTCGCCAATTCAAGACCACACAGACTCATATCTCATGATAAAAGACAAAAAACTAGATGACTACTGCATGCAATCGTTTTATGATCTGTTTTTTTTTCACAGCAGCGATCGCTTCAGGAAAAAGGAGAGTTAAGTACTACATATAACAATGTGTTGCAAGAATATCTCGATCTTGGTCATATGGAAGCCACGCATCCATATGAAATAATCTCAAATAATCTACTTGTCACATCATGCGGTTATCAAACCAGCAACGCCTCAAAAATATCTGGTTCAGGAAACTCCCTGAATGACATGTTGCACACTAGTCCTAGACTCCAAACAGATTTCATGCTGCTTATTCTGCAGTAGCGCATCTACAAATTTGTGTTCATTGGATACGTTGAAAAAATTTATCGTTAAATTCTCATCCACGAGAACGATCAAGATTTTCAACGAATCATATTTCGTGACTCTCCGGTCACCGATTACAACGTTAAAACCGCCGTTGATTGTGCGCCATATATCGCTATCCGTACCGTACATCAATTAGCAGATGGCACGATAGCGAACCATTTGGTGTAGGCCGATCTAAACAGTGTTGGTTCGCCGAAACAACAGTCCTTGGCCGGGTAAAACCCGGGTCGCTCCGGTACGTAGAACCGACTGTAGTGGGAATCTTATTCGGGGATCGTGCCTCGTTGGACCCGAAGAGATGTGCGAGCTGCTTTAGCTGGCAATTCAAATTGCATCCTTCGGGGGATAGGGCCGAGTGGAAGGAGACCAGAAAGCTGCGCAAACAACCAAACAAAAGCGCGCCTCTTGCTTTCGCTTGTGGCGAGGTAAAGGCGACCATCAGGAAGGCGAAAGCCTCCAAGGCCATTGGCCCTGAGGGCTAAGCGTGTTGATGCTAAAGAATTTAGGCCACGCGGGAGTTGAGTTCCTTACAGGGATTCTCAATCTGTCAATGGCCACCCTCACCATTCCTGACATTTGGAAGGTTGGGAGCGGGGTCCCAATGTTGAAACCAGGGAAATCCACTGACAAGAGAGACTCCTATCGGCCGATTTCCGGCTCGGCTAAGCATCAACATGGCTTCCGGAAAGCACAACAACAGCACGCAATGCCATAAACACACAGGTGAATCGCGTTCTTAACCAGAACCACCCTGCGAGAGAACCGTCCTAGTAGCGTTGGACTTGGCAAAAGCTTTTGACACAGTTAGTCACTCCACGCTACTAGCTGACGTAGAAGCACGCAGGGACTGAAACGGTGGACCGCGAATTACTTGTGTGGTCGCCAATTATCGGTATTATTCAGAGACAAAACTTTAAAACTGAGGAGAATGCTTTGAGCTATATCTGATGTTGTTCTGCCAGGCACTGCTTTACACTTTTAATATACTCATCGAACAGACCTAATGTGTACTGACATTAAGTGTTTCGGAGAATTTAGACGCGATGTCGCAAATAATGGAATAATAGAAACAGGAACAGAATTCAATACAATTTTGACAGCGATATGAATAGAATTCTGCGTTTCTGGTGCTGCTCTGTTGCTGATTACAGGAAAAATATCAAATATTGCACTAAATCTTTACCAAACTAATATTTGGTAGCATTGTATGCTGCCATTAGTTTTGATGTAAATTTTCCAACAAGGTTGTGAAGAATAACCTACATAATAAATGAAAACACAAAATGATATTAATGACGCTTTGATTTCTGTTTCTATTTTTTGTTGTAACAAACTGAAAAATAGCACCACAAAACATGACAACAGAATCACTTTGCCCAAGCTGTGGACACGGGTGTTGCCACTTGGAAAAGTCGTTGAAGGCGACAATAACACTCTCAAACACTTAGGCCGAGTTCGTGGCAGCATGTGAAGGTTTTGAATAAAGTCACACTTTCAGTGTTACTTTGCAGCACTCATTTCAGTCAGTCTGTATTATATACCTGTGAAAGTATAGCAACACGAGTTTTTGTTCATTAAAATACCATTAAAACTCCATATCATAGAAATTATTATTATATTTAATTACTTAAAGGAATATCGCTTTGGTTTTATTTATCGCCTAAAATAAAAGTAAATTCAGTTGAATTTTATTATAATTTCATAAATCAAAGATAATCACTTACACATTGATTTAATTAATTTTTATAACAATAATTTTTTCATTAGAGACTACTAGATTGTGCACACTATAATCGCAAATTCACATATTGAGTGTAACAGTGAAATAGTAGGGATTCTCATACATATATGTACGTATGTATATGCTCAAATACCTCGTAAACCTTGTAAACTACCATAAAACAGCTACCAAAATTTGTTTGACAAGCGATTTACACAATTTGTGTAACTTGAATTTCATGTTAGGATAGAGAACAAAAACACTTTCAAAACACGTTTTGTGGATTATCAAGAATGATAGAAAACCAGAATACGACAACGCCAGCAGCGTACACGTCTCAGCGATTGCTGCTACAGGACCAAAAAGAAGGTGATAACTGTACTTGGGTGTTTTATAATTTTCACCACCCGTCAGCAAAAGTTAACAGCGGTTGACAGAAAATACAATTTTAGAGAGAGTGAATGTAAAGTATGTAAGTTATTAGGTACATATTAGGGTTGCAGGTATTTTTTGTCTAAACTTTCATTTTTGTTTAGTTCTTTGAGAATTTTTTTTGTACATCTGTTTTACTTTGTGTTTTAAATGTAAAATCCGAAAATAAATTATGATTCAAAAGTTTTAATTTGTTAGTAAATAATTACATTACCGTCTGGATTAATGCAACTTTTATATTACTTAATACGTACTAATGTAAAAATTACTGACTATATCGGGCATGTCGCAGAATCTGACTCGTAATACTTTGAGCAATTTCGAAAGGAAACACTTTTGAATTTTGAGAGTCAATTTTGGATTGTTTATTAGTTACGACCTTTTACATTTTAGGCTACGATATTTCATAAATATAGCTTAATGAATTCAATGTTATTTGAAAGTTTTGGACTTTGTACGAAATAAAATAAAACACCAAGTTTTTTAAACTTTTGTTCACAATTTTAAAAACTTTTCTAGTATGGACTTTTTTCCACTTTCGCGCAATTTCTATTATACACATTTCTTTGGGGATTTATCAAAATAACTTCTCTCTATCGCTATTTTTCTGTCAAGTCCGAAGTATGTATTAATGTTGGAATTTTATTAATTGGGATATGATGAACTTCCGGTTTGTAACTCTGACTTAAATTATATATATTTTGTTATACCTTTTATACTACATATCTAATATTTAATATTTTTGAATTTTTCGTTAAATTAAAGTTGAAAAGTTTAAAAATAACCATTATTTTTGTTCATAAAGATATATTGTACTTAAGAATTGAAATAAATGTTGGTAAGATATGTAAAATCGTCGATCACTTAGGCAATTCCAAGCGTGTATGTAGACAAAAATCATTTCTATAGTCATACAAATAAACACATGCTGACATAAATAAATACAAACATACATAAGTATTGTTAAGATTAGTAACAAAATATTGGTGTATTAAACACAGCTTATACACAGCGACACCTGTCAACATATAAAGGAAACAAATAAAGTTGAAGTCATTCCATTGTCAGCATTCGTGTGTTTCATAACAGGTTATGGGACCCACGCGGTTTTTTTTACTTTTGCAAAGTTTTATTTAAACAAAAATGACATCAAGCGTAATTTCAAGTATCCCAAAGTTAAAGGGAAGAGAAAATTACGAAGATTGGGCATGCGCAGTGGAGAACTTCCTTATCCTGGAAGGGATGCTGAAATGCATCAGTACAGAAAGCACAGACGTCGCCGCCAAGGCAAAAGCTAAAATAGTTTTACCTATTGATCCGGCAATGCAAACAAGTCAGAGACTAAATAAGACAGGACTTAAAATCAGTGACGAATGGGTAGGATCTCTTTATTGGCCGGACTTCCAGAAAATATTCACCAATGATAATGGCCATCGAGCACTCGGGTAAAGATATAACCACGGATTCGATCAAATCGAAATTAATTGATATGGAGGACGAGAGTGACGTCAACAACGGCCAAAGTGCATTCGCATCGAGAACGCAGCAACGAAACAAGAGGAACAAAATACGCAAATAAAATCGAGTATTAAATGTTACAAATGTAACAAATATGGACACTTGAAGTCTCAGTGCAGATCTACACAGAAAAACCAAAGCACCAATGCTTTCAGTGCAGTATTTCTCAGTGGAAATTACAACAACAACGATTGGTGCATAGATTCCGGTGCCAGCATGCATATGACAGCAAATAAGAACTGGCTGAAGAATATTCCCAGCAAAGGGGGGATCAAGAAAATACTCATCGCTGACAAGTCGAAGATTGATGTGGAATGCTGCGGTTAACTAGAGCTAACAACGGTGGTGAATAAAGCCGAATTCGTGATTCCAGTTACAGGTGTGTTATACGTTCCAGGCCTAGCTACAAATCTTTTATCAGTTAGCCAATTAATAAAAAAGGGTAATAAGTGCACTTCAAAAATAATCATTGTTATATACGCAATCAACAAAATATATTAGTGACATCGGCAGACTCAGTAGAGGGTGTATACAAACTCAATATTAAAAAGGTTGGCTGTTTACTATCACCGATTTCTGGAAGTCTATGGCACAGGCGTTTCGGCCACTTAAATAGCAGTGATTTTAATACAATGAATAATGGAGCTGTAATAGGAATATCAGGGTAGCAAGAGTGAATGTGTGGCGTGCTGTCAAGGAAAGCAAGCACGATTGCCTTTCGCACATAATGGTAACAGAAGCCATAAGTTCCCGCAGAGTAGTAGAAAGAGCTAAATGTATGCTGGCTGATGCGGGTCTACCAAAAAAATTCTGGGCAGAAGCAGTTAACACAGCTGTTTATTTGAGAAACAGGTCTATGGCATCTGGCTAAACAACATGACACCATTCGAAGTTTGGTATAAGAAAAAACCATAGTCATATCCGTAGTTTTGGAAGCAAAATAATGGTTCACGTGCCAAAAATTAATCGATTGAAATGGGACAACAAGGCTATTCAATGAATATTGTTAGGCTATTCCGACAACATTAAAGGTTATTGAGTATATGACCAAGTAAAAAATAAGATAATAACAAGCCCGGATGCAATCGTATTTGAAGAAGAAATCGACAAAAATGTAGTTCCAATAAATATAAGTGAATACGTAAGCGAAAATAATAGCGAACTAGAGAATATGAAAAACGAAAAGCTGGAGTTAGTTGACGATAAAGACAACGAAATTCCAGTAAAGCCAGAAAATAATGTTTCAGAAGAGAATGAAGACAGCAATAGTCAAGAAGAGCAATTCGTTGATTCATTAGATGCAGGAAGCGACGCCGAAGGAACGACGTCACACGCAACATTGAAGCGCATTCGTAAGCAGCCCGAAAGGTATGGCTATGGCAACATGTGCGCAATTGAGCAAGACAACAGTTGTTGTGAAATATTGCTTGGAGACGTGCTAAGTGGACAAGAGAGTTTGCAGTGGAAGCGAGCTATGGACGATGAGATTAAATCATGCGAGAAAAATTATGCGTGGGAGATAGTTGACATCCCAAATAGCGGAACCATAGTGCAGTGTAAATAGGTTCTTAAAAAAAAGATAAATAGCGACGACAGCGTTTATTATAGAGCTAGATTGGTTGCTAAAGGTTTTTCGCAACGGCTAGGTATTGATCTTGATGAGACCTTTCCACCAGTTTTAAGGCATTCAACTTTGAGGCTTTTAATTGCCTTAGCAGTTCAACTAAAATTAGATATAAGGCATTTCGACATAAAAACAGCATTCTTAAATGGCAACCTTGATGAAACGATCTATATGAAAATATCACCAGGCCTGCAATGTAATAATGTAAACCAAGTATTAAAATTAAAACGCGCTATTTATGGACTGAAGCAATCATCAAGAAATTGGTATGTGAGAGTTGATGAGTTTTGAAACAAATTGAATTTTAAGAGATCAGCTCTGGAACCTTGCTTATTTACTAAAATTAATGAATAAGTTAAAATTATAATTGCGCTATATGTAGATGATTTTTTTGGGTTTTCTGATAATCCAATCGAAACTGAAAAATTAAAAATAAAATTTATCGTCAATGTATCGTATCAACAATTAGTTGGCAGTATAATGTATTTAGCAGTGCTTACCAGACCAGTAGTGCGATTCACTAACTTATTTTAAAGATATTCGATTGGTTAACCCAACCTAACCAAAATTTTAACGACCCTGCTATTCAGCAGCCATTTTTAACGATTTTCGCATTCGCTGAATTAGCTGTTGATGTTAGCTAGTCGATGACCAAAAACTAAACGACAACAAATTTGATGTTGCTAATTCAATCGAGAAAAGTGAAATTCGTGATTTCAACTTAAATAAAAGATAAATTTAAAATTCAGTGATTTGTTTTCTTGTAATTAAAAAAGGAATATTCATGTCGTTTGAATATTTGACATATGATTTATCACGAGGTGACAAAGAAGTAAGCGCTCCGACAGTGGATAGGCGTTTACTCACAGATGTGGGCAATCCCTTTCATTTGAATGCAACAGAATTTCAGAAGCTGTATCGGTTAACTCCAGACTTGGCTGAATACCTAATTTATCAGCTTGACAACCAAATAAGAGGCTCCAGAATAACAGCAATATCAACTGAGAAACAGGTAGCTCGTGTAATCTTTAAGCCTATATGCAATTTTAAATTTTACTTTTATATTGGTAGGTTCTAGCGGCTTTAAGGTTCTTCGCAACTGGTTGCTACCAACGACCCGTAGATGAACAATGGGGAATATCCATGAGATAGTCACCCGTAAGCCGGCATTTATAGGGTAACGGATGCAATCAATGATTCATTGTTTCATCATAAAGTGAGGTTTCCTATGACCTAAGCTGCTAAAGAAATGCTCGCTTCAGCGTCGTCACCCTTTGTGTGAGGCTCTATTGGGGCCGTCGATTGCACACCAAAGAATCATGAGAAGGCTTATGCCAACCATCATACATATCTACCATTCAATTAATGTGCAAATGGTAAAATCAAGCTTTTATCAAGGATCAAGTACAGAAACAGAAATATAGTTTAGTTTTAATATATAGATAAATGATTCTAATTAAAAAATTTAAATACATATATGTAAATCCCAAATACGCTGGAGCACAACGCGAATTTTAAAAACAAAAACCATGGCATATTTGCAGGTGATTCCGGATATTCCTTGGAGTCGAATTGATGACTATTCTACCAAATCACTCAGAGGAGAGTCCGAAATTCTGCTACAATGGAACATTGTTATATATGTAGCAACGCAGCTCCTAAAAGTCATAAGAAATGCAATGCTGTTAGTAAAGGAGAAAAGGCAATAAGCGAAAAATACAACCATCTTGGTTCTTCTTCCGGTTTCTCCTCTCGCTCTTGGATCGTTGACAGAACAGACGACTTGCTTTTATTATTCGAAGCCATCAGCTAATTTAAGTAGATAAATTTATATAACCCTTCTTTATCGACTAAAGAAAGTTGTGACCGAAATGGTATAAAATAAATGACGACATCTAAAGTGGTGACCCCGACGTGATCGACTACATTACGTGCAGTCTTCTGGTGCTAATTAAGTAACGCGTTGGATTTCAGCTGGTAAACGCTAGATAAAGCAGCGGATATTTAATATGGGAGGCGAAGAGGATTCAATGGTTTCAAATGGAATTTTGGTTTGCAGCTTCAGGTATAGCACAAGACCTGAAAAAGTTTAATATAGTTATGGCTCAGGTCCCGCGGAGCAGGCTAACGGAACTAAGCGCGATAATTGACACGGTACCCCAGCAAATTCGGTACGAGTATATCAAAGCAAGGTTAATTTAACATTTTGCCGATAGTCAGCAAAGGCGCCTACAGCGGGTCCTATCGGATATGCCGTTGGGCGACAAGAAGCCTAGCCAACTTTTCAACGAAATGCGCCTAGTGGCAGGCGACGCTTTAGGCGAAACAGTTCTGTTGGACTTATGGGCCACACGTTTGCCCCCGCATGCTCAAGCGGCAGTAATTGCAGTGAAGGTATTCGCAACGTAAATGCGATAGACCAACCTTCGGCCACATTCAACAACACTAGCCAGAATTCTTCGCCAGCCTTGGAAGCCATTCAACGAGAAATCGCTCGGCTCTCACGACGTTTCGAGTCATTACAAGCACGAAGCTATGAATCGCGAAGGCGTTCCCGCTCACGCGGTCGCACCGAGACTCCGCCGAGACGACGAGAGAGTAATTCATCCAACGAAATTTGCTGGTATCATAGAGAGTTTGGAGCCAACGCGCGCAAATGTAGGACTCCCTGTGGTTATGTGAAGAACAACGCGACACAATGAAGTTGCCTGGCTGAGGCTGTAACCAGGGCGACAAACAGCTGGAAGCAGCCATTTTCCGCCTTAAGGTATCAGACACTACAACTAATATGCAGTTCCTAATAGACACCGGCGTCGATATGTCTGTAATACCAAAAGGCTCCCGTTCAGTAAAGCATAAACCTACGTCTACTAAATTGTTTGACGCGAGTAGCACAGCCCTTAATGTATATGGAGAAGCTTTGTTAAAAGTTAATCTGGGCTTACGCCGCGAGTTTCTATGGACGTCCTTGATCGCCGACGTTACATCAGGTAAAATAGGCGCAGATTTTATAAAACACTTCGACCTACTCATCGACTTGAAAAGGAACCGAGTCATCGATAACGGAACGTCCTTGCAATCCTCAGCGCAACCTGTTATAGCGAGAGGTCCATCAATTAAACCATTCGACGTATCTTCTCCGTTCGCCCATTTATTAAGCGAATTCGCAGTGATCACACGACGTGCACAGCCCGGCGTTATTAAAAGTTCTGCCGTTGTTCACTACATCGAAACACGTGGCCAACCTGCTTTTGCGCGCCCCTGTCGTCTATCTGCCGACAAACTACAAGCTGCGCGCTAGGAGTTCGAAAGTCTAATGAGACTAGGTATTTGTTGACCGTCACGGAGTAGTTGGGCCAGCCCACTACATATGGTGCGGAAGGCAGATGGGTCATGGCGCCCTTGCGACTACAGGGCGTTAAACGCCATCACGATACCAGATATGTATCCTATACCATATCTTCAAGACTTCACCAATATATTGCGAGGTAAATCAATTTTTTCGAAGGTGGATCTGCAAAAAGCATTTCACCAGGTTCCGGTGCACCCGGAAGATATACCAAAGACCGCCATATCCACGCCATTCGGCTTGTTCGAATTCGTCTACATGACATTTGGTTTACGAAACGCAGCGCAAACGTTCGAGTGCCTTATACACGAAGTCGTGCGGGGGCTGGACTTCGTGTTTGCTTATATGGGCAATATCTGTATCGCATCCACAAACCTAACGGAACACCGGTCACATCTTCGGCAACTCTTTGGAAAACTCCAGCAATATAATCTCGCAATCAACGTGGCAAAGTCCGAGTTCGGTCGTAGCCAAATAACATTCCTCGGACATCTAGTGTCATCCCAAGGCATTCGTCCGCTACCGGAGCGCATTGAAGCAATACGCAATTTCGAGCGACCTTCAACAGTGAAATATTTGAAAAACTTCTTAGCGGTAATAAATTTTTACCGACGGTTTATTCCAAACGCCTTTGAACAACAGGCACCGCTGCTAGCAATATGTCCGGAAAACGTCAAAAATGATCGTTCGACACTCAACTGGTCTAAGGTTACGGTTACTGCATTTGAGCGATGTAAGCAGCAGCTAGCAAATTCGACCTTGCTTTCACATCCGTCAAAAATGCAGAGTTATCGTTGTGGGTGGATGCGTCCGATACAGCGGCCGGAGCCGCACTACACCAAGTGATCAAAAGAGCTCTTGAGTCCCTGGGCTTCTTTTCGAAAAAGTTCGGCAAGACACAGTTGCGCTACAGTACCTACGATCGCGAGCTAACAGCGATCTACATGGCGGTTCGTCATTTTAGATTTATGCTAGAAGGCCGCATTTGTCATATTTACACTGACCACAAGCCAATTACCGTTGCGTTTCGAAAAAATTTGGACAAAGCGTCTGATCGACAAGCGCGACAACTGGACTTTATATCCCAAATAACGACTGACATTCGTTATGTAGAAGGGGAAAATAATGTGACAGCCGACTTGCTATCCCGTATGTCGTCTTTAGAGGTTAAGCATATAAACTATAACGAATTAGCCGAGGATCAGAAAGCAGATGCAGAGTTAAAGCAGCTGCTGCTCGATCCTTCTAAAACCTCTCTTAAGTTAAAACTTTTTACTATTCCAGGGACCTCTAAGCAACTATATTGCGATTTAGCGACGAATTCTATTCGACCATTTGTGACGAAGAATTTCCGGCGAGAGGTAATAAGATCTATTCAAAATTTATGCCACCCTGGCCCACGAGCTACAGCAAAATTGATGGCGCCGCGATTCGTTTGGCCCGGAATCCAAAAAGACAGCAGGGATTTCGCTAAAACTTGTATACAATGCCAGCGAGCGAAAGTTCATAGGCATGCTTCTACAGATCTACAGCGCTACGCACTTCCAGATAAACGCTTCTCTCACATCAACGTGGACATAGTGGGACCATTTCCGCTCAATAACGAATTCCGCTACAGTCTCACCATAGTCGACAGATTTACGAGGTGGCCAGAAGTAGTACCAATTGCAGACATAACCGCACCCACGGTTGCACGAGGGTTGATTGAAAGCTGGATATCCAGGTTTGGAGTTCCTCATACAATTACGTCAGACCAAGGGCGCCAGTTTCAGTCCACGCTTTTTGCTGAGCTCATGAGGACCTTAGGCATAACGTATCTACGAACTACGCCATACCATCCTCAGTCAAACGGGTTGGTGGAGAGATGGCACAGGACATTGAAAGCGGCGGTATTATGTCATAACCACGAACGCTGGGCTGAGTATTTACCGACAATTTTATTAGGTCTACGCACGACGTTTAAACCTAACCTTCAAGCGTCCCCGGCAGAGCTAGTGTACGGTGCAAATCTCCGAATCCCTTCAGAATTTCTTGTCGACAATTCAGCAAATAGTTCCCAGTCGGAAGTTGTGGTTGAACTTACATACATGTATACATAAATGTGTCATACATATGTATGTACATTTGCACTTGCGTAAAAATGTTTTTCGGCTATGGTGCCTCATTGCAGTATTGTCTGATATTATGATGTTGTGACTTTTCAATGGCCGTCGATGGTTTGTAAAATTTAGGATTATAGCATTTTTGTGATCGTCGCGAAAAATATTGTTGAGGGGGGCATTTCGTACGCGGAGAGATGAAATGCCCGCATTATGAATGAACGGCATTTGTTCGCAGAAATATTGTTGTTTTTTGTTGTTGTATGTAGTAGTGGAGGGATGAAATGAATACTGGCAAGTATTTACATATGTATATAAGTACATATGTACATATGTGCATACATTTGTAGAAAGAATGCATTTGCATATGTAAATGTATATCAACAAAAATAGATCTACATACATACATAGGTAAATTCATTTAGATGCATGTGCACTTGTTGACATTTTAGTTATTTATAATTGCACGTGCAAATGCACTTACGTATATGTACCTATGTAGTATATGTTTGTGCATCTGTTAGTGTGTATGTAAATGTACATATGTGTGGAGATTTATATACATATGTACTCAAGTATGATAAGGATTGATATGCTTATAAAATATGTACATGTCCTATACACATACATATGTATGTATGTACATATGGACGTGCCCATCCAATCAATTATTTAGAAGTTTCCATCAAGTTATATTTATATCTTAGCAAAATCTAAAATTAGAGCCAAAACAACTCACATTTATCAGAAATCATACTCTGTTAAACAAATTTTGCCTTCGCTCAGTTCTGTTAACTTTCTACTCTCGGATTTCCCCAGCCGCCATTGCAATAGTGATGTAAAAAATATTGATGGATTTTGGCAATTCATACCGTCATCCTAACTTAGGCCTTCTATGTCTAATATAAGTTCTCTCCAAGTACGAAGTAACGGAAGTGCTTTTGTCGTCGCCTTCTCTTCTCTGCATCGTGGTGGATTACACTGCGGAACGAATTCAGGTTAGCAAGAGTTAGCTCGATTATGAGAGTGAGGGGTGAAAATAGAGGCTAAATTAGAAGACCCGTATCGGGGCGTTTGTTTATGTTAATCGACCTTCGAACTTTGCAGTCAAATACCGATTTTCAGCATATTGTTTATATGGTTTTTGGCTATAACTCGTCGACTAATTGATATTTCTTCAATCTGTTAAAGCCAAACTATTGCTAGAGACCTGTGCAAAAATTAATTAGAAAATTTTTGTAGTGCTTATGAAGCAAAATGTTGGAAATTTTTTTTTTCATGGTTTTTGAACATATTTTTCACAAAACTAAGTCTTTTTTGCTTTCTGTTTGATCTATAATATGCTTCTCAGTTTCTTCAATAAATTTCATTTGAAAAGAAAACAATCATAATACAAAACTTGCGTTTTCCACCTTAATATTAATTTACTTCTCATTTCTTATGTACCAATTTTTTCAGTGTTGGTTTTGAAGAAACATTGAAAAAGAAATTATAAAAATTTGAAAAAATATATAATTTTGAAATGTTAGTTATGAAAAGTTTTAAGTAAAAAAATTAAATAAATTAAATTAATGATTTGGCCAGTTGCCGTTTAGCAGGCGGCTGTGGATCAACATCACTGCTCTCTCTAATATCTTGGTCATCGTCATCATCATCAGAAAGATCGATAATTTCGTCCAACTGATATTCTGGAATTTCATCTTTGTCTTCCCCTTCTTCCTCTTTTTGGTCGTATTCCTCTTCTTCAAAGGTATTTTTAAACCACCAACTAATTTCAGCGAGTATTGCATCTGGAGATTTCTTTCCTCTGTACCTGAAACGAAAATAGTTTTCAATCGTTAACATCGTTAACAAGAAATGATGAAGGATGAGCAAGCCTAAAAGCAAACTACAAGTAGTACAAAAAGCTTATAGATTTGCAAAACAACAATGCCAACCACGATGTTAAGCACATAGTGGCGATGTCACACTTAATAGCGGTATGGGATAATGAGTGGTTGAGTGCTCGCCTAGCAATCCCGTGTACCATGGTTCAAAGCCAGATAAAGTCTAGAAAGAAAGAAGTCTTATGAGGAGATGTGGTGATCTCCGAAATAGCAGCTATCACTTCTACCACTTATTATTCCCTAATACAAACCTGGCCTCAAGGTCTATAAATTATACAGACGTTTCATAAATATAAGGCCAAAAATAACGAAAAATTTTACAGCAAGAATAACCAAGAAAAAGACGGTATTGGCGCGTTTTCGTTACAATAATGCAAAAATGTCTAATAAAATCCTAAATTTAAATTCCAGAATAATTGAACCCTGCAAAGGCAAATATTTGCCAAATAATTGTGGCATTTTTGCTGGTCTTCCTCTGCATCAAAGCAACGGTCAAAAATGTCTAGTAGTAAAAAGATACGAATTAGCACAGTAGTCATTTTAGTATTGGACTATTTAGTCGGGTTATGTAACTACAGCACACTGACCTAACTAAATAGTCGGGTTGGTGGTTACTACGCACATTGCAGATATGAATAATGGCGCTATTCAATACCTCAGTTTCATCTCAAGTCACTTCATTTGATACATCAAATTAGAGACATTTTTTTTTTACTTGAAAAGATTTCGGTATTCAGTAAACCAGAGTCTCACAAAATTTCACCAAAGATTATAGTGAAAAGCAGTAGAGACAATCAGCTCGATGAAAATGTGTCCATCGATAGCGCACCATATACTTTTTCAATTCTTTGTCAACAGCATTACTGCTCTATAAAAATTAAAACAATATGTTTCTAGCGGCTGAATGGGTTAAGCCTCCGTAGATCTCGTCGATTGTATTTACCTGTTAAATACGTAGGGCTATGTTTCCTCTATATAAACCAACTACGGTAAAAGTAATGTAGGTTAAATTAATGCAATTTTATTTTAATGGAAGTAAAATAATTTGGTTAGCACGCGCGTGTGTACCAGTTGGTTGTCAAAGACAGAAAAAGATAATCAAGTATAAAATAACAAGTCAATAGTTGTAGTTGACTAACGAAAAGTAAAAGTAAAGCAAAATGAAAATAATGGAATAATGCAGGGTGCCACATGTTTATTGTAAAATAAACATTAAAATTAACCATTCAAAATTCTTATTACTGCATTTTATGTGTACCGATTATTTAAAATACTATGTGTAAAAATTAGAAATATCAACAATCGATAAATACAGTTTCTCATCCATATGCACATTCGATCAAAATGGCAAATGTATGTAAACAGTTTGTTCTTCGTTTTTGGCGCCGAATCGAGACAGACGCGTTGTTTGACCTCTTTGGACTGAAAACCGCTTTTCAACGGAAAAAATAACACAAAACATCAAACTTTATATAATTTAATTAGCTGAAACCTATTAGGCATATTATTTTGTAAAATAAGTTAACTCCGATTAATTCATAGCCACCTTATTTGAGTGTGTCGAAATTGCCTTCCTCCATATGGAGGTGAGGCTAGAATCGTTTAAAGGACTAAGAAAGAGAAATCTCGAAAGTGGAACAAACACATGTGGAAAAAAGTGTGGTCGGCAAACGCTTCGATGAAGGTGGAGGGAAGCCCCAAACTGTTCAATTGTTGGGCGACATTATCCCAAAAAACTCCCACATCCTCTTTAGGTCCTTCAGCAAAACCTCGAGCAATGTCTGGTCTTTCGCTGAGACATTCCACCATTTTTTCGTATTGCGTGCGATTTGTTGTGATCTTCGACCTGCCGATTTTGCAAAATATTTATTAATACACCACTTTTTTCTATGCACAATTTAACTTACATATTTGTTCGTTGTTTTCCGTGTACACTATTTATTTTATTATTATTATTGTTTTGAATTTGCTAAGTTCCGACACCAGTTGCTATTCGTACAAAATCTCCGAAAAATGCAATGAAATGACAGCTACGTCGGATTCAGGCATACCAACATTACGAATTTCGAAAATGGCTTACGAATTTCGAAATTACGATTCCGCAATTCGGATTTGAGCATACCGATGTTACGATTCGTAGCAAATTCGTAGTTACGACGAATTTCAGCATAGGGGTGTAAAAATGAATTGGTAAAGATGTGGGCACGTCTCTGTGAATTTGCAAAAGAACCAACCTGTACTGAAAAATTTCATGAGTTAAAATCAAAACTTAATCTTAATCAAAAAGACGCGAAATTATCTACGATCCGAAAATGTAATAGTCTAAATGAAATTTCTACAATATAACATACAAAGTTATAGAGCTAATAAGCTTAATCTGGAATATTTCCTAAATAACAATAATATTGACTTTGCCTTGCTGTCTGAAATCTTTTCGTTTAATGAGAATGATTTCTCTCTTAAACTGTTAAATTATAACTTCATACATAAATTCCGACAGGGTAGAATTGGCGGTGTGGGAATCGTTTAAAAAAAGAATATTCAATTTAAAAAAATACATCTATGTACATACAAACTTCGAAATAGTAGCAATTTGTACAACCAATCTTAATCCAAATATTAACATAATTTCTGTTTATTTTCACCGAAATATGTCACTCTCGGAATTTACAATTTCGTGTAATAAAATCTTTGGTTTCGCTTGCAGAAATGCTAATACAATTATTGGTGGTGATTTTAATGCACGGTCATCTTCGTTCGGAGACACAGTTTCTCTACCAAAGGGTAAAATGCTGGAAAATCTGTTAAATTCAACTAATCTTACCTGCCTTAACAATAAAAAACACACGTACTATCAGTCGCTAGTAAATAGCAGGTCGCACAGCAGTGTCTTAGACTTAACATATTTCAATTTCTGGACTGATGCCTTTTCCTGGGATGTATCCAATGTATATCTAGGTAAAAGTCGTCATGTTCCAACTGTGTTTCAACTTCACGGGATGATGCAACCACAATATGTTCAATTTAGATCTAACAAAAAACTAAATGAGTCTATTGCAAATCTCTCGCTCACTACGTCAATAAATGAGATATCAAATTCTTTCAAAACAGTGATCTCAGAAGCCACTATGCAAATTCCATCAGAGCAATGCTGGTCACCAAAATCATGGTGGGATGATTCGCTGGCAGTACTCTTCAGAAGGATGAGGGCGGCGGGATCTAAACTTAGCAGGTTCTGTAACTTAGAAAACTACAATACTTATTTGCAGGCTGTTAAGGTTTGGAACAGAGCCAAGAACAAAGCGAAAAAAACCTCAAGGCAGAGGCACCTAAGTGAAATCAGCAGAAGTAGCTCTAGCAAAGAATTTTGGTCTTCGGTACGCAATCATAAAACACTGGTGAATAATCCTCGTAAACTTGAAAGCTGGAGCTCAAAAAACCAGATTCCCTCCGATAATAGCAGTTTGAACTGTGGAAGTTTTTCGGGTAATGATTTTCAGCCACTTGAGTTAGAAGAATTGGAAAGCGTTCTTACAAACAAAACAAAAGCATCTGCTGCGGACTTGGATGGGGTAAAATATAGCATGATAAAGGCACTGTCTACTTCCAATATACAGAACTTAAAATGCGCATTGAACTCTTGCTGGGTCAATAATCATATTGTAGAAGATTGGCGTAGAATCAAAATAATTCCAATTCCTAAAAAGAGTACAGAAGAGCGCTGGGTTCAGAACTTCAGACCAATCTCACTCTTGTCAGTCTATATAAAATTAATAAACCTAATGTTAAAGAAAAGATTAGGGGATGTAGTCGACGAATTGAATTTTCTACCGAACAGAACTTTTGCATACCGGAGAAAAAGATCAGGTACAATGTGTATAAATGAATTGACCCACTTGATAGCAAGTCAAAAAAGAGCAGACCGTAAGACAGTGATGATGTCTCTTGACATATCAAAAGCTTACGATTGTGTTGACTTGCATAAGCTAAGTCACATATTTGAGCGGTACAATATTCCAGCGTGTTTCTCGCCGTGGATTTTGCACTTCTTTCACAGAAGAATATTGGTCTTGGGTTCAAAATCGGTGACAGTTTTCGGAGGCATACCTCAGGGTTCATGCCTTAGTCCTTTAATATTCAATATATAACGCCCTTACATACTTTGCAAGACCATAATACTGCGATATTTCAATACGCAGATGACTTCCTGATTTTGTCGTTTGATAGTGATTATGAAAATGCTGTTCGGAACTTATCCTGCAAAGCAAATATATTTTATGAAATGTGTGCCGAGCTCAACCTTAAATTTAATTTATCAAAAACTCAAACCCTATACTTTGCTAAAGGTTCAAACAAAGTAGTTAGTGTAAGGATCAACAATGAGTCTATTAGACAAACAAACGCTATAAAATTCCTTGGCAGATATATTAATAGTAGCTTGACAGTTCATGAGCATTATGTCAATATCATTTGGGACACCACTTCAAATTCCAATGCAGTCAAAATGATGACGAGCTCTAATGGAGGTCTATCTCTTGGCTCAGCAGTTAATCTGTACAAGTCACTGGTAAGATCTAAACTTGAATATGCGAGAACTACAGCCTGCCATTCGGCTAAATATATTGACAAAAGGATAGAAATTTTTCAAAACCATCTCCTAGGCAAATGTCTAGGCTGTACCCCTTCAACTCCGAACCATATTTTATATGTATTGTCGGGAGAACTAGCCTCCAAATCAAGAGCTATCCTTCTAACTTCAAAAGAACTGTTGCATATAAAATTCTTTAATTACACCCTGTATCAAAAAATTTCAAACGAGCCCTTGGTGAAGTCAAGCTATAGTTTCTGCTATGAAAAGTTTGCCAGCATCTTTAACAAGGTTTAAAATATAGTAGATTTTACTCCCTCCAGGAAATACTGCGTTGATATAAATATTTTAACACCATTCGCTTCAACAAAAGCAAATGTTTCATCTAATATCATTAACAGTCTCTGCAATGAACGCGTAGAGTGGTACAAGACTAACAATTATGAGATTTTTGCAACGGATGCGTCAATCAAGGATGATAATTGTGGTATCGCAGCTTATGAATTATCAAAAAACAGAGCTTTACATTACATTTACATTGTTACGACATTAAATATTTATATCGAATAGGCGCGATTCCGACAAATGCTTGTCAACTGTGTTGTGTTGAGGAAAGTCTGGAGCATTCGGTATTCCAATGTAAAAAGTATGAGAACCTACGATCGGGGTTTTCTTTCTTTAATAATTTTAGTTCAATTAAAAATATATTGCTATCTAAAAATGTGTCTATTATGTCGCAGCTGGTTTCCTTCCTAAAGAAAGCGGAAATTAAAGTTTAAATTTTTATTTGTCCTAGGTAATTACATATACTTATTAAGTTTTGATTTGTATTTTCTTGTTGAACGACTGTTGACTCTGGACAGAGGACAGAGTGACTTTATACATGGTGCAACCAAAATAAACAATATACAATAACCAACAATCCATTTTCTACTGATCTGGCAATGTGGTCCGTCATCACCACAGCCATCACACCGAAATCCAAAAAAAAAAAATAAACATTTTTTTTTTTATTATGCGTTATCAAAATTATCTGTACTTTCCTCAATATTTTTGTGTTGTGACCTGCTCGAGACGAGCTCAAAAATTAGTTAGAATTAGAATATGCGCAAAGCAGTTGCAAGAAAAGTATAATAAATCAAGAAAACTTTTAGCCACTTGAAACTTGCCTTTCAAAACTGCACACACGAAAAGTTTCTAAAACAAGCTGATTAAAAAATTTAATAATTTTATCTATATAGTTTATTGAACTATATCTTTAGAAACAATAACCAAAACAATTTTACGTGAAAAACATTGTGAATATTGTAAATAATAATTTTGTGTGACACTATACATATGTATGTATATGTACATACATACATATACATATAAATATGTGGATCGAATAATACATATCTATGCATTACTATATTTTATATGTAATCAACTACAGTGCTATCTAATAATATTAATACTAATAATATTAATACCAAGCTTTAAAGAAATTGCCTATATTTCAGTCAGATTTCCCATATTTTTCGCCAGAAAGGAAAGTTAGTGAGTAGCAGCACTCTTGGTCGACTATTTGATAGGCTCAACCTGCACTCACAAAAAGTTTTTAGTTTGAACGCAATAAAGTGCACCACCTGCTGTTAGGTCGGTGGCGATTTAGTTGTCGTAGTATGAGACTTTCATATAACTTCATGTATGTACATAACAGTACATTCTCGTGCAATACCTTTCAGTGTAGGTGGCCTTCACAATATAATACTGGCCGTTGTCCTTGTATTCTCTCAATCGGGAATCTTTACAATTTGTAACATTCATCTCTAACAGCCATGCATATTTGCAAAGTATTCCTTTTCCCCTTATTAAGGGTGGACTCTAGTTTTGTGCCGATTTCGGGATTAAAACCACTATGGATGGGTACAAAT
Source organism: Anomoia purmunda (assembly GCA_951828415.1). Taxonomy (NCBI): domain Eukaryota; kingdom Metazoa; phylum Arthropoda; class Insecta; order Diptera; family Tephritidae; genus Anomoia; species Anomoia purmunda. Next base: position 81,239,365 of record OX639997.1, on the reverse strand, counting down.
TATTCACTATCAGACCTATTATTGATTCCGTCCGGAAAACGCTATCGCCGATTCCGACGTGATCACGAAATTTCGAAATTCGGGAGATTGATATCACTGGTTCTGAGTCAAACGCTATTTTGACAGTTCGGGAAAATTTTATACAAGCGCTATTGTTTATCAGGAAAAGCGATAGAATAACTAAAACCAAGTAAAACATACAATCAACCAATAAACTAAGTTGATGTCTTATACTAAAGTGACTAAAAATGTAAATGTGTTATTAATGGTTGTAGTACATAAATTTAAATATGTTTTTCAATCAGGTCAAGACCACCCGCAAACAAAGTAAACAAAAAGCAGCTGAATTTCGTGTACAGATTTGGTAGCACTTATTCGAACTTAGAATAACAGTTGGCAGCACTAACTACGAAAACATCGGGATCGATAATAGCATTTTCGAGGAAGATTTCTGCACGACGGTAGTTCGTATACATATAAAGCTTCAAGGAGGGGAACCTTATAGTTTGTAAGAAATTTGAAGCTAAAGTTTGTTATTTATTATACATCTTGCACTAAATTTACACTCATTATACTCATTATACGAGCAATTACAGTGTGCACAAAAAAATATACAAATATTTTTTTTGTTAAAAATAATGGATTGATCCATTATGGGAAAGTTTTGAATAGCCTCATAACGCCACGTTGATTTATAGGGTCTTGCAATAGGGACGCACAAAAGTAGATCGATAGCGACAGCAAACGACGCCATATTTTGTCCCGCTCTTTTGACATTTCTCTTCAGTAAGGTTTGACATTTCATCATGGACAGATATACGATCCAACAACGAGTCGAAATTATTAAAATTTACTACCGAAATTCGGAGTCAATGGCCTCAACTTTAAGACCGCTACGTTCAATTTATGGTCGTCGTCATTTCTGGCTGAATGGCTTCGTCAATAAGCAAAATATGCGTTATTGGACAGGCAGCAATCTACACGTACTCCATGAGTCAACATTGCATCCCGAAAAAATTACGGTTCGGTGCGGTTTATGGGCCGGCGGCGTCATTGGGCCGTACTTCTTCCGTGATGATCAAGACCGGCACGTTACTGCGAACGGAAATCGCTACCGCTCAATGATAACCGAATATTTTTGGCCCGAATTGGATGATATGGACTTGGACAATATGTGGTTCCAACAATACGGCGCCACAAGCCACACAGCGAATGGCACAATCGATTTATTGAAAACGAAGTTTGGTGAACGTCTTATCTCACGAAATGGCCCAGTCAATTGGCCGCCTCGGTCGTGCGATTTGACGCCGCTAGACTATTTCCTGTGGGGCGATTGATGAACTTCGTACGAATATCGAACGTGAAATTGCAGAAGTATCGCCCAATTTATGCTTGAAAACCGTCGAAAATTGGGTTCAGTGTCTGGACTTCTGCAAGCGTGCACGTGGTGCCCTTGCAAAAGAAAGCGAGTTCCATGCATAATGGCATCGAATGTACTTTCACAGGAATAAAGAATTTAATTCATATCCCAAAGCGCTTTTGTTTTATTTAAAAAAAACTTTTGTAGCGTTCCTATTGAAACCCCCTTTAGTTTTTGTCTCAGCTTTTATCCCATTTTTATAAACGATGCCTTTTGGTGTCCGCTGTTTGTAGAATTGTTCGGAATTCCGAACTTTATTAGTTACTTGAAATTTTCGTTATATAAACGATCGCAGCATTTATGACTCCGTACAATTTCTTGAATTCGGATGTGTTTCTGCCAGAGACATAAATGTTATAAGAGAAATGACGAAAAGGTCTTATTTAACTATTAACGTTGATGAATTCAAATAATGGTTATAAATAACCATTATTGGTAGATATATTTTATTTTGGTCATTGCAACCAATATAAATGAGAATTATTTTATTTTGGCTACCGTAACCAATAAGAATGAGAAATATTTTTTTAGGTTGTGAATAACCATTATTGCAACCAAAAAAATTTGTTGGTTACTAATAACCATTTTGGCAACCAAAAAAATTGTTTGCTACTAATAACCATTTTTTTAAAGTAATTTTTTTTCTGGTTATTGGTGACCAATTGGACAGCAACAGTTTTATTTTTTGGTTACTGGTAAAAGCTGCAGATCATTAATGCTATTCCGTTATTCCGCCGACCAGTTCTTCAAGCGCATTTCATTATAAATATTCGAACAATAAAAAAGCTTCAGATTATTATCTCAATGGTACTAATATTTATTGTTCAGTTTTACAAACATAAGCGATCGCAGTGATTCGTCTGATAGGTTACATCTAAGATCACTTAGTACCAGTCTCAATGCAGAAAACGCTCGCTCAACACTAACTTGAGTTGCTGCAGCGGCGTGAACAATATATGCCAGTTGTTTAGGAAACGGGAACGTATATTTTTTCTCCTCCCAGTATTGCAAAAGGTTGGCATCGACATCAACTCTTCCCTCCCTGTAAGTGCCTATTTCGGCAAAGAAGACGACAAGTAAACTTCCAAACTTCCTAAAGTCTGACGTATTAAAGAGGAAGTGGTCGAATTTAACGTTTCCTCAATGAATACATCACTTTCTGAAGGAGACTGCGTTGTTCGAGGAAGATGTCTATCGATCTGGAAAAGTACAAATAATCATTAAAGCAACGTTTAGTATCATCTCACACAAACCTCGTTCAATTCATTAAGTTGTGTTGACAACTTCTTTAGGTAAACTCTCGCTTTTTCCTATTTATTTGGTGGAAGCAAACGACGAAGTCGTGGATCCAAAAAGATTGCAGCGTTAAGGACGTGGGCGTTTAGCAAATGTGGCTCTCTCTTTCTGATACAATTTAAAACAGTAGATGATGCTTCCGTGTTTAAACATTCCAATTTTACCTTCAGCTAAAGCCAAGCTTTGTAACAATCGGCCATAACCAGCTGCTCACGCTGTAATTTAAGTGTCGTTTCATGAAGGAGGCTCAAAATAACTAGTAAGTCATTTAACTCACACCATTTTTCATCTAACAATGGTCGGTTAAAGTGTTCATTGCAAACTTCCCTGTATTTGGGGACTCTATCTAGCATTGTAAATGTAGAGCTCCACCTCGTTGGAACATCTAAGGGAAGGTGGCCCAGTTTAAGCATTTGCAAAATTTGTCTAAGCAAATAAAAATATACTCGTATAAATAATGATAGTATTACAATAAAATTGAAAACCTAACTAATTCAATAAGTCAAACAAACTCGATTGAGTTTCAGGTTTAAAGTTAAAGATATAGATTTTAAAAATTGGGTGGTTCTTGGAAACTTACCCGTATTTCGGCGTTCTCAAAGTTTTCACTATTTGTCTCGATTTTTCAACAATTGAAATAATGTTGGCTGTGCTCAGAAAGTCTTTCATGATTAATTGTAAGATGTGTGCTGCACATTTAACAGAAAACACTCTTCATCATACTCTGCAAAAAATCGGTCGCAAACACACCAACGAAAATCTAAAATGCTCGTAACTTAACTTCCAAAACATACTCTTCCACTGTAAGGCTCAGCGAGCACAGCACCAACAAAACAATTTAGAGTTGTACTATTTTAGGTACCACACTAACAGACAAACCCACACCCAGCATCCAACCTACACATAACATTCACCTACCAGCTTCATATAGTGGCATCGAAGTCAGCGACGAAGCTGACACTCCATATATTACAAGCACTATAACCAAGAACCAAACCCAAAACCAACAACAAAACCTAGATCTCCACTATCTCAGCTGCTACACTAACACCGCGCTGGTGCAGAAAATCATTGCGCGCAATCGGTCGACAAACGAAAACGTAGACAATGCGTTCGCAAACGATCGTTTGGTCAAGTATTTATCGCGGTAAAATACAATCGCAAGATGAGAAGATCGTATTTTTAATCGTTCGCGATCGTTCGTTAGTAGAGCGTGGGTAAAAAAATTTTTGCATTTAGTTTATTAATACAATTGTGATACGAGGGAAGGCAGGTTTCTCGCTTTTTTTAAAATAAAAATGGGCAAAGTGGCGAATATTGACAAGACAAAACTTGTTACATATAATAAAGACACACATTTTTCGAAGTGCCTTTTGTGCGAAAAACAACTTAAAGGGTACATATTAGGAAACATTAAAAGACATTACTAGACCATACACAAACACAACTTTGATGAAAGCGATCCATCTACAATCGACAATAACGTTTCCAAACGCCGAGGTTCTAACCAATTTGGTCTTAAATTAAATAAAAACGATTTTTTAAAGTGTTGTGTTGGAATGGTAACTGTGAGAAACATTCCGTTTCGACTTTTTGAGGACGAGCTTTATTTCAAGAAACTAATTGGGCCCTATGGAAATCAATTCAATTTACAATTGAATTCAAAACAGATTGTTGAGCATATACATCTGTTCGCAAGCAACATAAAAAATATTTTGAAACAAAGTATATCAAAAAAAATTTTGAACATAAAAATCAATGTAGCTACCAGAATGGGGAAGAGTATATTGGGAATAAATATCCAATTGAAAAAGAGGCATACAGCACAGTTTTTAAAAGAAGAATTATTAAAATGCTTGGATGAATTTGATATTGACTTTACGCAAATATATTCAACAACTTCGGACAACGGGGCAAACATGTTAAAAGCTGCAAAACTGCTTCAACAAGACATGATAGATTTGCAAAATGATGAATGTGAAACGACCTCAGAAAATGAGAATGGTGACTACGAATTAGTGCATAGCCGCTTGAACTCGGTACTGGCAGTAGTAAGATGTGCCGCGCACACAATTCAATTGGCTGTACATGATTATTTCAAGGAAATGCAAAATAAACTGGAGGAGTGCAAGAAAATTGTGAAACTTCTTAGGGCTAGCATAAGATGTGGTATTAACTCTGCGGATCTACGTTTGCCACCGATTGATAACATAACTCAATGGAACCCTACTTTTAAAATGATGGAATCCCTTTTGAATTTTAAACAGCATATTCATGGAAACGATATGTGGTTTCCTATTGACTGTGAAACTGATTGGAACTTCATAGAAAACTTTGTCAATACATTTACACCAATAGCGCAAAGCACAATACAACTTCAAGCTGAACAATACGTTATTGGCGATTTTTACAGAGACTGGCTTGTATGTGAAGCAAAATTTAAAAAAATGGGTGAAAATAAAGTTATTGGAATGTATGAGAAAAAGGAAAGACAAATTACTCGACAATGTTGCGTTCCTTTCTGGTATATACTTCGACCCAAGGTTCAACTTTTTGGATTCCCCGTATATTAATGATGACCAAAGGAAAAGTGCAGTGGTATATTGTAAACCATCTAATCTCTCAACATTGTAAGATATTTGTTTTTTTATAGGTACATATATTAAGAACAAATGCAACGCTTGGTTCATTAAAAGGACATGGAAATTCAAGTAACGAAGGAATGGAGCCTCAAGAGGATATACATGTTTCGCCAAATGATCCCTACAACATCTTAGAAGAAGAGCTTAATAATATGACCAGCTGCCAATTGACAACTCAAAATAGTGCCAATATTCGACAAAAGCTTGACAATTTAACATACGGTCCAAGAATTTCTTTCGCAACAAATGCACTCGACTATTGGAAAACTCTGTACACCAAAGAAAGAGACTTGTTTAAGCTGGCTGAAGTCATTTTAGCAGTTTCATCGAGTCAAGTTTCCGTGGAAAGAGCATTCGACGCGCTATCCACAATTATAACAAAACAGTGCTCAAGATTAAGTAGTGCCACAATTAATAATTTATTGATAGTTAAGCTGAATAACAGTTTACTGGAAAAAGTTAGATTATAAAAATTGGATCTATATTTTGTGAATCTTGAACTATACTTCATGTGTACATAAATAGTAGATATTGAAAGAGTTATATAATTTTTATTTTATTTTAATTTTGAAACTTAAACTTATATTTTACATGCATGAAATGTGTTGATTTTTGGTTTATAATTATTTTCTAATGTTAGCATGTTTTTTTTGTTCTCTTGGAGTGTGTAGATTTTTTATAACTTTCTTGTATTTGGATTTTTTTATGGAAACAGATATAAAATTATTAATCCGAATGACAAATAAAAAATACGCTTATTACAAGGAAATAATGTTCAACAAAAATTTATGAAAAAGAGGAAGATCTTCGTTGGATATCACACACATCCTTTCATGATCGTTTTTTATACATTTTTAGTTATTTATATGTATAAAAATATGTATGTAAATGTGCATACACATATTTATTTATTTATGTACATATGTATGCATTGAGATGGCGCGCGACTCTAAGAAACAACTCTACATATCATTCCATTGTTTTGACATTTCTTCTATTTCTTTTTTAAACACATTTAATCTTATTTTCGTTTTCAATTATTGTAACTAGTATATAAGTCGCGAAATTTGAAGAATAAACTCTCTTTTCTGATTGAACATCAAACGCTGCGTACGTATAGATCTACATATTCAATTTGACGTAAAAAGATTCTAGTTATTATATGAGCCCTTCATATTAATAGGCCTGTTCTTTTGTAACCTAGTTGCAAAAAAACACTAGGTAGGATAAAAAATAGCATGTAAAACAACAACACTAACTCGGAAAAATATGCGAGTTGAGCCAACTCGGTTATATGATATCCGACCTGAGATGTAGTGTTGTGAAGCAAAAAACACGCTCTATTGTGAATGGGCTCTGGAAAAATACTTGGGAAATTTCAATCAACTGTCAAATCTTGTTTGTTTTATGGATGCATAAACAAACCAAATAAAAATGGAACAAGGGTAAAAAAAATTTGCGCTTCGTATATTTCACATAAAATTATGAATTAAAACATGTTTGTTATTTCAGAATGCAGAAAAAAAGGCGCAAGAGATGGTCATGTGAGAAGACAATTGAGTAGTCGAGAGGCTACCTCGCCCGGAAAGCGGAGTTGGAGCACCCAAAAAGAAAGAGGTTGGCCTACGCGAACGTGTTGGAAGACATGGTGTCAATGGCGATCACGGTAGGTTCAAGAAATAAGTATATGTTTGAACAAATTATATTTATTAATCCACTTCCAGGACTTTGAAAGAATGCCGCTGTGCTTGGACAATAACAGCAGAACTGACGCCAGCCCGTGCTTTGCCCCCTATATGGAGGGATTCATGTGGGTTACAGACCGTTTGAAACACTTTCGGCAAATGTGCTGTCTGGAAAAAATAGCTAACAGAAATTACTCTGTCTAGCAATAGCTTTTTAAAACGTAACAGTGAGTTTCAGTGAAAACCTTGTAGAGAATTTTTGTGCTCGTTTTTATAAAACCCCGTGTACATGCGGAAGAGCATCAACTTAACATTTTTTCAAAAAACATCGGTAGCGTTTTGCTGTACAATGTACAAGGGTTTTATAAAAGCGACGCGAAAAATTTACATCAAACACATGGCAAAAACTTCACTAAAATGTTTCACTGAAACTGGATTTTTTTAAATTTGCTTTTGGTTTGTTATTTTATTTGTAATTAGAATAAGAAGTGATCTGAATTGAATTTTATATGTGATACTCCTTGTGAATTAGTTTTAGTTTTATAGATTTTAAGTTGAATGAAATGCAATAAATTCTTGTAAATATTTTTATTAGTGAATTTGAAGATAAAAATATATGTATATGTATATGCATTGAAATTTTTAAATAATATTTTGTTGTCTTAAATAATTAAAAAGGGTTTGCCTTCTGTCAAGGGCTGCGTCTTGGTTTCATTCTTCAAAACCTTCACCAAGTGCAAACGTATTTTCATCACTCACATCGTTGATATCGCACAAATTTGATAGTTGCCCACTGTATTGCTTACATACCAAACGTACATATACACGGATTTCTTTTGTGGTAATATACGCGTTCTACACCCACCAGATGTGGCAGGTACACAGTTAAGACTCGGAATACTTCACTGAAAATAAAATAGCATTAGGTTTATGCATTTCTGCATTTTAAATAAATGTAATAACTTACCACAGAATCCTCAGAATTACTCATTTTGTTTTGCTTCTTTAAAATTTCACTAAACAAATCATATGTTTAATGACAGATATTGCCAGTGTTGTGAAGTAACTAAAAGGAAATTTTATCCGAGTTGGAGTGTTTTTTGCAACTAGGTTACAAAAGAACGGGCCTAATATTAAGACTGCCCGCGTCACGTTTTTCTATTTCCCATAATAACATGAAAAATTCAGTAAGAACTCCTTCTGCCTGTTACGCATGTACATACACTCCAAAACTGTAGTAGGTATCGAGTTACTAATAAATATGTACATATGTATGTATAATGTGGGCCTTTTTCACACAAAGTGGTTAGTCTTGCACAAATTTGTATTCCTAAGTTTCCTTCAAGAAATGAACTTCAGTCTATTATAGATACTAGCAAGACAATGGAATATAATGAAAACAGTATTAGACAATGTTACGCATTTCCCCAACTAATGGATTTTATGGTATGAAATGTTACACACACAGTCATCGACTGATACTCAACGCGGAAAGTTGTGCCTACAGTGTTTTTGGTGATTTGCTTTGTGCTTTATTCTTCAGTGCATTTTCTGCAAGTAAATACACATAAACTTTAATATAATCTAACCGAACAGCCGGGAATATCGTTGTGAATAGTGTACGGTAGAGTGTAGACACCATGCCCCCTGGGGGACACCCCCTTGGGGATAACAGGTTCGCCCTGTTATCTACAAGCCCAAAAGCTAAGAGAAAAAAGACTCTAACCCCAATAAGTGACAGCTTTCCTACCTTGCCCTCGACAAAAAAAGATAGCCCCAAATACTTGGTGGCAAGCGCCACAAACACCAACCGACCACTCAATAAATATTCATGTTTTGCAGTCCACAAAGCCTTCAAAAACATAAGTACAGAAATTGTAAATATTTCGGAATTGAGAGATGGTAACCTATTGCTGTTGGTAAAAAACAGTAATATTGCAAAAAAAGTTATCTCCACTACAAACCTTGTCGGAGTCTGTAATGTAAAAATAGAACTACACAACAACCTCAACTGCACTAAAGGCACAATTTACGCGCCTTGCCTTAACGAAGTGGAAGAAAGCGAAATAATTGAACATCTAAGTGAACAGGGTGTTGTTTCTGTGTACAAGTTCCCGAAATATGTTGACGGCAAGCCAACTCCTAGTGGTGTAGTCTTCTGAAGTTTGATATGCACCATTTGCCAGAAAAAGTCGATGGCCTGGTATACCACCAAAGTTAAACCATACTACCCGAATCCCATGAGATGCAAGAATTGTCCAATTCTTGGCCATACAGCAAAAAGGTGTAACAAACTTCCAGTTTGCGACTCGTGTGCACTTCCTCCTCATTCACCCCAGCCTTGCACTCGATTGTGCTGTGTCAACTGCTCTGGTCCTCACCCCGCTTCAAACCGATCATGCCCTAAGTTTACGCAAATGAAAGAAATTATTCAAATAAAAACAGACAAAAAATGTTCTTTGCGCGAAGCCATAAAGCTACATCAGACCCAAAATCCCCCTATTTTAACTCCAACTCTCTCACTTTCGCTAATGTCACAAAAGATCTCAACAACCAACAACAAAAAATCCCTCTCCAAACTCAAAGCAACATTCAAGCAAATCAACCACCCAAAATCTCAAACATAAGTAACCAAACGACTCACACCATCAACCAAACCGGTTTCCACTACATTAATGAAAACAATTCCCAAAAACAATTTTCTAATACTAGCATACAACAACACAATAACCACGTCAGCACATCGCAAATAAACACAAGCACTGTTCAAACAAATTTTGCACACAGAAAAACTACAAACATAGAACCAAAAGAAAACATAGAATCCGATAACAACACAATGCCAATCATATCAGTCGATGACCCAACAACAAGCGTAATGATCTCATCATTGCTTTTCACCTTACTTCCCCCCTTAATCCTATTCTACCATCCAACCCCTTGCCCTTGCAAGACGATATGACAGAGTAAATGTTTCGCATCCTTCAGTGGAATTTAAACGGTCTGTTCAACAACTATGCAGACCTTAATATTTTGATAAATGAACTAAACCCAGATTTCATCGCCTTACAGGAAACCCATCTTCCACATAACAATACAGCCCATCCGCCTAACAAGTACATTTCTTACTATCACAACCGCAGCCAAATCGTCACGCACAAGCAAGGTATCGCTGTCTTAATCAAAAAATCAGTGAACCAAAAACAAATCCCCATAGCCTCCAATATATCTTGTCTAGCGATCGAAGTGGATATCGGATACAAACTAACATTAATAAATTGTTATATTCCACCCCATCAAAATTTCACATACAGGGAACTTGTAAACATATTAAACACTTTCAATACGCCGGTTATCCTGCTTGGAGACTTTAACGCCTGGAGCCCACTATGGGGTTCTCCATCTTCATTCAGAAGAGGCCAGATTATAGAAGACTTAGTCCTTTCCCATAATTTAATAGTCCTTAACGACTGTTCACCTGAGAAGTGGGTCTCAACCCACAAGACCTTCTCCCACCCCGACATCATCCTATCCTCCCAACTATCGCCCCCAAACTTTCATCTCGCACACTAGACGATCTTCATAACAGCGACCATTTTCCACTCATCACCACACTCTCCTGTCCTGGTTTGTCACAAGTCAGACGTAAATCAAAATTCCTCACTGATAAGGCTGATTGGCCCGAATTTCGATCAATATCCACATTTTTTTCAAGCAAGAAGCCCAGCTCAAAAAACATTAACGCCGAAGCCGCGGCTATAAAAACCATAACCGATCAGCAGCTCACGCAGCTATTCCGCAAAACAGCAAGAAACAATTTCGATACAAATTGCCATACTGGTCCTACCTTCTAACTGTTCTTAGAAATAATAAAAAAATCTTGTGGAATAAATATAAAAAGAATAGGACTGACATAAACCTAATTAACTACAAAAAAGCTAATGCTGCATTCAGAAAAGAACTGAAGATTGCGAAATATAACTCACTTGATAAGATCACCTCAAATATTAATCCCAAATCAAGCCCAAAACAAATATGGACGGAAATAAAAATCCTTGCTGGTTCTTCCCCATCTTCCATTATCCCTTTCATTCACTCCTCCCACGGTCCCATATATCCTGCTAGTGATATAGCTGAGGAGTTCGCTTCCACTTGGTCTAAATACTCACACGCCTCGAATTTCCATAAAAACTTCAACACTCTGAAAGGCCAAATCGCCACAGAAAGGTATGACAACCCTTCCCCCTCTCCCAGCGCCATAGCAATAGAATCCCCCATCTCTCTAGACGAATTTGAATCCACAGTATTCAAAATGTCTGGAAAAACTCCTGGTAAAGACAAAATTTCCTACCCCATCCTCAAAAACCTTCCCAACTCCTTAAAAACACGACTCGTTAATCTATATAACGAAATTTTTAACAGCGGTATATACCCCCAGGATTGGAAAATCTCCTGTATCATCCCTATCCTGAAGCCCAACAAACCCACTTCCCTTATAACTAGCTACAGACCGATATCCCTTCTTCCCTGCATGTCCAAAATATTGGAGAAAATAATTTCAACGCGCATTATGTGGTTCGCCAATACAAATAATTTTTTATCTCCCCACCAATTTGGGTTTCAAAAGCGAATAGGCGTTATAGAACCTTTAATATACTTCGAACACGTTGCATCCACAACTTTGGCAACTAGAGATCATCTATCTATAATTTTTGATAAGAGACTTAGCTTTAAACAACATTGTCAGTATATAAGAGCTAGTATTTTTTCTAGGCTAAATATCATAAAATTTCTTTCCTCTAAACATTGTTTGACACACACTAATACCCTTATAAATATAACAAAATCACTAATACTCTCACAAATTGATTTTGGACTTCCAATATACGGGAAATGTGCTAAAAAACATATAAAGCTCTTACATGCACCATACCACGCAGCCGCAAGAAGTAGTATACGCGCGTTCCCTACATCACCAATCAGAGCAATCCTCGCTGAAGCCGGGCTACCTGACATCTCGAACAGGACTGAGCACAACACAATTATGCTAACCTAAATATGTAAATTTTATCAAGCCGACGGCCCTGGCAGCCAGTGCTTTAAAAATCTTTTAAGTGTAGCAATTATTTATAATTGTTTCTCTTTATAGTAATAATAATAATAATAAAAATGTTACACACACATATACAAACATAATTTATCCTCCAGACGAACGATCGCGATCGCTTAAAATATCAATCGTCTCAATGCGAGAAACTGATTGAGTTTCTAAAATACGATCGCAACCAACGAACTATCGCGATAGATCGAACGGACGACGCTAGCAGCGAAATTTTCTCGTTCGTCATCTTTACCGTCATTGGCATTGCTCGTAAGAGATCGTAAATGCTTCTGCTAGCAGCGCCACTTTATCGATCGCGAAAAATTGCAAGCGCTCAATTTTTGTCCGCGATTAGTTGTGAGAAAGATCGTATTTTGATCGTTCTCCGCACCCTGGTAATATCCTCGTATTCGCGAAGTCAGCTGTATGTTTATGTGTGCTCAGTAGTGCGATTCACTAACTTATTTTAAAGATATTTGATTGGTTAACTCAACTTAACCCAAATTTTAACGACCCTGCTATTCAGCAACCATTTTTTAACGATTTCCGCATTCGCTGAATCAGCTGTTGATGTTAGCTAGTCGATGACCGAAAACTAAACGACAACAAATTTGATGTTGTTAACTCAATCGAGAAAAGTAAAATTAGTGATTTCAACTTAAATAAAAGATAAATTTAAAATTTGGTGATTTGTTTTCTTGTAACAAAAAAAGGAACATTAAATAATGTCGTTTGAATATTTGGCATATGATTAATCACGAGGTGACGAAGGATCGACGTTTACTCCGGGATGTGGATAATCCCTTTCAACAGAATTTCAGAAGCTGTATCGGTGAACTCCAAACTTTGCTGAATACCTAATTTCTCAGCTTGACAACCAAACAAGAGGCTCCAGAATAACAGAAAAATCGACTGAGAAACAGGTAGCTCGTGTAATTTGTAAGCCTGTATGCAATTTTAAATTTTACTTTTATATTGGTAGGTTCTAGCGGATTTAAGGTTCTTCGCAACTGGTTGCTACCAACGACCCGTAGATGAACAATGGGGAATATCCATGAGATAGTCACCCGTAAGCCGGCATTTATAGGGTAAGGGATGCAATCAATGATTCATTCTTTCACCATAAAATGAGGTTTCCTATGGCTGCTAAAGAAATGCTCGCTTCAGCGTTGTCACCCTTTGTGTGAGACACTTTTGGGGCCGTCGATTGGACACCAAAGAATCATGAGAAGGCTTATGCCAACCATCATACATATCTACCATTCAATTAATGTGCAAATGGTAAAATCAAGCTTTTATCAAGGATCAAGTACAAAAACAGATATATAGTTTAGTTTTAATATATAGATAAATGATTCTAATTAAAAAATTTAAATACATATACATATGTAGATCCCAAATACCCTGGAGCACAACGCGAAGTTTGAATACGATAACCATGGCATATTTGCAGGTTATTCCGAGTCCGGAATTCGGCTACAATGGATCATTGCAATGCATAAAAAGAATTTTAAGTGTTTGTAGTTTAAACAAACTAATATCTATTTCACTTGAATGAAATATAACAAAATCGCTCAAATTTATATTTGGCAGCAGGCATTCGTTTGGTTTTTCTCTATTCCTCTTTGTGCTTTTCGCTTATTTTGACATTTAGTTTGACAGAGGGGCCACTCTTTATCACTTTGAATAAATACAATGAAACAGCTGTTAAGTGTCGGCAAATATTGCCGTCAAAAATAGCAATTGTCGCACCGTTTAAAGTTAGTGAATCGCACTACTGGTATGTATGTTAGTCCAATATGTTTTTTGTTTGTGTTGTCTTTCCTGTTGTTGCGTGAAGTGCGAATTTTGTTTGTCGTTGTCTCTATTAGTCTTTGTATTGTTGCTTTAGGGTAGCTGTTTTTCTCTAGGATATTTTTTATTATCTTGTTATTTTCTTTTATGAATTCTTCGTCCCTAAGTATGTGTATTTCTCTAATCAAACTAGTAGCTGTATTAATTTTTTGCTTCCTTGGATGATTGGAGTGAAAGTTTATTATCCTACCCGATGCAATCGATTTGGTGTACCAGTTAAACTTAATGTTATTTTGTCGTTTGTGCATTTCAACATCCAGGAATGATATCTTGTTATTTTCTTCTTTTTCTGCTGTAAATTTTATTTTAGTGTGTTAGCTGTTCAATGTTTTTAAAATATCTTCCACGTCTTTTGATTTTATTATTGCGAACACATCGTCTACATATTTGGTTATGTATTGATGTGTATGTATTTATATTTTAGTTACGCTAGGCTGTCGTCAATTATTTTGTCTAGTACAATGTCTGATATTGTTGGAGATAGTGGATTCCCTAAAGGCATACCATAAATTTGTTGGTAAAATGTGTTACTGTATTTGAAATAATTATTGTCACGTAAACAAAACTCGCGTGTTGTCTGAAATTGTCTTTTTTTAATATCAGTGTACTTGGTCAATGTATCCCATTTTTTCATGATGGTTGGTATAGGTAAATGTATTGGTATATTGGTGAATAATGAAATTAGGTCAAATAATAGAATTTCATCTTCTTCTATTTTTAGGCTTTCAATTCATATGAGTTTTTTATGTTGTATTTGTCCGAGACGATATTTTTAAGAATGCTTCCAATATATTTAGATAATTTGTAGCAGGGTACATTTGTCGATGAAGAAATTGGTTTAAGTGGTGTATTCGGTTTGTCAATTTTAGGAAGGCCATAAAGTCTTTATGCATTAGCTTCAGAGCATGTCAGTTTGAATTATTGTTTTAAGTCAAGTATTTTCGGTTGATGTAATTCATTGATTATGATGTTGTTTTTCCTTAATTTTCATTTGTTTAATAATTAAATATGTACTAACTTTTCTCACTGTTGTGCCTATTATTTGCCAAAATTTAATATTTCGTTAATCAGCTGTCAACAGTGCTGCCAAAAAGTTTAATTTCACCGCAAGCTGATCTTTTCCGTGCTATCTAGTTGCCAGATTGCCGGTAACAAGTGTTTGTTACAAAGTTGTAAACAAAATTTAGGGTGACAAATTCTTTGGCAAATACCATCCTTCATATGAATGTGCTATTATGATAAATTTATTAAGAGGCCTGTGTTGTTTTAAAAACAGTAATATACTAAAAACATTTATGTATTTTATTGTGCATACTGTAATTGCATTCAGTAAATATACATACATATTTGTTATATTTACAAACTTTAACGACTTTTCTTAAAACCTAAAAGGTTTCCTACCATGAAACTTTATATGGGACAACAGTTTGCTATTAATTTATGCGCGCAGTTTCCATTTCTTATTTGCATTAAATTATCACCACACAATACTTTTCAAAGCACTTCGATTTCATTAAGTTCTCGTTCAGACAGGGAAACTTTTGTCGCGGCAACTCGTTACTTGTAGGAGAGAGAGGGACGGGGAAAGGGGAAGGGCACCGAGTTGATCGGGAGAGCGGTCCGTATGGATGGCAGCGCAAATCAGCTAACGGTCACCTTTCTTGAGTTGCTCTGATTGGAATGAGTGTAACAAATTGAAGTTTGCGGTATTCTTATTGGAACAAGTCCAATTAGAATTTACTTTGTAAAACAGTTGCAATTGGAGTGTCACGGCTTGCACTATTGAGGGTCGCAATTCATATGCACCTTTATTATTAGAAAAGCACATACTCATCTTTCATTTACGTAATAATAAATAAAACACATGCTGTACTGTAATTAAAGCAAACGCGTTAATTATTTATTACATAATAGTTTTCTATAAGTCAAAACTATTATTGGAAACTTACACACTACAGACACTCGCGAATTTCAAACATTAGTAGCATAACTATTACTACTTCCATCATATCAGTAAAATTCATTTTTTTATTCTATCTTTAAACAAAACATTCTGAACAAACACAAATCGCAACTCATAACAAACTACTAACTCAGAAACTGTCAAAGCGTTCTATGTAGCTGACCTTCTACGCCTCACGCTTTGTTGTTAAAGTTCGAACTGCCAAGCAAAGCGAGGAAAGTTCTATGTAAACAGCCCATAAAAGCTCCATGTGCTCGACGCTAGCACCTCCTTATTGAGGGATGTTTTATGTCGCTTGATGCGCCAATTTAGGGATTAGCTTTATAGGCCATATACACAGTAGCTATGTTTTCGTATCCACTACACAATACAACCGAGTAAGAACCAGTAATAATTTTACTGGAAAGTATTACTGGATAAATTTCTACTAGCAATAGTTTGGTCGTACGATAAACAGCTAATTGAAACTATTCAGTAGATCATAAGTAGAAAACAATTATTAAAATTGCTAACTATTTTCATTAAAAAATGTGAAAAATAGAAAAAGTGGGTAAATAAATAAAGATACAATAAGTTTATGAAGTTCATTGTGCACATATATCAGTTAGCCGCCAAGATCCATGTGTTTGCAAGTATAGTCTTCCATATTCAGCTGCAGGGGCTGCAGTTAACAACTGTGAGACGTAAACTATCAATTGTCGAACTATTTCTTTTTTTGAGTAGTCCTTTTTTAAACTTAGTGCCGAACAAAAATCAACTGTATCAATAACTCGCAACTTCTTGTGATCTTCGCCGTTTCGTAAATTCGGGCACGTTTCTCTGATTGAGTGGTTACGCTCAGAAATTTTGTTACTGTCACATTACTGGATAGTTTTCATTGGAGAATACGAAAGCATAACGATTGTGTCTGACTCGCGAATCATCTGTACATATATCCAGCAAGAAGCCGGGCCTATAACTATTGTTTATGGTAGCGTGAAATTAACTCAAACATGTGGCTAGTTTTTGGTTAGTTTTATATGGGCATCGGGTATCAAATCTGTTCTTCGCTGTTTTACATTTATGAAAATGTATGCACATAATTATTTTCGTGAAATCCGCATATTCTGGACAACTAAAATTTTCTTTAATGCATACGACGTGCGGAAGCGTCACAGTTTGCATTGGTAATTTTGTCACCTTTTGCACGAATGTGTGCATGTACAATCGATAATATATTTTCGATATGATCAGGCATTTTTTGCAGGCGAATAGATGTTTCGACGAATCGATGTTTCGACGCATCGATGTTTTTTCGACATAACTATTCTGTTATTTCCAGTTTGCTATGAGTGCTACACACAGAGAAGGTGTCCAGAAGCAGATCCATCAGGATTGGGCTAATCGCGAATATATCGAAGTGATAACAGCAAGCATAAAGCGAATAACGGATTTCTTAAATTCATTTGGTTAGATTTTTATATTGTAGATTTACAAGATGTATTTATACATATGTATACACCTAAGTAGGAACCATGATTTAATACCTGGGTTTAATCAAAGTAAAAGTATAAAACGAATTGCCATAAGTACAGAACAGGGTCTACTGAGTTAAAAAAAAGATTAAAAAGTAGGAGTGGTCCTCCTTTGGCATAAGTAAAGAATAGGGTCCACTGAGTGAGAAAAAAAGGGAGTGTGGTCCGCCTTTTACAGAGTATTATTGTGTACAATTTTTTTTGCGTAAATGGATAGGTATTTGGCAAATATATTTTTATATACAGTTAATTACGTACTTTTGGTATAAGTAAAGAATAGCGTCCACTGAACTAGAAAAAAATAAAAAAGTGTATGTGGTGTCTTGCACGGATTCTTAAGGCCCGTTCACATAGGACTTGTGATTTGCTTTGCTTCAGAGTTTCGCTTTGACAGATAAGTTCAATACATGATGTTATATGAGTCCTGCTAAATACAAGGCGAGAAAAGTAGAGCAAAGCAAAGCGAAGCAAAATTATGGGCAACTCTCAACTTTTGTACGCTTTGGCGATCAGCTGTTATCATTTCCATTTTATTTTTATTTTGGAGTGTGTATACGTACATATATGAAGAATTTCTCAAACGCTATAAGTTTCCTCACCTTACAACCTTATATAGTGAATAATTAGAACCCCTTCTACCGCCAAACCCTCCTTGAATCCTTGATAAAAGTTTTCTTTTATCATTTGCACATTAATTTAATGACAGATATGGTGGTTGACTTATGTCTCATCATGATTCTTTGGTGAAAAATTTATACATGAGCTCAATCGACGGTCCTAATAGTGCCACCTTCAAATATGCCATGGGTTTCGTTTTCAAAATTCGCGCCATTATGAATCGCGTTGTGTTCCAGGCTATTTAGCTTTATATTTAGAAATAAATTATATTTCTATTTTTATACTTGAATTCTTGATAAATGTTTGCTTTTATCATTTGCACATTAACTGTATGGTAGCTAGGGTAGTTCACATAAGCCGCTACATGATTCCTTGGCGCCAAATTGATATGTATGAATAGTGCCTCTCACAAAAAGTGACGACACTGAAGCCAACGTTTCTGTAACAGCTTGACGCACCACTCGGGTCATTGGAAACCTGTCAAGCTGAAAAATTAGGTATACAGCTTCTGAAATTCGGTAGCATTCCAATGAAAGGATTCTTCCTGGAGTAAACGTTGATCTAATGTTACCTAGTGATAAATCATATTCCTAACATTCCTACGACATTTATTGGTCCTTTTTTAATTTCAGTTATTTTGTTTTTAATAATCGACTAGCTAACGACAACAGCTGACCAGCGATAACAAAAATCGTTAAAAATGCCTGCTGAATAGCAACATCGTTAAAATTTTCGTTTTGATGAGTTAACCATGCGAATATCGTTAAAATAAGTTATTGAAGCGCGTGATGCCACTTACTTAACTTCACTTGTTTGGTAGCCCCATTTCGACAGCGCATATAAATGTAGTAAAAAAGAGGAACATTATTTTTACTCCTATTTTAATTTAATTTTCCTAAATGTATGTATTCAACAGATTAGTTTATTAAACCAACGAACAATTAATAAATAATCTTAACTAAGTGTTCAATTATAACAAGATTTTTATCAGCCCGATTCTGAATACAAATTCCTTGGGAGATTTTTCCCTTTCCTCTTATTCTGAATAGAAATTCCTTAGGAAATTTTCCCTTTCTCCCATTCTTCTTATTCTGAATGATGTTGGAAAGTAGGAAATTTCCTGTTTGGGAAAAAGTAGGTATTACGAATGCAAGCAAAAGTAGAATTGCACTGCCATTTTAAAGAAATTTTCCCGCCAATTATTTTGAAGAGAACGCAGAGCAAAATGTAAGTTGATTAAATTTTCAATGACATTTATATACAAGAAGTAAAAGGTCTGAGCATGCCTTAAAATGGATACACGCACAGCAGACATTCGCGATTTTTGCAGCTTTCCTGGGACTATAATGCAGTTCCCTTGCTCCACTAAGACATCGCCATCGATTTTTTAGAACACCATTGGCTGCGTCTCCTAAATGTATAAAAAAAAATTGTGTCACATCACACATTCACTTTCAATAAAATAGTTATATTTTACCTAGTAGCCAGAAGCTTCTTTCGCTTTGCAAATATTGTGTTTCAAAGGAATCATGAGAAGCTCCAGGATGATTGGCATCAACATACCTGATTTAGGTCTTGGTCACACATCTGCAAATACATATGTATGTATGTATGTAACCATTTACCTTAATAGATAACAACATTTTCATAATATGTTAATAATTTGCATTTAACTACATTTACTCATTTCTGACGTACCAGCATCACATTTAAGCTATAGTACTCCTTCCTATTGTAATACAAATGGCTGTTTTCACAGGGCGCAATAATACGAACATATGTTCCATCAAGACAGCCTATGACGCTGGGAATACCATGTTTCACGTATATTGCTCTTGAGATACATCTTCTTTCTTCATTTTTCATAGAGGCACTTATCCAGCTTGGACATACATAAATTCGTTTCAAAAGCCTCAGTTACTTCGAGAACTTTACTGAAGGTGGGTTGAGCCAAAGAAACGTCGACGTCCTTTCCAATTCCCGTCTGATATCCACCTTCGGCGAAGAACCGCAAAAATGCAGTAAGCTTTACGAGCGGGGAAAAAGCAAATTGCTTTTTATTTTGCCGAGTGTGTGTTGTAAGGACTCCTAACAAGTAGCGAAAAGCGGGTTTATTTATCCTATAATACTTTCTAAATCTGTGCAAACAAACAATATTAGATTCCTCTAATTAAAAATAAACACTTGGTATTTACAGTGTTGCCGGCAACTCAAGCGGGTTGATTTTATCGCGCAGCTTCCTCCTCTCTAGATGCATCTGTCGCTGCTGCTACTATGCATTTTTTTTTTTTTTATAAATTTGCACTATTTTTAATAAAAACTGTTGATATCTTATTTTTCGCGTTCACACAAATATGCCAAAATGAAATGTCAGTAAGCGAAACAGCTGATTTCGAAAATCCGAAATTCCTACTCCCCAATTCTTCTTCTCCCCCGGGGAAAAGAATAAGAGGATTTTATTTTTCTCGAGAAAGAATTCCGCGAGAATATTTAGAATCGGGCTGTATATCTTTATGGAACAATTTGTAAAAGCCGTTGGAGAGTGCAGACGTGTTGTGTTTTGCTCCTGCTATTTTTAATCTTTTCTCGGTCATTATGGACGATTTTTGTGCAAAGTGCGATAAACTGTTTTCTAGAAATGATTCTCTTATTGTTCCTTGCAGTGGTTTCTGTAAGAAAGTATATCATCGCGCCTGTTGTGAGGGAACAATATCAGAATACGATGTGAAGCTAATTAAATCGAATCGCCATATTAGCTACATGTGTTCAGACTGTGTAAATTTGCCTGAAAGTTTGCGTAAAGCTTATGATAAAGTGATTCTTACTCAAAAACTTGGACTCGAATCAATTATTAGTACTTTTGAATTAAAATTTAAAGACTTGGTCTCGCAAATAGCTGAAATTAAATGTGAAATCACTGTTGGTAATATATCTAAAATCGATTGCGCCAACAACAAAGACAAGTGCATGGAAGCGTTAGCTGCTAATGTTGATGCTATTAAAAGTATTGTCAGCTCGTCTAATGTTATGAATAATAACAGCAAGGGCAATCGTGAGTCTTTCGCGCAAGAATTTACTGCTGCTGCTCAGGTCACACCTTCGCTCAACATGTTGAGACCTTTTTGCATGTCTGCGCTATCCCCCAGTGTGACTAGTGATAACGGCTGTTCTCCCACGTTCACTGTTGGCTCCGCACAACAATCGAAAGCATTTAATGCCAATAATGTTAAGTCAACGTCTCGTCGGAATTCAGTTACGTCTGCTAATGCTGTTTCGTTTGCTGATGTTGCTGCTGGTACGCTTCGGGTATACGACACTGTCGATCTCACTGCCTTACCTAATGCTACAAATGTTATTAATGCTAAAAATGTTATTAATGCTTCTAATGCTGTGCGCTCAAATAATTCTGTTTCTGTTGTTGGTAATGTTGTTGGTAACGTTCCCTCTACTGATACGACTGCTTCTCAATCATCATCGCTTAATGTAAACGGAGGTTTGATGGACAACGCTGTATGGACGGAGGTGAGGAATAAAGGACGGAAGAAGGCAAAGGCAAAGGTTCTTGTTGGTGTAAGCGATAGCACCGAACTGAGCGTCTCTGTCCGCAAGAAGTTGGTGCATCTATCCTCGTTTGAGCCGTCTGTTACTGCAGATGGCATAATAAACTTCGTAGCTAATCATGCTAGTATTGAGAAAAACTCTCTCTCTTGCTTTCCACTGATCAAGAAAGACAACCCAGTAGACAAATATAAACGGCTGAATTTTAAGCTAGGTGCTCCATCAATCTGCTTCGATAAAATATTAAATGCGTCGCTTTGGCCAGCTAACGTCAGAATAAGGCCATTTCGTTTTTTTCAAAAACAGCCAGTTATAGTACAACAAGCGTGACACGGAATGACTTTAGTGAAGTTACCGTAACTAATGATGGGCTGAAGGTCTATTATCACAACACTTCAGGCATAAGAACTAAATCAAATATTGTCAACCAGTTTAGCGCCGAAGAGGCTTATGATATCATTGTCATTGTTGAGACGTGGCTGACCTCGGACTTTTATGACAGTGAATTCTTTGATTTAAATCAGTACGATGTATTCCGTAAAGATCGCGATGCTGTTAAGACTGGCTGCTTGAGAGGTGGCGGCGTTCTAATTGCCGTCAGAAGAAAGTACTGTGCGTTTTTATTCACCCTCAAAAATTGCGACTCACTGCTGGATCAACTTTGTGTTTGCATCATTGGCTCCAAGTCGTATGGCTGCTTATATTTAATTGCCTCATATATCCCGCCTAATAGTAACCTGGAACTTTATAAGGCGCATGTAGATAATATTACTGCTCTAGTGTTAGATGAAATAAGCGATAGTCATCTTTGTGTATTAGGGGATTTTAATTTAGGTAACATTAGATGGTGTAGTATTTCAGACTCTGATAATGCAGCCCTCACAGCTAATAATATTGTTACTCCGCTTGAATCTCTCTTTATTGATAGTTTTCTAAGCTTAAACCTTAAGCAAGTTAATGGAATTTTTAATCAGTTAAACAGACTATTAGATCTTATCTTCGTAACTGATAACATTAACTACAGCGTTTCAAAATGTATTTCTCCATTATCAGATGCTGGTATACATCATGTGCCCTTAGATATTAAGTTAAAGTTTTTTGGGTTTTTGCCTCTTTCAAATAGTGTCGTAACTGCTTTTAATTACGCAACCTGTGATTTTCCAAGTTTAAATTCTTCTCTTTTAGAATTTAATTGGGATGAATTATTGTCTGACTTGGATACTCACAGCTGTTTTTCTACGTTTAAGACACGGATGCATGAATTTTGCACTAACTATACTCCTTTAAAAAAGAAGCGATGTTATCATTCTCCTTGGCATAATAAGCAATTAAAAAAACTAAAGAATCTCAAAAACAAGTACCTCAAGAAATTCAAAGCAACTAATAACCACGCACTCTTTGTAAAATTCCAACATTTTCAGAAAGAATTTAAGTCATTGGATAATCTGCTTTACAGAAATTATATAAGTCGCGCTGAGCGGAACATCAAAGCTAATCCGAAGTAGTTTTGGAAGTTCGTAAAGTCAAAGAAGTCGTACTCTAGTGTACCTACCGCGGTGTGTCTGGATAAGGAATTTGCTAGTACACCTGCCGAAGCAGCTAATTTATTTGCCGATTTCTTTATGTCAAATTACGTTTCTGACGAAGATGAGTCTCCGGACTTTTCTTCGGAGATTTCTTCAATTTTAAACATTGGCACGATACGTTTTTAATCTGAAGACATTACTAAGGGGTTGGTTTCTCTGAAGCCTTCGACTCAAACAGACTCTGACGGGCTATCGGCTAGTTTGCTCAAAAATTGTCCGGCATTAGCAATTCCTCTTCAGATTATTTTTAATAAATCTCTGTCTTCAGGTATTTTTCTGAATGAATGGAAATTTACAGCCATTACACCATTTTTTAAAAGTGGAAAGAAAAATGATGTTCGGAACTATAGGCCAATTGCCAAGTTGTCTAGCATCTCAAAGCTTTTCGAATGCATTGTCAAGGACAAGATTTATTTTGCGGTGAAATCTTTAATCTTACCAGAACAACATGGTTTTGTCACTGGTCGCTCCACAGCCACTAATCTTGCTGTTTTTAGTGAATACTGTATGTCATCGTTTTCGAATGGACTACAAGTCGATTGTATATATACGGACTTCTCTAAGGCGTTCGATAGTGTATCGCATAGCGTTCTTATAAATAAGTTAGCTTGCTTGGGCTTTCACTCCACCTTTCTGCAATGGCTTAAATCATATCTGTCGGACAGATGTTGTGTGGTGTCAATCGATGGTGTTATGTCGAACCACTTTGTTGCTGCTTCAGGTGTTCCCCAAGGAAGCATCTTGGGTCCACTACTTTTTGTTCTTTTTATCAATGACATCAGCAGTTGCTTTTCTTCTTCAAAGTTTTTGCTCTATGCAGATGATTTGAAAATATTTTCAACTGTGCAAGATTCATCGGATGCTCAGAGGCTGCAAGGAGATTTGAACAATCTTCATCGTTGGTGCGTTAAGTCGCGTCTCTCCATGAATATTAAAAAATGTTTTCATTTATCATTCTCGAGGCGACATAACGTTTCTAGCACATCATACACCATTGCTAATTATGTATTGCAAAATGTTACGGAGTTTAAGGATCTCGGGAGTTATATTTGACTTAAAATTTTCTTTCCATAATCATATTAATTTTATTCTTACAAAAGCATACTCAGTTCTGGGTTTCATTCGTCGCAATACATCCGAATTTTCCGATCCATATACATACCTTCAAACTATTATATACTGCTCTGGTCCGGTCACACTTAGAGTATGCAGTCATAATTTGGAGACCTCATGACCAATTTTCGATAAGCAGAATTGAGCGTGTTCAAAAAATCTTTCTTAAGCAAGCTTTACGTTCCCTACGGTTTGAGGCTCCTGTTCCTTCCTACGCTTCGCGACTTATGCTAATTAACCTGGAGTCTCTAGAAAAGAGAAGGACGGTCCTTTCACTTTCGTTCACTTTCAATATTATTAATGGCATCACTGACTGCCCTGTTTTACTTGAGAGGATTAGCTTTAATGTTCCACAGAAAAGTCTTCGCAATTTTTTCCCTTTTTATGGAGAGAACTTTAAGACTAACTTTGCAAGTAACGCACCAATAGCTCGTGCACTTCGGGAATTTAATGCATTATCTAATTCGAGCCTGCTGGATTTCACTTTATCTAGACAAAAATTTGTAAAAATTCTAAGTTTAATTGCTTAGCATGCTATTGATATTAATTGCTAGTTTTATATTAACCAAATTTGGCCTGTCTATATTACTTTTCTTAGTCTGTAAGGTACTTTGTACTGTAGATTAATAACTTAATAAATAAATAAATAAATAAATAAATATAATTACGCTTTAACATATGCACAGCTAAAATATTTACCATAACAAATAAGTTATAATTTATAAATTGTATCTTATGTGAACTTTATTAATTTTTTAAAATTGCAATCATATCACAACTTCACGCTCCACTCAATTAGTTGTTTGACATTCTTAAGTTCCTTGCCTGTCTTGACGCTTTTCAATTTGGTCCCGCGGACTTTGATATCTAAAACTGAATAAAACTCACATGAATTTCAAATTAAAATAATATACATACACTTATTTATTTTTGGTGGTCGCCGTAGCCGAGTGTGTAGCGTGTGCGCGCTTCATTCGGTGGGCCCCAGGTTCAAATGTTGGCTGGGGCATGTAACATCAAAAATTATAGATAAGTGTTTTCTGATAGCGGTCGCGCCTCGGCAGGCAATGGCAAACCTCCGAGTGCATTTCTGCCATGAAAAAACTTCTCAGCAAAAATAAAAGTTAAAACATTAACACGGATTCGCCAAAATCGCAAAAGCGGTTACAGTGTCATTCAAGAAAAAAGTTAAAATACTATATAACGAAATACCACAGTGAATATAATTTGAGTTTGTTTTTGTAATGGTTTGGGGTAAAATTATTTCGTATTCAATAGTAAAAACCAGACCAACAAAAACAGTAACAATTAACGTAAGACAGTTAACACGGTGAATATAATTTGAATTGATATTTGTTATGGTTTGGGGTAAAATTATTTCTTATTCAATAATAAAAAAACAAGACCAACAAGAATGCTTTTTTGTAGACTATATAATGTGGTTTTAACGTAACAGTTACTCCAGTTCAGTGCATAAATTCGTTTGGTGTTTGTTTGAAATATTGTGTTTAAAAGGCAATACGTTATTTTAGTATGGAAAAAGGAAAGTGAATTTGATTACATAAATATTAACATATACATAAAAAACTAATTAATATTTTTTTACTGTAACTAAATATTTTTGAGGGTGGAGATTATTTGTGTGAATAAAAACTCTTCCCAATGATAACACTTAGAGGTCTTAGTTTTTTAGACAGCTTATTAAAATTATGTCATAAAGTTCTTACATCTTCAAAGCCGACTTTATTTGGACAATGGTTAGGCGCAATTGTTTTGCAAAAGTGTATTTTCGATTGGAAAAAGATACGAAAATAATGTTTGTGGGTACAGAATAATTTTCAAATTGAATATTTGAATGAAGAATTAAATCCAATTAGTGTAAAAACTTGAACCAATAATCTAACTAATCTAAAATTTAAGATTCGGTAAACGTTTTGGTATTCTTTTTGCCATTATGTAATCTTTGGTGTAGCCAGTTTCACAGTAAAAATTCTTGGTCACAAACAGTGCTAATCCGATGAAACCACATTAGCGAATACAAGTTTACGATTAAAGATTAATACTCTTCATTCAATAAAATGGAAATTAGCATGTTTGGCAGCCCTGCATTTGGATTGAGACGCCCTCTTTTAGGATTCGTATACTTTTTTTGACTGGATTCGAAGTGCAGAGAGCAGATCTTGGCTGATGCGGTCAGTGGGATTCCACGCACGTTCATCCCTTTACGTCACATACGTTCGCACACTAAACATACCAACCGCGTGATTAAATTCTATCTATTTTTTGGTGTTTAAACAAAGTTTTGGGTACGGTTTAGTTATTTGTACAAAGGTTTAGGGTTATAGTGCCTAAATGCGTGACCCGATTTTAAAATTTTTCACACACGTGTAGTCAATGGATGCAGGAATTATTTAAAACAATAGCAATTTCTTAAACTTATTTAGTTAAGAAATTCGGTTTGAAATATGCACTTTTTTGAATATTTCAAAACTAAAAGTCGATTAATTACTCTTTTTATTCCTTAACTAAGTCAGCAAATCTATTTGTTGGTTCACTTACACTGAACACTTTCAACAATTAGTATTTAGTACTTTTATTGCTTTACTGTAAACTAATAATTATCAATTTATTAAATAAAATCCCTCTGAAATATGTAATATAGAATATGAAGGAAGGATAAAAGACAAAAGAGACTAAGCAAAAGCGTTTAAATATGTACAGAGAAACCTCCCTTGGGCGGACACTCACCGTCGGCCAACTTTTGTCCGCCCAAGAGAGGTGTCCGCTCAAAGGAGTGCGAAAAAAAAAATATATTGCTTGAAAAATTCATATCAAAACATGCATAACTCATTCACATACCTTCAGATAAAGTAACAACATAAATAAAAATAAATATAAATTATACTTCAGATAATAAGTAATATAAATCCATAAATATCAGACTCATTATTTAAAAAATTGCTGAATTGTCGATTGCTTAAGGTTTTTTTTTGTTTTTTTTTAAAGAAACCTATTTTGCAAATGGCTTTCCAATTTTTGCAACAATTCGAACGCAATAAGGTCGTCGCTGCAAAATCTTTTTAAATTGGAAAATGTGGTAATTTCATTAACTTCATCGGTATCACTCTCAGCATCGGTGCTATTATCATCAATTGTTTCTATGTTGTCGTCAATAACAACAGCACCATTGCCAGGGGTATGTCATCTTCGGGCTCGAATTCAGGTGCCGGATTATGATTTTTGTCGAACCCTGCCTTTTGAAAGCAATTTTTTATTGTTTCTGCTTGAACTTTTGCCCAGGCTTCTTTTACAAAATGTATTGCCTCTAAGACGTTTATACTTTTTTTTTTGTGGAACCAGTTTCTATGCTTACCAATATGTTTTTCACTTGCAAGTTCCGGCAGTGAGTTTTGAAATTTTGAATTATTCCTTGATCAAGAGGCTGACAAACTGAAGTAGTGTTGCTAGGCAGAAATATTATTTTTACATTGTTCAGACTTATATCTCGAGGGTGGGATGCTGCGTTGTCTAAAAATAATAGAACTTTTCGGTTTTGCCGCTCCATTCTCTTGTCGAAATCTTTCAGCCACTGTGTCATAACTTCACGCGTCATCCATTCCTTTTTATTGGTCTGCCAGTTTACTGGAAGATTTTTCGTATCTAATGATGCAAATGCTCTCGGACGAGCAGCCTTCCCAATAACAAGAGGTTTTTCTTTTTCTCCGGCCATATTTGCACAAAATAGGACAGTCAGTCTTTCTTTCGAATGTTTACCTCCACGGCATACTTCGTTTTTTGGAGCCAATGCTTTGTTTTTTTTTTTTTAATGTAAAGTAACTTTATTTAGCTTTTTTTGCTATTTAAGAATATAAAATTTTGTATGTACACTTATTAGATATTAATTTGTTTATAAGTAATTAATTGTGAGCTAAAATACTGCTCTAACGTAATCTATTAACAGTCGTTTAAATACATTAATGTTTCTTTCATTTTTGATATTACTTGGTAATTCATTAAATAGTTTTAGGCCTTTGTACATTAAAATGTTTTGTGCCTTATCTACATATCTTAATATATAAAAATCACGTGTCACGTTGTTTGATTTCGATGGACTCCTAAACTACTGAACCGATTTTAATGAAATTTTTAACACTGTGTGCAGTTTGGTCCAACTTGAAAGATAGGATAGTTTATAACTCTCCTTATAGTCGCATTATTTATTTATTGCAAATTATTTGTTTATTATTAGCAAAGAGCTATCCACCAGTTGGTGGCGCTAACAGCGGTATGAGTAAGTGCGCTACAGTAGATGGCGCTACAGTTATTGTGATTCCACCAGCTGGCGGTATTGAGTAAGTGCGGTATGTTATAGTAGATGGCGCTACATTTATTATGATTCTAGCAGCTGGCGGTGTTTTATCAATTTCAACAGTAAATGTTCATGGATTTAGGATGTCATAACAAAAGCTGCCCTTTGCTAAAAACATTAAATGAAAATGCGTTGTTTGAAGTTTATATTATTTGTGGTAAAGTTATACGAGTCTATGACTTCCAATATTCCAAATTTAAGAAAAAATCACATACAATCCGTGAAATAAATAAAGTTATGTATGTATGGTCAGACAAATAAGCAATGCTGCCACTCTTTTCCAGTAAATCTTTCTCGAATTTGGGAGATTTCAGAGGAATTTAGGAAATTGCAGAGTTGATTTCTGCATATATTTCCTAAATTCAAAAAAAAATTTCATTTAGTTGCATTTAGGTATAGAATTTTGTATGGCTAAATGTACATTAGGAGTTAAATTTAGAGCTATACTAGCTGACCCGGCGAACTTCGTCCCGCCCAATTTTTATTTGAAATAGTTAAAACGCTTTTTGAACTTAAATATTTTTGGCGAAGTTCGTTCTTTGTTTTATTGTGTAGCGTGTAAACAAATAAAGAAGATGGCTCTCCAGCACGCTAACATGCCACATATGTACATACCTATGTATGTACATATGAAACTGTAAAATTTTGAACTTAAACGATAAATCGGTTTGAATCATTCGAATTCTCAGAATGAACATTTCCTCACTTTTAGATTTGCTGTGTTGTAGTAAACTATTCACTACAGTGAAATTATTTTTTTATGAATAAAGACGGAAACCTTATATATCTGGTATAAAAATCCACGGGATTGAGATTTGAACTTGAGGTCAAAATTTTTAAAATTATAGATGAAAATTTTCGTAGAGTTGATAATAAACACAAATTTTCATAAAATAGTTCATTTTTGATTTTATATTCAAGTTTTTAACAAATAAGTTAATTACAAAATTGTTAGTTGATAACATGTAACATTTAATTTTATAATCTTAGGATAGATATGTAATTCTTAATTTTTAATAGTAGTATTTATTTTTTTGAATTATAAACATTTTAATTTAACTTAGCACTAATCGGTGCACAATATTTTTGGTTAACCTGTCTCGAGCTAAGACAAATAGATTTGATGGTTTTCCCACACGTGAGCATGCAACATATAATTGCCCATGGGAAAAACATGGATTATCCAAATCTAACCCACAAATGGACATTGTTTGGCCTTGAGACTTATTTATGGACATGGCAAAAGCTAAACGAATAGGAAACTGTAGTCTTCTGAATGGTATCGTAGATTCTGACGGTATCATTGGAATACGGGGCAACAGTACCACTTCTCTTTTAAACTTTCCAGTCAAAATGGTTGCTTCAAGAATATTCCCTGTTAACTTTTTGATGACCAAACGTGTACCGTTGCATAACCGAGGTGGATTCAAATTACGCAGAAGAATAATAATTGAACCAATCTTCAACCGAAGAATATGTGGTGGCATTCCGGGTATATCTAGAGAGTTTAAAAATTCAGTTGGAAAATTTACACTTTCATTTTCATCAACAACAGTATCGATTGATTTAAAAGACATCAGATCGCCTGGCAACAACTGTTGTATCTGGAAGTTAATTTCGTCAACATCAACATTTTTGGCTGCCAAAATAGCCCGCCCACTGAGCCAGTTATGATCTAAATAATTATTTTGTATATCCGGGAAAATACTTTCAATTAATTCAATTTTTGTGTGAACAACAGTGCAGAAATTGTCTGGCAGTTTAATGCATTGCGTGTTTGGTTGCCGTTCTATTGTACCGTTCCCAATATCTAGCAATTGTTCCGAAAATATATGTGCTAATGGATCATTTAGTAAATGTACGCGCATGTTTATAGTCAATCGAAGTGTTTTAACATTTCTCCATAAAAATCATAGTTTTAAACATGCGTTAATCTCATCGGCGAAAGTAGAGCGAGGTATGACCGGCAACGTCTGTCGGAAATCACCAGATAGCAATATGACAGCACCTCCAAAAAGTTTATCATTGCCGTTAAAATCTTGCATATGTAGTTCGGTGCAATGCCTCGAGTGAATATTTGTGAGCCATTGTGCACTCATCCCAAATAATGATTGAACTTCTTTGCAACACTGCAGCTATTGCGCTATTTATTTTTATGTTACATATTGCGTTTGGGTTGCTATGAATTTGTAATGGCATCTTGAATGCTGAATGTGCCGTTCGCCCACCATCTAGCATAGTAGCAGTAGTATTATTCTTCTGCGTAATTTGAATCCACCTCGGTTATGCAACGGTACACGTTTGGTCATCAAAAAGTTAACAGGGAATATTCTTGAAGCAACCATTTTGACTGGAAAGTTTAAAGGAGAAGTGGTACTGTTGCCCCGTATTCCAATGATACCGTCAGAATCTACGATACCATTCAGAAGACTACAGTTTCCTATTCGTTTAGCTTTTGCCATGTCCATAAATAAGTCTCAAGGCCAAACAATGTCCATTTGTGGGTTAGATTTGGATAATCCATGTTTTTCCCATGGGCAATTATATGTTGCATGCTCACGTGTGGGAAAACCATCAAATCTATTTGTCTTAGCTCGAGACAGGTTAACCAAAAATATTGTGCACCGATTAGTGCTAAGTTAAATTAAAATGTTTATAATTCAAAAAAATAAATACTACTATTAAAAATTAAGAATTATCTATCCTAAGATTATAAAATTAAATGTTACATGTTATCAACTAACAATTTTGTAATTAACTTATTTGTTAAAAACTTGAATATAAAATCAAAAATGAACTATTTTATGAAAATTTGTGTTTATTATCAACTCTACGAAAATTTTCATCTATAATTTTAAAAATTTTGACCTCAAGTTCAAATCTCCATCCCGTGGATTTTTATACCAGATATGTATATAAGGTTTCCGTCTTTATTCATAAAAAATAATTTCACTGTAGTGAATAGTTTACTACAACACAGCAAATCTAAAAGTGAGGAAATGTTCATTCTGAGAATTCGAATGATTCAAACCGATTTATCGTTTAAGTTCAAAATTTTACAGTTTCATATGTACATACATAGGTATGTACATATGTGGCATGTTAGCGTGTTGGAGAGTCTTTATTTGTTTACACGCTACACAACAAAACAAAGAACGAACTTCGCCAAAAATATTTAAGTTCAAAAAGCGTTTTAACTATTTCAAATAAAAATTGGGCGGGACGAAGTTCGCCGGGTCAGCTAGTACTACTTATAAAATAAAGTCGCTAAAAAGCTATGTACGGAATTGGCTTCACACAGAATGCTCCGATTTGAAAGCGGTTTTTTGTATTTTAAAGCTTAGCTGTGTGAGATGGACTTTTTTTTTATATAATGTGAAGGAATATATAAAGGGGGCGTGGCAATCGGACAAAATGTGGTAAAAAAACATAAATTTTTGGTTTACACAGCCATACATCATAACCTAATCAACCGATTAGAATGAATCTTCCTTGAAGTTAAACTTTGAAATATTTACTTTCGTTCTGCACCAAAAAAAAAAAGTTGATTTCTTTCTAATTTAACCAAAATTGTTTAAACAAAATCAGCACTTTTTCCAAAAAAATCTGTTTGTGTGTTTGTTCGCTGCCAACCGAATAAGTCAGCGTGCTTTAAGCGACAGCTGTGGTGAGCCATTCATTTGATGAATTCGCGAAAGAGCTCGGTAGCGTTACTTCACTTCGGACTTATGTATGCATGTATGTATGTTACATAATTTCGCTTTTATTTCGGCTTCACATACATATTTATGTATGGTGCCAGATTAATGCAACAAAAAAGAAAAAGAATGCATGCATATTTTTAAACATACATACATACATATATACTCCTAAAGTTTAAACAAAAGTACTATGTTTTCGTATGTTTGTGTGTATATACTATGCATATATGTACTTATTTGTGTAGTAGGGAGATTGAATTCTACAACATTTTGTTTTATCCAAATTTGTATGATGATTTCCAAAGACTGAATACCGATCCATTTTAATTTTTTTTGTTCGGCAACCATGAACATCTTTCTTCAAAAAGAACCGTTGCTTTTCACGAATTATGCTATTAAAAATTGTATGTTAGTTGCGGGAGTACATTAAAACGATCGCAGTTCATAAAGTTTTATTTTGAAGTGATTTTTATTAATCAAAAGTGCAGATTTAATAAATAATTTGATGTTTGAGTGGTAATAACATTACAGTACAATTTTTTATATTATTTAGTGTAATTTTACAACCAAATTTTCCTTAGGGCCATTTTCACAGTTGCGAGTTAACTTACATTCCACAGTTAACTATGAATTTTCGATTCAATTTTAGTAATTTAACTAAATATTCACTACCCAATGTACGATAGACAACATTTTATTTCTAACAAGAGGTTAACTCACCAATATTGGGCAGTTAAACTTGAGATAAGTCGACATGAAAATCGAAAATCGAGAGTTAACTGTGGAATGTAAGTTAACTCGCCACTGTGAAAATGACCATTAGAAAAATAAGTGATTTTTATGAAACATAGTTGTTACTCAAAGCTTAAAGATTTCTATAAAATTTATAAAAGTTCTCAAAATTAGAAAAAAATATTTGGGGTTTTCATAGGAAATTTTAGTAAGTTCTTAAATATGCAATTGAAATAGATTATAAATTACTAGCAAACCGGGCAGGTGTTTTTCTTTTCAACCATTTCCTTCTCAGCTATGACATTTGACCAACTTTCGAGAACAAAAAATATATATGTATGTACATTAGAGTGCTTCAAAAAAATGTTTGTTTCTTTTTTTAACACTTACCTTTGATGGAAAAAAATCCTCACCAAATATGGCGGCCGCCGTGGTATGGCGGTAGCGCGCTCCGCCTACCATACCAAAGGTCCTGGGTTCAAGCCCCGTGCAAAGCATCATAAAAAATTTAGAAATAGTTTTTTCAATTAGAAAAAAATTTTCTAAGCGGGGTCGTCCGTCGGCAGTGGTCTAACAAACACTCCGAGTATGTTTTTGGAATGAAAATTCATATGCCTAGCAGATGCCGTTCGGAGTTGGCATAAAACATGTAGGGGACCCGCCAGTTTGTAAGAAAAATTAAAAAGGAGCACGACGCAAGAGAAGCTCGGCCTAAATCTACTCGGAGGTAAATCTTGCCACGTATTTATTTTATTTCAAAGATGGATCCTATAACTGAACTCATAGGGGTCGCTATTTTTTTTTTAGTTTCCCATGTAAAATTGGCTTTTTGATATGTAAACATCTTTGCTCTCGGTATGGGGGAATACAAAATGAAAGATGTAAGATATGAAGTGTGAATTGCAAGGTACGGTGTGACGACTCTCCAATTTTTTACAAATTTCACTCTTAATAAAATCTCCATATCGACGCCCTTACCTACATATCGCTTTTCAAAATTACGGTCATTATCGCCAAAACCGCTTTATTTTGGTGTTCTTTAATCCACATTTTCATCCATATCTCTAGAAAGGGTTAACATCGGCTTGAAAGAGGCTATTCATTCAATACTTGAAGTGTGAAAAAAGTTATTTTCCTTGAAACTATTTCATTTGGCAGCTTCCTCAAGTATTCAACTTAGCAACGAAAAGGTATCCATTTTAAAAATTCCCACGTTTTGTTCTGTAAGCTTACTGAAAGCCCTTTTACCCTTTTAGCTTATTTTTATATTAAAAACCACACGAATCGGTAAACATCCCATAACGCATCTCTGAAAATTTCTTATTTTTGGCCGTATATAAATAAAGTACAGCTCAAAGAAAATATGAGAGTTTCTACTTCCGGACAAGGAAATGCACTTTTTGCTAATAACTTGCTAAAAATTGGTAACGGACAGTTCCCTACGACATGTGGGCAAATCGATCTGACAAATATTTGTAATTTAACCCAAACTATTGAAGATCTAATTGAGAAAGTATATCCCGGAGTTGGTGGTCTTATAACCAATTCACTGGGCTGGTTTAAGGAGCGGGCAATATTGTCAGCTACCAATGATCAGGCGGATGCAGTAAATGCCTTAATACTTTCAAATTTTACTACGGAAGCACAAGTTTTCCACTCAATAGACACAATAATAGATATTACCGAGGCAGTACATTACCCAATAGAATTTTTAAATTCTCTAAATCCCCCCGGAACGCCACCACATAAACTAATTGTTAAAGTAGGAGCTCCTGTAATATTACTACGCAATTTAAATCCACCAACTTTATGTAATGGAACTAGGCTGCTGATCAAAACAATTAGAACGCATTTGATTGAGTGTTCAATTTTGACTGGCTGTGGTGCTGGAGAAAACGTCTTGATTCCAAGAATCCCGATAATACCAACAGATCTTCCTTTTCAATTTAAACGGCTCCATTTTCCAGTCAAATTATGTTTTGCAGTAACAATAAATAAGGCTTAAGGTCAAACACTTAAGGTGGCCGGTTTGGACCTTAGATCTCAATGTTTTACGCATGGCCAGTTATACATATGTTGCTCTATCCCGTGTAACAAACAAAGACAATTTATTTGTTTTGGCTCCTGATGGGAAAGCTGCGAACATTGTACACAATGAAGTGTTATAAAACTGAAAATAAAAACTAACTGAATATGAATAATTAATATGTATGTACATAAATATATCTTCTAATTGGACTTTATTTATTTATGAAATTTTCTTTATTTACTAGGGTCATTATTCCGAAATATTACAAAAAATTACTTTTATTTCAATTTATAAAGTTGTTTTAAACATTATCAACCTGTGTGAAACAAGGCGCGGGTTGCTAGTTAGACTTATAAAAGTTAATTCTAAAATCATTTTTGTTCCTTAAACTGTAGGGTTGCACATCTCCAACATACACAATGTGGCTCGTTGAATACTTTGGTAGCAGATTATACTTCATTTTAAATACAAAAAGTAGTACATTCATGTTAGTTCTTTGGTTTATATTTAACCATTTCAGGGTATCGAGCATATGCGAGGTTGGTGTCAATCTATTACAAATAAGAATACACCGCATTCCCTTATTCTGCAATTTTTGCAGTCTGCTTTTCATATAGTTGGACCCCAGGAACAGTATAGTTGAGCAATATTCAAAATGGGGCTTTATCATGACATTATATATCTTTAGGGCACTATTCACAGACACTTTTTTGCACATTCTCTGGAAAAATCCAATTTTTTTTGAAATTTTACTACAAACATAGTCTAGATGCTTGTTGAAATTTAATTTTTCATCGATAATAACGCCTAAATACTTAATTTCATCAACTTTGTCGATTATTTCACCATTCACTGTAATGTTTTCATTTGACTCGCCATTGATTATCATTGCCTTTGTTTTATTGACATTAAGTTTTAGTTTGTTCATTTCCAGATATTTGCATATATTTTCCAAATTATCATTCAGCCGCGCTATACATTCCCGACAAGAACTTCCGGTCATATAAAGCAATGTATCATCTGCAAATTGACAAATTTGTACCCCTCCCTGTAGTATATTTTCCATATCGTTTATGTATGTACAGTGGGTTGCCAAATTATTAGGGACAGTCGCATTTTTTCCCAATTTGTTCCTTTGGGCGCAGTTGAGTGCGGTTTTAAGAGGAACAACTTTACAGGAAAGTACCTTTTGCGTTCACCACATCTTGATAACTCCAGTTTTAAGTATATTTTGAGAGTTAATGTATTTTTTTACTTTCTACAAATATTTTATTAACGGTAGACTCGCAGGGTGCTGAACACGTATTTTAGTGAAAGTTGAAATTAATTATTTAACAAAAGTGTTTATCATTTTTGGGCAACAAACGCAGATCAAATGTAAGTATCATGGTTGTATTATTAAAAAATAATGAATTTGGACCGATTTTCATTATAATATTTTTTTATTTTGCTCCAGTATGGGTCGAGGGTGTGATTTGTCCCCAAGGAAAAAATCAGAGATTAAAACTCTTCTCCAGCACACAAGCCATTCACAAAGGAAGATAGCAGAACTAGCTAGAGTTTCTAAGACAGCAGCGAATAAAATAAAGATTAGTTTGGATCAAAATCAGTCACTTTCGCCAAAAAGAAAAGGCAAGAGTGGAAGGAAACGCATAACAACACCACGATCTGACCGGAAAATTCGGGACATCTGCTTGCAAAACAGGAAGAAAAGTGCTGGACTCTTAACTCAATTAGTTCAAGACTCTGGAGTACTAGTATCCAAAAGAACTGTGCAGCGAAGGTTAGCAGAAGAAGGGTTGACTGGTCATCGTCCTGCTAAGAAACCTCGGTTAACAGATGCGATGAAGAAAAAACGTCTTGCCTGGGCCCAAAAATACCGCCAGAAGACTGTTGAGGACTGGAGTAAGGTCAGATATTATTATTACTGTCATCTTACACCATTTTTTAAATCGTATATTTGAAAATAATAAGCAACTTTCTTTTTTTTCAGGTATATTTTTCAGATGAGTCAACATTTGAAATTCTGGCCGACAAGAGTAGCTTCGTCAGGCGACGTCCAGGCGAAAAATATCACCCTGACTGCATTGTGGAGAGGGTTAAACACCCTGTTAAAATAATGGTGTGGTCTGTCATAAGCGCTAAAGGGGTTGGACGTCTCTACATTGTCCAGGGTACCATGAGACAAGACCAATACAGACAAGTTCTGGAAACTCGACTGTTACCGCAACTTAAGGAATGGTTCCCAGACGGTGAGGAATTCATTTTTATGCATGATTCAGCGCCATGTCATAAAGCAAGAAGCATAACCAAATTTCTGGCAGACCATAACATTCCAGTTTTACCTTGGCCTGGCAATTCACCTGACATGAACCCCATAGAAAATTTATGGCAGATTACCAAGGCCGAAATTGCCAAAGAGATAATAACTACTAAGGTAAAATTGATTGAAAAGTTAATAAATGTATGGCACTACAACCCCATGATTAAAGAAAGTGCCTTAACGTGCATAGAAAGTATGCCCAGACGGATTAAAGCACTCATTGAGGCGAAAGGAAATGTGACTAAGTACTGATTATTAATAAGCAATATTTTATCTCGCTCATATGTATATTTTTGAAATAATTATTTTTATTTTTTTGTTCTTATGTTAGTTTGTAAATTACTCTTTTATTATTATTAAAGCTTTTTATAACTAAAAAAGATGTTTTTCAAATGAATTTTAGACCAATACTTCACTTATACCATATTTTTCTGACTGTCCCTAATAATTTGGCAACCCACTGTATATTAAAAATAGCAGTGCCCCAAGCACTGCGCCTTGAGGTACGCCTAACATTATTTTTGCTGGCTCCGATACACTTTCAGATACTTTAGTACGCTGCCATCTGTTACTTAAGTAACTTTGAAACCACCGGTATTCAGCTCCCTTAATTCCGTACTGCCAAATTTTTTCTAGCAAAATTCCTCTATCAATTGTTTCAAATGCTCGCTTGAAATCCAAGAAAACAGTTTGGCAAAGCTCTGAAAAAAACCTGTCTCGTCAGCATTGAAAATATTTCAGGGGATATACCCAATCATCAATGACGGTAGTTTTTCTAAAAATTGCTGTACGTCTTGCATTTCAACAGCAGCACTTTCACCACAAATGTATCTAAAATTTATATTATGACGGGCTCGCCATTTTTGTAGCCAACAGTTAGAAGCCACAAAGCCATTGACGCCCAGTTTTTGGGCAATTTCTTTTGCCTTTTCTTGAATAATTGGCCCAGATATGGGAATGTTCTGGTTTCTTGCCCTACTAAACCAGTCAAAACACATTTCATCTATTTTTTCCCATCGGTTTTCATAAAAGACCTTTTTACTCGAATTTCTTCTTTCTTTTTTATTATCAACGCAGCCTGCGTTTTTCCAATTTTGAATCTGATCAAAAAATCAATAACATTTGAAATAACGAACAGACCATAAATAAAAATAGGTTTTGTACGATTTTATTATTAAAACTTACCTTTCGGCTAATGCACGAACAGACAAATTATTTTCCTCACTAGCGTTAATTATTTCCATTTTTTCCTTTAAGCTCAGGATTGACCTCGCCATCTCATAACACATCAAATGTTTACGATATGACTGAACACAATTAACTCACTGTCACTAGTAAACGTTCAACCCTGAAAATTTAGCTAACGAACACTGCGTTATGCAATTAAACCTCCAATGTTACGCTTTTTAAATTTGAGTGTTTTTCTAACGTCCATTTGGTTTTATTCGGGGAATCCCCAGTTTTCATTTGGTAAATACATATGTACAAAAATATGTTTATATGTATATATTTTGTCCGCTTAAGATGGGTTCGCGTCCGCTCAAGAGAGGTTTATGATTGATTTGTTATGAAAACTGATCTCAGTGTCCGGCCAAAGGAGGTGTCCGTCCAATAGAGGTGTCCGTTAGGAGAAGTTTCTCTGTACATGTTATTTTTTTAAACTCACGTTTTTTTAAAGCGTAAATATTAATTTCTTCAAGAAATGTTGTATGTCGGGGGCGAGCCCCCTCTTCAGCCGTAAACCGGAATGGAGAATCCTGCCAACTAAGGGTTATGATCCTGATTGTGTTCGTGTGCCGCATAACTTCGGGCGAACAACGCCACTTTAAACTCACAACTCATAAAAATATTTTGCTTATTTTTAAAATCCGATATTTGGTGACGATTTATTTATTTGTTACAAATTTCAGTTGAATTTATGGTTTCTGGTGCGTATTTCTATTGAAATTGTCATAATTGCAATCATTTCGTGTATAATCGTGATAGTGCGCGCATAAGCAATTCCATAACGTAAAGAAATGGCAATATCGGAAAAAAATAATTTTACACCTTCACAATAAAGAAAAACCTTAAAAAAATAATAATTCGCTATATGTTTAGCCAATGTGTTCAAACGATAGAAAATGTAGTAAAACGGTGTAGGGTCCGGCAGTATAAAAAGTTTAACCCGTTTTGGTGGACCAAAGATGCTAACTATGAGAGAGGAACGCAAAATACTTAAATCCAACCGCGAAAATCCACATTTATCCGCACCAAAGCTTAACGAAGAGCTTAAAGCAGATCTAAACACCTAAGTTTCTGATGAGACAGTGCGCACAGTGCTCAGGACGAATAATATTCATGGTCGCGTGGTTCGAAGAAACCACTTAATTCAAATATTAATAAAGAAAATCGACTTTTATTCGTCAACTCAAAGCCCTAACATAAACTCTCTAGAAAACCTTTGGGCTTAGCTTGAAGATAGAGTGCGTCAACACAAAATTTCATCAAAAAATATTCTTAAGGAGGTTTTGCAAAGGGAATAGGAAAAAATACCACCTGAATTTTTTCGAAGGTTGGAAGAGTCGAAACCAAAACGCTTGGAGGCTGTATCTAGAACTAACGGTTTCATTATTTTCCTGTATACCTTTATTTGTTTTAGTGTTAATGACGTCCCAGTGAAGTTATGAGTTGATAAGTTGTTGAATTTAATAAATAATTTAACAATTTACCTGAAAGCAAGCAAAAATCGTTTGTGGGGGGTTTTACAGTACTGATAAACTGCATTGCATCCGGTTCTACATACCGGAATGACCCAGGTTTCACCCGGCCAAGGGCTGTTATTTCGGCGATCTAACTCTGTTTATATCGGCGCATCCCATAAGGGCGGCACTCATAAACGCTAATAGTGTAACCGAAAAAGAAAAAATAAATCTGCTTTAGCTAATAAACTTAATATGCATAAATACGAGATATTTGAACCCAAAAAGAAAAGGTCGAAAATATTAATAGCGCGTATAAATGCTGAATACACTGAAACTGAGGTCACACATAAAATACAGTCCGAGAGTACGTTTTTAGGTAATTCAAATTTCAAATAAATAAAAATATTAAGTCTAACATCATTTAGTGCATTAATTGAAGTAGAGCTATATTTCTTTTTCCAGGTTTTAGACTTAAAACGATTAAATATTGGTTGGAACCGATGCCCAGTCTGTGAAAAGAGGTTACAAATGATTGGGTTTCAATCATAATGCTACAAATTGATGCAAAACGGTGAGATGTTATAAATGCATGGGTGAACGAACACAAACCAGATGGCATCACTGAGGTCACCGCAAAACAGGTTGTGACAAAGAGCATCTTAGTTACTTGAAGTGCGTCTGTCTTAATATTAATAGTATTCTGGCTAACAAAGCTGAACTCGAAATACTCATTGAAGTTTTATTACTGATATACTTCCACGTTCTGAAACATGTATAACAGAGGAAATAAGAGTTTCCTTCCTATCGGGTAATAAAATGCGATTCACATAGTTAGTCACACAGGTGGTGTAGTTACAATCCTCCGCGACGAGCTTGATTTCAAATTTAAAAAAATAGGGTGTATAGTCATCCAATTGAATTTTTAAAGTTAACGTAGGTCCGGTGGTCCGCGGAGACAAAATCGGCAGACCTGTCAATCGAGATGATTATGGCTAGGTGGTCTGATGCGAGCTATAGCATAGGTCGCCACGTTATGATATTTATCAGACCTGCGCTAGCTATTGTTAGGTCAGGCGAGCTGCTGCAACTACCCTTAACCCTGGTGGGGGCGTCATCGTTCATCGTGCAGAATGTCTTCCTGCTCTGCCAAATCATTCCCCCTATGATCAGTGGGTAGGCTTGAGTGCCAGAGATCGGGGTACGCGTTGGAGTCATCTACTACCAATCGGATTTCACCGCTGAGGAGCACACCTATGTTACGGTGATATCCTGCCGGGCCGCAGGTGACGGGATATATAAACGTTGAATATTTCGAGCTCAACATCGCCTGACCGGACATCTATTCCCTGATATTCTAAGGTAGTGTCCCTGGGGTCGATGTCTTCGATGAGACGATACTACACTGTGCGATGGTAATGAACGCTAAGGCACCACCTTATGATGCACATTATAGCCGTTGCAACTCAACAACCCGTAGGTCGCGAACAACATGGGGCCACATAGTTTGTGGACCACTCCTTGTGCACGAACTACACCTTACCGAAGAGGAGTTTGGATGTAGCCTTTTCTGGCAGACTTAGCAGAAATAGGTTCAATGTTTGGCTCGATGCCAGCCTTGAGCAGAAGGAGGTGGAGCAATGCTGCTGCTATGAGTTGATCCAGAGGAGACAGACGACTTATGGGATAAGCCGATCAAAACAGGGTTAGATCGCCGAAACAACAGTCCTTTTTTGACCGGGTGGTCTTACCGGTACGTAGAACCGTCTCTTGTGAATGAAATTCGATTAGGATTATCGCTGCTTCTCGGGATCGGCATCTGGATCGGATCAAGCGATGCGAAATAGCTAACCCATTATTATTTTATTATTATCTCTCCCATGCGCTTAAATCGTAGTCCTTTAAACGTTTGCTGTGGTCGTTATCAGAATATTGGGGTCTCATCCGTGGCTGTTTGTTGAAATTTTTCATTGGAAGGTGTTTTTAGGTGGCGAATACCAAGCCCAGTGCATAACCAGATTCTGGGGCATTTCTTAATTTAAGGCACATTTACATAGTGAGCCGTTTGCTCCAAGTATGACGCCCTCTCGCAGTTGCACCTGCTGTTGAGCAGACGCTGCGGAACCCACTAGGTTCGCCTTCTCACTTTAGCTCACTCCCAAATGGATGCTTGGGAGCTACCCAGAGGACACGTGGGTGAAATCACCCGGAAGTTGTGAGCTGCTTGAACTGTATGTAGAAGAATCGTTCTGGCCACTCCCAGGTAAATGGCGCGCGGAGACTTCCCCTTTTGTGTGGATTTCTACACACGGCTCCATCGTCTATGTTTTCCCGAATCCAAAATAGCGCTCCGACTCCATACCACGAAAATCATCCCCATATCATTATATTTCCTCCTCCATGCTTGAGTGTTATGTTTACATTAGATTCGTCGGACCATAAAATTTCGCCACTTTGTTTAATTTTCTGGACCGGACCAAGTTACATGAGTTCTTGCAAACGTTTGTCGATTGCGTCGCCGACGGACAGTTCTTAAAGATATTTCCACACTTATTTTCTTCTGGATGACTGCATCGGATTTAAAAGGGTCGCGCTTTAATAGTCTCTCAATGAAATTGTCGCACTTGGCTTCGCTTTGTTTTACGCGGCCGACCTCAGGACCCCAGATTGTTTCGGTTGGTACTTGATTCTATTTTATTGTCCGAAACTATATATATCATCATTAAACTTAAGAATGGCAAGCGTGCCCACATTTGAGTAGCTACAGTTATACAGGTCCCGATGCTCTTGGTAGCGGCTAATAACATTCTTAAAGTATATTGGCTAGGTTATTCTTTACTGCCAAAATTTGTTCTGGGAAATAGAAACACCCCATTTTTAGCCAATAACCCCAAAATATCGGGTCATATCACGTAGCTTAGAGTTGTGTAAAGTATTAAATTTAGACCGTCCAGGCGAAACTTGAAAAACATTAGCTGTAAATTGTGTTAAATAAAACAACTACCCGGCCTTAAGCTCAATAACTAATAAACAGTATCCAACTGAAGGCCAAAAGAGATCATTTTCATCATTAGCTGTAAATAAAATTTTAAGAATGACTAAAGGATTTGTTGTGTTAAAAGCTTTAGCGCTTTACTAAGACTGTCTGTAGTTCAAACTAAAACATCCTTGATAATGTTTGTAAAATCTCAGGAAATGAAACCAAACATTTTCATCTATTTTGTTTT
This sequence comes from Anomoia purmunda, assembly GCA_951828415.1. Taxonomy (NCBI): domain Eukaryota; kingdom Metazoa; phylum Arthropoda; class Insecta; order Diptera; family Tephritidae; genus Anomoia; species Anomoia purmunda. The sequence continues at coordinate 81,195,953 of OX639997.1, read as the reverse complement.
TTTCAGTCTGATCAGGCCAGATAATATTGATGATTAACATTTCTTTTAAAAGTTTCCAATGATATTTTCACTGAGAGTATTCGTAACACATATCTGTTTCAACCACGAAGAATTGAATATTGCTGTCGGAAAAGAAAACAAATATTTTAAGGGACTAGGTTAGGTTAGGTTACTGTGGTAGTTCCCCAAAGGGAACTCACTTAGACATAGTAGGAGTCCGTTGTGATACCACCTGATTTATGAACGGTAACGTGAATCGGAAAGTCAGGAACGATTAACCTGTGAAACGTTGCGTGCCCCGAATGAAGTCACGCAAACTACCAATCTCCACTCCAGAAAGGTCTTCTGGAGAGCTAAAGAAGTACGAGCCTAGGTACTTGAACCTCAGTCTCGCAAATGCAGGGCAGCTGAGCAGAAAATGACAAGATGAATCCACCTCATCCTCCTCCATACAGCTGCGGCAGAAAGGGTCAGAGACTATTTTCAGCCTAACCGCGTGAATACCTAACGGACAATGCCCAGTCAAAACACCAACCAGGGTCGAGAGTTGCCACTTAGTAAGCGACATCAGCTCCCTTGAGCGCCCACGATCCACTCTCGGCCAGAAGGACCTTGCAATTCTGCATGTCGTGGCAATTTCCCAGCGCTCGCTGAGACGACATAAAGCCCATCTGTCCAGGAGAAGCCCGTAGGCAGTCAAAGGAGCCCCAACCCCCTCCCTGCAAGGAGAAATGACTTCCAGGGTACCTTGCCGAGCAAGCTCATCAGCCATGCAGTTCCCTGCAATGTCGCTATGGCCCGGTACCCAAATTAGTCTAACGTCGAGATATTCCGAGGCGGCTGCGAGAGAAGTCAGGCATTCCCTGACCAATTTTGATTTCACCATTAGCGATCCTAAGGCCTTAATAGCGGCCTGACTATCCGAATAAATGTTGGCCCGTCTAGAGGGCATTACATTGGTAAGTAGCCAATCGGCTGCCTCCTTTATTGCGGCCACCTCTGCTTGAAATACACTGCAATAGTCCGGAAGCCTAAATTTACGGCTGAGGGAAAACTCATCGCAGAATACCCCTCCCCCAACCTTACCATCCAGCTTCGAGCCATCCGTGAAGAAGTTCACCGTCCCACCGCCCCACAGGCCACCCTCCTTCCACTCCTCCCTACGCGGGATGTAAGTGGAGAAGGAGCGACTCTGAGCTGGAGTCGGCAGACAGTAATCTGCTTCCGGAGGGACAAAGTCGAAACTGGCAAGAATCCTAGAATGCCCAAATGCCGAGCTGAATCTGTAACCATTGCACTCAAGCCGGGCTGCGGCATGGGCTGCCGCAACCCTGCCTGCAATGTCCACAGGTAGCACGTTAAGCATAACATTGAGCGCGAGAGTGGGTGTAGTCCTTAGCGCCCCACTGATCCCAATGAGCGCGGACCGCTGCACCCGCTCTAGCTGCTTAACCTTAGATGCCTTGTCTAGTGAGTTCCACCAGACCACCACTCCATAAAACATTATAGGCCTTATTATCGTCTCATAAAGCCAATAGTTTACCTTGGGAGAAAGGCCCCATCTCTTCCCAATTGTACCCCGACAACAGTACACCGCAACCGAAGCCTTTTTCACCCTTTCCTCAATATTTGGCCCCCAGGAGAGTTTCCTATCCAGGATCAAACCAAGATACTTGACCCGGTCAGAAAGCACCAATGGGACGCCACCTATTGAGGGAGGATGGGCGACCGGTACTTTGTACCTCCTGGTAAATAGTACCAGCTCCGTCTTGCTAGGATTAATCGCGAGCCCACACCCTGTAGACCACTTCACGATCAGATTAAGGTACCCCTGCATGATATCAAACAGGGTGCTCAGAAACTTACCCCTGACAATGAGAGCAACATCGTCAGCATAGGCAATAACCGTGCAGCCTTCCCTTTCGAGCTCCTTCAGTACGCCATTGATAGCAATGACCCAAAGGAGTGGCGAGAGAACTCCTCCTTGTGGAGTGCCTCTACTCACCTTTCGCTGGATGGAGGCGCTGCCCCATTCCGCCACGACAGTTCTGTCCCGGAGAAGGTGATTGATGAGCCTTACCAGACCCGGCTCAACCCCAAGTTCCGCCAGGGATCCGACTATTGCCTGTGGCTGAATGTTATTAAAGGCACCTTCTATATCTAGAAAAGCACCAACTGCAAAGTCCTTATGTTCAAGAGACTCCTCAATGACATTAACGACCGTATGCAGGGCCGTATCCACGGACCTGCCCTTCGAGTAGGCATGCTGAGCATGCGACAGCCGCTCCCGCGGAATTTCCTCTCTTATGTGAAGATCAATCAGCCTCTCCAGGGTCTTCAAAAGAAAAGAGGAGAGGCTGATAGGCCTAAAGTCCTTTGGGGTAACATGAGAGCTCTTACCCGCCTTGGGAATAAATGTAACCCTCACATTCCTCCAAAGTCTAGGAATATAGCCCCTACTTATGCAGCTCGCGTAAATAGGCGCCAACCACCGACACGACACCCGTTCGGACATCTGCAACTGGGCAGGAATGATACCATCAGGTCCCGGCGATTTGAACGCTTTGAAAGAGCGTAACGCCCAGAGTAGGCGACGCTCTTCTAACATGTCATCAGGAGGGACATAGATGGCACCTGGTTCCATGCCTGTAATCTCACAAGGTTCAGGATTTCTGGGGAAATGGGAATCGAGGAGAAGTTTGAGCGACTCCTCACTGCTCAACGCCCAATTTCCTGCGTCGTCCCTGAGACATCCCAAGGGGACGGGAGCCCTCGCGAGCACCCGCCTAAGCCTGGAGGACTCGTGGCATCCCTCGACGTTTTCACAGAAACTTCTCCACGATTCCCGCTTAGCCTTCTTTATTTCGGACTTATATATTCCCAATCCGATCTTATAGAGTTCCCAATCCGAGGGTTTTTTGCTCTTCCTCGCCTGGTTAAAAAGTCTTCTACTCGAAGCCCTGAGCTCCGAAATTTCCAAAGTCCACCAGTACGGCTTAGATTTGCCCGAAGGCCTCCTCAGCGGACACGAAATTTTAATCGCTTTATTACAAGCTACGGTGAATTTTTCCACTAAGCTGTCGATCGAACTTTCCGACAGGAGTGAACTTCCCTGAGGTTCCTCAGGAAGAAACTCCTGCAGCTTTTTACAGTAAAGATCCCAATCTGTATTCCTCAGATTCCTAAAGGGACGATTTTGGGGACGCGTATCGCCCAAGGAGGATTGAATATACCTATGATCAGAGAAGGAGTGATCGTTAAGAACTCTCCAATTCGAGATACGGGATACCAATTCAGACGAAACCAGGGTAAGGTCCAGGACCTCCTCCCTTACCGAAGTTACAAACGTAGGGTCGCTCCCCCTATTACATATAGACAAGTTTTCGCTAAGTATAAAATCAAAGAGAGACTCACCTCTTGCGTTGATGTCCGAGCTACCCCAGCAGGAGTGCCTCGAATTGGCATCACAGCCCACAACGACGCCGGCCTTCCTGCGCCTCGCTTCCGCCAGAGCGTTCCTCAGCAGAACTGGAGGTGGTTCCACCTCATCCTCGTGAGCCATATACGCGGACATGAGCCAAAGTTCTTCGGCCCCGTCCTCGAGTCTCACCGTTACTACGTCTCCGTTGCTGAAATTAGACAGAAAATAAGTATTTATTTCACGCCTGACGAGCATACAAGCTCTAGGTTTACCTGCGTCCCTGGACACCAGAAGCTTGTATTTCTTCGCCCCGATACCAGAAACACCGTTACTGCTCAGCCACGGTTCCTGAATCAGGACTATATCTGCCCCACCTTGCTCAAGGTGGAGCATCAAATTGGCGGACGCGGCCTTAGAGTGCTGGAGATTGATCTGCAGGATAATCATCCTCAGTAATCTCCTCCAGCCCCCCGGCGGCCGCGTCCTCACCATCCGAGGCAAGTAGCCTCTCCTCCTCCACCCCATCGAACAGCTTGTTTAGGCTTAGGACGGACCCCGCTACCGAGGAGACTCCCCCAGCGCTCTCGGCGTCCGACCTAACGGAGTCAACCTCCATGCTCATGAAGGCCTCCATAACCTCCACCGCTTCCTCCGCGTCAGGTCCGCAGACCTCCGGCACCAGCTCTGGTTCAACCGGAAGGATGGCGTCACTACCCGTGGCATCGGATTGGTAGATTTTGAGGGCTACCTTCTCGAAGCCATAGGAAATGACTCCCTGCTGCTCAGCGAGAGGGCCGAGGGACTCCGCGTTGAGCAGAATCAGCGCTTGCCGATATGGTTCCTCGGACCCCTCAAACCGAACAACCTTCCAATTGTGCGCCGGAAGGTTCGGGTTACAGTAGCGGAGGATTTCCTCAATGTCACCCGGTGCGGAGGGCTCAGCAGGGAGCCAAACCCGAGCCCTCGGACGCAAAGGCAAATCCTTCTTATCCACGGCCTCGAGTCTGGCGCCCTTCCAGACCTCCCCCACCAGGGCAACCGCCGCCTTATAAAGCGTGGCCGACCGCTCGTCAGCGCACGATATCCTCTTGAAGAGGCCAGAGTGCCAACCCGCACTCTCACAGCGAGGAGGTGGACCAGGATTATCCCTGATCACCTTCATAAAGACGGCAGAGATCGCTGCCGCCACACGCCTCCAGTCCATCTTAGAGATGGCACCGTCCTCCTTGCTGCGGTCCACGACACCCAGGATAATGGAGCCCGCCTGTTTCGCGACCTCGCTGAACGTTTTTGGCGCAACCCCAGTCCTGGGCCGTTTGACTGAAGAGGTCTCCCCCTCCTGCGACCGCTGTCTCTTAGGGGCTGAGCTCTTCGAAGGCGCATTCGCGCTCTCCCTCAGCACCCCTTTGGCCCACTCGAGCGACTTCACATGTCTCTCAGATAACTGAGATCCCGTTTGGTCGCCATAGCGCTCCAGAATCTTGGAGGCCATTCGACGATCGGAGTGGGCCCTTCTACCCGTGCCCAAACGCCGCTTAGATCCCTCGGCGGGCTGACTTTGGGTCTCCTTCGCCCGCACCGGTGCGCTGCAGGATAAACCCTTGCTGGTACTGGCGATATCGTCCAGGGCCCCCCCTCCAGAGGCCGCGGGCGATCTCCCCTGCGACCCACCTGCGCGACCATCCGGAACAACGCCCCCAACTAACCTAGAGGATGCGGAGGTCGGCTTCGACTCTCCCCCTCCCACAGCGCGAGTGGCAGTGACTGTACCCCCCGGTCTAATCATGTCTTTGGATGTCGGTTCCGACGATCCCTCACCACCCTTAGTTTTGGCTACAGCAGCCATCCCCCGTACAGAGCCAACGGAGGGAGGCGGTTTCGCCCTCCCTACGCCAGCAGTAGCTGCCACCCGCAGCGATGAGCCAGTTTTGGGGATCGGCTTCGACGCCCCTCTACCGCTCGAAACTTTACTATTTATAATTTTTTTTGAGTTCATTTTTAGTTTCACTGGGTCCCAACTCAGAGCCGCTATCCAAAACCCGAAAGTGTAGTCGTCCTGATGAGAAAAAGGTCCCATGGTTATCTGTGCCGAAGCAGGGAGGCCATGCGAGGGTTGACGCACACCCTTATGAGGTGAACGTTCAGAGCCAGACCAGACGTAAAAACGGGAGTCCTCTCAACCGCACCTACACCACCAACCTAATGACGACGGGAATTGGAACGTACTCTGAGACTTGCCAGATTTTAACGGGACGGAGGCGGAGGTGGCATTAGCCTACCAGCCATTTCTGCTGAGTTTCACCTCAGCATACTAAGGTGACAGAATACCACGACCACCAGCCCAAAGCAAACAGAATCGCGAAGATAAAACAAAGAATAGTCCATGGACAAAACAGGGGTCGTTACCGTTCAGGTTAAGGCCGTCAAGGCCGTACGATCATTTAGCGTTACCCAGGATGCACCACGAGGAGGCGATCATGCATTACATCCCTTTTAAGGGACTAAAGCGGTCACATTATTTTACACAGACTTGGTCTGTAGTTTGTAAGAATCGACTGTAGATCACAAACCATTAATACTAGTTGAAATTGGTTGGTATCCAAAGACTATGTATGTAAATAGTACCTCCCACACTAAATCTATCTAATTCTTACTTTTTAAGAGTTTATCTACTAACACATGTCCGGAGAACAGTTTTCTATAAAATAATGTTAAATTATATAAATTCTAAAAGTATTCATTGCTAATCGATCTAACGGGTAACATTTGATTATGTTACTCGTATGATGTACATATATATCTAAAGAAAATGCGAAGTTTGCATAGTGTGACAATTACCATTTTAAATACATATGTATAGTATGTAAAAAATGTATTTAGTTGAAATTGCTCGTATTCAAAACTAAAGCTGAAACTTTACACCTTGACATTTATTTGTAGGTACAATAGGCCGCTTGTTGTAGCGGTTATCACGCCCGTAAAAAGCGGATTCACCCATGGTCGTTGTCGTCGAACTCATCTAGGGGGAGGCACAGGAAACGTGCAGTTTCGACAGGGTTGGACCAGAGGGAGAGGGGGGTTAGATGAGTGGGCGTGAGAGCGCATGTGAATAGGTGATTGGTTCACCTTCGAACACAGGTCCTCAATTACATTGCCGGTTGCCATTATCGAGCAATCATCGGCATAGGAGACAATTGTGACTCCCTCTGGCGGTTGAGGGAGCTAGGAGGTATAATGATTAAACAGAAGTGTTTAATCCTCCTTAGTTTAGATGATTTGTCTCTGAACCATACCGATGATTGACGACCACACAGGTAATTCGCGGTCCACCGTTTCAGTCCCTATGGGAGAGTCGATGCTTCCACGTCAGCTAGTAGCATGTAGTGGCTGACTGTGTCAAAAGCTTTAGACAGGTCCAACGCTACTAGGACGGTTCTCTCGCAGGGGCGGTTTTGGTTAAGACCGTGGTTCACCTGTGTGTTTATGGCATTAAGAGCAGTTGTTGTGCTGTGCACTTTCCGGAAGCCATGTTGATGCTTAGCACGGGAGGAGTAGGGCCTCAAGTGTCTTAACCACTGACCTGACGAAAGCAGGGAAATCAGCCGATAGGAATCACCTTTGTCGGCCGGTTTCCCTGGTTTCAGCAGTGGGATTACCCTCCCAACCTTCCAGATGTCAGGAATGATGAGGGTGGCCATTGTCAGGTTGAGGATCCCTGTGAGGAACTCAACTCCCGCGGGGCCTAAATTTTTCAGCATCAACACGTTTAGCCCGTCAGGGCCAATGGCCTAGGAGGCTTTCGCTTTCCCGCGATCTAACCCTGTTTAGATCGGCCTACCCCAGAGGCCGCTTCATTCGGTTCGGTTCGTTTTACGCGGTCGACCTCTCAGTTCGAATTCTTTTTGATGCGATAGAGCAGTAAACAAAAATTTTGGTATTCTGTTAATAATTTCTGCAATTTTCCTTTGCGTAAAACCTTTGTTTTTGTTTTAGAAATTTTGTTTTTGTTTAGGTTCCCCTGCCGTGCAGACCCATTTCTTTCGGCCATTTTTTCTAAATTTAAGCAAATTTTAAATACGACAATTTATAACACGATATACACTTACAATACAATTTCTATTGTCAGTATAGTAAAAGTTCACCGTTGCAAGTTTTAAACGCAAAAGTAACATTAAAACGAAAACTGGTTTCCATTATGACGTTTTAAACGAAAAATAGTGTCCAGACGGCATTACAGACAAAAGTTTCCAATTGTTTCGCATACTATTTTATTGTCCGTAAATGTATATGTGTTAGAAAATTGTATTTGTTTTTAAGAATAATTTCTTAAACTCTTAGATCAGCCAAATAATCGATTTTATTTATCTACAGAAGTATAATAATGTTTTTTACAAATATGGAGAAACTTAATGTTAGATAGATAGCCCCAATAGAAGTCTGAGATTTTGGCTTTTGTGGTTAACTATAATATATATTCAATTGTTCAATAATTTGTGTTGTCGTGAGCTGTTGTAGCTGTTGAGAAATTGTTTGTATAATGAAGTGTATTTGTTTTGTTAATGAAATCTTCAGGACATTTAGGTCCCCTCAGAGTTTAAACTAAGGCGAATTTATAGAAGGTGATGGCATAAGAGCAGCTGATTTGATTTTTTTTATTCACCTACATGTATTTTGTTTTTGCTTTTGCGTATGAGCTTTCAAAAGCCGCAAAGCAAAAACAAAATGTATTTAAATTTTGACAACTCTTACGCAGAAACAAAAACAAAATACTTAGGAATTTTGTAGTAGTATTTACAACACCACCTTCTATGGATTCGCCTTGGTTTAAACTGTTAAGTTTCTGACATTCTGTCATAAATAAGGACAAAACAAATTTGTAAAACAAATTTTTTTGAAATTAACTAAAAAAAATTAGAAACGAATCGTTTTTTCCATCAATGATGAGGAATCCATTGTTGTTGTAACGGTTACTTAGACCCTGCAAGATCGGTTAAACCATGGTCGTTATCATCAAACTCATCTATGAGGAGGCCCAAGGCTTTCTGGTTACCTTCCATTTGGCCCTATTCCCCAAAGGATGCAAAATGAATTGCCGGCTAAAATAGCTCACACATCTCTTCGGACAAGGACCTCACGGTGGACGACAGCTTACCGACACTCGTGACTAGGTTGCAGGACTTAGGTGCTTCTCTTACTTGCTCCGCTTGTTCTGATCTACCAACATCCAAATCGCCGCTTTCAAATCCCTTATATTGCTAGAGCAGCCGCTTCAGCCGGGAAATTGGGACGAATCTCGGGGATCTTCCCTGTCGGGATGAAGCGAGCCGCAGCAGATGCAACCACCCTGCGGAACTTCTTTTCGCCTTTGCTAACGTCAGTAGGTGTGGGAAGCTATCTGAAGGCATTTTCAGTGAACTCCGCAAACCCGACCCAGTCAGCCTTTTTTAACCCTTAATCGCACACCCTGAGTCCCTGGGACTCACTCAAAATTTAAAAGCTTTATAACAGACGCGTTTTTTTAGTTTAGGCACAGCTTCTTCGTATACCTTCCTGCAGTTGTGTGAAGAACGCGTGGTTGAACGGACGTTAGCTCAAGAGTGTTTGAATGCTTTGATTTTGGTGAGCGTGAGTCCCGGGGACTCATGGTGGTGTTTTGTGTGACAAAATTTTGTTTAAGGTTTTTATTAATTTGTTGTGTAAATTGCCCAGGGAGAATAGAAAATATTGTTATACATGCGATTATAAAAAAAGAACCAAAACTGCTTACCTTTGCTTCCGTTGTAAACAACCCATTTGTCTCACATGTGCCAAAAAAGTGTGTGCTGCATGTGCAACCAATGAGTGATTTCACCCTCTGCACGATTTTTTTTTTTGTATGGGGCCTACCCCTTTTGTGCCTGATTTTTTACTTAATGGTATATGTTTAAGCTATAAATATAAAATTTTGTGTTCTTTTTACATTTTTAATATGATTTATGTTCATTTAAAATGAAGTGTTTAGTTTTTATGTTTTTTTTTATGATCTCAGAAAGATTTCACAAAAATGAAATTTATGTTAAGTTTAATCATAATTTTGAACTGTTTTATGTTAAAAGCACTTGCAATCTATATTTTAATAAAAAAAAAATAAATTAAAAATAATTATTTCTAAGTTTTTTCTTTAAATGTTAAATGTGAGTCCTGGGGACTCAGGTTGGTGATATACGTAATTTTTCTTAGGGGTGCGATTAAGGGTTAAGTTGAGTAGGTCCGGTTGTCCACGGAGGCAGAGTCAGTCGCCACGTTATGTTATTTATCAGACCTGCGCCAGTTATTGTTAGGTCAGGCGAGCTGCCGCCACTACCCATAATCCTGGTGGGGGCATAATCGTTCATCGTGCAGAAAGTCGAATCGTCTTCTGCTCTGCCAAATCATTTCCCCTACGATCAGCTGGTGCCAGAGATCGTGGTGCGCGTTAACGTCACCAACTACAAATCGGTTTTCACCTCTGAGCAGCGCACCTGATCCCTGCTGCACATGCAGTGGCACATTAGGCTGCCTTGAGGTGTTGTTTGGCAGCGTCACTGGGCGCTTGTGCGGCTGCGGAGCTCTACAGCAGAGAGCCAGGTAGTCACCAGACCATTCACGAGTGGTGCGTAGACTAAAACACATACGAAAGTGGCACCAGCAATGGCACGAGCTGCACCTGACTGATGCCACATTCCAGTATATCCTGGTCTGACACACAGCACCATGTTGTTGTTGTGTGCTCCTTTGAACCATGGAGGTTCTGCCGGTACCAGGCACCCGTGCACTAGGTGCGGCTAAGGGGACAGTAGAGGCAATGCCTTTAGGCCTGAGCAGATCTTAAGATTTGAATCCGGGACCCACCGAATGAAGCGCGAACGCGCAACACACTCGGCTACGGTTTGGGGTTTTACCCGCCACGTAAAAAACTAAAACCAATAAAAAATTTCAACAAGCCTCGGACGAAATCTCTTTTTTGATGACTACCACACGCACAGTAAAGCCATTTGACCTTGCGGCGTCTACTACAGCTGCCATGTACAGGAGCGCAAGTTCGCTGTTGGATGTATGGTGGGAAAAAGACTTCGTCGAAATGCGTGCGGCGACTTACGGAATGTTTTAAGACCGGGGGAAATTCCAGTAAGAACAAGAACGACGACCTGGTGACTGATGTCCAAAGCACACACAAATTGTGGAGAGAACATTTCCCCTCGGCTACGGAACAACAAAGTCGCTGGAGCTGATGGGCTACCAGCTGAGCTATTCAAGCATGGTGGCGAAGAGCTGGTAAAGTGAATGCACCAGCTCATTTCTAGTATATAGTTGGACGAATGTATGCCTGCCGATGGGAACTTAAGTATACTCTGCCCAATTCACAAGAAGGGTGATCCTACAATATGCGCCATCTACCGGGGGATCAGCCACCTTAATATTTCAGACAAGGTTGTATCGACCGTATTGTGTGAAAGACTGACGCCCAACATCAACGAACTGATTGGAGCTTATCAATGTGGCATTAGACCTTGATAACTAGATGTGTTGACTTGTTCGGACGTGCGTTTTCTTTCGCTCTGCACTTAAACATATTAAGCATTAGTTTTTCTTTCGCAAAATGTCTCTCTGTGCTAATTGTATGGCCCAATGTGGACTTAAAGACAAAATCCTAAATGCGATTGCAGATTTGGATAAAATTAAAAGCATATTTGTATCATTAATTGAGCCAACAAGTGATAACTCTATTACACCGGCACCTGTCGGTGCCGCGCTAACAGCTGATGCTGTTGCTAATAATATCGTTTCTGTGGTTCCTGGTAATAATACCGGTTTGACTGCTCCTGTTACTGCTGAAAACATTTCTTCTACTGCTCCTGTTATTAATACTGGTTTTTCTGTGCTCGCTGCTTCAAAAACCAGTTTTTCTTCATCTTCTGGTGTCACTCCACTGTCAGCTGTGAGTGCGCTCTCCAGCTCTTCACTGCGGCCTATTACAACTGCTAGTGATGCTCCCTATTCTAGTGAAGGTTTCGCTGCTCCGACGTCTTCGTATGCCGCTGCCGCAGCATCAAAACCTGACGCAGCCGGTAATAATCCTCCGACACAGAATGCACAGTGGTTTTCTGTGACTAAAAAACGCGCTAATAAAAAACAGAAACCGTGTGTGTTTGGAACTAATACGAACTCCGAACTTGAAGTTGTAGTTCGTTTAAAATGGCTGTATCTTTCTTCGTTTGTGTCTACTGTGACAACTGAAAATATCATTGAGTATGTGGCAAAGTACGCCGGTATCAATAAAGAGACGATTTCCTGCTTTATGCTTGTGAAGAAAGGCTCCGATTTGAAAGCTCTTAAGCGTGTAAGTTTTAAGCTTGGAATTCCGGAATGTTATTATGACAAGTTGCTTTCGTCGGATATTTGGCCAGCTAACGTCGCGATTAGGCCTTTTGATTTTTTTCAAAAGGATCCTCAGGTGCTACACCAGAAATAATAACGCAATCGATTTCAAGTAGCAGTAAAATTAAAATCTATTATCAAAATACCTCTGGGCTCAGAACCAAATCTGAATCCGTCCGCATTTTAAGCTCACAACTGGAATTCGACTGCTTTGCGCTAACTGAATCTTGGCTCAATTCCAATTTTTTATGATGCAGAATTTCTACTGTTTCTCCGCTTCTAGATGAAAATTCTATCGTGGACCAGATCTGTGTAAAGCTACAGGGTGCATGTGGTGTGCTCTACATTTGTGTTTCATACATTCCGCCGGGCAGCTCTGATTATTTGTACAGGGCTCATGTCGACAACATACTTGACCTTCATGCGAAAATAGGGGATAGTCAACTCTGTGTTCTAGGTGATTTTAATTTAAGTAGTATTTCCTGGAGTTATCTAGATAATAATAATTTCCTCACACCGTCTAACGTTAATAGTTTTTTGGAATCATATTTAATTGATAATCTGCAATGCGTTGAATTATATCAAGTCAATGGGCTCCTTAATGAATTAAACCGTATTTTGGATTTGATTTTTGTTAGCTTTAATTTAAACTTTAAGCTTTATCATGCATCTAGCTACATCTCTCCTCCAAATCAGCACCATACTCCACTAGTGTTGGAAATTGAATTTTTTGAATTTTTTGAGTTGCCAACTGGCATTCAGAGGGTAGCTTTTAATTACTCTCTTTGTGATTTTAATGAGCTAAATAATAATTTGCTTGAATTAGATTGGTCTCAGCTTTTTGGGAAGAATGATGTAATCTAGGTGTTTCGATATTTTTAAGTCTTACGTTTATGAAATTTGTGTAAATCATATCCCACAATTACTGTCAAAAACTTTTAAGCTACCTTGGTTCTCTAAAGAGCTCAAACGCCTAAGGAACCTGAAGAACAAGTATTACAAAAAGTTCAAACGTTCAAACGACGTTAATCTGCGCGAACGTTATGTGTTTTATAGAGCAAAATTTAACAAGCTTAATAAATCTTCATATAGAAATTACATACACAACGTAGAAAGTAACATAAAAAGAAACCCTAAGTTTTTCTGGAGTTATATAAAGTCGAGAAAAAACTGCTCAAATATTCCCGCATCAGTTCAGTTTAAAGGTGTTTCAGCTAATTCTATTTTGGATGCTGTTAATCTTTTTGCTGACTTTTTTTCGTCTAATTTTCTTTTAGAAAACTCTGATAGTGTTGTTCCAGAGGACCTTTCTTCAAACTCAAATAGTTCTCTAAACTTCGGGAACTTAGTTTTGTCTAATGAAGATATTGTTAATGGCATAGTTAATTTAAAGTACTCCACTAATACTGACGCAGGTGGCCTCTCAGTTATTTTTTTAAAAAGCTGCCCATCTCTGATCGAGCCTTTGAGACACATATTTAATATGTCATTGGCTGCTGGGATGTTCCTCGACGACTGGAAACGGGCTTTCATTACGCCGATATTCAAAAGTGGTAACAAAAATGATATCGCGAACTATAGGCCGATCTCAAAGCTCACTACAGTCTCAAAGTTGTTTGAGTCTATCGTTAAGGATAAAATATACTGGGCTACTAAGCACTTGTTATGTCTTAATCAACATGCGTTTTTGCCGGGCAGATCCACGTTAACTAACTTAGCGGTTTTTACGGAAGACTGTTTTGCATCCTTTCAAAAGGGATACCAAATTGATGCCATTTATACGGATTTCTCTAAGGAATTCGATAGGGTATCCCATCGTATCTTGATTGCTAAACTGGCCAAAATAGGCTTCCACTCTATATTCTTGAAGTGGATTATATCGTATCTAAACAACAGGCGCTGTACTGTCGTAATTGAAAATGTAACATCCCGTTCATTCATTGCTTCCTCAGGTGTGCCGCAGGGTAGTATCTTAGGTCCTTTATTATTTGTCCTCTTTATTATTTGTCCTCTTTATTAATGATATTTCCTCTTGTTTCTCTAAGTGTAACTTCCTTCTGTATGCCGATGACCTGAAGATTTATCATGAAATAAGATGTCCGCAAGATTCACTAACTCTCCAGGCCGAGGTCGACAACTTATACAATTGGTGTTTGCGTAACTGTCTAGACCTTAATATTAGCAAATGTCATTATACCTCCTATGCTAAGTTGTTGAGACCGGTTTCTACTTCCTACTGTATCTCAAACGTGCCGCTGAAGTCAAAGTGCGAATTTAAGGACTTGGGTGTCTACTTTGATACCAAGCTTAGCTTTACAACTCATATCAATTATATTATTTCTAAATCGTTTGCAATGTTGGCATTTGTTCGTCGTAATTGTTCTGCATTCTCCGATCCTTATACTTTCAAACTTTTGTATACGTCCTTCGTTCGCTCTAGAATGGAATATGCTGTATTTATTTGGAGACCGTTTCATTCGATTCATATCAACAGATTAGAGTCTGTTCAAAGGGTCTTTGCTAGATTTGCTTTTCGCTCGCTAAGATTTACTGAACCTCTACCGTCTTACCGTTCTCGCTGTCTATTAATTAACCTTATAGCCTTAGATGCGAGGCGTACTCTTTTATCGATGTGTTTTGTATTTGACATCATCTCAGGCTCTATTGTTTGTCCTTACCTTCTTATGAGAATTGGTTTTTATGTTCCTCCACGTGTTCTTCGTTGTCATGAATTATTTTATGTTGGTTTAGCAAAAACCGTTTATGGCATGAACACTCCTTTAAGAAGGGGGCTTTGTCAACTCAATGATTTTTCTTCTTCCTTAGAGTTTGATCTCTCTTCTTCAAAATTTACTTTTAAGAATATACTTATAAGGCACTTGATGCATTAACCATATTTTGTAAGTATGTTTATGTATTTCTTTTTTTTGCATTATCCTGTTTATAAATTTGTCATATAGTCTGTAAGCACATTGTTTATTGATTAATAAATGAAATGAAATGAAATCTATCATCGACCAGATATTGACGATACGCCAATTATTGGAAAAGATCCGTGAAAACAGGATCGTCACACATTATCTATTTGTCGAATTTAAATTTGGTATCCCTGCAAACTAATACGGTTATGTAAAGTGAGGCTGAGCAACACAACCACTTCAGTCAGCATTGGGAAGGACAGATTTCAGACAGGGTGACTCCCTGTCGTGTGACTTCTTTAAAATTGTGTTGGAAAAGATAATTGGAGCTGCCGAATTAAGGCGATTAGGTACCATCTTTTATAAGGGTGTGCAACTACTGGCGTATGCCGATGACATCGACGTCATTGGACTCAGCAACCGCGCCGTTAGTGCCGCCTTTTTCAAGCTGGATAAATAAGCGAAACGAATGGGTCTGGTGGTGAACGAGGGCAAAACGAAATACCTCCTGTCATCAAATAAACAGTCAGCACATTCGCATCTTGATTCCCGCTTCACTGTTTTTATACAACTGTGGCATAGTACAGCAAATTAAGATAAGCTGGCTAGGCTGTACGAATGAAAGAAAAGCCCTGAAAGTATTCGACGCGAAACCCGCTGGTGGTAGCAGAGGAAGAGGAAGTTCTCTATACTGGAAACACGAGGTGGATATGGACTTCAAGCCCCAGTTATTGATTGGTCCGCGTTGCCCGTTTGCACATGTTCTGGGGAAAAAATGTCATGTATGCAGACCGGAAACCAATACTCATTTTAATACTATTTTAATATTTGTGTACCGTAACTGGCATGCAAAGTAAACTTGCGCATTTCTCTGTACTGAGTTTAGTAGCCATACATAATATAAAGTACGATATTGGCTCCCTTTGCAAGTATACCGGCAACAATATGAACACTAGTATCCTTACATAATATGCATTAATTTGGATAAGCCAGACTGTTACAGCTGCTATTGCCACAATTTAAGCAATCACGATGTACGACCAAAACGCATTTTGGAGCCTTTTCGAACAATGTGACGACACCTTTTTGTTTTATTACGACTAAAATGAACTCAAGATTATATAGGAATCTAGCGGAAAATATCTTGAACTCCTATTAGGAAAGCAGTACCAAAAAATATCAAAACCAAATAGCCAATATAGAGAGTGGGATTCCGAAAAATTTTTCGATGGTCAGAATGTAGTTCTGTTTGCAATACCATTGAAAGTCTTTGTAATTCTCACTTGGCGAATATATTCCAATGAGAGACAATATAGCAGAAAAATACCCACAACTTCTATTATGATCTCCGGGCTCCGACGTCACAGTAAAATATGCCACTATATGTGTTAACAGCAGTTAATCTAAACACTAACGACAGGGTAGAATTTCTCAAGAATTTTTTTTGAGCAACATAAATCTGAAACTTTATAAAAAATTTTTCACATGGTATCGAGAATAAAGTCACTTCCTAACACTTAGCACTGACCCTTCGCCTTCTAGAATGACACATCTCGCCTTAATGTACCACAACCTCCCGACCATATGCAATTCTGCTCCAATTTCCGTGTTTCATGGATAGATGATATCTGATTTTTCATTACTTATAGATCCTACTACAAGGATCCTACCCAATTCATTTCGCATCATATAACTTATAAAATGAAAAAAAAAATTTCATTTTTACACTTTGCAATGAAATCAAACTAAAGTATTTGTAACAAGATTGCCACAGTTCGTATAATTTTAAATTAATAAATACGAAGTAAAAATTTATGTTTTCATTATGTAGTATTTTTATAGTAACATTAATATTTAATATAGTGTCAGGTTTAATTAAAAAAGGTTAGTAGTAGGTGAACGATAACAAACTAAATTTTTACTTATCTTATATTTTAAAAACTAATAAGACTATTTCTATTTCAGATATGTCCTGTCGTTCCCGTCTTGCTGTGTTAAACGAAAAGCTATCGACACTAGAGCGCCGAATCGATTATTTAGAAGCATGTGTTACACAAGGGGAAACTTTGACATAATTAAATAAATTCCCTTTTATAGTAACGTTTCTGCGTTAATCTTGTAACTATGTTTTGAAAAAGGGAGGGGGGGTTCCTCTGCTCTCGAGGCCCGAAATTTATAAATGGCAAAGGATCTGCTGAATAGATTTTGATTTTTATTTGTTTGAAGCTACATACAAGTTTTAACTTTTAAAACATTGGCAAACTTGAAACACCATTGATTATATTGATGTCGAAACCGCATAGATCCCGCTTAAGTAAAGTTGTGGCCCGTAGGGTAAACTGTAAGCTGAAAATTGATATTTTTCATAATCATAACTACGTTGGTTATGTTTTCCCGAGAGAGATTTATTTTGTAACGTAACATATGTAGGTAATTCGAAGGGTGCCGATGCATTTTAGGCATATTCTAGCCCCTCGATTATTCAGGTGAGGGGCTCCAATGCCTTTAGGCCTATTCGATCCATTTGCTTGACCCTGCTTACAAGACCATCACTGGGGCCACCGCTCCTCGTTCCAGTCCCTACTAGTGTAGTGTGCGACTACGGGAGCGGTGGTTTCCAGTGATAATTTTACTCAGTCGCTTTTGGTAGGTCGATGGTGAGGGGAGCTGATGTCTTTCAGGCATATTCGCTCCCCTCTCGTGCTGACGAGTGCACATACCGTTGTCTGCTATTGTTGTTGTTGTAATGGTTACTCAGACCCTGCAATATCGGTTCAACCATGGTCGTTATCATCAAACTCATCTAGGGGGAGGCCCAAAAAACGCGCAGTTTCGACAGGGTCGGACCAAAGGGAAAGGGGGGTTAGATAAGTCGGTTTTAAAGTGCATGTGAAAAGGTGAGCAGTATCGTGCGGGGAGTTATCACTTGCTGTTGGTTGATTCTGGACAGGCAGGAGTTTAACCTGCTACAATATCCAGAACGAAGTTGAAGCAGAGTGACGCGTGATTCACGAGGGTGGCCACTGCGGTGGCAGCCGACGATGAACGGCTTGGTGAGCATAAAGTTGTGCTCCCTAACTGGGAGCATTGAAGCCTCATGGTGTAGGTGTTCGACGGGAGACATCAGAAGACATCCCGTTGCCGTCCGGAGTGATGCGTTCTTGGTAGCTTGTAGTCTCATCCACTGGGGCCTTGTACAAGGCGACCAAATTGGAGCGGCATAGTTTAAAACCGACCGGCCAATCGCCTAGTCTGTTGCCAACAACGTTTCTTTGTCTTTGCCCCAAGTGCTGCCGGCTAGCAACTTGAGGACTTTGTTGCGGCTCTGTACTTTATTGACGACTGCAGTTGTGTGCGCAGAGAAAGAGGCCAGGCTGTCAAACGTAACACCCAAGAAGATGTTTGGGTGGTTAACTGTCGGTACAAGTGTACCGTCTACAATAATGTTTAATTCACACCTGACCTCATTCGTCCAGGTGGTAAATAGGGTCTCCGATGACTTAGCAGGGGAGAGAAACAAGTTCCGACCAGTGACGAGCAAGGTCTGAGAGGTAACCGTTTACTTTCGAGCACATGTCATCAATTGCATTGCCCGATGCCATAATCGAACAGTCGTCAGCATATGAAACTATTGAAACTCCCTCGGGTGGTTGGGGGAGCTTCGAGATAGAGTGATTAAACAGAACCGAAGAGAGAACGCCAACCTGTGGTACCCCTTATTTAATTCTTCTCGGGTTTGATGTTGAGTCTCTAGTCTTCGAGTGTTGTTGTTGTTGTAGCGGTTATCACGCCCCGTAAAGAGTGGATTCACCCATGGCCGTTGTCGGCAAACTCATTTAGGGGGAGGCCCAGGAAACGTGCAGTTTCGACGGGGTTGGACCAGAGGGAGAGGGGTTAGATGAGTGGGTTTGAGAGGGCATGTGAATAGGTAATTGGTATCGTGGGGAGAATCTCCACATGCCGAACATGTGTTGGGTATGTCAGGGTTGATTCTGCTATAGGTGGTGGTTGGGCTCCAATAACAGCATATGCCTGGCGAGAGTCAATGTCGGACCCGCCGGTACGCTTCCGGATCCAGCAGTTGCGTTGTATATGGCTGGATCTCGTTCTTCAGTCCTAAGAGATGCCTTCTAATGTGCCTGGGGGTAGCTCCACTGCAAGCAGATGCCTGTTTGGGTGGCCCGAGTGGCCAGTCCGCCATCGTGCGGAGTGCGGCGTTCTGGCAGGTCGGCAGCTTCCTCCACTGCGTTCTACTGGTTCCCGGCGACCATATAGGCGCAGCATAGTTTATTACCGGACGGCCAATCGCCTTGTATGTTGCCAACAACGTTTCTTTGTCTTTGCCCCAAGAGCTGCCGGCGAGCGACTTGAGAACATTGTTGCGGCTCTGTACTTTGTTGGCGATTGCGGTAGTGTGCGCTGAGAAGGAGTGCAGGCTGTCGAATGTAACCCCCAAAATCTTCGGGTGATTAACCGTCGGAATGGGGGTACCGTCGACAAGGATATTAAGATTCAGCCTGACCTCCTTCGTTCAGGTGGTAAGGAGGGCCGTCGAGGGCTTAGTAGGAAACAATGCCAGGTTGCTGCTTGTGAAGAAACGGGCAAGGTCGAAGAGGTATCTATTCACTTTCGAACACAGGTCATCAAGTACATTGCCGGTTGCCATTATCGAACAATCATCGGCATATGAGGCTATGGTGGTTTTCTCTGGCGGTTGAGGGAGCTTGGAGATATAGAGGTTAAACAAGAGTGGAGACAGGACGTTATCCTCCGCTACCCCTTGTTTAATTCCGCATAGATTCGATGTTGAGTCTAAATAATACCGATGATTGACGACCACACAGGTAATTCGCGGTCCACCGTTTCAGTCCCTCGGGATAGTTGATGCTTTCACGTCGGCTAGCAGCGTGGAATTCCTTACCGTGTCAAAGCCTGTGACAGGCCCAGTGCGGCCACCCTCCCAACCTTCCAAATGTCAGGGTGAGTGGCCATGGACAGATTGCGGATCCCTGTAAGAAGCTCAACTCTCACGGGGCATACATTTTTTAGCATCAACACGCTTAGTCCGCCAGGGCCAATGACCTTGGAGGAATTCACCTTCCCGAAGGCATCCTTCGCCTCGCTCCAGTAAGGGGCGCGTTGGTGTTTGACTGTTGGCGCAGCTTTCTGGTCACCTTCCATTTGGCCCTATTCCCCGAAGGATGCAAAATGAATTGCCGGCTAAAATAGCTCGCACACCTCTTCGGACAAGGACCTCACGGTGGACGAGAGCTTACCGACACCCGTGACTAGTTTGCAGGACTTAGGTGCTCCTCTTACTTGCTCCGCTTGTTCTGATCTACTAACATCCACTTTCAAATCCCTTATATTGCTAGAGCAGCCGCTTCAGCCGGAAAATTGAGACGAATCTCGGGGATCTTCCCTGTCGGGATGAAGCGAGCCGCAGCTGATGCAACCACCCTGCGGAACTTCTTTTCGCCTTTGCGAGCGTCAGTGGGTGTGGGAAGCTATCTGAAGGCATTTTCAGTGAACTCCGCAAACCCGACCCAGTCAGCCTTTTTTAAGTTGAGTAGGTCCGGTTGTCCACGGAGACAGAGTTAGCTTAGTTGGTCTGTCATTCGAGATGATTATGGATAGGTGGTCTGATGCAAGCGATAGTATAGGTCGCCACGTTATGTTATTTATCAGACCTGCGCCAGCTATTGTTAGGTCAGGCGAGCTGCCGCAACTACCTATAATCGTGGTGGGGCATCATCGTTCATCGTGCAGAAAGTCGAATAGTCTATCTCTGCCAAATCATTTACCCTACGATCAGCTGGTGCCAGAGATCGTGGTGCGCGTTAACGTCACCTGCTGCCCGGAAGGATATCACCCTAACATAGGTGCGCTGCTCAAAGGTGAAAACCGATTGGTAGTAGGTGACGTTAACGTGCACCACGATCTCCGGCACCAGCTGATCGTAGGGGAAATGATTTGGCAGAGCAGATAGACTATTCGACAGGTTGAGTTGCTGTGCAATTTAGTTTCTTGGATCGCAGCTATTGACAGGTTGTGGCGACTCATGAAGTCGGTTATCTCCTCAATCTTGCCCTGCTGCCAGTTGGATTTCAGCTGAAGGAGTCTCATTTGCCTCGAGAGAGTCGTCGCGGAGAGAGGTGTGAGGGAAGGGTGATGTTGCCCACCTGATCCCTGCTGCACATGCAGTGGCACATTAGGCTGCCTTGAGGTGTTGTTTGGCAGCGCCACTGCGTGGCTCTACAGCAAAGAGCCAGGTAGTCACCCGACCCTTCACGGGTTGTGCGCAGACCAGAATACACGAAAGTGACACCAGCCTTCGCACGAGTTGCACCTGACTGATGTCACATTTCGGTATATCCTGGCCTGACACACGGAACAGACTGTGTGGGGACCAGGAGCTGCTGGCTACTTCTCACACGAGGGGCGGAGCTGGGTGGTGGCGAGGAGCGTCCATTTTGTTGTTGTGTGCTCCTTTGAACCGTAGAGGTTCTGCCGGTGCTAGGCACCGGTGCACTTGGTGCAGTTAGGGCGGCCGTAGAGGCTATGGGCGCCGTAGGGCGCAAACAACATAGGGCCACATAGTTTGTGGACCACTCCATATGTTTGGAGTTAAAAAAGGTATAATCTTTATAATGGCTGAATCGAATATAAGTGTGCAACCAGTGGAGACGCCAGTAGGGACGTCGGTGGTATACTTTTAGATAAGCAAGTATGTACGCCAGCAGAACGCCAGAAAGGACGCCAATATGAACTCAAGTACGGACGTCAGTAGGAACGCCAGTTTGGGTGTATATTCTTTTACATTATTTATAAAATTCATTTAAAAGCATTTTAAAGTTATATTTAGAAGAACCAAAAACATTGGCCAGAGTATTTGAAAGCAAATTGAACTATTTTAATGTACGAAGTAAAGGAGCGTGAGGGGCATAAATAGTTCCGACTCTTTCTAAGAAGAAAGGGTCATGATTTCGAAGACTTCTTTGCGGAATGTGAAAATAAATTCGTTCGAGAAGGAACGGAGAATCAATCTCACCACTTAAGATGTCAAACACGAAGGTGAGTGAGAGAATATTCCTCCTAATATGTAAGGATTTGAGGTTAATTAACAGACATCTAGCATTGTACGGAGGTATTGGTTCTACAAAGTTAAGAGATCGGAGAGCAAATTTTACAAAAATTTTCTGAATACGTTCAAGTCTTTTAATGTAACAGTCGTGATACGGTCTCCATATGAATACAGCATATACCAGCTTGGAGCGAACAAGCGAAGTATATAACAACTTAAGAGTGTAAGGATCTGTGAAATCTGTACAAAATAGGCGAAGGAAGGCAATCATTGAGTAAGCCTTAGCGATAGTGCAGTTTATGTGACTATGAAATAAGAATTTTGTATCAAAGACCCCCCCCAAGGTCGGAAATTTCATCGAGAGTGGTGAGCCGAGAGTCATTAATGAAATATGTAGTAGGAATGAGGGAACGAGACTTAGAGAAAGAAAGATGAAAACATTTACCAATGTTTAATGGCAATTGATTTTTTCTACACCACGTTATTACATTATTTAGGTCTGATTGAACCTTTAAGGAGTCTGAGGGCCTCGAAATTGTAGTAAAAATTTTCAAGTCATCCGCATAAAGAAGAAAATTAGAGTTAACGAAGCAATCAGATATATCATTTATAAACAATACAAAGAACAAAGGGCCCAAGATACTACCTTGGGGAACCCCAGACGAGGCAATAAAAGGATAGGAGGGATTATCAACAACAACTACACAATAACGAAGGGAAAGGTAAGACTCCACCCAAGACAGGAACACAGAATGAAAGCCAAGACTTGCTAATTCGGAAATTAAAATTGAGTGGTTGACCTTGTCAAATGCTTTGGAAAAGTCAGTATATACCACATCAACCTGGAGACGATCATTAAAGGCGGACATACAATATTCTGTGAATACAGCTAGGTTTGTTACCGTCGACCTACCGACCACAAAGCCATGCTGGTTGTCAGATATTAAACGTTTAACTGAAAAATACAACTTCTGCTTAACTATGTATTCAAATAGTTTAGAAACTGTCGACAGTTTGGAAATAGGCCGATAAACGTTATTCTTATTACCATGTTTAAAAATAGGTGTAATAGAGGTTATCTTCCAAGCTTCAATGAATTCTCCGCATAACAGGGACTTATTGAAGATTAACAACAGTGGATAAGCAAAATCTTCACACTTTTTTAGAAGAATAGGGGGTAATCCATCTATATCAGTTTGCGAATTAGACTTGATATGCAAAATTCCATCCATAACGTCATCAAGGGATAAAGACAAAGAACCAAAGTTGATCGGGGAACTAACATTTGGGATAATATTACTGGCGGTTGTTGTTGTTGTTGTAGCGGCTAGTCGCGCCCCGTAAAGAGCGGATTCACCCATGGTCGTTGTCGTCGAACTCATCTAGGGGGAGGCCCAGGAAACATGCAGTTTCGATAGGGTTGGACCAGAGGGAGAGGGGGGTTTGAGAGGTCATGTGAATAGGTGGTTGGTGTCGTGCGGAGAATCTCCACATGCCGGACATGTGTTGGGTATGTCGGGGTTGATTCTGGATAAGTAGGAGTTGAGCCTGCTACAGTATCCAGATCGTAGTTGTGCCAGAGTGACGCGGGACTCGCGGGGCAGCAGGGACTCCTCATCTGCTACAGGTGGAGGTTGGGCTCCGATGACCGCATTTGCTTGGCGGGAGTCAATGATGTTAGTGACTGTGTCTCTGTGGATGTTGCTTAGGACCCGCCGGTACGCCTCCGGATCCAGCGGTTGTGTGATGAGTGGCTGGATCTCGTCCTTTAGTTCAAGCAGATGTCTTTTAATGTGCCTGGGGGGCAGCTCCACTGCAAGCAGGTGCCTATTTGGATGCCCCGAGCGGTGACATCCGGCAAGGAACTGCTTGCTGAGCATGAGGTTGTGCTCCTTAACTCGGAGCACATTGACCTCTTGGTGGAGATGCTCCTCAGGCGACATCAGAAGACATCCCGTCACCGTGCGGAGTGCGGCGTTCTGGCAGGTCTGCAGCTTCATCCACTGTGTCCTGCTGGTTCCCGGCGACCAAACTGGCGCAGCATAATTTATTACCGGCCGGCCAATCGCCTTGTATGTTTTCAACAACGTTTCTTTGTCTTTGCCCCAAGAGCTGCCGGCGAGCGACTTGAGGACATTGTTGCGGCTCTGTACTCTATTGGCGATTGCGGTAGTGTGCGCGGAGAAGGAGAGCAGGCTGTCGAAAGTCACCCCCAGAATCTTCGGGTGGTTAACCGTCGGAATGGGGGTGCCATCGATATGGATGTTAAGATCCAGCCTGACCTCCTTCGTCCAGGTGGTAAAAAGGGTCGCCGAGGACTTAGCAGGGGACAGCGCCAGGTTTCTGCTGGTGAAGAAATGGGCAAGATCAGAGAGATACCCGTTCACTTTCAAACACAGATCATCAATTACATTGCCGGTTGCCATTATCAAGCAATCATCAGCATAGGAGACAATCGTGACTCCCTCTGGCGGTTGAGGGAGCTTGGAGATATAATGATTAAACAATAATGAGGACAGGACGCCACCCTGCGGTACCCCTTGTTTAATCCTCCTTGGTTTCGATGTTCTATCTCCAAACCATACCGATGATTGACGACCACACAGGTAATTCGCGGTCCACCGTTTCAGTCCCTGCGGGAGAGTTGACGCTTCCACGTCAGCTAGTACTGACTGGCGGTTGTTGTTGTTGTTGTAGCGGCTAGTCGCGCCCCGTAAAGAGCGGATTCACCCATGGTCGTTGTCGTCAAACTCATCTAGGGGGAGGCCCAGGAAACGTGCAGTTTCGACAGGGTTGGACCAGAGGGAGAGGGGGGTTAGATGAGTGGGTTTAAGAGGGCATGTGAATAGGTGGTTGGTGTCGTGCGGAGAATCTCCACATGCCGGACATGTGTTGGGTATGTCGGGGTTGATTCTGGATAAGTAGGAGTTGAGCCTGCTACAGTATCCAGATCGTAGTTGTGCCAGAGTGACGCGGGACTCGCGGGGCAGCAGGGACTCCTCATCTGCTACAGGTGGTGGTTGGGCTCCGATGACTGCATTCGCCTGGCGGGAGTCAATGATGTTCGTGACTGTGTCTCTGTGGATGTTGCTTAGGACCCGCCGGTACGCCTCCGGATCCAGCGGTTGTGTGATGAGTGGCTGGATCTCGTCCTTTAGTTCCAGTAGATGTCTTCTAATGTGCCTGGGGGGCAGTTCCACGGCAAGCAGGTGCCCGTTTGGATGCCCCGAGCGGTGACATCCAGCAAGGAACTGCTTGCTGAGCATGAGGTTGTGCTCCTTAACTCGGAGCACATTGAACTCTTGGTGGAGATGCTCCTCAGGCGACATCAGAAGACATCCCGTCACCGTGCGGAGTGCGGCGTTCTGGCAGGTCTGCAGCTTCGTCCATTGTGTCCTGCTGGTTCCCGGCGACCAAACTGGCGCAGCATAGTTTATTACCGGCCGGCCAATCGCCTTGTATGTTGCCAACAACGTTTCTTTGTCTTTGCCCCAAGAGCTGCCGGCGAGCGACTTGAGGACATTGTTGCGGCTCTGTACTCTATTGGCGATTGCGGTAGTGTGCGCGGAGAAGGAGAGCAGGCTGTCGAAAGTCACCCCCAGAATCTTCGGGTGGTTAACCGTCGGAATGGGGGTGCCATCGATGTGGATGTTAAGATCCAGCCTGACCTCCTTCGTCCAGGTGGTAAAAAGGGTCGCCGAGGACTTGGCAGGGGACAGCGCCAGGTTTCTGCTAGTGAAAAATTGGGCAAGATCTGAGAGATATCCGTTCACTTTCAAACACAGGTCATCAATTGCATTGCCGGTTGCCATTATCGAGCAATCATCAGCATAGGAGACAATCGTGACTCCCTCTGGCGGTTGAGGGAGCTTGGAGATGTAGTGATTAAACCGTAATGGGGATAGGACGCCACCCTGCGGTACCCCTTGTTTAATCCTCCTTGGTTTCGATGTTGTATCTCTAAACCATACCGATGATTGACGACCACACAGGTAATTCGCGGTCCACCGTTTCAGTCCCTGCGGGAGAGTTGATGATTCCACGTCAGCTAGTAGAATCATCAACTCTCCCGCAGGGACTGAAACGGTGGACCGCGAATTACCTGTGTGGTCGTCAATCATCGGTATGGTTTAGAGATACAACATCGAAATCCAACCCCAAGTCTTTCTGGAATTTTGTTAAGACCAAACGGTCTTGCTCTAGTATTCCATCCGACATTTTCTATGGTGATTCCCATACGTCAACCCCTGAAAATGCTGCTAATCTCTTTGCTGATTTCTTTCAGTCTAATTTTGAACCAGAGTCTGAGACCGCCAGTCAGTACCGAAGTCAGTATCAGTACTCCACTTCGGTACTGACTGGCGGTCTCAGACTCTGGTTCAAAATTAGACTGAAAGAAATCAGCAAAGAGATTAGCAGCATTTTCAGGGGTTGACGCATGGGAATCATCATAGAAAATGTCGGATGGAATACTAGAGCAAGACCGTTTGGTCTTAACAAAATTCCAGAAAGACTTGGGGTTGGATTTTATGTCACATTCAAATTTACGAATAAAGTCCCTATGAAGATTTTTACTCATAACTTTAAATTCACTAGCATATCGCAGGTATTTGTCCTTATGCACTAACGATTTAGATGACTTGAATTTCTTATAGTATCTATTTCTCAGATTCTTTAACCTCTTCAGATCCTTAGTATGCCAAGGAATTTCATAATTATTCCTTTTTAATAGCGGAATATTATTGATACAAATTTCCCTGGTTTTGTTTTTAAAAACATCAAAGCATTCCGCGACACTGGCCCTTTCAAATAATATGTTCCAGTCTAATGCTGAAATCTCACTGTTGACAATTTGAAAATTGCAACGATTAAAGCAAAAACTTGTGGGTTGACTAATATTTCTGCTTTTAAAATCGTAAAATTCAAGATTAAGAACGAGCGGGACATGATGCATACCGACAGTAGATAATGGGTCTAGACATTCATGTAAAGAAAAATGCATGTCATCATTAATGAAAATTAGGTCAAGAAATCTGGCAAGCTTGTTAGCAAAACTGTTTACCTGAAAGAGACTAGTACTTAGGAAAGAATCTATTAAGTAAGATTCGGAAAAGGTGGTCATATTTTTTGGACATAGCGCCACGCTATTATCTATATGCGACCATACTACATTGCAAAGATTAAAATCTCCAAGAATGCAGAAACTTACTACTATCATGCTTAGATACCATATCGACTACATTATCCACGTGCGCTTTGTATAGAAAATCCGCACTGGAAGGGGATATATAGGACGTACAAATAAAGATATCCGAAATTCCATGAATTAATACACAAAGTTGGTCCAGAAGAGGGTCATTATTATCTAGTGGCACTAGCGAAGATCGAAATCGTCGCCGAACGGCAATGAACACACAACCACCTCTTGAGAGTCCAGTCTTCACAACATCCCGGTCTTTTCTGTAAACATTGTACAACTTACAGTCAAAAAATTCGTTCTCACAAAAATCCGCAATCAACCATGTCTCCACTAGCACAAACACGTCATAGTCCATATGAGCGGTCATATTAAAGAGGAGTTTAGATTTAGTCCTAATACCAGATACATTTTGATAATATATCCTCAGGGACTTAGAGTGAGATTTAACCTGAGTAGCGCCAATTATTGAATTTGCGGCGGAGCGTCGCTTTTTTGAAAAAAACGGAAAGGACGAATCTTTACATTAATGGGCCAGATATTCGCGTTTAATAACTTATCATAAAAACATTCCGATACACCTAATTTAAAATTAATCTTTTTAAAATCTTCCACTTGGGCATGTTTTTTTATAAGCATATAACAGTTAAGATACTTTTTATCAATTTCAGCATGTTTAGCAACGTAAGTTAAAATATTATCCACAGTTACGGTAGGCGAAAAAGAAGATATGTGTAGCCACTTCATATTATGAATAACGGTTAATTCATTATTGTCGTTAGAACCAAACCGAACCAATGGTTGTTTGAGATTCTTTCGTGGATTTTTGGCTACGGTTTTCCATTCTGGCTTACTGCGATTAGAAGGAGAAGATGATTGAGGTGATAAGGGAAAATCCGACATATCAGGCATGGACACTTGTACACGTTGAGATGTAGGAGCAGAAGTGCTCGGCATTGCGGGCACTTTACTAGCAGCTGACTTCAAAGGCAGAGCAGAAGTAATAACAGGCGCAGCAACACTTGGCGATATCTTCGCCTTGGCAGCGTAAGAGACAGCAGCGCTATAGGTAACAGTAGAGCGCGGCGCAGCGACAGCAGGAACAAGAGAGAGCGAAGCATTGACAACAGCATTAGACGAAGTAGACGTACTAGCGGGCATAGTAACACTTGACAGCCGTTCTGCGTTAGCAGCATTAGAGACAGCAGGTACAAAAGTGTGCGAAGCAGATACACAAGGAGTGTCATTGTTTGATGGCGAAGAGCACGCAAGAGTTTGAGTAGCAGCGGCAAATGTATTATTGTTTGTAAAAGCACCAATGATGCCGTGCATTTTCTTTATTTCTGCGGTAAGCGAAATAATAGCGTTATCTTTGTCACTTAGTTTGGAATGAAGAGAAAGAATTGTATCATGTAGATTGTCCGATTTTAAAGCCAATCGTTTATTGTCTTCGTGCAGAGTACTTAGCACTAAGAGCACACGCACATTCTCGGTTCTAAGAGCTGAGATTTCGTTGGCTAAAGTTTGCAATGTTATTTGTTGCTTGATGACTTGTACATTAGAAGACTTGTCATTTACACTTTTAGATGTAGGCCATTATAAAGATTATACCTTTTTTAACTCCAAACATATATGTATTTACAAATTAATCAATAAGTTGTCTGTAGAAATATCTTTCTGTAGACTAAATAAATAAAAAAATGAATATGTAATACTTTCTAATATGTGTAGTCTGTAAGAATTTTGTATTCATTGACTTCATAAACAAATAAATAAATGAATAAATAAATATGTGTCTTAAAGCCTGAGCCGGACCTTAAGATGGCTCCATCCGTCGCACGAATTACACCTTACCGAAGTGGAGTTCGGATGGAGCCTTTTCTGGCAGACGCAGCAAAAATAGGTTTCTGGTCCAGGGTTTGGCTCGATGCCAGCCCCCTGAGCAAAAGGAGGGGGGACAACCCTGCTGTTAGGAGTTGCTCCAGGGAAGACCGACGACTTATGGGGTAGGCCGATCTAAACCGGGTTAAATCGCCGAAAACCGGGGTCATTCCGGTACGTAGAACCGACTGTAATGGGAATGTGGAGTGTCTTTACTACTGGTAAAAGAAGGGGCATCGGGCGATAGAATTCACGCTTTTCGGGCGGTTTCCCTGGTTTCAACAGCTTATCACCCTCCCAGCCTTCCAGATTTTCGGAATGATGAGGGTGGACATAGGCAGGTTGAAGAGCCTCGTTACGTATGATACTCTCGTGTGGCCCTAACTTTTTATTTGGAGGCTTTCGCCTTCCCGATGGCTTCCGCAACCTCGCTACCGGTGAATGTAAGTGGCACGCTGGGTTTTGACAATTTGCGTAGCCTTCCAGACACCGTCCGTTCAGTCCTATCCACCGAAGGATGCCGTATAAACTGTCAGCTAAAGTAGCTCGCGCATCTCTTCGGGTCGGTATGGGTGTGGTTCCGAAGGTACTCTCAGTGAACTCTGAGAATCCGGACCGATCAGCTTTTTTAAAGTTGATAAAAGTCTTTCGATCCTCTGAGGAGCGCACCTATGTCAAGGTGGTATCCTTGCGGGCAGCAGGTAACGGGGTATATATTTATTAAATATTTCGAGCTCGGCATCGCCTGACCGGATAGCTATGCCCTGACATTCAAGGGTAATATCCCTTCGGTCAATGTCTTCTTCATTAAACGATATTGAACAGTGTGGTGTATGATGAATGCTAAGCCACCGCCATTATCACGCTCGCGATCCCTACGATGCACATTATATCCGTTGCAATTTAACAGAATTGAATTGCTGTTCAATTTTGTCTCGTGGATCGCAGCTATCAACAGACCATGTCTTCTCTTAAAGTCTTATCTCCTCGATCTTGCTCTTCAGCCCGTTGCAGTTTATCTACTGTAGCTTAATCTGCCCAGGATGAGTCGACGCGATGGGGTAAGTGTGAGCACCAAGAGCTGCTGAGTAGCCCTTACACATGGGTGGGAGCAGGATGAGGATGGATGGGTTGGGAGAGATGGGGAGTGCAGATGTTGCTGATTGCTCCTTGGAGCCGGGGAGGCCCCCTGGGTGCTGGGTGTCACCGACGCAATTGGCGCAGTGTTTTGGGCCGTAGAGGCCCGAGCAGGGACCCGACTCTCGCAGGTACATGGGAAAGACCAACAGAAAGCAACAACACTGCGGTAGCGGGTTCACCGCACTCCCCACAACCAACAAACGACACACGTGCTAGCGAAGACAACACCACAACGCTGAACGCCTACCCTATTGGCTAGATATATCTTGTAAAGAAAGAGAGATTAATTGAGGAATGCTGAATGCTGAAAAGAAACCGCATGTCAACCGGAAATCTTTTTCACGACTTGAAGATGGAGATTGCCGCTGAAAAAGGTAGCTTTGCGAAGACGGCGCTTGGCCCGATCCTGTCCATCTGTTCCAGATGGGGGCGAGGCGGTATCCTTTCCAGGAACTGTTTATGTCACAGCAATGCTAAAGCCGCTCTAGCCACAACGCCGCCAGCCGTGACTCAAGCTGGCCCATTCCTACAGGACATAAGGAACGTCAACGGACGCTTTTACGCCAACGTCTTGATTGAGGACATAAGCATACGGGCGCTACTTGACTCTGGAGCTACGTTGACTTATGTCGATATTTGAAGCGCTGCAACATTTGGGCGCGGCTTAGCCAACGAGGCGTACAATTCGCCGACCAGACAACAAGCACCCTGGTACGAGTAGCAGTAATCCCCGCGCTGACCGAGCGCATGATATTGAGGATGGACTTCCTAAGAAAACGAAACATTGTCCTCACGCTCGACGGTCAATTTCTGGGCCCGGCTACGCCGATATTGTCAAATGATTTAGCCAGCCTGTGTAATCTAATGTAAAAAAACATCCTAGCCTCACTAGACACAGTACCACCGCCGAACACATGATTACATATGATCGACCAACGAAAATCGTACATCCAAAAGTTGCGGAACTATGCAAGGACGTAGCCACGACTACAAAACAGTACGACCTACGAAGACGTCCGTGGAAATCGATAATACGGGACAAGGTGATAAACAAATACCACCCGCAATCTTCCGCCGCCGGACACTGCACAAACAATTATTAAAAACACTCAACAAGTAGTCAAAAACAAACGAAGCCACCAGATAAGCCACACGAAATCCGGCTGTCGCAAGCGCTGGCATCTGCTTGTAGTGGAGCTACCCCGCCAGGCACATCGGAAGGCATCTCTTAGAACTGAAGAGCGAGATCCAGCCATATATAACGCAACCGCTCGATTCGGAAGCGTACTGGCAGGTCCTAAGCAACATCCACAGAGAGACAGTCACTACCACCATTTACTCTCGCCAGGCATATGCTGATATTGGAGCCCAACCACCACCTGTAGCAGTTGAGGAGTCCCTGCTGCCCCGCGAGTCCCGCGTGACCCTGACACAATTGCGATCTAGATACTGTAGTAGGCTCAACTCCTAGCTATCCAGAATCAACCCTGACATACCCAACACATGTTCGGCCTGTGGAGATTCTCCGCATGATACCAATCACGTATTCACATGCCCTCTCAAACACATTCATCTAACCTCCCTCTCCCTCTGGTCCAACCCTGTCGAAACAGCACGTTGTCTTGGCCTCCCTCTAGATGAGCTTGACGACACAACAACCACAACCACTATTTAAACAAGGAATCCGAGATACGCCAACGGCGAAAGATACTGTAGAGCGGCCATAATATTAGTCACAAAATTTTTATTTTATATGTACTATATATGTAGTGATAAGTAACATGAGTAGTTTTATTTGCAATTTTTTTTTCCTATGTACAACCACAAAAAAACGGTACGAAACAAATTTGTTAAATATTTTAGTGAGAATTATCATAAGTAAAAAATCGGGTACACATGCACGCACTCCTTCCGAAGTAAAAGATACCTAGACTCTTTTTGTACATTTCGCTACAGACCATATAGCTTAGCGTCTACAAAATTACCTCGTCCACAGTTCTCAACACTAACTGTTAAAGATGCCTCTGGCTCAATCATTAGATCAGTATTGAAAATAATTTACTTCAATCTGTCACAGAGATCAAAGCTCTTGGTGTAATTTTTGATACGCTTTTTCATTTATTAGCCACATTAACTTTATTATTTCTCATTCCTACTCTATCTTAGGCTTTGTGCGGCGTAATAGCTCTAATTTCTCAGACCCTTACACTCTAAAACTATTGTTCACTACTTTTGTTCGTTCCAAATTGGAATATGCTGCCTTTGTATGGAGACCATACTACCTCTTTGCAGTGGAATGAATTGAACGTGTGCAAAAGGTGTTTCTAAAATTTGCTCTTATATCGTTGAAATTTTCTAATCCGGTCCCTTCGTATGAAACCCGTTTGCTTCTAATAAATTTAAAATCTCTAGAGAGTAGGAGATCGATAATCTCTATGTCTTTTATGCATACAATAATTAAGGGAGACATTGATTGTTCCTTTCTGCTACTACGCATTAATTTTCTTATCCCAGCAAGATCTTTACGTAACTTCTACCCTTTTTACCTTAATGTGTCCAATACGAATTATGCGCGAAATGCTCTTATTGATCGTTCACTTCGCGAATTAAATGAGATCTCGAGTTCTGTTTCGCCTGACTTTGCAATTTCCAAAAATGCATTTTCTGTTTTGTTAAATTCAGCTATTTAATATCATTCACTTTATATTACTTATTTAAGTTTATAATTAATCCTAAGTAGCCTGTAAGAACCACAATAATCCTAGACAATAAGATATAAATAAATAAAAAATATTTGTAATGTAATTTAAAAAAAAAAAAGGTAGCTCAACATTATATAAACTACAAATGTTATGAGAAGCACAACATGAGTTTAGTATATTTTTACTTTTTATGGAGCATAATGTAGCTCTCTAGCGGATAGAAGGAATCGAAATCATCCTTTTAACACGCCAAACGCTCGTTCCATAATCGATCTTTAGAGAATTGTTGGTTGAAAAAAAGTTCGTCAGAATTTTCCGCAGTATTTCTATAAGGGGTCAATAGCCATGGTTCAAGCGGATATTCAGAGTCACATATTAAAACATAAAGCACTATTGTTTTTAAAAAATCGAAAATCGATTATTTAAACGAATTAGAAACTTGGCAAGGATTCGTGCATCCTTATTTCCATTATCATAACTGGTTTTCAAATACTCCCGTTCGTTTGAGAAATTCCACACATAGGAATCATGGGATGTACCTCCAAATCGTCCATTAGCAGCCCTAATCATTAATCGATGATCACAAACCTAAAGTTAAAAGAAACTAAGGGTGTGTTCGAGCTGCGATTATTGCGGCAGTGTTACTTTTGATGATAGAGCATCACGTTCTTCGGCAAAACTTCGGCAACAGTGGTAACGTCACGCGTTCGTTGAATAAAATGTTGACAATCTGTTGCACATCACTAGCAAATCAAACGCAATATAAAAATTTTTACTGCGCAATTGAGATGGAGGAAGAAAAGTAAGTAAAGTTTTTAATACGTGTTATTTTAAAATGTAATATTGTTTATTATTTGTTTTTAGCTTAAACTAAAGCGTGACTGAAACCAAATTATTGGTCAGGTGTCGATTGGAAAATTAATAGCTTACAGCAAATGGGCGCCGAGTCATCCGAAAATGGGTAAAAAAGATGTAATCTGGGTATAATACAATAGTTTTAAAAAAGTTGTTCACTTTCCTCACTTTTCTTCTTTTGGAACACTCTTCATACAAGAAACGTTTTATCTTATTTATTCTCCGCCTTCTCTTGTCCATGTTTATCAAAAATTTATCACCGCCCCTCTATCATCTCATCAGCTATCAAATAAGTTAAAATCTCCATAATTCCCAATTACGCGTTCTGTGCAAAATAAATGCTGCAATATTGCTGCACATTATCAGCTGAGTATCAGCAACAGAGTATCAAGTAACAGGGTTGCAATATTGCTGTAATTATTGAGCGGCTCGAACATACCCTAAGTTAAACCAACGAACACATTTAGTCATTAAAACTTCCTCTTACCTCCACTGCGTTTATGGTGTGCTTTAATTTTCTATTTTAAAAAAATTTTCACCTCTTGCGGGTCTAATCATTTGGATATGTGTCCCATCCACTGCACCAATTACACCAGGAATTCCACACATTTTGTAGAAGCCCCTGTTGGGATCAACCTTATCTTCGTTTGTAATTTAAATAGTATGTGCTTTGGACACAAAACTTCCACAATGCAACTAGAAATATTTTGTTGTGCCAGTCCAAATGCGTCTTTGCGGATCCGAAAATTTTGCACAAAACTGTGGATACAAAATATAAATTTAGACGCTCTTTGCAACTCTGTGCTAATGAGGATGTCAGAGACGTCAAAATTTAACAACTGATCATTGGCAAGGCAAGGACGTTTTTTTCAGATTTTTAAGTTTCTTTAGTTTAAATAAGGAATCATTTAGTTGTCTGCTAAATGATATGAAAAAATATTTCTCAAAAAGTGTGCTTGGTACGTGTATACCTCCCATATATAAGTTATGTGCAACTCTCAGGTTCCTTGCTGACGGCGGCTACTAAAAAACTGAAAATGATTTTAATGTGGGACTGGCACAACCTACAATATCTGCTGTTATTAAAGAGATGTTTATGCTGTATACGCCGGCGCAAACCATGATTCTTTTATATGAACCATTTGAAACTGCATTTCCAGAAAATTATTGTAAATTGTATTGTTATATTTAAAGGCGACGGTGGGTACCCCCTACAAACATTTTTAATGATTCCTTTCCGCATGGCAGAAATGGCTTCGCCACAATCTCGCTACAATGCAAAACATTCTAAGCCCCGAAATACTGTAGAGCGGACAGTTGGAGTACTAAAGAATAGATTTCGTTGCATTTCATTTGCGCGTGGCTTGCATTATTCACCAGAAAAAGCTTTCGACTAGAGCTCTCTGAAGAAATACCATGTACTTCAAGTGCGGACCTAAGCAATGAAAACCCAACAATGGAAAGTGAAGACGACAATGCAGCCAGAATAATTCGAATGATATTATGTTATCCCTTTAAAACGAATAAATTATTATTTTTCACATTTACATACGTATGTACATACATTTGTATGTATGTATGTATTTATACTGCATTGTCTTTTTTATTTTCAATGGTTATGGAAAACTTGTAATTAATTTTAACAAAAATATCACTTCATGTGCTTAAGATACTTATAACTAATTTATACTTCATATTACTTATCATTTGTGATGTGCGTTTTGTTGTTGTAACACAAACTGAGTGACCTACAGTTTTACCGCGACTCCGAACGGTGAATGTTTTTTTTGTGAGAAGTTTTCTCATGGCAGAAATACACTCGGAGCAAGCATTTACCTGCCGGAGGGCGACCGCTATTAGAAGAAACTGTTTCTATAATTTTTGATGTTGCTTGCCCCGGCCAGGATTCCAACCCGGGACCCACAGAATGAAACGCGCACATTCGGAAACGGCGACTTCATATTACTTAAAATTAAATTCAACAAAAATATCACTTCATGTCTTCAAAAAGTATACTAAAAATTATTATTAAAAAACCCAAAAACTGTTCATCATTCACTAACTTGAGAAATCATTAATTTGCTAATTTTAATTTCTCCACTTCCACCTTTAGTACATGCAGATCTTGGGTTTCCTTTGCTTGCCTTGTTTAAAGTTCCAATTTTTTTTGTTTGATGTGCAGAAATTGTTTATTAACTTCGTAACTTTTGTTCATTGTCGACTCAAGCATTGAAATTTTGTTTAGGTCCTCCTTTGAGTTTTATTTTATTGATTTTTTAAAAGCCGATTTTGGACTCATTGTGATGTTGATGAAGTGGGGCGATCTTCACGGATTCCTACCTGAGCTTCTCCAATCATGGACGGAGTGTATTTCATTTTTTCGCCATCGATCGCTGGTGGTATATTTTCGGTCCCGAAAGCATGACCACTTTGTGCAACTTGATCCCTTATTTGAATAAGTTGCACTACACTTTCCTCTAGTGAATTCAATGAAATTTCTTGCGATGGTCCGCCTTCAGTTGCAAGATAATTGCTTCTGTTGTTGGCAAGCTTTCTTTTTTAGGTTGCCTTATAGTGTACCAATTAAAAGACTTTTTCCCGTTTTAGGATTTTTATTTACTTTAACAGCATTTGGCTGTCGTCTTGAGTACCTGTACGTAACTGAAATACAAAGTAAGCCCTACTTATACTACCCTCAAGCTATCCGCTGTTGAGCGCTAGCAGTTCCGGTGCTTTGCAGTAGCTGATCGTGAGAACGCAGGTACTTGCTGACTCAGACCACGCGCAACCCTTCGATGTAACTTTAGGGTTGTTTGTTCGCTTTGCTTTGTCTGCTTTAGTTGTTACGTCCAACTTGCTGACTCAGTCCACGCGCAATATTTTCTGACTGCGTTGCCCCTACTAAGTTAGGGACGTCCTCGGACCTTCTTATTGACCCTTGTGCGATGTTTTCGACTACTCTTACTATTGCAGCCTGTCTGCTCTGATTTCTAAAAAAAGTTACGCAGAGCAGTAACACGACGACGATGGCTAGTGCTATTAGAATCAGTGATGTTGTGGTCAATCCTGTCTTATAACCATTGTTTAGGTGGTCCATCAACTGGCGATTTTCTATTGCACGATGTCGCAAGTAAGGTATGCTCATAATATCGTCGTGCCCAGTTATGTTTATTCGCGTAGCCCAAGGAGTTTCCGTCGTTCTTATTTGGAGGGCATTTCGATTAAAGAATATCGTTCCATTCACGCTAGCCTCACCGGAAAATGTCAGCAGGTAAGTACCTCTTTTCAGCGAAATAATCTCATTGTCAGATGTTACAATTGCGGTGTGATCGTTTATGACAACCAGTCCATCATCAATTTCTTGTACTGGATCTAGTTGACCAAATGCTGTTCTGCATCTCGCTGTAGTATACCAGCTGCTGAGCGCAAGTCGAGATATTTGATTTTCTGCAAAATTTCATAGTTGCACCTGTGCAGCTGTCTAGGGAGTAGATATCGTTTCCGCATACCGCTACAGCGTTATCGCGAAGGGATGGCATTTTGTTGTTGTGTGCTATGGGTAGTATAGTCTTTTTTTTTTACAAATAAGCTTATGACTAGGATACTTAACTAGGAAGTGAAAGAGATTGCTAACATGAAAAACTTTGAACTCGATCGAATTTGATCGATTTCGACGTTATCCAAAATGACGGAATTTAATAAACTTAGCTGCGCTAGGGCAATTGATAGTATAATATTGTCTAAGTCAGTGATAATAGCTCTATTTCTGGCCAAAAGAATTTCATAAAGGTGGCCGGTATCTATCTGTTCTAATTTCTCTACATTAAGAATTTTAATAACTGTATCAGTTAAGTCGAAAACCTGTTTTTGTAATTGCGAATTTACTGTGATTTGCCGATTGTTATTGTCCGTAAGTTTATCCAGTTCCATCGTAACCCTTTGGAAGTCGTCGAAGTCCGGCGTTCCCGCTACAACCTTGAGATGTTTAGCTAACGAATATTATCTTTATGAACTATCCTACCATTTATCCTGATCGATGAGCTTAGGTCTTCCTGAACCGCGCCCTCTACATATACGGGAGTGAGTTTGTTACCTAGACGTTTATTTTACTTAATGTGCACTGTTTCTCCTACCGCAAATATTCTTTCTGTTCTATTTTTATTGTGGATTTTTAGCGCTGCTTCCTGAGCCCTTTCAATTTTCTTTTTGGCTTCTTCTATATTTCCTACGCGTGAGTGAAAAATATCCAAAGGTTTTTCGCCTGTTACGGAGTGAATGGTCTTGTTATACTCGATTTTTGCAAGTAATATTAGCTCCATAGTGTGCTCAACTCTCTTTTGCAGTTTTAAGCATCTAGCAATTTCTCCTATGGTGCTATGAAATCTTTCCACCTGCCTATTAGAAGTACTATGCAGGGGCGGGGCGTTTACGATTTCGATGTTGAAAAAGTCTCTGAGACAAGCTCTTATTGTATTTGAATTTAGCGATTTTTCATTATCACAGATCCTGTTCTGGTTCCTGTGAATAGGTTGATCAATTGCAATTAGCGTGGTTTAACATCGATTATGGTTCGCGAGGGAATGGGTTGTACAACGGCAAATTTTGATAGCTTGTCCACGCAGGTAAGAAAGTATGTTGCGTTGGTAGAATAGATGTCGACGTGAAGGATCTCACCGGGAAAGGTAAGAACGGGTGTTTTTCCTATCGGGCTCTTTGCTGGGTGCCTAACATACTTAGCTTTTACGCAAATTTTACAGTTTGATGCCACTTCCCTAGCATTTTTCTCCATTCTTGGAAAAAAATAATCATCCAGTATTTGCTTTACATTTTCTTGTGATGCACGGTGAGCTCTACTGTGCTCTTGTGCGCTGATTTCCATTTGTTCGTTAGTGTGCCGGAATGTGGTGTTTCGAAACGCATTCACCAGCCAGTTTTGAATCTGCGCTAACAAAGGTAGCTCGCAATGAATGCCATTCACTACGTCAGACTTTACTGCTTCCAATAGCATTTTGAACAAAGTCTCTTTGTCGGGAAAAGTAAGGAGGTGCCGAAATTTATTTCCGAAAATTAGTTAAGTCAAAAGCCTTCCTGAAGCCTGGATAGGCCAACATGACGTCTTCCGACGTCAGTATAGTCTTCAATTTGTTAAATGCATTAGTTTGGTCTTCATCGAAAGAAATTTTGATTTTCTTTGATTGGGAGGCCGACACCTTACCAAACTCGCCTCTAAGGATATTGGTTATAGGTTTTGCAATTTTTGCATAATCGCGAACAAAACATCTGTAGAAGCCAGCCATTCCCAAAAAAGACCGAACGCCTGTTAATGTTGTTGGTTGTGGGAAATTTTGTATTTCCTCAATTTTCTTTCGATATATGAAATCCAAGGTACTCGAGCTCTGTCTTAAAAAATTGCGACTTTTCCACAGAAACCTTCATATTAGCATCAAGCAGGCTTTTTAAGATAGCCTCTACATGTGCCAAATGGTCTGCTTTATCTTGAGAAAAAATTATGACGTCATCTATATAAACAAAGCAATATTTGCCAATATGCTCCCTAAGGACGTCATCGATTGCCCTTTGAAAAATGCCAGGCGCATTCTTTAGGCCAAAGGGAAGACGGCAGAATTCGTATTTACCATTACATACCGAGAATGCGGGTTTCTCCCGATCTCGCTCGGCAAGTTCAATTTGGTGGAACCCGGACTTAAGGTCCAGGGTTGTAAATAGCTAGGCTTTCCCAAGATTTGATAAAATAACCCCTACGTTGGGGATAGGATAGGAATCATCAATAGTTTTTTCATTAAGTTTTCTGAAATCTATTACCATTCTTTTCATTTTCACTTCGTTTTCGTCGAAGCCTTTTTTGTCGACAACCCATGGGGTTGTGGTATGGCGACCTCGAAGGTCGTATTATATCATTTTTTAGTAAATCTGCAATTTCAGATTTTATAAAATTCGCAACACCTAAAGGGTATGGATATAATTTTGCATACGTTGGTTCACTATTTCTGTGCGGATAGTAGCCACTACATTTGTGGATCTGCAAAGACTCCAGATACGCGTTTAATCATATTAAAAAATATTTCCTTAACGCTTGCCGGGACTGGCTCGGTCTGAAGTTGAAGATGGCTAACATCTTCGCTTTTGAGGAAATTTATTGATTCTTCCCCAAATTTATGCTCGGTGGTACCTTTTTTAAGGTTGATATTGGCATGGATCCTATTCAATAAATCGAGGCCTACGATTCCATCAAAAATTTCTAAGTCTGGTAATATAAAAAAATCTGACACTACCCCAAATAAGTGTACTTTACCTAGATT
Organism: Anomoia purmunda; assembly: GCA_951828415.1. NCBI lineage: Eukaryota > Metazoa > Arthropoda > Insecta > Diptera > Tephritidae > Anomoia > Anomoia purmunda. Next base: position 81,156,038 of record OX639997.1, on the reverse strand, counting down.
TTTAGAGATCGAAGGCAGGAGAGACCTTCCTCAAAAAAATTTAACATCTTCTACTTCCACATCCTCAACAACTGGCTCCGATAATTCTTCATATAATTATGAGCTTGGTTTGTTGCCATATGTTTGGTTCAAATTATTTACTCTTTGGAATTTTGTTGTTGTACGCCGATCGGAGGATGCCTGGCGCTTTTGAAACTGCCCATTCTTATTTCCTGTGAAAATTGCATTTTGCCATAGGCGAGATGACGAGGGGTCTACATCCATCGGTTCTTGCCGATGTTGCGGGTCCCGATTTTCGCCCTACCGATTCTGATTAAAATTTGGTTGGTGATAATTTCTATTTCCGTTTCGTTGGTGGAATTGGCTGCTAGGTTGGTAGTCACTTCTATACTTCCTGATGAAATGAGGATTTCTTTGGCTATCAGTGTTTGCCCTATTGTACGCGTTTTGATTACTTCTTTGGCTGATTTCAGTTCTATTTGCCACGTCGGTTGATCTATTCGCAAGTTTGTTGCAAAAATATAACGCTCATGATTCGCATCAACCTCTTGAGCTAGTGCCAACGCGGTTGGCAGGTCACTGGGGTTCGATGCGAAAAGGATATCACATAGCGGTTTTCTGAGCCTAAAAATAAACACTCTAAGAGCATTTTCGCGATATTTTTCATTAATAGCATCTGCAATATTCGTTTCGTAAGACATTTTTGTTTTGTTAGCGAGCAAGGATAATTTTTTCTCTACCTCATCATAAAATTCTAGTACACTAGAAGAGCCCTGTCTAAGCGTAGAAAGTTCCTGCTCCACTCAGTAGGTAGTCCGCTTGTCGGCATATGTGAAATCAAGGCGGGCTATAATAGCCTCAAAATTTATGACCGTACTAAAGGATGATAAAAGCGCATCGGCAGCTCCACGGATTTTATTTCTTATAATGGTAACGGCTTGATAGTGCCGTGAGCTACCCCCGTAGTCCTTAAAAATTTCATATGCGTTATGTGCCGCCTCACGCCAGGACACATAACACTCAGGTTGTCCTGAAAATTCAGGCAAAGACTTCACAACGTCCAGTGATTCGTCACAGGTTCTGTCCCTTACAATCCTAATTCCTTCATACTTCGCGACTACAGGTTTTTGCGATAAATTTACAATTTGGTCCTGTATGACCCTAAGGATATTCTCAAACTAAGGATATTCTCAAACTCCCGTCTCTGTATACCTGTGAGAGCTGTGCCTCGTTCATGTCTGCCCGCTCTGATAGGTTGATGTTATCAAAAATAGAAATTAAGTCAGAAAGATCTGTTGGGCGTTCGTTAGTGTGATTCACATACCGGCCAATCAATTAGGAAGAGTAGCTACAATATTTACATTTTCTTTAAAACCATTTAATATAATTTTAACTTTAAATTTTAAATTTTAAAATGTTGAAAATATCTTTTATTCAAAAAACCGAAAATCGAGTCGCTCACTTACAGTAATTCCATATCGTATGTCTAATCTCTGTTGTTGTAAATTAAGATTTAACAATAGTTGCACCGACACTTGCACTTGATCAGTTGACCTTTCCTTGTTTCCGACCTTCGGCAATCTGTTGCGAATATATGGTGTTGCTAAAATTTCCAACGGTGGTATCCAACGATGCGATTCTTCAGCGATGACGACGGGATTGATGATGATGCGCGAGCCTGATGAAGATTATCAAGAGCGAAACACGACAAAAATATCTTGCTTTACATTTAACGAAAATCGCGTTAAGATTTTATTTACTAATTTAATTTTAACGCGGGCGACAAATAATTATTTAAAAACACAGCCCCACGTTGGGCCCCACGTTGCGTCGGCAGCGTTCTCAACAGCGGATAGCTTCAGGGTAGTATAAGTAGGGCTTACTTTGTATTTAAGTTACGTACAGGTACTCAAGACGACAGCCAAATGCTGTTAAAGTAAATAAGAATCCTAAAACGGGGAAAAAGTAATAAAAATCCTAAAACGGGGAAAAAGTAATTAAAAGACTTTTTCCCCGTTTTAGGATTTTTATTTACTTTAACAACATTTGGCTGTCGTCTTGAGTACCTGTACGTAACTGAAATACAAAGTAAGCCCTACTTATACTACCCTCAAGCTATCCGCTGTTGAGAACGCTGCCGACGCAGCGCTAGCAGTTCCGGTGCTTTGCAGTAGCTGGTCGTGAGAACGCAGGTACTTGCTGACTCAGGCCACGCGCAACCCTTCGATGTAACTTTAGAGTTGTTTGTTCGCTTTGCTTTGTCTGCTTTAGTTGTTACGTCCAGTTTGCTGGCTCAGGCCACGCGCAATATTTTCTGATTGCGTTGCCCGAGATAACTTACCCAAACCTGCACAAGAAAAAATGGTCATTGAACTTCCACAGTAAACCCTTGATTTTATTTTTGTTGCAATCCAAATTGCGGCTTGTTTCGTCCAACATCGGGATGCATCTCCATCAGTTCAATCAGTTTTTTAAGTTACGCTTTATTGAAACTTAATTTTTTCTATATATTTGTAAGAAATTGCTGATTAAAAATTTCTTTGAAACGATTTAAAAAAAGTTTGCTTCCCGCTCTCACTTTTGTGTGTATTATTCATGTCAAACAACTGCTAATGATCAGTTGTTAAATTCTGACGTCTCTGATAACCTCATAAGCACAGAGTTGTTATCGGTATTGCCACAAAAAAGTTGTCAGACTATGAAATACAAATTAAAATTTGTTGACAGTTCTACTTGTTATCGATAATGCCAGAGAGATAAGAAATATGAGAATCCGCTGTGAATCCGCTCTTCACAGGGCGTGACTAGCCGCTGCAACAACAACAAAAACCACAATTTAAACAAGGAATCCGAGATACACCAACGGCGAAAGATACTGTAGAGCGGCCATAATATTAGTCGCAAAATTTTTATTTTATGTGTACTATATATGTAGTGATAAGTAACATGATTTTAACAAATTTGTTAAATATGTTGGTGATAATTATCATCGAGTACACATGCATGCACATCGGCCGTGGTAAAAGATACCTAGACTCTATTTACACATTTCGCTCCAGTCCATATAGCTTAGCTAAGTTAAAGATGCCTTTTAGGCAAATTCGACGTATTCGATTGTTCAGGGGGGTTACTCTGTAAACTGTTCGCATCCGCAAACAAGGTACCCGTAATGCGTCATTTGTATACACATTTTTGATTTGCGCATTTAATTTCACCCTTCCGCATTTGGGGTACTCTGTTATTCTAAAATAGCTCTCAAACACCTGCGACATTCGCATAATTTCTTGAAACACTTTGCTGGCACACGCGACAAGTTTATTTTAATACGAAAAATATGAATTTCAATTTCATCAAAGATATTTATCTTATAAAAGTAACAGTGAGTGTTTTGTGAAGAGCCTCCAAGTGCCCTAATATGCTGACATACATATGTACATACTTAAGCTTTTATCTATTCAATATTTGCTCTCTCAAACTAAAAACAATTTGAAATACTGTTAGGGCCGTTTTCACAGTGATTAGTTAACGAATGGTTGCAGATAACTAATTGGTTTTCATTTCAAAGTGAATTGTCAACCATTAGTTAACTCATCTCCCGGGCATTGGTTGACGATTGGTTAACAAACAGCTGTTCGAATGTCAAACTATTTATTTTTATTAAAAGAAAAATAAAATAAATCTAAAAAGCAATTTGGTGGGAAGTAGTGATCACAACAATGGAGTTCAGTGACAGTGACGACGATTACGAAGAGCTGCTAAAAGTGGTAATTTTCCGTCGGAAAAAACAAATCCGGGAGCGATTTAATTTCTTTCAACTTTATGATGAAAAGGACTTTAGAGAGCGTTTCCGCCTATGCAAAGATGCTGCATGGGAAGTATTGCAGCTCATACGTCCAGATATACAGCATGCTACCACATGGTATAGCTTTTTTAACGCTTTGCCTGCCGATTTCTACATAAAATTTTTTCCTAGGAATAATGCGTTGTCGCCGGATCATATGTTGGCCATTACATTGAGGTTTTATGCCACTGGCAGTATTCAGCAATTGATTGGAGATGTGTCAGGTGTGTCTACTAGCACAGTATCAAGAGTTGTTACTCTTGTTTCAGATAAAATAGCAAGGTTGCGAGAACGTTTCATACGATTTCCTACTACAACGGAAGATATACATCAAAAACAGAAAGAGTTTTTTTCGTTATTGGTGCCTTAGATTGCACGCACGTAAAAATTCAGTCACCTGGTGAGCTGAAACACCTCAAAACCGTAATGAATATCTATTTTTACATGTCTCCTTCCTTTTCAGGCGGAGACCATGCGGATCTATTTCGTAATAGAAAAAGCTTATTTTCTTTTAATGTACAAACGATTTGCGATGCTTGTTTGATGATTTTAGACATAGTTGCTAGGTGGCCAGGATCAACACATGATGCTACCATATTACGAAACTCTCGTATTTTTGCTCGTCTTGAGAACGGAGAGTTCGGAGATGGACTTGTGCTTGCTGATAAAGGGTATGAAAATAATAAACGGATTTTAACACCCCTTCATTCCGTTAACAGTGCAGCTGAAAGACTATATAACGAATCACATATTCGGTCAAGAAATCCAATTGAACGCTCTTATGGTGTTTGGAAGCGAAGGTTTCCAGTATTGTTTTTGGGTATACGAATGAATTGCACCAAAGTCCAATCAATAATTGTCGCCACAGCAGTGTTGCAAAATATATGCTGCTTACATCGCGATACTGAAGCTCCTCCTTTAGATCCTGATATTGATAGGCAATTTTGTCAGTTTTAACCATACCGAATAACCGCAGCTCTGATCGGCGTACTGAAAAAAATGTGACGAGGAACAATTTAATAAATGGGTACTTTGCAACCTTATAACTGCAAGTCAAGCTTTGTAAGACTATCAATCAGAAGCAAATAATACAACAATGTTATTTAAAACACTTTTATTTTGTATGTGTCAAGTTATTTTGTGCTTGTACTGTTTTTTCCAATTGAAGATTGCGCCATTGAATTTCCTTTAATTGCTCTTCCATAATTCTCATACGCATTTTGTGTTCCATTTCAGATTGCTATATATATTGCTCGTACATCTTTACTCGCTTTTCATGTTCAGCTTTTAAGATTTCAATCTCTACGCGGCATTTTTCTCCGGTCCATTTTGATTTAACAGCGGCCAGCTTCGACCATGATGTATTTTTCTCTTTGCTTTGCGATTCGTCGATTATAAGTTTTTTACATTTAGGAGCTTTTAAATCTGCAGGCGTGTATGTACTCCAATTTTTCGAAGTAGTAGCTGTGTTGGATGTGTTCTTGATGTCTTCAAATTCCTCGCTCCCATCCTGAGATTGCTTAGCACTGATGTTATTTGCTGCCTTATCTGCAAAACCATTAATACATTTAAATGATGGTATTTGAGTAACAGCATGAATATAGACAATGAAACCTCCCAATTCAAGAGCAGAATAATTAGGTAATTTCTTACCAATGCTAACGATAACATCCTCCGTTTTGTTTCGCACAAAAGGATTATCGGAATCGTATACAGATTCCATTCCTTCTAACTGCTCCGAGCCTATTATTGATGTTAACATTACATCAATATCATTGGTGCTAATTTTCAATGGCGGCCCTCCTCCTGTCGCGATGCAACTTCTTTTTTCGGCTGCTACCTTTTTCTTTAATTCCTTTTTCATGTTGTAATATTTGGTACGCAGCATTCATCGCGAAATGAAGACGAGGTTCTGCTGTTATATTCCTCCTGAATTTTTAACCAAGCTTTATTTTTCACATCTACCGTAAAAGTATCGCTTTTTTTGCACTCTATCACATTTTTATGTTGTTCTATTATAGCAAGTAATAAATTTACGTCGTTTTCACTGAAATTAATCTTTTTCGCCGCCATTTGAATTGCAATTTTTACCAATTGTGAAATGAAATAAAAACATAAATTGTAAAACTGTAATGTCAAGATCATATGTTTTCTATGGTGCTACCAGACTTTTAGCCAGAAAATTTATTTTTATAACTAAGCACTGTGAAAAACATTGCTTTAGTTAACAAACAGCTGTTGGCTACATTGACTAATAGTCAACCAATCGTTAACTAATCACTGTGAAAACGGCTCTTAGTTATTTAAGCTCCTGTTTTGCTAGCATATGTATACATACTTTGAACATATGTACAATATTTAAGTAGTATAAATTGTATGCACACTAAGTTTTTCGATCTCTCTACTTTTGGATTTCGTTGAATAAAGACATCTGTACAGTCAAGACAAAATAGTCTCCTGACTTCAAACATTGGTGACCCCGACGTGATCACATTCGGTGAGACGTTAAACAAAAACAAGCATTGTTTAACGCTATTTTGCGCGTTAATCGAGAATCGCAGGCAGCATCACAGTCTGCCAAATCGTATGATTTCACCGTTCATTTAAACACGGTTTTTCGCAAGTTCTTTTTGTTGCTATTCACCACTCGAAATGCCTACCGATCAAGACGTAACATTGGGTGATACTCCGCGACTGCATAATTCTTTTCTAAAAAGAAAGTGTGATGCTATCTTTCGACAAATCGAGGCTATACAGCACCAAAGTACTCATGAAGCGCTTCAGGCCATGGACCATGCAGAACTTTCGACGCGCATCGAGCTTCTGAACCACATACTGGGCAATTTTGAGGCCGCCCAGACTAGCTTGGAAGAAGAAAATCCTGTGAACTGGATAGTAGCAGCCGTACTGATTTTCTCGCCATTTATGTCTCCATAAAGGCAGCAATCACTCGTGAACTAAAATCACAACGCCTTGAGCCACACCCTCATTCATCTACAGCAGTATTTTCTCCGCACGATTCCCAGTCAGTACTTGTATTTAGGCAAAATAAATCGAGTTTGCCCGATCTTCAGCTGCCAACATTCGCAGGTGCTTTCACGGAGTGGCCAAATTTCATTTCAATGTTTCAAACTGTGGTCGATAATGAGCCGGAGCTTACAAAGATAGAAAAGTTTCAGCACTTGCGGACCTGTTTGAAGGGCAGCGCCTTAGATGTTATTCGTTCCCTAGAAATACGTGAAAGCAATTACGACAAGGCCATGAATTTACTTAAAAGTCGCTTTGATCATAAACGCCTTATTTTTCAGGCTCACATTCGCGAATTATTTGAACTTAAAAGTGCAGAAGCCAACACTGTAGGCAGTCTTCGCGTACTTGGTGACAAATTCAGATCTCATATTCGAGCACTTCAGACCCTAGGGAGCAAGATACAAATTGCCGACTGTCTACTCATCCTTATCATGACCCAAAACCTGGATCCATCTACGCAAACAAAGTGGGAAGAATCAGCCGCATGCAGCAACATACCTACGTGGGAGAGTATGGAAACATTTCTCGAGAAGAGGTGTCAAACATTGGAGAGCATTAATTTCGCTACGGTACAGAAAACACCTAGCGCTCAGGTGAGCAAAATACAGTATCAGAAAAAATCGTTTGTAGTTTCCAAATCCATGCACAAAGTGTGTATATTTTGCAAAAGAGAAGACCATTCTATTTACACGTGCCCGTCATTTATTAAACTCACTCCGGCTATACGTTGGAAAGAGGCCAAAAAGGCAAGCCTTTGTTTGAATTGCCTAAAACATGGGCATCAAGCTCAGCAATGCAAATCTTCCAATTGTCGTCGTTGCCCATCTCAGCACCATACTCTCTTGCATTTCATTCCGGCACAACAGTCAACCTCTGATTGCACGCCCGATGAGAAACCTGAGTCAAGTCTACCTGCTTCGCAGGCAACAACACTTGTGTCAAAGTCTAACAATATTTCACCAGACCAACCGCTAGCCGAAAGCGTACTTATCGCAACTGCAGTCATATTAGTGAAAAACAGAACTGGCTCTTTCATTCCGTGTCGCGATGTATTGGATTCTGCTTCGCAGTTAAATTTTGTAACATCCAGGTTCGCTAACCAAGTAGATTTGAAAATGTAGAAATTTTCGTACTCTGTCTCCGGTATTGGCGAATCAGACCTTAAAATTAGCCACTGCGCTAACATAACATTTAAGTCCATGCATAATGACTACTCAACGAGTATAACAGCAGCGGTTACCCCCACCATTACTGACATTCAACCTAATTATTCATTTGCTACATCCGATTGGAACCTCCCTGCAAATATAAAGCTTGCTGATTCATTGTTTTATAAATCTCAGCGTGTTGATATGTTGCTTGGGGCCGGGATATTCTTTGACCTATTATGTGTTGGGCAAATTCGGTTAAAAACTATGCCATACGTTTTGCAAAAAACTCGTTTGGGTTGGGTTGTTTCGGGTGGCCTGCAGAAATCATCAATTTCGTCATCGCTTGTCACTGCGCTAATCGGTAGCGAAGAGCAACAACAATCGTTGAGCCAAGTAGTTCGCTCATTCTGGGAAGTAGACAACTGCTTCGAACCTATCGCAAAAACCACAAAGGAAGAGATGGAGTGTGAGGAGCATTTCAAAAACAACTATCATCGCTTAGATACTGGAGAGTACTCTGTTCGTTTACCATTAAAGCATAGTCTCGATTTACTCGGGAATTCATATGAGCAAGCACTGAGACGGTTTCTATCTCTGGAGCGCCGACTCCAGCGTAATATAGCAGTGAAGGCTCAGTATTCAGCATTCATTAAAGTGTATGCACAACTAAAGCACATGTCTTTTGTTGAGCAACCAATCACAAATACAAAGGTTTATTATTTACCTCATCACTGTGTCTTCAAAAACGACAGTACAACAACAAAACTTCGTGTTGTGTTTGACGCCTCAGCAGCTAGCTCTTCTGGATACTCGCTCAATGAAATTTTGATGGCTGGGCCAACGATTAAAGCCAAGCTTGCTGATATTCTCATTCGTTTTCGTACTCATCCCGTAGCTGTAACTAGTGATATATGCAAAATGTATAGGTGCGTTCGCGTTACATCTCCTGATGACTATTTGCAATGTATACTTTGGAGAGACGATCCAAACAGCGAAATTAAAACCTTTAAACTCGAAACAGTCACTTATGGCACGAAGCCGGCGTCATTCCTTGCTATACGTACAATGCATCAGCTCGCCGTTGATGAGAAAAAATCCTTTCCTCTTAAGTCTCAAATTGTTTTACGGGACTTTATGTCGACGACTTGATTACTGGTGCAAAGACTGTTGACGATGCCAGAGCCATTGTTACACAGACAACTCAGTTGTTGGCTAAGGGTAACTTTCAAATTCGTAAATGGTGCTGAAGTCAGAAAGATGTGCTCTCAGAAATTGCTATCGAGAATAAAGAAAGTGTTTTAAAATTTGATGACGGAAGTGACATTTCTAAAACGCTTGGGCTTTTGTGGAATCCTCAAACAGACACATTTCTATTTTCGTTCTCGTTAGAAAGGCCGCCTCCAAAAATTACAAAACGTTTTGTGCTGTCTATCATAGCGCGCTTCTACGATCCACTTGGCTTGATAGGGCCAACAATTTGTAAGGCGAAAATATTTTTGCAGCGACTGTGGATGCAAAAGGTCAATTGGGATGAGAGTTTGCCAATTTCTCTTCATACTGCCTGGCAGCAGCTATATAATGAACTTGAGTCAGTCAAAGGTTTTTGTTTTCCTCGTTTTGTCTCCATGCCAGACGCTACAAGCGAAGTACATGCATTTTCCGATGCTAGCATCTCGGCATATGGAGCATGTGTGTACATACGTTCGATCAATAAATACAATGTACAGACTTCTCTTCTCTGCTCCAAATCTCGTGTCGCGCCGCTCAAAGCACTCACCGTACCGAAACTGGAGCTGTGTGCTGCCACATTACTTGCACAAGTTGTGCAAACAATTTCAAAGCTCGACATTTTCGATTGCAAGTTTTACTGCTGGTCTGACTTCAGTATAGTTCTGTCGTGGCTCAAGGAGGAACCGTTAAGCTTTAATGTTTTTGTTGCTAATCGAGTAAGCAGTATCCAACAGCTTACAAATGGAATGGAATGGCGTTATATTCCATCAGCACTCAACCCAGCAGATATATTATCTAGAGGGGCTACCGCCACGGAGCTGCTCAAATCATCGTTGTGGAAGCATGGCCCATCATTTTTATCTCAACCATCAACCACTTGGCCGACATCATGTGTGCAAGTAAACAGTCTACCTGAGATGCGTAAAAGTATATTACTTTCAACGCATGCATTTTTCGACTCGTCTACTGACTGCAAGTACATAAATTCGTTCGATACAATGCAACGTATTTATGGTTATGTGTACAAGTTCCTCAGTAAAGATCAGTCAAGTATTTTGTCGACGTTACATATTCAGAAAGGGACCTACTATCTTCTGCGAATGATTCAAAGGGTTCACTTTTCTACCGAGTATACCACACTCCAACGAAAGCAAGCGATCAGTTCATCAAGCTCATTTTTTTCGTTATCACCATTTATGGACGATTTTGGATTACTTCGTGTTGGAGGGCGGCTAAAAAACGCAGGTTTGGATTTCAATTCACGTCACCCCATCTTGCTTCCAAAACGGCATCCGTTGACCGTTTCCATAATAAGTTATTTTCACAAAAAACTGTTGCTGGACCACAAGCTCTCCTAGCTTCTATTCGTTTACATTACTGGCCCATCGGTGGACGCAAAACGGTATCATATGTAGTCAACAAATGTATTATGTGTTTCCGCTGCAGGCCAAGGCTTATGGAGCATATTATGGCTGACTTGCCAAAAGAAAGGGCTCAGGCAGCGCGTGCATTTCTAACCACTGGGGTTGATTTCTGTGGCCCATTTTATTATAACGCTGAAGTTCGAAACCGGCCTCCCACGAAGTGTTATATATGTTTATTTATTTGTTTTACTACCAAGGCGATCCACATGGAACTAGTAAAGGACTTGTCAACGTCTGCATTTCTAGCTGCTTTACAACGATTCGTAAATCTACGTGGAAAGCCCAAAACCATCTGGTCGGATAACGCCACCAACTTTGTTGGAGCGAATAATGAGCTCGGGGAACTGAAGCAACTGCTTCTCAACAACGATAATCAGCGAATGGTACGACAGCAATGTTTAGATGATGGCATCGATTGGAAATTTATTCCACCTAGGTCACCGCACTTCGGTGGCTTATGGGAAGCCGCCATTAAATCAGCGAAATATCATTTTAACAGAGTAGTAGGGTCGTCAATTCTAACCTACGATCAACTACGTACTTTCATTTGTCAAATTTCAGCAATTCTTAATTCGAGACCTTTAACTCCAATTACAGAGCACATAGACGACCTAGATGTTCTTACACCAGCCCATTTCTTAATAGGCGGTCCCTTAACTGCGATTCCTGATCCAGATGTCACCGGCCTAAAAATTAACCGTCTTAGCCTTTGGCAGCGTATATCTAGCATGCAGCAAATTTTTTGGAAGAAGTGGTCTGCAGAGTATCTGGCGCAGCTTCAACAGCGGCCTAAATGGCGTTCTGAAAAGACTCCAATTCCTATCGGCGCTCTTGTCTTAATAAAGGACGAAAATCTCCCACCGCTTCGATGGCCACTCGCTAGGGTAATTGAAACGACTCCTGGATCAGATGGCGTTGCTCGGGTGGCAGTGTTGAAAACAAGTACCGGCGTTACGAAAAGAGCCACCAGCAAGTTATGCCTTTTACCGATGGAAAATTCTGTTGAAATCGTTGGCCTTCAACGGGGGGAGGATGTTTTGTGAAGAGCCTCCAAGTGCCACCCTAATATGCTGGCATACATATGTACATACTTAAGCTTTTATCTATTCAATATTTGCTCTCTCAAACTAAAAACAATTTGAAATACTGTTAGTTATTTAAGCTCCTGTTTTGCATTCAAGCTAACATATGTATACATACTTTGAACATATGTACAATATTTAAGTAGTATAAATTGTATGCACACTAAGTTTTTCGATCTCTCTACTTTTGGATTTCGTTGAATAAAGACATCTGTACAGTCAAGACAAAATAGTCTCCTGACTTCAAACAGTGAGAATAATCCGGATAAGCAAACTAACCAAAAAAGGTTTGAAATTTTGGTGGATTTTATGGCAAGCCGGACTTATCAAAGGGGCTTCTCAAACGGCCGTGAACGGATGCCAAGGGCACTTCCACAAACCTGTTGGGCTTTTCTGTAATGCGATACGAATGAAAAATTGTTCGCATTCGCTAAAAGGGTACCCTGTAATTGTATACACATTTTTGATTTGCGGATTTCATTTTACCCTTTCGCATTTGGAGTACTCTGTTATTCGAAAATAGCTAACGTCTACGACATTCGTATATTTCTTGCTACACTTGGCTGGCGCACGCAACATGTAAAAATGTGAGTTTAATACGAAAAATACGAATTTTAATTTCATCAATTACTTTATAAGTAAATATTACAGGGAGAATAAACCGGTTAAACGTTTTATTTGTAGAACTTAGTGCCAATGACGCGATGAATATAAATTCAAAAAAATTAAATTCCCTTAAATTGTTCCTATTGATAAACCACTGAATTTGCTAAACTTAATAAATTATTTATTAAAAATCTGGTTCTTTATTACATGGAATTTCTAATAGTGATCAAATTATTTTTCATTTGATCTCTTATTGTCCACAGTTCTCAACATTAACTGTTAAAGATGGTTCTGGCTCAATCATTATATCAAAAGGTTGCTCAACATTATATAAAATAAAAATGTTATAAGGAGCACAACATGAGTTCAGTATATTTTTACTTTTTTTGGAGCATAATGTAGCTCTCTAGCGGATAGAAATCGTCCTTTTAACACGCCAAACGCTCGTTCCATAATCGATCTTTCTTTAGAGAATTGTTGGTTGAAAAAAAGTTCGTCAGAATTTTCCGCAGCATTTCTGTACGGGGTCAATAGCCATGGTTCCAGCGGATATTCAGAGTCACATATTAAAACATAAAGCACTACTGTCATTAAAAAATCGAAAATCGATTATTTAAACGAATTAGAAACTTGGAAAGAATTCGTGCATCCTTATTTCCATTATCATAACTGGTTTCAAATACTCCCGTTCGTTTGAGAAATTCCACACATAGGAATCATGGGATGCACCCCCAAATCGCCCATTAGCAGCCCTAATCATTAATCGATGATCACAAACTTAAAGTTAAAAGAAACTAAGTTAACCAACGAATACATTTAGTAATTAAAACTTCATCTTACCTCCACTGCGTTTATGGTGTGCTTTAATTTTCTATTAAAAAATGTTCATCTCTTGCTGGTCTAATCATTTGGATATGTGTCCAATTCACTGCACCAATTACACCAGAAATTCCACACATTCTGTAATTTAAATAGTTTGTGTTTTGAACACAAAACTTTCTCAATAGCGTTGCATACTTCCATAATGCAACTAGAAATATTTTGATGTGACAGCCCTGCATGCCGATCTTGACCAATTGAATGTTGGTATCCACCTTGGGCAAACAACTTTAAAGATGTCGAAAGTTTCAATATCTGTGAGGGACTTTCAATTCCCTCCGTATATTATTCAGTACAAACATAAATGCGTCTTTGCGGATCCGAAAATTTTGCACAAAACTGTGGATACAATACATAAATTTAGACGCTCTTTACAACTCTGTGCTAATGAGGATGTCAGAGACGTCAAAATTTAACAACTGATCATTGGCAAGGCAACGACGTTTTTTTCAGATTTTTAAGTTTCTTTAGTTTAAATAAGTAAGCATTTAGTTGTCTGCTAAATGATATGAAGGAACATTTCTCAAAAAGTGTGCTTGGCACGTGTGTAGCTCCCATATTGAAGTTATGTGCAACTCTCAGGTTCCTTGCTGACGGCGTTTACTCATAAACATGAAATGATTTTGTTGAGTATATATGACACCCTATTTTAGTTTTACTGTGGTACATTTACTCACCACTATTATACTATGTACTTATCGATTTTATCGATACTTACGCACCTATACCTATACAAATTGTGAAATTATTTTTCCTTTTATTATCAACCTCCCAAAGGTAAAGCCACGAAAAATTACCATATTAAATAAAATACAAACTCTGCCAACAAAAGGTCTTTTATTTAACATTGTAGCAGAGCAAGGTTGTTGGCTCTAGAGTTTTTGATTAATTAAACAAGTAGAAGAGAACATAAAAAGAATCGTGCAAGTTTTTACACGTGACAAAAGATTACGCAACACATTCTTTTCGTAAAAACTTTGGAAAGTACATTGCTGAGTGCAAAAGGCTGCGCAACACAAATTTTTGATACATATTATCAAATATACGTACATTGCTGAGTGAAAAAAAGCTGCGTAACGCGATTTTCAGTATAAATGATTAATTTTACATACATTGCTGAGCGCAAAAGGCTGCCTTGTAGGAATTGGAAACGGGGTTGGAAAAAAAAAAATTAATATGGCGAATGTCAAGCGCGACGACATAATACCAATTTTTGGCGGAGCTGAATACAGCCATTGGAAAAAAAGATTGCTAATATTCCTAAAATTCAAAGGATGCGACCAAGTCGTAAAACGCGAAAGAAACACAATCGCCGATACGGAAAAGATATGGAGCGACTGGAAAAATAAAGCAATTAACTACATTTACAGCGCAAACAGGCAATTGGAGTACATCAGTGAACTTGAGACAGCAAGGGAAAAATTAATAAATTCGATGAGTTATATGAAACGAAATCCACAGCATTACAAATCATTTGCAGAAGCAATTTAGAAAGTATACGTCTGGCAAAATACAGGTGTGTCACAAGTTTTTTTGATGACTTTGAAAAGGCAGCAAACGATCTAAAAGCTGCTGGTGGCACTCTTACCGAATCAGAAAAGTTAAATTACATGCTAAAGGCGCTGCCAAAGGAATACAGTCATATCGGTGACATTATTGACCTTGTACCCGAGGCACAAAAAACGGTGGAATACCTAAAGAACAAAATTAAACTAAAAGCAATGGAAACGAAGAACTTATTATCACACGAGGACGATAGTGACAAAACAAATGTTTTTGCGGCAAAATACAAGGAAACTAGAAAATGCTACAACTGCGGGAAAATTGGGCATTTGCAGGCAAATTGCAACAAATCAAACGGTAACAACAATTCATCATCATACGAAGGAAAATCACAGTGGCGTGGCAATCGCGGCAAGTTTCGTACCAGAGGTTGTGGGCAAAGTCATCACGTGGGCAAGAAAAACGAAAACGGAAGCAATAACTATGGTAACTGTAGTAATGTTTTTGTAGCAGGTATGACAGCACAAAGTACTAAAAGCAATGTAGATTCCAAGAGTAGTGAACATGGTTATATTAGTTTCTTGCTTGACAGATGCTCCAAGCATATAGTAAATAGTGAAACATTCTTTTATGAGTTCGAAAACTTAAAAAATCGCGTTGTCGTAACTCTGGGTGACGGAACCCCAATGCAAGCCACGAAAGTAGGTAACATATTAGTAAATATTTCAGTATACGGCTCAATAGAAACAACTACCATAAAAGATGTTTACTTTGTTAAAGGTATGCGCGCAAATCTATTAAGCTATGGTAAAATAAGCGAAAATAATAAGATTGTTTCAGACAACGGTGTTGTAAAATATATTCAAAGTTAACTCGAACGCTAGTTTCTATTGCTTATAAATCCAAAAACAATTTGTATGAAATTAAAGGTAAAGTGATTTTGAACAAAAGGATAAATGCTAATGTAGCAGTTAAAGACTATAAGTCGGATATGGATAAAAAAATAAAGTGGCATAGAATCCTGGGCCATACAAATTTTAAATACTTAAATATTCTTAGCAATAAAAACTTGGTTTATGGACTGCCTAATAGTTTTGATAATAATTCTGTAAAATGCTCTATTTGTATAGAAAATAAAATGCACAATTTACCGTTTGAAAATAATAGAGAAAAAGCAAATGATGTATTAGAAATTATACATACGGATGTGAACGGTCCACAAACCAATGTAGGAAATTGTGGAGAAAAATATTTCGTCACTTTTATTGATGGCTATAGCAAGCTTACGAAGGTCTACTGCATAAAATCAAAAAACCAAGTCTTTAGTTGTTTAGAGGAGTATGTTAATGAAGTTGAAAATTTAAGTAATAAAAGGGTCAATAAGATTAGAATGGATAACGGGAAAAAATATATAAATAAAAACGTCAGGAGCTTTGCCAAACAAAAGGGGATTTTACTTGATCCATGCTCCCCTTATGTCCATCAACTTAATGGAACTGCTGAGCGTATGAATCGCTCACTTATAGATATGGCCAGGTGTCTCTTGGCTGAGGAAAATGTAAATGTGAAATTTTGGCCAGAAATAATAAAAGCTGCTGCCTATATTAAAAATAGGACTCTAGCAAACACTTCGGAGTTAAAGACTCCATATGAGCTATTTTTCAAAAGAAGACCCGATGTAAGTAATATGCGTTTGTATGGTAGTCGAGTTTTTGTAAAAATCCCTCATGAAAAGCTGAAATCAAAGTGGGATAGAAGAGCTGAACGTGGAGTACTACTGGGATATGACAGAGTTGGGTATCGTGTATTAATCAATAACAAGATAATAGTTGCAAAGCATGTAGATATAGTCGAAAGCGACTCTAAGTACGTAGACCTCAAAGATGACTCCTTTGATGAAAAGGATGAGGAAATTGGTGAAGCTGATACAAGCAATGAATATCAGTCTCTCAGGCAGGAAGAAACTCCGTCACCCAAACCTAGTACTCCACCTCAAGAAGTTCGAAGATCCGCTCGACCAAGTACAAGTCAATTTAAGAGACTACCACTGGCCGAAAAAGTTGAAAGCAATTATGTTCATGAAGACATTTATGCAAACTATTGCGGCTTCGTAACCCCGGAATCGGTTGAAGAGGCACTAGCAAGTACAGACGCTTGTGATTGGCAGCAAGCTATGAACAATGAAATGAAAAGTTTAAATGAAAACAAAACGTGGACGTTAGTTGATTTGCCTTCTGGTAAAAATTTGATAGACGTAAAATGGGTTTTCAAACAGAAAGGTGATGGAACAAAGAAGGCACGTCTGGTAGCACGTGGGTTTCAACAGCAGGGCCACGTCCAAAATACGTATTCACCTGTATTCAAAATGCAAACGTTAACAATTCTGTTAGCATTTGGCTGTAAAAATTCAATACACATACATACATACATCAAATGGATGTAGAAACTGCTTTTTTAAATGGGGATGTTAAAAGTGAAGTATATGTCAAACAGCCTCAGGGCTATAGTAAAGGAACATCACAGGTGTTAAAGTTGCACAAAGCTCTGTACGGCCTTAAAGAAAGCCCCAGACAGTGGTATGAGTGTTTTCATGAATTCCTAAGAAAGCTGAACTTTGATAGAAACAATTTTGATTACTGTTTATATTTCAAGAAAACCGATAGATATACTTTATACATACTGCTATTTGTAGACGATCTTCTGATTTGTTGCAGAGATGAAACAGCTATAAGTGAAATCAAAAACATGCTCAGTAATAAATTTAAAATGAAAGACTTGGATAAAATTAAAACATATGTAGGAATAAATATCGAATATAATGTAAAACATATAACTTTGAAACTGAATCAAAAATCGTATATAGAGTCACTTTCAAGAAAGTACCAAATTGAAAACTCCAAGCAATATAAAACTCCTATGGAAACAAACCTTAAGTTGTTTCTTGAAAATATAGATTATAACGTGAAATACAGAAATATCATTGGAGCCAGACCTGATATTTCATTTAGCGTAAACTATCTTAGTCGTTTTCAAAATAGTTATAATGGTACACACTCTAAATATGCACTAAGAGTCATGAAATATTTGTATGCAACAAGAGATTTAAGTCTGAATTACAGCCTTTACTTCAATGAAAATGACATTTTAGATTGCTTCGTAGACTCTGATTGGGCAGGCGATGTTGTAGATAGAAAATCAACTACTGGTTTTATAGTCAGAATGTTTGGAAAAGTTATATATTGGAAATCACATAAGCAAAACTCTGTATGTAAATCTTCGACTTTTGCTGAATAGATTTGAGATTACAATTAAAACTCTAATCAGAATCTTCGAAGACAATTCCGGTGCCATTCAAATTGCTAAGAATGGCAACTATACTAAAAACTCCAAACACATTGAAGTGCATTATCACTTCATAAATGAAAATTATCAAAATAAAGTAATTGATGTCGTAAAAATAGATTCTGCCCACAACTTAGCAGATATTCTAACGAAATCACTTTGCCAACAAAAGTTCAATGAATTAAGACATTTACTAAATCTGAATTAAGTTATTGATAAGCAATTACAATTAAAATCTGCTAAAACATGTAAATGAAATACTGTTGAATTAAATTAATTAAGTCATTTATTATACTTGAATTAACATAATGATAAGTAACTACAATTGGTTTGAACTTGTTAAAACGTATGAAAGAGAATTGATTATTTTTGAATTGGTTCATAAATGTATGGAGGCGTGTTGAGTATATATGACACCCTATTTGTTTTACTATGGTACATTTACTCACCACTATTATACTATGTACTTATCGCTTTTATCGATACTTACGCACCTCTATACAATCGATAGTTACGCATCTCTATACAAATTATGAAATTATTTTTCCTTCTATTATCAACCTCCCAAAGGTAAAGCCACGAAAAATTACCAAATTAAATAAAATACAAACTCTGCCAACAACAGGTCTTTTATTTAACATATTTTACTGTGGGACTGGCACAACCTACAATATCTGCTATTATTAAAGAGGTTTTATATGTATTTGAGATATGTACATGTTTTTGAAAATGGATCACAACCCAAATGACTAAAGAGAAACCCCGTGCATTTTATGAAAAAACTGGATTCCCGAGAGGGACTCACGTTCGCATCATTTCACCAAAAAAAAAAGAAATACAGCATCTTTACTTAAACAAAAAAGGCTACTACAGCTTAAACGTCATGATTGTAAAAGAAAAGACATGAAAAATTGATACCTATGTAATTTATTTATTTATTATTTAATTTATTTCGGCGGCCGCCATAGCCGAGTGTGTAGCGCTTTATTCGGTGGGTCCCAGGTTCGAATCCAGCTCTGGGCAAGTAACTTCCAAAAATTATAGAAAAAGTTTTTTCTAATAGCCCCTCGGCAGGCAATGGCAAGTTCGGCCAAAATCGCTTCAGCGGTTATAGCGCCAATTAAGTAAGTAAGTAAGTGATTTCAAAATGGTTATCCAGTATGTGGATGCTAGATACGCCGGCGCAAACCATGATTATTTTGTATTTAATATGAGGCATTTGAAACTGCTTTTGCAGAGAAAAAACCAGAGGAATTCCTGGATTTTAGGTAAGACTAGTTTTCACATTTAATAAAAAAAATTATTGTAAAAATATTTAAAGGCGACTGTGGGTACCGGATTCACCATAATCTCGCTACAATGCAAAACATTCTAAGCCCCGAAATACTGTAGAGTGGACAGTTGGAGTACTAAAGAGGAGATTTCGTTGCATTTCATTTGCGCGTGGCTTGCATTATTCACCAGAAAAAGCTACACAAATTGCAAATGCTTGTTGCGTTTTACACAATATTTGCCACCCCTTTCGACTAGAGCTCTCTGAAGAAATACCAGTGCGGAACTAAGCAATGAAAACCTAACAATGGAAAGTGAAGACGAGAATGCAGCCAGAATAATTCGCAATGATATTATGTTATCCCTATAAAATGAATAAATTTTGATCACTATTTTCGTGCGTACCTTGCCCTGTGATTGTTGTGTTAGCGCCAAACTTTGTGTTTATTAAAAAGTTTTGTTGAAGTTCTCTTTTATTAATTTGCTGTAAAAATTCGTCTGCAATGTCAGAAGTTCGCCTTCTGCTAAATTAGCTAAATTGGATGAGGTGTTACTCTTTCTACTGTCTTCGCCAAAATAAAAGAGATTGAAGCTAAATTATAGAGACAAACGGATCATCTTTTGCCGCTGGTTGAGAGTGTTTGCCTAAAACTGGTGGACCTTGAGATCGAACTATCGAAGAGAAATGATGATTAAATCAGTTTGTTTGCTGCTAAAATAGCTGAGACGGGTGCATATACATATTATTTCGTTCGAGGCGAATATGAAAATAGCGTAAAATGATATTGCCACTCTACAACAACAGTTGTCTCAAGTCATGCTGCAGGTAGCTGCTCCAGATGTTATTGCTGATGCTGTTGCGTTTGGTGTGCCGTTCACTGTGGGAGAAAACCAGAAGAGAATATATAATCAAATTTGTCTCAATGCATTTTCTAACACCGCAAGTTCGTGATATATTTCGCACAAAGCCCCTTCTGCGAGTCCGAATAATGCAATTGTCATAAAATTTCACTCACCGTTTGACCGAAATCGCACTCTTCGCGCTTTTGGTGAGTATCGTAGGCGAACGAAATCAAGAGTGTCCCTTAGCCCAATTGGGTTTGAAGGGCACTTTCATATTTTTGAAAGTCTCACGAAAGATAATAGGAACATATTGCATGAGGCCATCAAAGTGCCCAGAAAGGAAAGCTCTTATCTGTGAAAGGAACAAACAAATAACATGTGGAGAGAACTTGATGCATTTTCGGTAGTTATTACTAAATATATGTTTTTTATTATTTTTGTTATTATTGTAAAGTTAGCACATCTTAGTTTCTGTTTATTTCTGTCTTATGCTTCTGTTTATATTTGTTGTCTTAAAGTTGCCTTGTATTTGTTTAGTCATGACTGCGAATACCAGCAAGGCGTTTACCGTTGTTGATTGTAGCCGTGCCGTGATGAATGTTTTATGTAATCGCCAAAAAGGCTTAAAAATAGTTCATTTTAATGCGTGAAGCTTAAATGCTGAAAAAATGGACAATGTGAGATGAACGTTTCGGTTTTCGTCTGTTGATATTATTTGTGTATCTGAAACTTGGTTCAGAAATGACATAAATGAGATTAATTTTGACATTAAAAATTATAAATTGCTTCGGAATGATAGGATAGGCAAAAAAGGAGCAGTGGCTATATACTGCAAGAGCCACCTAAGGACAAAGTTATTATCTCAGTCTTGCAGAAATAATGTAGAATACTTGACTATTGAATTATAAGACCCTGTTTCATTTTGATTTTTTTGATTATTTGTTCCCTGTAGCTGTTGATTATGATAACATTATTGTTTGTGGAGAGTTTAGTGTTAACCCAGATAGCGGCGGAAATTTTTTTTGATAACTTCAATTTATATTTCGAAACTTAAATATTCATGGGTTTCTAAACACTTTTTATTCAATAACATTTTTTCTTAAAACCTATAGTTTTCCCGATATCGGGTGTCCTTTTAAAAGGACAGTAGCTTAATACACTATATTTATTTATTTTTAATTTTTTTAGTTTGACTACATTGGAACATAACGAAGTTGCTATTTTTTCTCAATAATATAATAAAAAAGAATTTGTAAAGCAAAGAAACCGACTTATATTAAGTTGGAGTGTGATACGCCTAGAAGCACTCCTTTAGATGTAAAGTGACATTGCTTGATGCAAAAAACGTTGGCCTTCTTATGGCAATAGCTGCAACGAGTTTGCTGTTCCTTGTAATCTACTAGATGCCCTTGCCCCTCAAATCGCGAGTACATATGAAGGTTGGCGCTGGACTTGCTTGAACCCCTCTTTGAGGATTTTTTAAAAGATTCTAGAAAACCGTTTGCAATCACTCTTCTGAAAGCTAAATGGTCCATGTTTCCGCCGTACGAGCGATATAATGACCAGCTATTTTGTTCAGCGATGTCTCCATGTCTATACAATGACAGATGAGCGGAAAATACTACTTTTTTCCTCTAATAGAAGTTCGGTACAGCCCGATGTTTTGGTCGGATCTGTCAACTCCACCCATGTTTTTGCGAATAGCGAGATACTGGAAATGACGGCAGCACTTCACAGTTGTTTGAAGCTATTGTAACAATTGTCTATCCACTTACAAACTACGACTGAGTTGTCAACAGTGGTTGCGTACTCAAAAAACCACGATCCTTCCGCTTTAATGCCTTTGAGTGTTGCAAAGGACAGTCTTTTCCCAGTCTGTTTTCTCTCATTGTTCCCACTGTTTTGACTTTTCGTAGCTTCAGCTCTTCTAGCAATTTTATTGACGTAAAGAAATTGTCAAAATATATTTCGAATTGAACGTTGGGACATCTGTCTTGCAATACATCGACGAATTGAAGAACAACACTGGCACCCAGTCCTAAGTGCTTATACTTGCTGTCCAAAGGAGTGGAAGCCCCTTAATAAGGCTTGCCGCGGATGAACTGTTTTGCACCGTGATGCCCATAATATGGTACCATTGATTCGTCAATGCTATGGAATTCTTCATGTGGAGCATGGATTATAAAATTCTTGCCAATAGCATCAAAAAGTGGTCGAACTTTTGCGAATCCGTCTTCCTCTTGTAGGTTGGTATTGTCGCAGCAATGGATATTTTGCATTATGAAACGGAAACGATTTATTGTCATCGATTCACATATGATCTCACTGTTGACGTCTTTAGCGTTTTCCCGCCTCGGAACTCGAATATACCCACTCAACAGCAAAACTCCAACGAAACAGCGCATTTCATCTTGCGTCATGGCTATTTGCATACATGTTTGTGTATTCAAGAAGCAAGTTATTTATTTATTTAAAAAAATTTGCTTAAAGAGTAAATCTTACAAGCTAATTGTGGAATAAAGCAATAGCATCGAGGCCTTACGCTTAACATCTATGTACGGATTTATGTTACTTTTCTATTTTAGATTCTATGGTATAGATTGGTTACTTTAAGGAATTTAGTGATTAAGGATATTGAATCAGAGGTTGGGGAAGATAGGTGGGTCAGTGGGTTTGAGTTGCTGAAGACTTGTCTTCTATGGGCGGAGTATATTGGGCAGTGGAGAAGGATATGGGGTATGGTGATTTTTATGTCCGCTTTGCACGTACATGCAGCTGGGTTGGAGTTGGTCATGAGATGTCCGTGTGTAGTCTTTGTGTGGCCAAGGCGAAGTCGCCCAAATTTTATTACGTTCAGTCGAGTCACTTTATTTTTATTTCTTGTTATAAAGTCTGTTATATGGGTTTGTGTGTGGTTTACTTGTTGGTACCAGTCATTAGTTAAGGTCCATTCATGGTAGTGTTTGTTGTAGAAGTGTTTTCTTATATGTTTTTTTATGTCAGTTAAATTGAAGTTTTCTGTCGTTGTTACTGGGGCTAGATGTGAACAAGCAAGTTAAATATATCATCGTCAAATAGTTTCATACAAATTTCCATGGGATCTGGATTTTGATGGCATTCTGAAATTACCTCCCATAGTGGTAGGCTAGGAACCATATCCGTTTGGTGCCACTTATACACACACCTTTTTTTTGCCGGCCTTGGCTCTGCAACCCTTTTGCGCTTCACTAGGTCCGCTAAATTAATATTGTCGTCGCTATCGTCATTGCTCTCTTTATGCCTAATTTCGGCCCCTGCACGCAACTGACCGCCTGGTAAATTGTTGAGGCACACATTATCTTCTTCGCCACTGTCTTCATCCGTTACATTAGCGTTAGCGTTGTCGGGGGTCCGATGTAAACGATGCCAGGAGCCTCATCATCACTCCATAGATTCACTTCTTCCAAAATTTCATTTAGCTTCAATGCCTTTCGGTTTGACTTACTGAAAAAAAGCATAAATAATATGCAATTAAAATTATAAGAATAGGTAGTACATTTTGCCACTGTTCTTTAAAAAAAAAAAAAAAAACAATTAACTGGATGGAAATAATTTACTTACATATTTTTTTCCACTGCGCACTATTAAAAAAATCACTCTTCGCAAAGCACTCAATAAGTAACTTAAACACGTGGAACTGCTTTCATCAACTAACGCTTTCGATTTGGGAAACTAGGTAACAAAGCATAAACAAAAATTATATAAAAAACATTCAAAAAATGCACGTGCATAACGGTGCATTTCTCTCATTTCTGATTACATTTTTGTGGCCTTTTAAAAGGACGGTGGCCCAAGTGGTTTAATTTGCTACGCTCTCACTCGTATAGTTCAAGTTTAGTTGATGATGTGTCTAGAGTTGGGTTGTCATTCGGTAATGTATCTATACCAACGAGGTATGGAGGTAGTTGTTGTCCCAGTCTACTTGACTATTTCATTGTGCCTGACCCTGCTATCATATTAAAATTTGACCAGATATCTTTTATATCGGATCATGACTTAATATTCTGCTTATTTGACATTAAGCTTGACCACAACAATAAACCTACCAGCACGTATAATTTTTTTGACTGTCGTTTTTTAAATGTCAATAGTCTGTTTGATCATATGTATGTCGAAAATAGATTGGTCTACCTGCTGGAGTTACAGCTCAGTGAATGAAAAGCTTTCATTTCTAAATAATAATATTTTGCATGCGCTTAGTAGCTACATATGTATGTCCATGTCAGAACCTCGGAGAATCGGGTTTCGTCTTGCCCATGGTCCTACTCCGTGTGGAAAAAGCATCGCACGGACTCAAAGTGGTGTGCTTTTAAGGCGATTAGAAACGAAACGACGCTGACAATAAGAATAGAAAAACACAAGTTTTTTTGCAAAACAACTCTGCCTCTCACTTCCTAACAGTGTCCTGTGGCGGAACTTAAAAAAGTTACGTATTCATGTAAGTGATACCTTAAATGACTCTTTCGTAAATTTTGCCTCTCCGCCTTGTACTCTTACATCTTACCCAACATTACCTGGAGATGTTGTTTTTTCCGGTTGCATGTTCGAGTTTCGTAAATTTACTTCTCCGTCTTATACTCTTACCTCTTACCCAAGATTACCTGGTGACAGGGACCTAAAATAACTGTTATGATGTTCTCAAAAAATTTAAAAGTCAAAGTCTTTAAATGTTCGTAGAAGGAAATTGTTGATATCATTGTCATCCTCATGATGTCCTCTGCAAGGATCAAGGATGCTTTTTAATTTTTTAACTTTTAAAGTAAAAGTACAATTATAACTGTTAAATTCTGACTTTTATTTTTTTAGTCAGATAATAACAGTTAAACCAAGCCAAATATTTTTTTTGTCAAAAATAAAAGGCTTGGCCAGATAGCGATAAAACCATTGAACCTATATAAATACATTTGGTACCAATCGATGGGTCTTATTTTCTAGAATTCAAAAATATATATTTTGTTTGAGTCAAAAACTGACGCAGTTAAATTCTCTATAGTAATGTAGTACTTCGATGGTATCTCGATGTTCTTTTTGCAACACTTTTCAATTATTTCGTTAAAAACATTTCCAGTTTCCTCACAAAACAAAACAAATTTTATGTATTGTATAAAACTCATATACAATAGCTTTTTATTAAAGGGTTGTGAAATTATGGCATTATATTGTTGTTGAGCTTTAAAAGGCAAAAGGTTTCTACATTTTTATCGGACAGATTATAGCGTAAGTCGGTTAAAATGAGCTTTAATGCCGAAAAAGCTCGTTCGACACTGACTTGTGTTGCAGGCACTGAATGCACGGCAAAAGCGAGCTTTCTTAAATATGGAAATGAATATTTTTTGCTGTTCCAGTATTCTATGATATCTGCATCTAAATCAATTCGCTTTTCCTTATAGGTGTCAATCTCATAGAATGATTTTCTCAGTTCGTCCCTGAGCTCGATGGATTCCTCGTCTGATGACGAGTTTGCAACTTCAAGTTCTCGGATGCAGCTTCTTAAGAGGGAAGATGAACTTTGCATTGAATATTCGTCAACAAAAAGTGCCGTGTCTTCACTCTGCGGATTATCCTCAGGGGGAGAATTGTGATTCTAAAAAAAAAGGAATTACAAAAGGCATTTTAAATAATTATATTTATTAAAAACAACCTTTTTTAAATTCTCCATTCGTTGAGCAAGTCCTCTGAGGTGGTTTCTTGCACATGGGTTTTTAAGGTTTTTCAACATGAATTGTCGAGACAGGAGTGCATTGATCCACTAATTTTGCCTTTGGACGTTGAATCACACCACTTAGGTCGTCAAGCAGATTAAAAATCATTTTCATTACTATGTTACTGTTTTCATTACTGATCGCTAAATATAAAATGCAACCCTCGTACTGTGCGTATGGTTATAACATGCATACACATATGTACAGTGTTGGAAAAAAATAGGGACACAGCAATGGTTATCAAGTTTTTAACTTTACGTTAACTTTAGACGAAATCTATATATATGTCTAAAAGAAAGTGTCCGAAGCGATGTAATCCCATAACTCGAGAGTGACCAAACCGATTTTAATGATTTGTACTTTGATGGAAAGGTATTTTATCAGTACGGGTTTGAAAAAAAAAGAAAAAAAAATCGAAAAAAGGTCAAAAAATCATAATTTCAAAATGTTTTATTTTGACCACCCAGCGCTGTCAACGTTGACTAAAAAACTGTTGACGTTGACGTTGTTGTCCATTTTACATGGACTTGACGTTTCGCTTCCCCTCTATTTTATTCATACATACCTTCACTGTGGCATTTGATTCAGTTGCGCAGTTTCTTCATTTCTTGCTGTTTCACCGTCCATATTGCACTTTGCGAATTCGTGTTTTGTTCGATCGAATAACGTTTGCCGGCCATTGCGCATTACAGATTCGGATTTTTTCATTACGATTTGGTGAGTTTTTGTGAATTAAAATTGATAACAAGAATATATAGAAGAATAGAAATGCATGTCAAATTTGCTAAAAGCTTTAAATAATTCTTTGATATACCTAATTCATTCTATAAGTCCACCAAAACACTTCTGAAAATTTTAGGAATTAATTCCTCAATTTTTCAAATGTTTTCTTCAATACTAACAAATCGGTAGGTTGAAAATCAACAAATTATGATACATAGGCGATTTTAGTCAGTGAGCAACCATAAGTTGCGGTAGCTGAGTAGGTAGCATGAGAATGATCCATTCGCGCGAACATTGCTCTACTCTCAGATGCCGGGTTATTACACTTGGAATGTTCGATACAGCCCGATGTTTTGGTCGGATCTGTCAACTCCACCCATGTTTTTGCGAATAGCGAGATACTGGAAATGACGGCAGCACTTCACAGTTGTTTGAAGCTATTGTAACAATTGTCTATCCACTTACAAACTACGACTGAGTTGTCAACAGTGGTTGCGTACTCAAAAAACCACGATCCTTCCGCTTTAATGCCTTTGAGTGTTGCAAAGGACAGTCTTTTCCCAGTCTGTTTTCTCTCATTGTTCCCACTGTTTTGACTTTTCGTAGCTTCAGCTCTTCTAGCAATTTTATTGACGTAAAGAAATTGTCAAAATATATTTCGAATTGAACGTTGGGACATCTGTCTTGCAATACATCGACGAATTGAAGAACAACACTGGCACCCAGTCCTAAGTGCTTATACTTGCTGTCCAAAGGAGTGGAAGCCCCTTAATAAGGCTTGCCGCGGATGAACTGTTTTGCACCGTGATGCCCATAATATGGTACCATTGATTCGTCAATGCTATGGAATTCTTCATGTGGAGCATGGATTATAAAATTCTTGCCAATAGCATCAAAAAGTGGTCGAACTTTTGCGAATCCGTCTTCCTCTTGTAGGTTGGTATTGTCGCAGCAATGGATATTTTGCATTATGAAACGGAAACGATTTATTGTCATCGATTCACATATGATCTCACTGTTGACGTCTTTAGCGTTTTCCCGCCTCGGAACTCGAATATACCCACTCAACAGCAAAACTCCAACGAAACAGCGCATTTCATCTTGCGTCATGGCTATTTGCATACATGTTTGTGTATTCAAGAAGCAAGTTATTTATTTATTTAAAAAAATTTGCTTAAAGAGTAAATCTTACAAGCTAATTGTGGAATAAAGCAATAGCATCGAGGCCTTACGCTTAACATCTATGTACGGATTTATGTTACTTTTCTATTTTAGATTCTATGGTATAGATTGGTTACTTTAAGGAATTTAGTGATTAAGGATATTGAATCAGAGGTTGGGGAAGATAGGTGGGTCAGTGGGTTTGAGTTGCTGAAGACTTGTCTTCTATGGGCGGAGTATATTGGGCAGTGGAGAAGGATATGGGGTATGGTGATTTTTATGTCCGCTTTGCACGTACATGCAGCTGGGTTGGAGTTGGTCATGAGATGTCCGTGTGTAGTCTTTGTGTGGCCAAGGCGAAGTCGCCCAAATTTTATTACGTTCAGTCGAGTCACTTTATTTTTATTTCTTGTTATAAAGTCTGTTATATGGGTTTGTGTGTGGTTTACTTGTTGGTACCAGTCATTAGTTAAGGTCCATTCATGGTAGTGTTTGTTGTAGAAGTGTTTTCTTATATGTTTTTTTATGTCAGTTAAATTGAAGTTTTCTGTCGTTGTTACTGGGGCTAGATGTGAACAAGCAAGTTAAATATATCATCGTCAAATAGTTTCATACAAATTTCCATGGGATCTGGATTTTGATGGCATTCTGAAATTACCTCCCATAGTGGTAGGCTAGGAACCATATCCGTTTGGTGCCACTTATACACACACCTTTTTTTTGCCGGCCTTGGCTCTGCAACCCTTTTGCGCTTCACTAGGTCCGCTAAATTAATATTGTCGTCGCTATCGTCATTGCTCTCTTTATGCCTAATTTCGGCCCCTGCACGCAACTGACCGCCTGGTAAATTGTTGAGGCACACATTATCTTCTTCGCCACTGTCTTCATCCGTTACATTAGCGTTAGCGTTGTCGGGGGTCCGATGTAAACGATGCCAGGAGCCTCATCATCACTCCATAGATTCACTTCTTCCAAAATTTCATTTAGCTTCAATGCCTTTCGGTTTGACTTACTGAAAAAAAGCATAAATAATATGCAATTAAAATTATAAGAATAGGTAGTACATTTTGCCACTGTTCTTTAAAAAAAAAAAAAAAAAACAATTAACTGGATGGAAATAATTTACTTACATATTTTTTTCCACTGCGCACTATTAAAAAAATCACTCTTCGCAAAGCACTCAATAAGTAACTTAAACACGTGGAACTGCTTTCATCAACTAACGCTTTCGATTTGGGAAACTAGGTAACAAAGCATAAACAAAAATTATATAAAAAACATTCAAAAAATGCACGTGCATAACGGTGCATTTCTCTCATTTCTGATTACATTTTTGTGGCCTTTTAAAAGGACGGTGGCCCAAGTGGTTTAATTTGCTACGCTCTCACTCGTATAGTTCAAGTTTAGTTGATGATGTGTCTAGAGTTGGGTTGTCATTCGGTAATGTATCTATACCAACGAGGTATGGAGGTAGTTGTTGTCCTAGTCTACTTGACTATTTCATTGTGCCTGACCCTGCTATCATATTAAAATTTGACCAGATATCTTTTATATCGGATCATGACTTAATATTCTGCTTATTTGACATTAAGCTTGACCACAACAATAAACCTACCAGCACGTATAATTTTTTTGACTGTCGTTTTTTAAATGTCAATAGTCTGTTTGATCATATGTATGTCGAAAATAGATTGGTCTACCTGCTGGAGTTACAGCTCAGTGAATGAAAAGCTTTCATTTCTAAATAATAATATTTTGCATGCGCTTAGTAGCTACATATGTATGTCCATGTCAGAACCTCGGAGAATCGGGTTTCGTCTTGCCCATGGTCCTACTCCGTGTGGAAAAAGCATCGCACGGACTCAAAGTGGTGTGCTTTTAAGGCGATTAGAAACGAAACGACGCTGACAATAAGAATAGAAAAACACAAGTTTTTTTGCAAAACAACTCTGCCTCTCACTTCCTAACAGTGTCCTGTGGCGGAACTTAAAAAAGTTACGTATTCATGTAAGTGATACCTTAAATGACTCTTTCGTAAATTTTGCCTCTCCGCCTTGTACTCTTACATCTTACCCAACATTACCTGGAGATGTTGTTTTTTCCGGTTGCATGTTCGAGTTTCGTAAATTTACTTCTCCGTCTTATACTCTTACCTCTTACCCAAGATTACCTGGTGACAGGGACCTAAAATAACTGTTATGATGTTCTCAAAAAATTTAAAAGTCAAAGTCTTTAAATGTTCGTAGAAGGAAATTGTTGATATCATTGTCATCCTCATGATGTCCTCTGCAAGGATCAAGGATGCTTTTTAATTTTTTAACTTTTAAAGTAAAAGTACAATTATAACTGTTAAATTCTGACTTTTATTTTTTTAGTCAGATAATAACAGTTAAACCAAGCCAAATATTTTTTTTGTCAAAAATAAAAGGCTTGGCCAGATAGCGATAAAACCATTGAACCTATATAAATACATTTGGTACCAATCGATGGGTCTTATTTTCTAGAATTCAAAAATATATATTTTGTTTGAGTCAAAAACTGACGCAGTTAAATTCTCTATAGTAATGTAGTACTTCGATGGTATCTCGATGTTCTTTTTGCAACACTTTTCAATTATTTCGTTAAAAACATTTCCAGTTTCCTCACAAAACAAAACAAATTTTATGTATTGTATAAAACTCATATACAATAGCTTTTTATTAAAGGGTTGTGAAATTATGGCATTATATTGTTGTTGAGCTTTAAAAGGCAAAAGGTTTCTACATTTTTATCGGACAGATTATAGCGTAAGTCGGTTAAAATGAGCTTTAATGCCGAAAAAGCTCGTTCGACACTGACTTGTGTTGCAGGCACTGAATGCACGGCAAAAGCGAGCTTTCTTAAATATGGAAATGAATATTTTTTGCTGTTCCAGTATTCTATGATATCTGCATCTAAATCAATTCGCTTTTCCTTATAGGTGTCAATCTCATAGAATGATTTTCTCAGTTCGTCCCTGAGCTCGATGGATTCCTCGTCTGATGACGAGTTTGCAACTTCAAGTTCTCGGATGCAGCTTCTTAAGAGGGAAGATGAACTTTGCATTGAATATTCGTCAACAAAAAGTGCCGTGTCTTCACTCTGCGGATTATCCTCAGGGGGAGAATTGTGATTCTAAAAAAAAAGGAATTACAAAAGGCATTTTAAATAATTATATTTATTAAAAACAACCTTTTTTAAATTCTCCATTCGTTGAGCAAGTCCTCTGAGGTGGTTTCTTGCACATGGGTTTTTAAGGTTTTTCAACATGAATTGTCGAGACAGGAGTGCATTGATCCACTAATTTTGCCTTTGGACGTTGAATCACACCACTTAGGTCGTCAAGCAGATTAAAAATCATTTTCATTACTATGTTACTGTTTTCATTACTGATCGCTAAATATAAAATGCAACCCTCGTACTGTGCGTATGGTTATAACATGCATACACATATGTACAGTGTTGGAAAAAAATAGGGACACAGCAATGGTTATCAAGTTTTTAACTTTACGTTAACTTTAGACGAAATCTATATATATGTCTAAAAGAAAGTGTCCGAAGCGATGTAATCCCATAACTCGAGAGTGACCAAACCGATTTTAATGATTTGTACTTTGATGGAAAGGTATTTTATCAGTACGGGTTTGAAAAAAAAAGAAAAAAAAATCGAAAAAAGGTCAAAAAATCATAATTTCAAAATGTTTTATTTTGACCACCCAGCGCTGTCAACGTTGACTAAAAAACTGTTGACGTTGACGTTGTTGTCCATTTTACATGGACTTGACGTTTCGCTTCCCCTCTATTTTATTCATACATACCTTCACTGTGGCATTTGATTCAGTTGCGCAGTTTCTTCATTTCTTGCTGTTTCACCGTCCATATTGCACTTTGCGAATTCGTGTTTTGTTCGATCGAATAACGTTTGCCGGCCATTGCGCATTACAGATTCGGATTTTTTCATTACGATTTGGTGAGTTTTTGTGAATTAAAATTGATAACAAGAATATATAGAAGAATAGAAATGCATGTCAAATTTGCTAAAAGCTTTAAATAATTCTTTGATATACCTAATTCATTCTATAAGTCCACCAAAACACTTCTGAAAATTTTAGGAATTAATTCCTCAATTTTTCAAATGTTTTCTTCAATACTAACAAATCGGTAGGTTGAAAATCAACAAATTATGATACATAGGCGATTTTAGTCAGTGAGCAACCATAAGTTGCGGTAGCTGAGTAGGTAGCATGAGAATGATCCATTCGCGCGAACATTGCTCTACTCTCAGATGCCGGGTTATTACACTTGGAATGTTCGATACAGCCCGATGTTTTGGTCGGATCTGTCAACTCCACCCATGTTTTTGCGAATAGCGAGATACTGGAAATGACGGCAGCACTTCACAGTTGTTTGAAGCTATTGTAACAATTGTCTATCCACTTACAAACTACGACTGAGTTGTCAACAGTGGTTGCGTACTCAAAAAACCACGATCCTTCCGCTTTAATGCCTTTGAGTGTTGCAAAGGACAGTCTTTTCCCAGTCTGTTTTCTCTCATTGTTCCCACTGTTTTGACTTTTCGTAGCTTCAGCTCTTCTAGCAATTTTATTGACGTAAAGAAATTGTCAAAATATATTTCGAATTGAACGTTGGGACATCTGTCTTGCAATACATCGACGAATTGAAGAACAACACTGGCACCCAGTCCTAAGTGCTTATACTTGCTGTCCAAAGGAGTGGAAGCCCCTTAATAAGGCTTGCCGCGGATGAACTGTTTTGCACCGTGATGCCCATAATATGGTACCATTGATTCGTCAATGCTATGGAATTCTTCATGTGGAGCATGGATTATAAAATTCTTGCCAATAGCATCAAAAAGTGGTCGAACTTTTGCGAATCCGTCTTCCTCTTGTAGGTTGGTATTGTCGCAGCAATGGATATTTTGCATTATGAAACGGAAACGATTTATTGTCATCGATTCACATATGATCTCACTGTTGACGTCTTTAGCGTTTTCCCGCCTCGGAACTCGAATATACCCACTCAACAGCAAAACTCCAACGAAACAGCGCATTTCATCTTGCGTCATGGCTATTTGCATACATGTTTGTGTATTCAAGAAGCAAGTTATTTATTTATTTAAAAAAATTTGCTTAAAGAGTAAATCTTACAAGCTAATTGTGGAATAAAGCAATAGCATCGAGGCCTTACGCTTAACATCTATGTACGGATTTATGTTACTTTTCTATTTTAGATTCTATGGTATAGATTGGTTACTTTAAGGAATTTAGTGATTAAGGATATTGAATCAGAGGTTGGGGAAGATAGGTGGGTCAGTGGGTTTGAGTTGCTGAAGACTTGTCTTCTATGGGCGGAGTATATTGGGCAGTGGAGAAGGATATGGGGTATGGTGATTTTTATGTCCGCTTTGCACGTACATGCAGCTGGGTTGGAGTTGGTCATGAGATGTCCGTGTGTAGTCTTTGTGTGGCCAAGGCGAAGTCGCCCAAATTTTATTACGTTCAGTCGAGTCACTTTATTTTTATTTCTTGTTATAAAGTCTGTTATATGGGTTTGTGTGTGGTTTACTTGTTGGTACCAGTCATTAGTTAAGGTCCATTCATGGTAGTGTTTGTTGTAGAAGTGTTTTCTTATATGTTTTTTTATGTCAGTTAAATTGAAGTTTTCTGTCGTTGTTACTGGGGCTAGATGTGAACAAGCAAGTTAAATATATCATCGTCAAATAGTTTCATACAAATTTCCATGGGATCTGGATTTTGATGGCATTCTGAAATTACCTCCCATAGTGGTAGGCTAGGAACCATATCCGTTTGGTGCCACTTATACACACACCTTTTTTTTGCCGGCCTTGGCTCTGCAACCCTTTTGCGCTTCACTAGGTCCGCTAAATTAATATTGTCGTCGCTATCGTCATTGCTCTCTTTATGCCTAATTTCGGCCCCTGCACGCAACTGACCGCCTGGTAAATTGTTGAGGCACACATTATCTTCTTCGCCACTGTCTTCATCCGTTACATTAGCGTTAGCGTTGTCGGGGGTCCGATGTAAACGATGCCAGGAGCCTCATCATCACTCCATAGATTCACTTCTTCCAAAATTTCATTTAGCTTCAATGCCTTTCGGTTTGACTTACTGAAAAAAAGCATAAATAATATGCAATTAAAATTATAAGAATAGGTAGTACATTTTGCCACTGTTCTTTAAAAAAAAAAAAAAAAAACAATTAACTGGATGGAAATAATTTACTTACATATTTTTTTCCACTGCGCACTATTAAAAAAATCACTCTTCGCAAAGCACTCAATAAGTAACTTAAACACGTGGAACTGCTTTCATCAACTAACGCTTTCGATTTGGGAAACTAGGTAACAAAGCATAAACAAAAATTATATAAAAAACATTCAAAAAATGCACGTGCATAACGGTGCATTTCTCTCATTTCTGATTACATTTTTGTGGCCTTTTAAAAGGACGGTGGCCCAAGTGGTTTAATTTGCTACGCTCTCACTCGTATAGTTCAAGTTTAGTTGATGATGTGTCTAGAGTTGGGTTGTCATTCGGTAATGTATCTATACCAACGAGGTATGGAGGTAGTTGTTGTCCTAGTCTACTTGACTATTTCATTGTGCCTGACCCTGCTATCATATTAAAATTTGACCAGATATCTTTTATATCGGATCATGACTTAATATTCTGCTTATTTGACATTAAGCTTGACCACAACAATAAACCTACCAGCACGTATAATTTTTTTGACTGTCGTTTTTTAAATGTCAATAGTCTGTTTGATCATATGTATGTCGAAAATAGATTGGTCTACCTGCTGGAGTTACAGCTCAGTGAATGAAAAGCTTTCATTTCTAAATAATAATATTTTGCATGCGCTTAGTAGCTACATATGTATGTCCATGTCAGAACCTCGGAGAATCGGGTTTCGTCTTGCCCATGGTCCTACTCCGTGTGGAAAAAGCATCGCACGGACTCAAAGTGGTGTGCTTTTAAGGCGATTAGAAACGAAACGACGCTGACAATAAGAATAGAAAAACACAAGTTTTTTTGCAAAACAACTCTGCCTCTCACTTCCTAACAGTGTCCTGTGGCGGAACTTAAAAAAGTTACGTATTCATGTAAGTGATACCTTAAATGACTCTTTCGTAAATTTTGCCTCTCCGCCTTGTACTCTTACATCTTACCCAACATTACCTGGAGATGTTGTTTTTTCCGGTTGCATGTTCGAGTTTCGTAAATTTACTTCTCCGTCTTATACTCTTACCTCTTACCCAAGATTACCTGGTGACAGGGACCTAAAATAACTGTTATGATGTTCTCAAAAAATTTAAAAGTCAAAGTCTTTAAATGTTCGTAGAAGGAAATTGTTGATATCATTGTCATCCTCATGATGTCCTCTGCAAGGATCAAGGATGCTTTTTAATTTTTTAACTTTTAAAGTAAAAGTACAATTATAACTGTTAAATTCTGACTTTTATTTTTTTAGTCAGATAATAACAGTTAAACCAAGCCAAATATTTTTTTTGTCAAAAATAAAAGGCTTGGCCAGATAGCGATAAAACCATTGAACCTATATAAATACATTTGGTACCAATCGATGGGTCTTATTTTCTAGAATTCAAAAATATATATTTTGTTTGAGTCAAAAACTGACGCAGTTAAATTCTCTATAGTAATGTAGTACTTCGATGGTATCTCGATGTTCTTTTTGCAACACTTTTCAATTATTTCGTTAAAAACATTTCCAGTTTCCTCACAAAACAAAACAAATTTTATGTATTGTATAAAACTCATATACAATAGCTTTTTATTAAAGGGTTGTGAAATTATGGCATTATATTGTTGTTGAGCTTTAAAAGGCAAAAGGTTTCTACATTTTTATCGGACAGATTATAGCGTAAGTCGGTTAAAATGAGCTTTAATGCCGAAAAAGCTCGTTCGACACTGACTTGTGTTGCAGGCACTGAATGCACGGCAAAAGCGAGCTTTCTTAAATATGGAAATGAATATTTTTTGCTGTTCCAGTATTCTATGATATCTGCATCTAAATCAATTCGCTTTTCCTTATAGGTGTCAATCTCATAGAATGATTTTCTCAGTTCGTCCCTGAGCTCGATGGATTCCTCGTCTGATGACGAGTTTGCAACTTCAAGTTCTCGGATGCAGCTTCTTAAGAGGGAAGATGAACTTTGCATTGAATATTCGTCAACAAAAAGTGCCGTGTCTTCACTCTGCGGATTATCCTCAGGGGGAGAATTGTGATTCTAAAAAAAAAGGAATTACAAAAGGCATTTTAAATAATTATATTTATTAAAAACAACCTTTTTTAAATTCTCCATTCGTTGAGCAAGTCCTCTGAGGTGGTTTCTTGCACATGGGTTTTTAAGGTTTTTCAACATGAATTGTCGAGACAGGAGTGCATTGATCCACTAATTTTGCCTTTGGACGTTGAATCACACCACTTAGGTCGTCAAGCAGATTAAAAATCATTTTCATTACTATGTTACTGTTTTCATTACTGATCGCTAAATATAAAATGCAACCCTCGTACTGTGCGTATGGTTATAACATGCATACACATATGTACAGTGTTGGAAAAAAATAGGGACACAGCAATGGTTATCAAGTTTTTAACTTTACGTTAACTTTAGACGAAATCTATATATATGTCTAAAAGAAAGTGTCCGAAGCGATGTAATCCCATAACTCGAGAGTGACCAAACCGATTTTAATGATTTGTACTTTGATGGAAAGGTATTTTATCAGTACGGGTTTGAAAAAAAAAGAAAAAAAAATCGAAAAAAGGTCAAAAAATCATAATTTCAAAATGTTTTATTTTGACCACCCAGCGCTGTCAACGTTGACTAAAAAACTGTTGACGTTGACGTTGTTGTCCATTTTACATGGACTTGACGTTTCGCTTCCCCTCTATTTTATTCATACATACCTTCACTGTGGCATTTGATTCAGTTGCGCAGTTTCTTCATTTCTTGCTGTTTCACCGTCCATATTGCACTTTGCGAATTCGTGTTTTGTTCGATCGAATAACGTTTGCCGGCCATTGCGCATTACAGATTCGGATTTTTTCATTACGATTTGGTGAGTTTTTGTGAATTAAAATTGATAACAAGAATATATAGAAGAATAGAAATGCATGTCAAATTTGCTAAAAGCTTTAAATAATTCTTTGATATACCTAATTCATTCTATAAGTCCACCAAAACACTTCTGAAAATTTTAGGAATTAATTCCTCAATTTTTCAAATGTTTTCTTCAATACTAACAAATCGGTAGGTTGAAAATCAACAAATTATGATACATAGGCGATTTTAGTCAGTGAGCAACCATAAGTTGCGGTAGCTGAGTAGGTAGCATGAGAATGATCCATTCGCGCGAACATTGCTCTACTCTCAGATGCCGGGTTATTACACTTGGAATGCTTCATCGAAAAAGTTTCAACGGCAAAAGCAAGGCGAGCGAGTTCCGGATTATCCAGATGTATTCTCAACAGATGCCATCGGTCGTATTTACACAGTGCATCCATCTAGAAATGCAGAATGTTTCTATTTGCGATTACTGTTGGTGAATGTTCGTGGGCCAACTTTATTCGAGTCACTTCGAACCGTCGATGGAATACTCTGTCCTACATATCGTGATGCCTGTCAACGTTTGCAATTGCTGGAGAATGATACACATTGGGATATGACTCTTGCTGATGCAATTATGTGCGCACCTGCAAATGAAATACGTTCATTGTTTGCAATCATAATTTCGACGTGTAATCCATCAAATCCGAAAGATTTGTGGGATAAATATAAGGACAACATGTCAGAGGATTTTTTGCATCGAGTGTTTCCGGATAGTGTTGTTAATTATTTGAATCACTATTGGTTAAGTGAACGCGCAATTGCTAATAACTCCGTTTTGCCATAACTCCGAATGAGATTAATTTTAAAATTCAAAATCAAATTGGTGGTCCAATGCATTCATTCAAATCTGTTGATTGTGTGGTAAATGAAGATGAAGCTACGAATTACCCCACTGAATTTCTGAATTCTTTGGATTTGCCTGGTATTCCGCAACAAATTTTACACCTAAAAGTTGGTTCAGTTGTGATTATGCTTCGAAATTTGCAACCTGCTAAATTGTGTAACGGAACGCGTTTGATTGTGAAGCAAATCATGAACAATATAATTCACGCAACAATTCTCAAAGGCAAGTTTAAAGGAGAACAAGTTCTCATTCCGCGTATTCCTTTGATACCGACAGACATGCCTTTCGAATTCAAACGCATTCAATTCCCAGTTCGTCTTGCGTTTGCCATGACAATTAACAAGGCTCAAGGCCAATCATTGGATGCTTGTGGTCTAAATTTAGAAAATTAATGTTTTTCACATGGCCTCTATGTAGCCTGTTCACGTGTGGTAAACCATCTGCTTTGATTGTGTTGGCACCGGAACAAAAAAGGAAAAATATTGTGTATCACAAAGTACTCGAATAAAGATGATTTTTTGCTAAGAAAATTTTTTATTTAAAAAAATAATTTATTTAATGTTTAGTTAAATGGAATGTAAATTTTTTGGTTTAGTTTAATAGTACAATGCCGCCATATTTAATTCGAAACGTCATCTGCTAGATTATGAAAGTTGAAGTGGCATTGTTAGAATTGAATTGTCTTGCAATAGTTTCGTTGTATTTTTGGGTGAGACGAAGTCCGCCGGGGCTGCTAGTAATATATTTTGCAAAAGGTAATGAAAAAATAAGGAAATTCAATAATTATTGAGTGGTTTTTATTTGATAACTTTGATTTTAAAAATGGAAATTTATACATTTTGTAATTCAGCCTGGAAAAAATAATAGAGTCGAACTTTAAAAAAATAATAATAATAATTCAATTAAAATATGATATCTTTCGTTGGCCTTAGTTCATATTTAGTTGAAGCTCCTTTGTTTTTCATGACTTCCTGACATCTTCGCGGCATGGTGTTGACCAATTGAGCAAAAGTTTTGACCGGTATTGAGTACCAAGCTTCCTGTATTTTTTCCCACAGCTCTTGTTATTCTTCCACTTTTGTCCACCGATCGACTTTTTTAGCACTCCCCATAGATGTTCTATGGGGTTCAGGTCCGGAGACTGTGAGGGCCAGTCCAAAAGAGCAACTTGATTCCTTTCAAGCCAATTCTGGATGCTGCATACTATGCTTTAAGTGCGTATGAAGTAAAGTACCGTTCAGTAACTGGAGTTAACAGTGGCTTCCAACAAAATAGCACAGAATTATAAAAAATTATGGAATAGTATAAAGAAATATGGGAATGTCCCTATTATTTTTTCCAACACTGTATGTAAAAATGAACTCATGTTCGACAATGTCATAGTTAAGTCACCAATAGTGCTTGTAGACTGCTAAATATATTACGGAGTCACGGTATTTTTCTTTCAAGTTAAAAAGTCACTTCTTATAAATACGATAGTTGTATTGGCTTATTTGTGTATAGTAAACATTTTCTTGTGTATGTACATAACTTTTAACCCTCTCATGCCCGAATTAAAATGGGCGTGGCTAAAATTTTTTTGAGTAGACATATAAGCTAGAGTTGACCTCAATATCAACTGATAAAAATTTCAATGTCCTAGGTGTCCTGGTTCAAGAGCTACAGGATGTTGCGTATATGGGGTTTGTGAGACGAAATACCTCAAAATTCTCAGATCCATACACCATTAAAATACTATATACCTCATTTGTTCGGTCGCATCTGGAATACGCAGTTTTCATTTGGAGGCCATATAGTCAACTTGCCATAAACAGAGTAGAACGCGTTCAAAAAATTTTTCTAAAATATGCCCTTCATTCTCTGAACTTTACTGATCCCATGCCGTCATACTCTTCTCGTCTTATGCTCTTAAACCTTAAATCGCTTGATAATCGTAGATCGATACTCTGCCTATCCTTTATGTATAACATAATCAACAGTTTTATTGATTGCCCTTATTTGTTAGAAAAAATTAATTTTAATATTCCCAGGCGGTCCCTACGAAATTTTCACCTGTTTTATGGGGGTACAGTTAGGACGCAATATGCTAGGAATGCCCCGATTCTTCGTGCCATTCGAGAATCTAATGCCATTAATAAAGAAAATGAGATTGATTTCTCAGCCTCGAAGAGAGCTTTCCTTAATCTTTTGAATTCATTATTTTAGTTATTTTTAGTAAATAAAACTCATAGTTTTAAGTTAAATTTGTACGCTTTTAGTCTGTAATTGTTTATTGTAAACCAAAGACTTCAAATATATGCAACATTGGGCAATGGTGTTATATATTTAAAGTCAAGTTGATTTTTTTTCAAATACCGTTTATTTATATTTATGTATGAGAGGACACTAATCAATTTTTTCGGGGATTGGAGCACAAGTGCACATTACATTTGCTGCATTTACAGCCTGGAAACCCAGTGCGCATACTCTACATCTTCCTCTTGTTCCTTGTTCCCCATTCCGGCCAATGACTATAACCATCAAGTCGTAGTGATTTTGCTGGATCTGCAACATAAGCTCTTTTATAGGGGTTTGATTCAGAGCCCGTACAAGGAGCTGGTGATGATGGAGCTGGTGGTGATGGAGCTGGTGATGATGGGGATGAGTTCATTGTCAAAGGGAGTGACGATGGACGACCTCTCTTTTTGGAGACAACTGTAGTTTGACTTGCGTTCAAAAGCTCGGAAGCAACATCCAATTGGAAATTTATGAGCGGCATATGCTTCAATTCGCCGTCTGTATGCGTGATGTCTCTGCGGTACAATAACCTGGACGAGGTATAGTTATAAACTTCTTCTCCTGCATAATTTGAAACTAATTGTACGCTCTTATTATCATACCAACGACAAGCAATCAAGTTGAGCGTTGCTTCATATTTGAAATCGCTTGATCCTCGTCCTGGTTTTTGAAGGTCTTTCTCCCTGATTATAGCACAATTTTTCAATCGGTTCCTTCTAATTGTACCAACGGCCAATATGCCTTTTTCTTTCAGAGCAATCATCAAGCTTATTGACGAAAACCAATTGGCAAGAAACAGTTGGAAACTTTGGTGTACTGGCAAATTGGATGATAAAAATAGCACGATATCTGATGAAATTCCCAAGCCATAAGTCTTGCACGTCCCTTCTCCAATGTACAGATTAAAATCATATATAATCCTAGATACACCAGCTCTCGTAAACATTTTGAAACCCCACAAAGTTTCTTCAGCCGAATCATCCCAATCAAAGTTGGCAAATTTTTCAATCTCAGCTTGAGTCAGACCTTTTGGGCGCATCTTAGAATGTGCATACAAAAAAGTTTTATTTTTCGAAAATTACCACAATAGACCAATGTTGCATATACGCAACACGACATTTACAAAATTATTACAGGCAAACTAAATAATATTTTCATGCGGGGGTTTTTTTTAAATACTCACTTAACTTTCTTTATTTAGTTGTTGAACTTGGTTTTAGGATGAAGTTATTATTTTATTGTTTTTTTAACACTTTTTTAAAACCACATTTTTTTGCACAATGAATTTGTCAACTACGTTCTCGGGAGAATAGCTACTAACTGAACGCGTGTGCAGCTGACTACCGAACAATTAAATGTAAGCTCACTCAACACATGCAGCTATATTTCTGCGAAAGGTTCAAAACAAAAAATTTAAAATAACAATGTTGCGTATATGCAACATCGGGCATGAGAGGGTTAACTATACGTGTTTCTGAATGAGCCAGTTTCTGATTTATATCTTAAATTATAATCACCCAATCTCAAGCAAACTATATATTTTTGAATTCTAGAAACTAAGACCCATGGATTGGTACAAATTTATTTATATGGGTTCAACGGTTTGATCGCTATCTGGCCAAGCCTTTTATTTTCAACAAAAAAAATATTTGGCTTGGTTTAACTGTTATTATCTGACTGAAAAAATAAAAGTCAATTTTTTACTGGAATTTTGTAACAAAAAATGTTACAGTTAGAAATAAACTGTTTTTAAGCGACTTTTATTTTAAAAGTCATAACTGTTAGGGCCCCTGCCTGGTGATGTTGTTTCTTCCTGTCACACGTTTGAGTTTCGCGAAGTGCCTGAATTTGAGGTAGAAAAAGGTTTTTATAAAATACAGTCCAATGCCATAGGGAACGATGGCATCCCAATTAAGTTTATAAAAATAATTTTGCCTTTAGTTTTGCCCACCCTAACACAGATAATAAACCATAGTTTTACAACGTCTTGTTGCAGTTAGTGACTGCTTGTAGCCACAGTGACTTCCGTACCATTTAGTATACTGCCTGCTCTCTCAAAGGTCGCTGAATCTCTGATATTTCAGCAAATTTACAACCATGTTGATAAATTCAACATCTTGTCTCCCTTTCAGTCTGGATTTAGGTCTAAGCACAGTTGTCCCACAGCTTTGATGAAGATATCAGACTTAATTTTGACAAAGCTTCTGACTACTTGAAAGCTAGAAACTGCATTTTCTTA
Source organism: Anomoia purmunda (assembly GCA_951828415.1). NCBI lineage: Eukaryota > Metazoa > Arthropoda > Insecta > Diptera > Tephritidae > Anomoia > Anomoia purmunda. The sequence goes on along the minus strand of OX639997.1, from coordinate 81,113,657 downwards.
TTTCGGCTTATGATGGATAAGACACCTGGCTATCTCTATGAGAAATTGTTAGTTCCAAAATCAACACGTGTAAATGACCTACTAGTTCTAAATTATAACTTCCTTTCCTCTGAAAGGTTATTTTTCGTCAGCGCAATACGTTTATGGAACTCTATCCCTGCCACTACTCGCAAGAGTTTAATTAAAAGCAACTTTAAGACTGTATTGTACTCACATTTTCGTTAGTTTTTAAAAAAATGTATGCACATACATATGTATGTATTTATACTGCATTCAGTCTTTTTTATTTTAAATGATTATGGAAAACTTATAATTAATTTTAACAAAAATATCACTTCATGTGCTTAAAATAATTATATTACATATTTGAACTTACTTAATTGGCGCTATAACCGCTTAAGCGAATTGGCCGAACTTCTCCTACGTTTTTGGTTCTAACGCAAGCTGAGGGACCTACAGTTTTACCCCGACTCCGAACGGCGAATGTTTTTTTGTGAGAAGTTTTTTCATGGCAGAAATACACTCGGAAGTTTGCCATTGCCTGCCGAGGGGCGACCGCTATTAGAAAAAACGTTTCCTATAATTTTTGATGTTGCTTGCCCCGGCCAGGATTCGAAAGCGAGACCCACAGAATGAAACGCGCACACGCTACACATTCGGAAACGGCGACTTCATATTACTCATAATTAATTTCAATAAAAATATCACTTCATTTCCTTAAAAACTATACTAAAAAAAAAATTTATTTAAAAAAGCCAAAAACTGTTCATCATTCGTTAACTTGAGAAGTCATTAATTCACTGACCGCTAATTTTAATTTCTCCACTTCCTCCTTTAATACATGCAGATCTTGGGCTTCCTTTGCTTGCCTTGTATATAGTTCCAATTGTTTTTTTGTTTGATGTGCAGAAATTGTTTATTAGTTTTATAACTTTTGTTCATTGTCGACTCAAGCATTGAAATTTTGTTTAGGCCCTCCTTTTGAGTTTTTTTTGCAGATATGCCGATTTTGGAACCATTGTGATGCTGATGAAGTGGGCGATCTTCACGGATTCCTACCTCAGCTTCTCCAATCATGGACTGAGTGTATTTCATTTATTCGCCATCGATCGCTGGTGGTATATTTTCGGTACCGAAAGCATGACCACTTTGTGCAACTTTATCCCTTATTTGAATAAGTTGCCCTACACTTTCCTCTAGTGAACCCAATGAAATTTCTTGCGATGCCCGCTATCAGTTGCAAGATAATTGCTTCTGTTGTTGGCAAGCTTTTTTTTTAGTTGGCCTTATGGTGTACCCAAACTAGCACGAGAAAAAATTATCATTGAACTACCACAGTATTGGTATAATTTCATGATTACTACTTACTTAGCTCTACAGCAAATTGTTCTTACAAACCCTTGATTTTATTTTTGTTGCAATCCAAATTGCGGCTTGTTTCGTCCAACATGGGGATGCATCTCCATCAGTTCAATCAGTTTTGTAAGTTGCGCTTTATTGAAACTTTATTTTTCTATATATTTGTAAGAAATTGCTGGTTAAAAATTAATATTGTAATAAAATAGAATCAGAACGGAAATGTAAATAAAAAAAGATTTCCCAAAAAGAAGCAGGCTGTGTCAGAGACACGGCCATTAAGTTTAACGCAGAATACGCCATCCGATAAGACAGAAAACATATGTAACAATAAATGATAAATAATACAAGCAAATGAATTTCTTTATTTGATAGTTACTTTGGATGATATACATAAGCTTATGATGAAGCGTGGTTTATATTTTAACATACTAAACGTCAACTTCCAGCTGTTGTCGAACAGCATCAATCAGCATTGTTATTTTGCAGTGCTTGGCAGCATTTTCTCTTCTTTTACTCTACTTTAACTTGCCCGCCTAAAATTATGCAATACAAAGAAAGGGCTGCACGAGTACATTTAAATCGCCCAACAGCAAACACTCAACCAAACACCACACACATATTTGTGTGCATGTGTTTGTACAATTTTCATTTGAGAAATTTAAATATTAGGAAGATATCAACCAACATGAAATGTATGTCAAACGAAAGCTAACATCTTCATTTGACTACAAAAAAAAAAAAAATAAATTAATCGAGCCGTTTCCTTATAATTAAAGAAATAGAGATTACAACAATAAAAACCTGACATTGGTGCCCATACCGTAAGGTAAGACGTATTCTACGCCAAAATGAAGGATAAGTTATATTATCTATTGAATTAAAAACAGCACGGATTCGAACTATGGGCAAACAGCTAAAACGTGCAATATGATAATGTGGCCGGCGACTATACGCGCTAAGACACAGCAGACGCTCCGTGTTGTTTGCTTAAACGACTAATGCAAATCATATCAATTTATGCGAAATGAAGAGAACAATATACGAATCAAACTAAAATAAAAAATAGAAGAAAAAAGAAAAAACCGCGAAAAAAAACCGTTTTTTTTATTGTCAGCGGGGCAAGTGTTAACGGTAGACGAGGTATGCAACAAGTGTGGATAACAGAAGTGTGGAAAGGGAAAGGGGACGGTAAGCAAAAGAACATTCTTTTGCGTTTTTCGGCAATTTTTGTGTCGATCCACCAATTACGCGTGCACGTGCAAATGAAATGATGCGCACATGAATTATTTAATAAATGCATGCATATTGATTGATGCATATTATTAAAATAGTATGTCTGCATATAATGAATTTAATGAAATAAATAAATAAATAAATATAAAATCGAAGCGGAAATTGAACCCTGGGCTAATCAAGATTTTTCACATGTTAAACCTTACAACTTAACCAGCGAAGCCACGCAGACGCTACGATTTATTTGCTTAAAGGGCTAATTACACTACTCGACAAAAAAAATCTCCAAGAATAAAATAGGCCTTTCCTAAAGTGAAATTTTCTCCTGATTCCGAATATGACTTTCATTTTCTTGTGGCAGATCTAGTTTCCGAGATATCGGCGAAAATATGAAAATTCCCATTTTTGCAGAACACTACTTCATATAGGTACGGCAAAAATTTGTATTTTTCATTTTTTCGTTTTAAACTGTTGAATTATGCATTATACTAATTCCCATAAAAATGTCTTGCCTTCACCTCCCTCAAGTATCTTCAGTAGTTTGGCCACTATGCCAAAAAACGTTCAAAAAATGTTGAAAAAAAAACGAAATTTTTTACACAATTTCAGATTTAACCACTTTAAAATCGGAAAAATTCTATTGACGAAAAAAAGTTAGCCCTCCTATGTTGTAGGTAATTTAACTACGAAAATTTTAAGCATACCAGCACAACAATCGGACGTGAAACTATAGCCCCGTTAACTTGCAAGCGTCTATCCTACAATTTTTTTATAGAGAAAATTTTTATTCAAACTAGGTTTTTATTTTTTTATAACGTTTTATTATAGACACATGTTTGCACGTTAAACTGTATTCAATTGAGTAATATGAGTATAAATCAGCAATTCAGTAAAAAACAACAACGACAACAACATTAAATACATACATATCTACATCTAAAAAAGTCAAATTGAGCGATTTTACCGTGGTGGTCAATAGTGAGGGACGTGGGTACTTCTAACTACCCGTTTATAATTTTCTGGGTTTGTCTCCCGTATTATTGTCCAGCAATAATCTCCCATCATTTCTTCATTCCAAAAACCTTGGTAACGCTTTTCAAAAATCATGAGGTCTTGGTGAAACCTTTCACCCTGTTCATCACTTTCAGCACCTAGGTTTGCGGGAAAATTATCCAAATGTGAATGCAAAAAATGCATTTTGAGGGACATGTTGCATTTCATAGCACTGTAGTTTTTCAACAAGGCTTTGACCATCTCTCTATAGTTGGGATCTTTGTTGTTGCCAAGAAACCCACTAACGACTTGCTTAAAGCTGTCCCAAGCCGCTGCTTCTACTGATGATAAATGATTCGCAAAATTTTCGTCTTTCAGCAACTTTCTAATTTGCGGACCAACAAATATACCTTCTTTTAATTTGGCTTGAGTTATTTTAGGGAAAAATTTCGTTAGGTACTGGAAGGATGGCGCGTCCTTATTTAAAGCCTTTACAAAATTTTTCATTAATCCTAATTTGATGTGAAGTGCTGGCAAAATAACTCGTTCGGGATTTACTAAAGGCGGGTTTGCGATATTGAAGGCACCTGGTTCGTACTCAGCTCTTGGTGGCCAGTTTTCCTGAATATAATGGGTTTCTCTAGCACGGCTGTCCCAAAGACAGAGAAAACAGCAATATTTAGTGAAACCTCCTTGAAGTCCGAGAACTATAGCTACAACCTAGGATGTATTTCATATACTATTTATTTTAAACTGTACCACCGAAACTGCTTACCTTTAAGTCCGCACAAATTTTCCAATTAAATTGTTTATATTGAATGAGCTCAAGTAAATTTGATATGCTTAAATAAGTTTCTTTAGTATTCTCAGAATGTGCCACTGGTATTGACGGTAACGAATTTCCTTTATGGAGTAATGCTGCTTTTAAACTATGCTTTGAACTGTCTATAAACAAGCGAATCATCCACTTTATTTTCTAATTTTAGTGCTTCAAATAAACCTTGAACATCATTGCAGTAGCAAATATTTTCACTTTTAGTAAAAAAAGAAGAGAAAGTCTTGTGTCTATTTCGAAATTTGGAAGTACTTGTCGAAGGGCCCAGGCTGCCCCATTGCTGCAAACGAGATCCTAGAACTTCGCTATCAAATTTCGATAATTTCAAATCTCTGACCAAGTCATTAAGTTCGGCTTGTGAGACTCGATGTGGGATCTCTCCTTCTTGTCCACTTTCTGAATTATCTGCTTCGGAGTCACTTTCGCTTGAGGCTTCAAAACTTCTAGGCGGTCTAGGTATGGGTAAGGTATGGTCATGTAGTTTTGGTTTTTTAGCTGATGCCACATTTGGATAACTTATTAATTTCCTCTTTTTTCTCGTTTTACCTTTAAGGTCTATCACGCAAAAATAGCACTGGTCGTGGTAAAAGGGTTCAGTCCACATCATTGGAACACCAAACTTCATGTTATGACCTTTACCCGATACCCATCTCATTAAAGTTAATCTACAGGAGGCGCAAATAAAATTAGGTGTCCAAGATTTATCGAGATTTTTTACACGGAAACCGAAATAATGAAAGTATGCATCTCTGATAGAATTAGTTATTTTCCGAGCTGAGTTTCCGAAAATATAATGTCCGCAAATAAAGCAAAAATCATCCGGATTATTTTTACATTTAAAATCTCTTTTGCAACAAGCCATTTCGTAAACACATCTACCGATATAGTATGTATAAATTTGCACTACAATTTGCAAAACAAAATTTACAACAAACAGTAGTGACAATTAAATACTTGATGTCTTTTTAAATTTATTAGACCCTAAGGTAGAGTGACCAAATGAAATGTCTCGCCAATTTTATCAGAGTAATACTAAAATTGTAGGATAGACGCTTGCAAGTTAACGGGGCTATAGTTTCAATGGCACGTCCGATTGTTGTACTGGTATGCTTAAAATTTTCGTCTCTAATCGTGAGCATTTGGAGAAAAAGTTCTAAAATCCTCTAGAAAAATGCCAGCAGTTTGTCAGCCTACGTTGCCAAAGTGCATTATTGTCTGATATGGCGATATTGAGAATTTTCAATGATCATCAATGGTTTGTAAAATTGAAGATTTTAGCATTTTTGTGTTCGTCGCGAAAAAGATTGTTGTGGGGAATATTTGAGTGCGCGGGGAGATGAAATGCTCGCGTTTATGAATGAGCGGCATTTGTATTCAGGAATACATAGTAAGCGCGTGCGTAATGAATGTATTTTTGTTGTTGTATGTACACATAGTTTTAGACATTTCAGACATTTGAAGCCTGCGCCGGCACAGGTGCAGCTGCGGTTGGGATTGCGCCAGAGAACTTGTAAGAAATGAGAAGCCGAAAATGTTAAATGAGCTTTTTCATCAACAAAATTTGCGCGTGCTGCCGAAAGAATTCTCCCGCGAAAAATTGGCCACCACACTGAATTTAATTCTACCATACCAATAAAAAACATTTTCACCATATTTTGCTATATTTAGAGCAGAGGGGGTATTGCGGAGGCGGGCGGCTGCATTTGTGCAAAAAGAAGAACATTTGCGGCTTCTCATTTCTTACAAGCTCTCTGATTATAGTATTACGTATATCTTTATCTTTATAGTATTAAGTTTATCAACAATATTTTAAGTATATAAAAAACGTATGCTATCATTTTAAACAAAAATGGGTACTTTTTATCTCAGAAATATATAAATAAAATCACATTTCAATAAGATATAGAAAAACGTATGTTGTTAAACCGCATTTCCTCCATTGTCGAATATCAATAAACACTAGGTTTATCATATTTTTGAAGTGCCAAGTACAAAACTATAACTTCGCCACAATGCACTATGTTCGGAAATTTCATTTCGTTGGCCAAAAGTCAAAATGTTTGCAGTCCCGAAATATGTTGTTGTTTCTGAAATCTAGTAGTCAACGCTCCAAAACAACCAAAAATGAATTTTGTTGTTGTAATATGCAATTCACCGTTATTCGGTGAGTCATCGAAGTTGAATTTGTTTGCTTCATTTGTAAACATAATTGCGTTCGGTGTTTTATAGTGCTTACTTCAATTGCTTGTTAAAGCTGAAAACAAAGCGTGTTAAATAAAAGTTTAAATGGAACACGAAGGTGATGGTAAGTTTATTAATTTTGTAAAATATAATACTCAAAAGTTGGATACTCTAAAAAATAAAATAACTTTTTCCAAAAGTCTTTAACATTTTGGAATTTATTTTGTTTTTTAAGTTTGAGTAAGCTTAACACATTTTGTTTAGGAGTGTTAAGCATAAGATTAAAAACCAAAATTACTTTGAAGTGTTTAGTTTTTGAAAATGTTTATCTCGATTTGCGGTTTTTGAGTAAATTTTTTTTTTCAGTCGTCATTTGTTTACAGAATTCAGCAGTTTTTGATATTTGGTTGACCAAGTTGAAGAAAGGAAAAAATAAGGACGCACTAATAAATTATTTTATACAAAAATGTGGAGCCGATAACATTTCAGATGAATGCTATAAGTATTTAACAAAAAAAACACGCATGCTTAACAATAATTTGTCTGCAAAGTGGGAAAAGTGTCATGGAAGATTAGATGATTTTAAAATTAAATATTCTGGCTGGCTTTGTTCAGAAACTGTAATAAACAGGCAAATAAATTTAGAAATCGCTTCCACAGAGACTCAATGCACAGTAGAACTAAGCCCAGATGAAAAAATTGTATCACTAACTGGACGCCCGCAACTTAAGTACTCTGAGAAATCTGAACGAAGTAAGAGAAGACAAGCAGCAAACCTCTCGATGTCAGAACACAACGAAACAAATCTGTTAGTTCAAGCAGCATCAATTTCGGCTCGAAAAGAAGGACAAGTAGATTTGGCAGTTGTTTTAAAAGAAACCATCGAAAGTCCATCAAGACCATCCAAGATTAGGAAGCTATATGTCGATGATGTAAAAGCACCTATTGTAATGTCTGATGAGGAAGCGTTAGCATTTCTTCTCGAAAACAATTTTTCGAAGAGCCAATACTGTTCCATCCGGACTTCTAGCAAGGAACGTAACGCTAATATTTATCCACCCTATGATAATATATTAGCAATAAAAAGTAAGTGCAGACCTGATGGTGTACTTGTAGATGGCAAATGTGCAAAGGTTCCTTTACAAATGCTTTTAAACCATACGGCTAAAAGAATTATAGAGATGCAAAAGGAAGTATTTGCGACAATTACGGGTAACTTCATATCAACGGAAATGATATTTAGCTCCGGTTTTGACAGCAGCTCTGGTCAATCTCAATATAAGCAATCCTTCCTTGATCAAAGTACATCACGAAATGCTGATTCATGTCTTTTGGCCATAACAGTGATTCCCTTGAGACTCTTGAGTAGCGCGGGAGCCCCGATTAGGAATATTTGTTTTCCGCAGTCCACAAGATTTTGTTGGCCTTTAAAATTAGAATACACGAGTGAAACTAAGGAAGTGATAACAAGAGAAGCTGCTGACTTAAATAAACAAATTCAAGAGCTTGAAAACTTACGTGTTGAAATCGAAGCTGGTAAGATAATCGAAATAACGTTCAGAGTGTTTTTAACTGTTATAGATGGAAAAGTTTTGAATGTTTTAACCGATACAAAATCAAATCAAAAATGTCCAATATGCCATGGAACCCAAACTGACTTTGTTAAAGTCACAGATTATAACAGCGTAAAGTTTCATCCTATCGATGGAAATCTAAAGTACGGAATTAGTCCACTGCACTCCTGGATTAGATTTTTTGAGTTCGTACTACATTTAGGATACAAGGTGGAAGTAAAAAAAGGGCAAATTAGATCGGAGGAAGATAAAGATGCAATTAAGATAAGAAAAGAGTATTTCCAGAATGAGTTTTGGAAAGAACTAAGTCTTCATGTTGATGTTCCGAAAGCAGGTGGTTGGGGTTCCACAAATGACGGCAACACGTCGCGAAGAGCATTTACGGAATATGATAAATTTTCGAAAATTTTAGGAGTAGACACTGAATTAATATTTCGAATGAGAATAATATTAATATGTTTATCTTGTCAATTTTCCCTAAATTTGGATAAATTTGAAGAGTATTGCTTTCAAACTGGTCAATTATATCAAAGCAAGTACCCCTGGTTGCCAATGACTCCCACAGTACATAAAGTTATAGTTCACTCAAAGCAAATAATGCAGAATACACCACTTCCTGTTGGTTACTTCGGAGAGGATGCAGCTGAGTCACGAAACAAAATATATAAAAGCGACAGACTGCACCATGCACGTAAGACTAGCCGCATTGATAATCTTTTCGATGTATTTCATAGAGCTCTTGACACATCGGATCCATTAATTTCATCTCTTCGCTTAAATACACGTGTGCGCCAAAGGAAGCGTTTAACGCTGCCACTAGAAGTAAAGGAATTATTGTATTGTGAGGATATCGGTGAAACATGTGCGACTGAGAATTTAGAAAATATGGATGACGACGAGGGCGACGAGGACGATTATCCAGAAGAACTTGAACAGGAAAATACATGTTTGGATAATGAATTGTATTTAAATTAAAGAGTTTAATAAAATTTTAATATTTTCGTAAATATGTGTGTAAATTATATTTTCAATTTCCAGAAACAACATATTTACTCGTAAGTATCGTATATTTTTTCATTTAGAACTAAAAAAAATAAAAACTCAGAAAGAAAATAAACAAAAATTTTATGTAAACATTATTTTTTTAATTTTAATTCTAAATGTTGATAATTTAAAAAAAAAATTAATTATTTTATACAAAAACACTTAAATTATACTGCAACTTCAAATTCCAGTTAAAAATTCCGTTATTTTAAGTTTTAATAGTTTTGGCCAAGAAAAGTGATGTTTCCGACCATAGTGCAATGCTAAAATATCACATTTAGTGAAACATTTAAAAGCTTCAGTTGTACAAAATTTTGGATTTCTTCATTGGCAAATCGCTAACACCTATTTTATTTTAAGTCTTCAATAAATCATTTAAAACTACTTGTGACACATTGTTCCTAAATGCCCATAGTTTCGTTAGCTTTCTCAAAGCTTCTGAGTTCCAAAAGTTCTTCTGATTTTTCATCGGATTCTGAATTTCCTTCACTAAAAGCACACTCCTCAGCAACGTCAGGTTGTTCTTCTTCCATTCGTTGGTTTCGTTGGGATGCCATGTATTCTACTCCAGCAATGGAGTCAGAAATTTTGATAATTCATTATATTTTACCTCACTGGCCTCAAAATTTTTCTTCTCCAACCACATCGAGATAGAAAAGGTTTTTTATTCATTTTTTTATATTAGAATAAGAAACTCACTTATTTAAATATATTAATGCACTTTTTGAATATTTTTTACTGCTACTAAAATTTTGTTTGATGTATACGCACGTTGCTTAGTTTGTATTCGGTCTGAAGCATTAAATAAAATATGACGGTATGTTATATTGAACTTCAACATGTTGATATAACATTGGTAAATAATTGTTTGGATGATTTAATATTTTTTATTAAATTCAACGTGTTTCATTTTAAACCTGAAAATTGTTCATATTGGTTTGGTTGATTAAAGATGTATTTTATAAGATCCAAAGTGTTTTTCATATTAAAATAGTGCATACTAAAATTGAATATGGACGTTTTAATTTTTTCGAACTCCTTCTCCCTCTATCACTTTATGTTCATTGATACTGTTATCATAAAAATTTCCATCACGTGTAGCAGCATCATCAGATCCCGCAGTTTTCGTCACATAAAAATAATCGGTATAACACAGAGTTGCATGAAATTCAATCAATCAAAACTTAACAATTAATATAAGGTCTTAAATATTAATATCTTAAGCTAAACAAATGATTTTATGCACGTTACAATATAAGATATTGTAGAGATTAGAACAAGATATATTTTAGGTAAAACAATTGTATCCTTTGTTTTTAACTATTGATTATATGTACAGCATATTTACTTAACACAATGAGTGCGTATTACACCCAATTACTTGTAGAGTAAAAAAATGCATCTCTATTAATGTATTAAATTTATGGCTTTTTGTTAAAGTTGTATGCTTTGCGTTTTGTTTGAACTTTGTGAATATTGCTAAATTAAAAAATAAAATAAAAACAGTGGCTAAAAATTGTGTGCCTTTTCTGATATGCATTCGATTTTGCGTGTAATATAACTTAAAAAGTATACGAAAACCAGTGAATATGTGTGAAAATTAGCCAGCTTCGTAGCTCATTGTAAGCACTCAGCGCTTTGCAAATAAAGACAATAATTTCCGTTCTATTTGTACTGTGGCATCGCAATGGACCCCAGACTTAACCTAACATAACCATTGCTAACTATATAGCAAGTACTACTTTGTTACTCGCCGATTTAATTAAGAGTATATATCCTCTTAGCATATATACTTTGTATATATTTTTATTTTGTATTTGTTTCCAACGTACAAACTTTGCAAAAATAAATTTTGTGTGATTTCGTCTCATGATTCAATTATTAAAGTTTCAGCTCTCCCGCACAAAATGCTGCATTTGTGGAGGAAGTAGAAATGTTGCAAAATGTAATTCCCTTTTGCGAAAAGGTGGTAAAAGTGCATAAAGTAAGTAATTACTTCAAAATGTTTGGAGAAATTGGTATGTTTTGTGTAAAATATTATTTCCATAAGTAATTTGCTACGATCTCCTGATTAGGGGTTTCTTCGCTATACAGACATGAATGATTTTAATTAACAAACGCTATTATTATATGCAAATAAACAGGTTCTTAAAAAATGAATGGTAAATATGTAAAAAATGGTAAAATCTAAATTTTATAATTTAAAATAGTAAACAGACATATAATCTCATTAATATATATTTTATCTCGATAGGAGTCGCATAAGCCGAGATATTCTTAAAATCCACATTTATGAATCCATTTGGCTGAAATTCGTCACATGCATATGATAGCAACGTAAAGCAAGCGAATTTGACACAAAAAATTACATAATATGCCTGGTATGCTTTCGTTGGGTGAAATATTGGTGCACTATATTGGCCACGTAGAAAGACACGATTTTTATACAAAATAACGAAAGTAAAACACAGCGGTGCAAGCGGGTATTACCAACAGTTTATATAAAAATGGAATTGCCTGAAATTGATATGACTTTGGTCTAATGTTGCGTATTCACAGGCGGAATAAGGTCGATTTAATGTTAGTTTCAGGTTCACAATTACAAATCAATAAATTCACTATTCATATGTTTCCTATTCCCCCTTTTGAAAACTTATATAACACTTTTGTCAATTTATTTAGGGTTTTCAAAACCTGGCTTATGCGTGATTTAAAAAAAAAATAGTTTTCACCTACACGCTGGGACTTACGTGATCCGAATAAACGTTAAGCTCCCGAAAATTATTTGCTTGGAGTTAATTTATTCGCTACTAAATACTATTTTTTAATTTTCTTTTACGAAGTTAACTTTTAACCACTATTTAGAAATAGTTTACAAAATACACACACGGTTTTCCAACAAGGAAGTCGATTTGTAAAGAAAAGTGACTACTTGAATTAAGACTAGCTTTTACAATGTTACATATTGTATTTTTATATATGCATATAAATGATCTTTTAACCCATATTTTGGAAACTCAAAAAGAAATGATGTTCAGACTCGATAGTTTCGAGAAAGCTGTAAGGGAAAACTTATGTACCCCATCAGAGCCGACTTTTGTGAATGTTATAAGGGGTGAGGTACTTGACCTAACCATTTGTTCATCGAATATGTCGACTTTTATCTCTAGGTGGCATGTTTTAGATGAGGTATCTATTTCGGACCACCGACATGCATATAAGATTTGAGGCCCAAATGAAAACTATAAAGCTTATAGAAATCCCAGGTACACCAACTGGGAACTGCTTCATTACTGTATTGGACCGGAGGGTAATATCTCCGAAGCAGAATAACTACAGTTTATGAACTGGAGGTCAAGGCCAAGCAGCTCAATAACGTCCTCAAAATTGCTTTTGAAGAAAGCTGCCCAATGGGAGTCAACAAACCTCAAAGGGACGTTCCCTGGTGAAACAACAGTATCGGAAAACTCTGGCAGAACGCTGAGGAAAGCTTTTCATTAGGGCGAGGCAAACAGGCGACTGGGCTGCCTACAAGTCTGTCCTAACGGCCTATAATCGAGAACTTAGGAGGTCCAAAGGGGCCACTTATCGTGAGCACTGTGGTAACATTCCCTGGAAGAAATAGCTAGGCTTCTATTAGAAACTCACATCCCGGGTGTATTCCCAAAGACCCTTATCCTGTAAATTTTTCCGAGCACACTGTGTTTATAAACAGAAGGACAAGGGGCCTGGGGGGAAGAATTTCCAGGTCCAACTGGCGTTTACCCCAGCCTTTGGCAACCGGTTTTCCGATATCTGGAACAATCTTAAGAATACTAAGGGCTAGCTTATTGTCTTCTGACATGGTTGAAGTGGTATTTATACCCAAAGTGAGGAAAAATTCGGATAATCTTCCGAAGGCGTACAGACTTATCAGCCTCTGCACTTTTCTGATCAAAACGTTGGAAAAGTTATTGACTTAAATATTTGGTATAGTTATTTAAGGGTATACCCTTTATGTTAGAGTCAATATGCATATCCGGCAGGTAAATCAACTGTAACAGCAAAGCACTGCCAAACTCAGGACATTGAAAAGGCGTTTGAGTACAATCAGGTTGCTTTATGTGCATTCTTTAATGTTTCAGGGGCTTTCGGGATATGAAGCAATTACAGCAGCTTACTTAATTGGCGCTATAACCGCTTAAGCGATTTAGGCCGAAACATTTAGATTTAGATTTAGGCCTACAATTTGTGGTGTGCGTCTTGATGTTGTAATACAAATTGAGGGACCTACAGTTTTACGCCGAATCGGAACGGCAAATGTTTTTGTAAGAAGTTTTTTCATGGCAGAAATTCACTCGGAGGTTTGCCATTGCCTGCCGAGGGGGGACCGCTATTAGAAAACACTTTTTCTATAATTTGTGGATGTTACTTGCCCCGAGCTGGATTCGAACCTGGGACCCACCGAATCAAGCACGTACACGCTACACACTCGGCTACGGCGGCCCCAACAGCTATGGCTAGGAAAAACATTCGGAGTCTATTAATGAACTATCTGAAGTCACGAACTATTACAGCAAACCTTGGAGGGAGTAATCAACCAGTTACAGCCACTCGTGGTTGTCCTCCAGGGGATACTAACTCCCTTACTATGGTAAAGGATATAACGCTTACGGTTAGTCATCTGTATTGTGGGTTAGCATGAGAACACCAGGATTGCAATCTGCGCATTCGTCCACCTCGCTGAAAGAAGGAAGGTTAGTTTAATCAAATCCACATTGGCGGGGACCGAAATGGCTTTTCCAAATAAGGTAAACTCTCTGTTGGGCTGTAGGTTTTGGGGGTTGGCTGATGAAACACCAGAGCTTGTATTGTGGGATTGCGCACGGGTTATTAGTCTTAGCCATACACACCTTGGAGAGTGACTGTCATCTCAATCCAAAATCTGCAACATGCCATCCTCCAAAGTGCTAAACATCTTAAGTAGCCAACGGTTCGAGTGATAACACATAAGTCTACTATACGACACCATCCAAAGAGCTTACATACGTGTTTGGAACCCATTGTTATTTTTGAGGGCCAACACGAAAGATATCTTTATACTTAATAATACATCAGAGGTCAGCATGGACTGCTGTTTTCGGACTTAAGCCTCTTTATGTTAGTTGCGAGCCCTTTGCATTTACTGTACCGTATGTATGTATAGAGTCATGCAAAACCGTTCAAATATATAATGGACAATATACAGTATGGAGCAGTACTCAAGAAGCTACGTTTAATGAAAAATGTATGAAAAATTTTAAATTTTTTATGGTACAACTTCTTCATCGAAAAAATTCCGACGGTCTTTGTTAACCTTGCGGTTTTTAATACTAAAATGGAATGAGATATAAAACTGCAAACCAAACTTTTTCTAAAAATGTTTACATTTGATTAATTTGTTGAAAGTTTGAAATTTGAGTTTATATGGCTTTTGTTATAAACGAAACTAAAGCGGAAATGTAACGCCTTACTCTCCAAAGTTCACCGCTCTGTTATTCGCATGGCAGGCGAAGACGGAGATCGTATACAAATCGAAATAGCAGCTTCATTGCCAATTGCTAGGGTAGATCCCGCAAATGAGGTCGAAGAAAAATTAAAAATTAAATTTACGAAAGTCTGTTGAGCTAAGTCCCAACCGGTATCATCAACAGATATTTATGTACACAAGCGAAAACGAGGTGGAAACATGTAGCCAAATAAGTAAGTTATTAATCATGGTCACCGTGCTCAAATTACGTAATAAAGTATCTTTATTAATCTCTATTATAACACTGGACCACGAATTTCAACTTTTTCTCTTTACCAGAAACGCCGTTATGAAATTCGTATGTAAAACCACCCTCTGATTTCGAAAATCGAGTTCATTTTTGATTCTATGGTACCGTTTTTGAGATATTTGCAATTTACCGTTATTCGAAAAAACCAAAAAGATGGCTCCCTTTAATTACGTATATCTCACAAACAGGTCAAGCAATTGCAAAAAAGTTTACAGAATCGGATAAGACGATAAATTTTGCTATAAATCCATCATACATTGTTTTTTGCTCAACCAGATAGTTTTCGAGATATTAGCTTATCATTTTAGATTTTTGTTTTTTTTTATGAAAAAATATGAAAAAAATTACTCTTTGCGAGAGCAGCATTCCAAAACCACAACAATAATCAATTCAAATGACTACTCTCATCAGTTGAGGCAGCAGCGTGGGAATCCTTTGAAAAGGTCGTTGTTTCTTTTCTCGGTAGACACAAAAGCCCTAACTACGAGCAGATAGTGAACGACTTAATCAATAATTATGCGAAAATGGGTAAATATTAAAGGCTTCTTAAAATTAATATCCCAAAATTTTATAACTTGTTTACCTAACTAATATTTTCTTTCCAGGCGTAAATATGTCTTTAAAAATTCACTTTCTCCACTCACATTTGAGCTTTTTTTCCGGCAAATCTTGGCGACGAAAGTGACGACCATGGCGAAAGGTTTCATCACCAAATGAAATTAATTGAGAATCGATATCAAGGATTTTGGGACGTCGCAATGATGGGTAGAAACCGATCCTAAACTGAATAAGCGTCAAAGTAGAACACATAATTATTTCGACTACATAGTAAAATCAAATTAAGATAAAGATTGTTAGAATATAGTATAAACATAAATAAATTTAAAAAAAAGTTAAAAATATGGGTAATTTCATTCATAAATTGAACTTTTAACTCAATAGAAACAGAGCATAGCTAGATATTTCACTCTTCTTTATACCATACATACGTTTTGAGGTATACGTTGAAATGGCGCAACCAGGGTATTTTTATTTGATCGTTTATAACTTACGTAGTTTTGCATCGATTTTCTTCGATGATAGCTTATCTTTTTTCTAATTAAACAGAGCTTTACGTAAAGAAAAAATATCTGGAAAAAAAGTTATGGTTTTGGAAGGCTGCCTTCGCAAAAAGTAATTTTTTTCATATTTTTTCATAAAAAAAACAAAAATCTAAAATGATAAGCTAATATCTCGAAAACTATCTGGTTGAGCAAAAAACAATGTATGATGGATTTATAGCAAAATTTATCGTCTTATCCGATTCTGTAAACTTTTTAACGTTAACGCCTTAAAGATGTATCTCTCGAAGAGAGGTTGCCAGGCGTGCGCCTATAAGGGCCAGTACGGCCTGTTCGTGTTCTGTTTTTTCGTTCTATTCACCGAGGGAAATGCAGCTTTTTTTGTTCAACCATCGAGCGAGACGCAACCTTTTCTATGTATTCTATTCACTGTGGGAAAAATAACTGCGCAAGCACCGGAGAACCATTTTTAAATATTTTTACAACATATCTCTCTTTTGTATTTTTCTTAGGACCAAAGATCAGTTTTCAGTTGGGATGCTTTAGGATCTTTTCGGTCGGTGATATCTTAAAAGGAAACAAAAAGCTTCTTTTTTGCTCCTTCGCGTTTCGGCGTCTTTCGCGCCTTCTTCAGAGAGTCTGCATTTTATTGTACATAAAACATAAAAACAAGTGTTAAAAAAATACAATAACAATTTTTTGCATACAACAATTATTGCACTTACATTTTTAATCACATTAAAACAGTTACAACATCAAAATAAATATAAATATCTTTTTTATCACCACACAGAGGGATATCATCATCATCCTCATCATCAACTTTCTCCATCGCATCATCTCAGGACACCTAATCGCATCTGCATCATTTCACCTAAGTATAAATTTATATACTCGTACGTAATTATCATCGATTATACTTTTTACACAATTATAATTATTACTTCATTCATACACGCTTCATAGATGCATCTCACTGATTCACACGCACACATATTTACATATGTATGTACCCATTAACTAAACGAATAATTTGTTCATTAAATTATCGAGTCTGTTAAAGGGCAGCACACACCTTTTCATGGTCCTTCGAGCCGGATTTGGCAACGCGAAAAAACTAACCAAAATATCAAATTCGAAAAAAGAAAAAACCGAGTGGCACACCACACGCGAACAACTTTTACTTTTGACAGCCGCGAGCAACGAAAGGCGTTCATCGAAGAATAAAAGCAAATATTGCTCCTTTAAATACATATTTAATAGATGGAAATACATTTTTAGTTGCTTTTAAACGGGTAGAAAAAGAGAAAAAAGTTACCAAACAAAGCGGCGACTACAGCGGCAAAGTCGAAGAAAAGCGGACGATAGCAGCGCTGTGACCAGGTAACGACAACGACATTTTGTGTGCCGAAGCAAAAGCCAGCCACGCCGAACTTGGCGCCAAGCCACTTCCGCAACGGGAAGAGGCAATTCACCATTGGACACCAAAGAAGGAGTCTCACATCAGAAAGTACATATGTAAGTAGATAAATTTAGGTACCTCCCGGTATACCAAGTGAAGGAAAAAGGAACATCCATATATCGTGTACCGGCATTGATCCACGTTTACAGACATGCGTACATACATATATGTATGTATGTAATAAGTAAATCACAACTCGGCCGTGTCAAAGGCTGAAAGCACTCGCTGATGTGAGCCGCTACCGGCGTCGGCAGAGGCAAGTCGACCGCCTGATCAAATTTCATCCCGTAAACAGCATCAAGTTCCACACGAATATATGTATGTACGCAAAATTGTGCGCTCATAATATCGACACTTGTAAGAAGCTTCATTCGTTCGTATGTACATGAATTAATAATCCAGTACTGAATTGTTGGCGGTAAGACATATCTATTAATGCTGTACTTACATTGAAGTACACCATTTGTATGCGCATGTGTCAATCAATAATAGTATACATATATGTAACATACATACATATAC
This sequence comes from Anomoia purmunda, assembly GCA_951828415.1. Lineage (NCBI taxonomy): Eukaryota > Metazoa > Arthropoda > Insecta > Diptera > Tephritidae > Anomoia > Anomoia purmunda. The sequence goes on along the minus strand of OX639997.1, from coordinate 81,095,595 downwards.
TCTGCTCTAAATATGCGCTCGAACCGAACATTTCCCAAAACCAATATTCATTATATACATAAAAGTTTTTTCATGGCAGAAATACACTCGGAGGTTTGCCATCGCCTGCCGAGGGGCGACCGCTATTAGAAAAAACTTATGTAAAAACATATGTATTTACATACAAACACTTGTACATGAAGATTGTTGTTTTAGCTCGTTGGTTTATTGCGCCGCTCAAGTCAGCATACAACGACAGCTCATTAGGGTACGCCGGGTAACGATTAGTTATAGTTTCTCTCAGATTCCACCTAAGCTGACGTCACATCGCTCGTCATCGATTCTTTATTGGGTTTCAACTTACAATCCTCATAGCTTCGTGTCGAATTTCAATCAGTAAGTCCAAATCAGTTTCAAAATGGCACTTGGTAGTGCATTTACAACCAAATTTATATTTGATTCCAACAGCGTGATACAATTTTGTTCAAATTTCAATAAAGAACATTTCAATGATCACACCGATTCTTTACTGGAGGTGAAACTAAAAGACCTAAACGTGAGATTGGAAGTTTAGACCAAATGAAACTAGTTCCAGGAACACCCGTTAAAACCATGACCACAACCAATATCAGTTCTCAATTCGACAATACGATGGCGTGCATGAAAGCGCCTCCATGCGATACCGAGTTATTTTATGGCAGTTTCGAAGATTGACCATGATTTCGTGACATGCTCACGGCCGTATACTTGAATCACCCTAAATTAGCCCCTGCACAGAAACTTTATCTCCTTCGGTAGAAAACAAGAGGGAAAGTAGGACGTATCGTAAAGCACTAAAAATTATGTGACGGAAATTTCGCATTAACATGGGAAGCATTAAGAGCATGCTATGAGAACAAACGAATGCTGGTCGATAACTATTGGAAAACTTTATTCAATATACAAGCAGCTAATTTCGAAAATAGTGAAGCTATTCAACCCATCCAAACCCCAATCAATGATTGTCTGGCATCCCTCACATCTCAAGGTGTCTCAGTAGTTGACTGAGCCGCAATTCTCATTCACCTATGCTCATCGAAACTCCCAGATGAAACTCTTTCACCCTGGGAGCAACCTATCAAATCCCGCAGAGAACTTCCATTGTGGTCCCATATGGACCAGTTTCTGACTAGTCGCTACGAGGTAGTAGGACGACTTAGCAGTATCCGACATACCAAAACGAGAAATTCCATGCCATCAAGAAATTCAAACAAAATTCAAGCCTTCCATTTCAACGAAAATATATTATTTAAATGCAGCTTTGCAAAAATCACCATTCTCTAAAAATTTGCCAACAATTTCGTCAAATTCCGATCCCAGAACGGAAAAAAATCGTAGAAGTTAATGGTTATTGCGTCAATTGTTTGGCATATAACCATTTTTTAAAAGATTATCAAAGAACATTTAAATGCTTCCATGGAAAAAACCTCATCATACTTTGTTGCATTTGGAGTTAAGCCCAAACATTAAACCTTTCGTAACACATGTTCGTAACCTGCCAACCTAACCACCCACGAGCTCAACTTCGTTATTGCATATCCAATCAACCAACTCTACTCTAACTCACTCCAAACATCCAATCTTTGAACACTTTGAAGGCAACAGTCCCACAATCGAGGGTTCACCCGCTGTCGTTCAAACCAATTTATCAAGCAATAACGAAACCACTCTACTCCCAACGGCTAAGGTGCATATCGAACATTTAACCCTAACGGGTGTGGTTGGTACAGTGCAACTCGCGTAACCCATCTTATTATCGTCGCGAAAAGTAAAAATATTCGCATAAAAACCAAAGCGATTGTACTTACCGAATTAACCAGTTTTTTTCCAACGTGCCAAATGAAAAAATTAAATTTTTCCGAAATCTCAAACTTGGAACTAGCTGATTCATATTTCTTCAAACCTGATCAAATTGACTTAGTCATAGGCAGTGACCTACTACCACAAGTACTCCTGGACGGAGTTAAGCATAACAATTGTAGTGATCTTTTAGCTCAAAATTCCAAAAAAAACGTGAAGCCCTTTGAACATTCCCCACTCACGTTGTTGAAACTCAGAAAGAAAATCTAAATGCTCAGCTAAAAAGATTTTAGGAAATTGAAAAGCTGCCAGAAAGTCATCAACCATCTGCTGATGATCAATTTTGGGAACATTCCTATCAAGACTTCCGTTCAAAAAGGCATTTCCACATTCTGTAAATCTCGGCGGATCTCCATTACACACAATGAAGCCGGAACTCCGAATGGAACACATTCTCCACAAAAATCTAAATTTAAAAGAAGAACACACCCAAGTATTAAACGAATATGAAGTCCACGACTTCTGAAAAAATCCATGGCCTTGGAAGATATTAGCAAAAAACTACTCCCTGCGAAACACGAAAATTTGAAACCCTTCACATACTCGAAGAATAACCTGATATACTCAATCGATTTTCCTCATGGCCTAGAGTTATGCAGGTTATTTCATATATACTACGCTTTATCAACCGAACCAAATCTCACCATATACAGTCCACTTCCGAATCTACTTTCGAAACCACAATACTCTCTCAAAGCGAAATGCAATTTGTGAAAACTCGACTTCCATATATCATAAATTCAACAATGGCATTATTCACTTTGCTATAACCGAAATCATCCAATTATGATACCAGAATCATCTAGGTATTGCGATCTATTCTTCCAACTTATTCACAACCTATTGATGTATCAATAAAATCATCTCTCATTTTCAGAACTACCATGGTGAGAGTTCGTTGCAGCCCATCGTCGCTCGGAGATATCCAAAGCGATCCAACTGTATATCTCTGTTTGGTGTGTCATCGCTACTACGCTCCACGGTTATATCCCGTATTTTTACGGCCCAGCGTGGAGGACAGGATTTAGTGTCGACGCAAATATGATAACTGCTACAACTTCTGGACCAGGACGCATCGGCGAATGGAAAACCGCGCAGTTGCCTACATACCAGGCACAGCGAGTCCCAAAGAAAGCGATCGAGGCTTTGGAGAGGGTGCAGAAATCTTTATCCCTTGCACCAATGCAACGGGCCACCATGGTTAAGGTACTTTAACGCCTTAAAAATGTATCCCTGGTGAGTGCGAGAAGTATGCACTCCGTTTCGAACTCGCTGGAAGCGAGGTTGTCATGCGTTCGCCCTTAAGGCCAGTATGGCCTGTTCTCTTTATACTCACCGAGGGAAACGTAAGAAACCTTCTTTTCTATTCTACCATCGAGGGAAACGCAACTTTTTCTATTCACCGTGGGAAACACAACTGTGAAACCACCGAGGGAATCATTTTTCAATGTTTTTACAACATATGTATATATTTTTTTATCACCACACCGAAAATAAATTTCTCCTTGTTACAATTAATAGTTCTGTTTTCTGATTCACTATCCAGTAAAAACCAGCAAGAACCAGTAATAATTTTACAAGAACCAGTAATAATTTTACTGGATTTTTATTGGATAGTGTTTTCGTACGCCAAAACCAGCAAGAAACTATCAATGTAGGGGAAATTGAGAGGTCGAAAACCACAGCTGACCTTGCAAGTTTTATTGGATTTTTACTGGATAAATTTTTACCAGCAAGAATTTGCCAGTAAGATAAACAGCTGATGAAAAGTATTCAGTTGATCACAAGTAGAAAACAATTATTAAAATTGCAAACTATTTTCATTAAAAGGGTGAAAAATAGAAAAAGTGAGCAAATAAATAAACGTACACTAAGTTTATGAAGTTTATTGTGAGCATATATCAGTAAGGCGCCTAGAATTTTTGTGTTTGCAAGGTTAATCAAGAATCTTTAGCAGCAGTGACTGCAATTAGTAATTATGAGGCGTAAATTATGAGTTCTGGGGTACTTCTTTATTTAAAGTATGTATTTTTTAAATTTCGCCCCAAATAAAATTCATATGTAACAAAACCATGCAAGTTCTTGCTGGTTTTGCGTTTTCGTACTTTCTTGCATTTTTGTCTCATTGTAGCCGTAGTCAAGTGTGTAGCGTGTGCGCGCTTCATTCGGTGGGTCCCAGGTTCGAATCCAGTTCAGGGCAAGTAACATCCAAAAATTATAGAAAAAGTTTTTTCTAATAGCGGTCGCCCCTCGGCAGGCAACGGCAAACGTCCGAGTGATTTTCTGGTATGACAAAACTTCTCACAAAAACATTCGCCGTTCGGATTCGGCGTAAAACGGTAGGTCCCTCAATGTATGTTACAACATCAAGACGCACACCACAAATTGTAGGAGAAGTTCGGCCGAAATCGTTTAAGCGGTTATAGCGCCTATTAAGTAAGCAAGTAACTAATATTATTTATTTTCTGGTTTTGGTTAACCCGAGAAACGGCCACGGTCTGTTTATTTAATTTGGCTAGATAATTTTACTTTCCCAAATATTGCGGCAACCTTACGCCTGCCTACTGATGAGTAGAAGCCATTCTGCTGTATAAACATGAAGTGGTATCTTATTAAAAGCACACCTCGTGCTCATCCTGTCATATATTTTACCACCACATATGTAGCTATTCCTCCACTACATGAGGTTAAACTCCCATTAGTGCTTGAGTGTATAGAATCAACTCTCTAGCATCACATAATCATATTAAACTCCTATGGATTCCGAGCCACAACGGCATCGAAGGAATTGAGGAATAGAGAAGCTAGAGACGCGGCCGCAAGGAAGACCATAGGAGCCATTCATGGCGATAGGTTCACATTCTATTAAAGAGGAGCATAGAAAAGAAGAAACCATTTTTATTTGCTACATAAGAAATCTGTTTCTTTGCAGTGGAATAGAGAAAATAATTAAATATAATTAAAACAACCATGAATAATCAGAAGTAATAAAAAAATAGTTAATTATCTTTTTAATTTTTTTATTTCCTATTATAATTGATTACTAATTTTTTGATTATAAAAACGAATTGTTTTAATCATTATTCCTACGGATTACGTATCAGACACCGTATGAATAACGTATAATAAACACATTAATGACACTTATTTAATGTAGCATTTAATAATCCGTCATTTTTCCACATAATGAATTTGACAGTTTTTTTTATTTTAGAATTTAACGCATAGAACGCATTTTAAAAGCGCTATTAAATCATAAAGACAAGTATCTAATTTGGCCAAATACCGAGCTACGCAAAAAGCTAGTGTCTTAAACTTGGAATGAATTACCTAATTGCGCGAGATACGAAATCTCATTGGCGGAAAACCTTCACAAGATCCAGAAGCGTACTTTTCACGGAAGCAAGTATACTCTGTTAAAGCTCAAGCCGTGTGCGATCATACATAGATTGCAAATAAGACATTTGGTGTTAGGCTATCCAGGTAGTGTTCATGATGCACGTATTTTTAATGATTGCGAATTGTCGAATAAAGCAGATACCTTTTTCGAGACAATTCAAGAGAACTAACACCGAGTCTAAAGACTTTTTTCAACACATACCCAAGACAGCCGGTTCTACGTACCGGAATGACTCGGGTTTTAGATCGGCGCATACCATTCGTCGTTTATCATCTCTGGAGCAATGCCTTGTAGCAGGGTTGCTCCACACACTTCTGCTCAGGGCTGGAGTTGAATTCAACCCGGGCCTTAAGACACATAATTAGTGGACCACACGTTATGTGTTCCCGGGTGCCGGTGCCAGACAGCACACAGGGGCCCTCGACGGCTCCAAGGAGCAAGCAGCAACACGCACACTCCCCATCTCTCCCAAGCCATCCAACCTCATCCCGCTCCCACCCAAGTATTAGGGCTACCCAACAGCTCTTGGTGCCCTACACTGTCTGTTCCGTGTGTCAGGCCAGAATACGCCGGAATGTGGCATCAGTTGGGTGCAACTTGTGCCAAGGCTGGTGTCACTTTCGAACGTGTTCGGGTCTGCGCACCACACGTGAGTGGACATGTTACAGAGCTCTGCAGCCGCATACACCTCCTCCGGCGCTACCCCCAATCTCCACCAGGCAGCAACCTGCACAGCGGCAAGCCCAACTGAGGCAAGGTGGACAACCACACCAGTCCCTTACACCCCCATCGCGTCGACTCATCCTGGGCGGATTAAGCTCCTGCAGATGAACTGCTACGGACTCCAGAGATAGATCGAGGAGATAACAGACTTTATGAGAAGACATGGTCTGCTGATACCTGCGATCCAAGCGACGAAACTGCGCAGCAATACAACTCTCTACAGTTTGTACTGCAGGCTACGCAAATTGCCAAAACCTAGCGTGCCTCTTGCATTCGCCTGTGGCGAGGTTCCGGGAGCCATCGGGAAGGCGAAAGCCTCCAAGGCCATTGGTCCTGATGGACTAGGCATGTTGATGCTGAAAAATTTGGGCCCCAAGGGAGTACCATACCCTCATCATTCCAGAGATCGGGAAGACTGGGAGGGTGATACCGCTGTTGAAACCAGGGAAACCGTCCGAAAAGGGAGAATCTTATCGACCGATTTCCCTTCTTTCACCAGTAGTAAAGACACTCGAGGCTATGCTGTTTCTCTATGTTACACACCACCTGGGCCCGGCTAAGCATCAACACGGATTCTGGAAGGTGCACAGCACGACAACAGCACTAAACGTCATAAACACTCGGGTGATTCGTGGCCTCAACCGTAACCGTCCCTGTGAGAGAACAGTCTTAGTGGCGTTGGACCTATCAATGGCTTTTGATACGGTCAATCACTCAACGCTACTTGAAGACGTTGAAACTTCTACTCTCCCGCAGGGTCTGAAGCGGTGGACTGCGAACTACTTGAATGGTCGACAGGCGTCGGTGTATTTTAGAGACTGAACATCTAAACCGAGAAGAATTAAACAAGGGGTACCGCAGGGTGGCGTTCTCTCCCCGGTTCTGTTTAATCATTATATCTCGATGCTTCCTCAACCACCCGAAGGGGTTTCAATAGTCTCATATGCTGACGACTGTTCGATTATGGCATCCGGCAATGCATGTGTTCAAAAGTGAATGGTTACCTCTCAGATCTTGCTCGTTTCTTCACTGGTCGGAACTTGTTTCATATCCCCTGGACGAAGGAGGTCAGGATACAATTAAATATACATGTGGACGGTACACCTGTACCGACAGTAAACCACCCAAAAATCTTGGGTGTTACATTTGACAGTCTGGCCTCTTGCTCTGCGCACACAACTGCAGTCGTCTATAAAGTACAGAGCCGCAACAGAGTCCTCAAGTCGCAAGCCGGCAGCACTTGGGGCAAAGACAATGAAACATTGTTGGCAACATACAAGCCGATTGGCCGGTCGGTTTTAAACTACGCCGCTCCAATTTGGTCACCCGAGACAAGCAGGGCCCAGTGGATGAGACTACACGCTACCAAGAACCAGAGAACGTATATTATAGAGAAGCCTCATCCCAGTCCATTCCGTGATTCGTTCCGCTGCCAGGGGGTCTGCTGTACACACCACACTCATTTTTTTCACCGCTAATACACAGCAGACCCACTTAATTTAACAGTAGAGACCCATATTAACAGTGCTAGAGCGTGAATTTGTAGTTAGAGAGAAAACTAATGTAACATATCCCTGGTGTTGCAGGTGATTAATTTGGTTTTAATAATATATAAATTGTCTATTATCATGCAAATAAATAAATATTTCATTGAAACTTCGTTTTTAATTATAATGTAATATAAACGAATTTGATATAATGGATCTTTTTATTCAAATTTATGTCAAAATTTCCGTTTTCTAGTAACTGATGATGTGAAAAAATTCAAATTTAATTTTAATTAAGATAATTTGTTTAAACACCTTTTTCTAATATTAAATAATAACAAACATAGTAGTTTAATAAAATAATTTAATGCAATTTCTTTATATTGCACATCTTAAATTATTTAAATAAATGAAAACTTTACAATAATTTTGTACATACATATATTCAGTCGTAACGAAATGAATTCCAAAAATTTATGAAAGTTAATAAATATATCGTATTGAATTTAAAAAAATGCATAAAAATTAGACATGGCACGAAAAAAAGCTAGGATTCGAACTATGGGGCAAAAGCTAAAACGTGCAATATGATAATGTGGCCGGCGACTTAACACGCTAAGCCACTGCAGACACTTGTCGGAGTCCGCTTAAACGGCTAATTATGCAAATCATAGCAATGTGTGCGCAAAAAAGAAGAGCAATTTACGAATCCAACTAAAAATGAAGCAAAGAAGAGAAAGTTGTAACCTGAGAAAAAATCTGTTTTTTTGATTGTCAGCGGGGCAAGTAGAGACGGAAGAGGAGTTATGCAACAATTGTCGATAAGAGAAGGGTTGAAAGGGAAAGGGAACGGTAAGCAAAATAATATTATTTTCTGTTTTTCGGCAATTTTTGTGTCAATTCGCCAATTGCGCGTGCACGTGTACGCAAATGAATTGATGCGCATTTGGACAAAAGTCAGACTACGTTGGCAAATTGCATTATTGTCTGATATTGCGGTGTTGAAATTTTCAATGACCATCGATGGTTTGTAAAATTGAAGATTTTAGCATTTTTGTGTTCGTCGCGAAAAAGATCGTTGAGGGGAACATTTACGTGCGCGGAGAGATGAAATGCTTGCGCTTATGAATGAACGACATTTGTTTGCACGAATACGCGCCTGCGTTTATGAATGAATTTTTTGTTGTTGTATGTAGTTTCAGATATTTTAGAATATTTGGCGCTGGGGCAGGCACAAGTGCAGCAGCGGTTGTGATTGCGCTGTGATTTGACTTTGATTTAGCGTAGGTCAAGGTTGAATTTATGCATTTATATATGTATGAATATATATGGATGTGTGCATATATGATTGTTATTTGCGACTTTACATTCAAATGTAGTTATGCATGTAGTATTCTCTGGAAGTATACATATGCTAGTGCAAGAATTTGCAAAAAAAGTAAAAATTTAAATAAATTTTAAGTCAAAAGCGCGTGGTCCGGTTCCGAACTCGCGCAAAACGAAACCATACAGAACATTGCGGCGCCTCTTGAAGCAACTGCACCACAGAATACAATTGGTTTGCTTAAACTTAATCGCTACTTGATTCAGTTTCGCGTGAATATTTTTTGCCAAGACAAATTTTTGATACAAATTAACAAATTTGTAATATATGTACATATGTAGATCGCATATTATTTCGCATCTACAGAAAAATGAAATCAACATAGGAAACCAAATGAAATATTGAATTGGAAGCAAACTCTTAGTAATATTTATTATATTATAAAAAATCATTTTAAAGAATGAATATGCTTGGGTTTTTTAATATTTCACTTTTTTCAATTTTTAATAAATTCGACATATAATTTTAGTTTAAGCCAAATTTTTTTCTATTATTTTAAGTAATTTATTTTAAGAATTTCTTAAGCTTTTTCCTCTTATATTAAATTATATACAATATGTTTGTTAGGTCACCTAACAAGACACCCTGTAAGTTGTCACAAGCGATGAGCCTAATTACTCATTTAAATATCCAATTGTAATAACTCCAATGTATTGACCTATTCACATTTGTACAAACAAACATACTTATGTACATAATAACATGTCACTGTCGCTTCACACAAATCATTGTACTCATACATATTTCATACATACATTATTACATATATTTAGGCTACACTCTCACTGGAATTTCACGGTTGTATCACGCCACCGCATACTCCTGTTGTTAAGGGCGGGGATAAGTAGGGTCCAGAATTCCTCTTGAATTCTGGAAACGGGGATCTTAAAAATGGGGGCCGATCCTTTAAGGCAAATAATTACCTGTACTTCTTCAATTCCTTTGTGTACATACATATACATGGATAAAATAACAAGAACAGAAATTCTGTTTTATATATATATACATATATCGCCGTTTATTGCTGTAAAAAAACCTGGATTTGGATTACCCAATGGAGGAGTGTCACTCACCTGAAGTTGTCGCTGTCGCTGTGATGGAAATCAAAAGATTAAGAGCGATTACTGGTTGCCAGTCGCTTTTATAGCACCACTATCTGGCAACGGGTTCAGCTAACAGGACTCGTGCAAAGGCAAGCCAAGTAACGAGTAGCTTACAGCGAGTAGCTTACAGCGAGTAGCTTACAGCGACATCTCCTTGTGACAGTTTTCCATTGTGAATATTTGCAGACCTTAACATGCCGCCCGCCTTGCAATATCACTGCAATATTACATATTACAATAGGATGAGAAATATATTATTGTGCGTTATTATTTACATCTTTTCATTTTTGTTCTTATTTCTAACAATTTTTAAATTTCATTTTACAAAAATGCGAAAAAAATGCTTAACTAATGTAGCGTTCTGTGGTCTGCTACTTCACCTTCAATATGGGGTCTCACCGGAGATGACCCACCCAAATATTGTGTTTTGCGCGGCTGGTCTAGTGGGGGTTGCGGGCATCAGTCCCGGTCGCATTATGGCCCATACACTTCTGCTCCCAAGATTAGCGACACCGTACTCGTGCGGTAGAACGTTGGGTCTGCCAATCGCAAATTGTCAAACTCGTTGGCCACGCGAGCATCGATGGTGCGTTCTGTTGCGATCCGCATGAGGCTGGCTAGCACCGTCGCTCTGACTTCCAGTCTTTCGTGCCACCCTTTCAGTACGAGGGAGCACTTCTCTCCGCTTCGTGGCACGGCGTGTAGTCGTCGGGCAAGGGCTCTGGATATGGTCGTTGTACTCTGACCAGGATCCAGGATAGCGCGTACTGTATGGATTCTTCCGGCAGTCATTACCTTCACCAATATGGTCGGAGTGAGGACAGATTGCCCTAGAGCTCTTCGGCCAGGTCCCTTGATTAGCTCGCGGGCGTCTCTCACTCGTCTACGGGGTTTATCTACATCTGAACGTCGCGAATTAGATCTTCGGCTTTCTGGGCGAGATGGGGGGCGCTGAATTGCCGACCGGATACCCGACAGAGGAGGTCTGAATATCCGGAGCTCAGTCGTAGCGTGCGCATCTTCAAGCTCCTGCTGGATGTCGTCATCGCTTGCGTCGATCTCCAGCACCTCTTCGATCGGCACAGTTGCTGCTGCGGCTGATGGTTCGTGCCCTTTGTCTACCGCCCTTTGTCCTTCCGACACGTCTTCCTCGCTTCTGGGAGTTTCCCCCAGGTGTAGGAGACTGTGGTGTCGTCCCTGACACTGGTCGCAGTTTCGCGGTGACGGACACTCATTGGTTGTATGCCGCGGTGACATACAATTCGAGCAGTGGCCGTGTAGGAGGACAGAACGCAGTCTCTTCTGTTATGCTCTCGGGCCACACGGATCCTTTTGGAATATTTTTTCTGAAAATAAAGAAAGCGTTAATTTGGTTTGACTAGAGGTAATAGCACTAGTTTGACGATTGGGCGTGTAATTTTGCCTCTTGCCGTACGTATGTCTACGACTCGTACGCGGCTATCTTTTCCTGAAAAAACCTTAACAACTCTGCCAAGTCGCCACTCGTTCGGGGGTAAGTTGTCCTCTTTGACAACCACGAAATCATCCACCTCGATGTTTCGTTGGGGGTATTGCCACTTGACACGCTTGTGTAGTTCCTTCAGATATTCCTCTTTCCACCGTTGGCAGAATCCTTGATGAATTGCCTTTATCTTCTGCCATCGGTTTATGATCGTCATCGGGTTTCCTCTACTCTCAGGTTCCGCAATCGCGAGTAGCGGACTGCCGACCAAAAAATGTCCTGGCGTGAGGGGTTCTGTTGACTCGGGGTTTTCTGAAAGCGGACTAATTGGTCGCGAATTCAGACAAGCTTCTATCTTGGCCAGCAACGTCGAGAGCTCCTCCATCGTGAAGCGCATAGTGTTGGCTACCTTACGGAAGTGGGTTTTGAAGCTCTTTACACCTGCTTCCCAAAGCCCTCCCATGTGGGGAGCTCCCGGAGGAATGAAGTGCCAGGTTATTTCTTGATGTGCATATGATTGTGTGGTTAGACGCGAGGCTTCGGCAAGAAAGTGTCGGAAATCTTGCCTTAGTGCTTTGTTGGCTCCAACAAAATTCGTCCCATTGTCGGAGTACATGCTACGGGGTCAGCCTCGCCTAGCTACAAAACGAGAAAATGCCTCCGAAAGAAGAAACGTAGAAGTCGATAAGTCACTGGTTGCCTCCAAATGTATTGCTTTCGTAGCAAAACAAACAAAAACGCATACATAACCCTTTGTTATTAGACACGCCCTGCCGGTGAAATTCTTTATCTCGAACGGGCCAGTAAAATCCACGCCTGTGTTGGCGAAGGGGCGAGATAAGTCCGATCGTTCAGGGGGCAATGATGCCATCAGTTGCTCTCGTGTCTTTTTTCTGTGGATTAAACAAATTTTACAATTATGAATAATGGTTTTTATCAAATTTTTCATCCCTACGATCCCATATTCGGATCTCAAGAGTCTCAACATGAGTTGATTTCCCCCATGCAGAGAAATCAGATGCGAGAATCTGACGAGGAGTCGGGAAAATTGGCAATCGTACGGTAAAATTACAGGGTATCGTTCGTTGTAGGGTAGCCCAGCTAACGCAAGCCTCCCTCCAACTCTCATGACTCCGTTCCCATCGAGGAAGGGATTGAGAGTGCGGATGGAGCTTTTTGCGCTTACTGGCTTTGACGCCACAAGTGCTTGATACTCATTGGAGAAGCACTGTTTTTGAGTTAGCATAATAAGGCACATTTTTACCTTTCGAATCTCTACCGCTGTTAATTCTGACGTTTCCTGTCGTGGGGTTGATTTATGTACCGGGTGTATCTTATAATAAAATTGAAAAATTCGTGCAGTTACTCTTAGGGCACGAGAGAAGTCGGAGAATCGTTCTAAAATATCCGTCCCTTGCAAAATCTGACCTGCATGGACTCGAACGACCTTCTGCTCCAGCCCTGTCTCCACCGTCACCTCATCAGTTTTTTGAGGCCAGCCAGAAGGTTTCTCCTTTAGCCAACTAGGACCCTGCCACCACAGAGTGCTCTTCTCCAATTCTTGGGGCGATAAGCCACGGCTACCTAAATCTGCCGGGTTATCGCTTGAATCCACATGATTCCATCCTTGCACTCCGACGAGCTCCTCTATTTTGGCAACTCGATTTGCCACGAACGTAGTCCAGTAACAGGGGGGCTTCCTTAGCCATGAGAGCACAATGGTGGAGTCAGTCCATTTGTAGATCACTGGCTGGCCAACGTCGAACTGTGGAAGTAAAGCATTAATTAATTCTGCTAAGAGCAGCGCTCCGCACAATTCTAATCGAGGTAGAGAGACTGTTTTCACTGGTGCCACTTTCGTCTTACCTACAAGTAAATTTATGTATGGGGCCCTGTCTGAGTTTCGATCGCGAACTCTCACATACAGAGCAGCTGCATATGCCTTTTCAGAGACATCACAAAATCCATGAAATTCAATTTCATTCCACGGGGTGAAATGGATCCACCTTGGGATTTTGATATTTGAAATAAACGTGTAATTTTTAAGAAAATTTTCCCATCGCAAATACAAAACTCGAGGTAAAGTGTCATCCCAATCTATCTTGGCTAACCAGATGTCCTGCAATAAAATTTTTGCCTCTACAACAATAGGGCCTAACAACCCGGCTGGGTCGAACAACTTGGCAACACACGATAAAACCTCTCGTTTTGTATAGCTTGGTCGAATGGGGATTTCTGGGACGCTAAAATGGAACATATCGCGAGCGGCATTCCACCGAATGCCCAACATTCTAGCTTCACTCAGATCATCTATCTCCAAAAAATCTTCCTGTATTAAATGAGCCTTTGGCAAGGCTGCGAGGATGTCCTTGCAGTTTGACGTCCACTTTCGGAGGGGGGACCCGGCTTCCTTCAGTACTTCGATGAGTTCGTCGCGGGTGCGACTGGCGGTCTCGCAATCATGAGCTCCTGCCAGTACATCGTCAACGTACATATGTTGCGTTAAGACCCTAGAAGCCAGCGGAAATTTAAGGCGAACGTCTTCCGCCAATTGCAGAAGAGTTCTTATTGCTAAATAGGGGGCGCAGTTCACCCCAAACGTCACAGTTTGGAGTTCATAGTCTACGAGCTCTTCTGCTTGTGATTCTCGAAAGAGAATTCTATGATACCGCGTATCCTCAGGGTGCAGAAGAATCTGCCTATACATTTTCTCAATGCCTGCATTGAAAACGTATTTGAAAAACCGCCATTTCAATAGCAGTGCGATAAGGTCAGCTTGAAGGACTGGCCCAGGGTAGAGTGCATCATTCAAACTTACTCCATTTGAAGTTGGACTTGATGCGTTAAATACCACTCGAACCTTTGTGGTGGTACTGTCCGGTTTTATGACTGCATGGTGGGGTAGGTAGTATGTGTCTGCTTGATCTACCGAAAACTGGGGTAGGTCTCCTGTCAGTTTGGGTAGAATCAGACCTCTTGCCTCAATTCTAATCTGGGGGTTGACAGGAGAACCTATAACAAAGTGTGCGATTTTTCGCACCTTAGCCGATGCTGTCGCATTTATTCCACAGACTTGTGTGTCAGCTGATCGAGTCGGAAGCTTGATGCGTCTCTGCAACCGCTCCGTGATAAAAGTTCCTTCTGAACCTGAATCAAGAAGGGCTCTGGCCTCATAGTCTACTCCTAAGTAACTAATATGTATCATGGCCGTACCCAAGACAACGTTCTTGGCACTTGCGGCGAACAAAGCATTTATATTTCCGGTTGGGGCTGGGGTGTGAGGCATTCGAGCCTCTCCGTCTTTTGTAGACGGACGTTGATTGCTATTAGGAGTGCGATGCAACATAGAGTGGTGCCTTTGATGGCAGCTCAAACAGCTAAAAGTGCTCTTACAACTTTTCGCTGGATGGGAATGCGCTAGACAGTTCATACACAAATTGTATTTCCTCACTACCTTAAAACGATCATCTACCTTCATCGCTAAAAACTTTGAACAAGCTCTCAAAGAATGCGACTGTTCTGGGCACAAAGTCTGGAACCTGCTCGAGAGGTAGTTATCTAAATCTTCCCACCTCGGAATCTCAGCCTTGTGAACGATTCCCTGTTCCCATAAAGCTAATGTAGTGTCCGGCAATTTGCTCGAAACCAAAAAGACAAAAATTGCATCCCAGTTTTCGATTTCAATTCCATTCATTTGCAGAACTGAGATGCAATTATTTACTGAACGCTGGAGATGTTTTATCTCGGTGCCGCGTTCAACTGTCACCGTAGGCAAGTTGAACAAGATCTTCGACTGACTGTTCACCATGACTCGTTTGTTTTCGTATCTATCCGAGAGATTTTGCCACGCAATAGCAAAACCGTCATTGGTCAAGGGGCATTTCTTCACGATGTCCCTGGCTTCACCACGAGTCTTTTGATTGAGGTGGTATAATTTCTCCACCGGACTTAGACGCGAATTATTTACGTAGATGGCTGTAAATAAATCCCGAAAAGAGGGCCATGCCATATAATCCCCATAAAAAAGTTCCGTATCGCACGGAGGAAGATTTACGTTTGAGCGCAGTGGTGGCTCAGAATCGCGGTTTGAGGGGATTACCGTTGATGAGCTTTGCTGAACAAAGGTTTCACCCATCAACGCAGCGCACGTCAGGTATGCTGTATAGCAATCCTGATACCTACATTTTGCTAAACTCATGGCAGCGTTATTTGATTCGTCTTCAGCCAAATCCCTAGAGTGGCTATCAAAAGATTCTTGGACCTTTGTCCATAATGCTTTGAGTCCCTCTTTTTGAATCTCAAGCGAAAATATGGAATGACTTGTCCCTGGAGTTGTATTGTATCTCTCTTCAAACTCCAACAGGGCATTACAGGCGCGTGAAAAATCGTTTGCGTGAGCCATTGTTAATAAACTTTTTTTATTTTTATTTCTTGAAAGTCCAGTTACAAAATAACAACTTTAAAAAATTTACAACAAATAAGAAAAAACAATTTTTTTGTTTTTGTTGATTTTCCTCTGATTGGGGTGAAAATCCGTCTTACTGGGGGTCCGGGTGAGTATGCTGATGACGAACTCCTTCAAGCCTTTGCCTGGCTTTGCCACCTGGTGTATTCCTCCTCTTGGTGATCCCGGTTTCTTGTTTCTTGGGCTTCTTCTTTTATTTTTATTTATTTTTATTTTTTTTTTTGTTATATTCACTTAGATGTGAGACTGGTATTTTCGTCGTTGAACCAGTCCCACGAAACGTTTTGCTTCGCGCCCGAATACGCGAATATACGTGGTGAATTTCAAAGGCTTACCTTTTCTGCAGCTTTTAGTATCGGGGTTATTGTTTGGTGCTGCCAAAAGTTCAGCGTACCTCGTACCTCCTTATGGCAGCTCGTTGGGGCGTTGGTAAGGCCCTTGCAGCACTTCACGTTGACGATGACTGGGCAATTTACTTCACCTGCCTTTATTTGATGTATTTATTGTTTATATAAATTTTTGTAATAGCGCGTTGTATTTGTTGGCCCTCGTAACCTGCGCTCACTGCCCTACCTTTAGGGACTTTCACACAAATTAAAGTTGCTACCCTGCTAATCAGGGCCTTTCACTGCCAATATGGCTGTTTTATAAAATTTTATAATTTTAGCGCGTTTTATTTGATGACCCTCGTGGCCTGCGCTCACTGCCCTACCTTTAGGGACTTTCACACAAATTAAAAGTTGCTGCCCTGCTATTCAGGGCCTTTCACTGCCAGTATGTTTTATAAAATTTGTAATTTCAGCGCGTTTTATTCGTTGGCCCTCGTGGCCTGCGCTCACTGCACACTTTCACCCAAATTAATTTGCTTCCCTGCTATTCAGGGACTTTCACACAAATTAATTTGTTGCACTGCTTTTTTTTGCTTTTTTTTACAAATTCAGCGCGTTTTTTTCGCTGGCCCTCGTGGCCTGCGCTCACTGCACTTTCACCCAAATTAATTTGCTTCCCTGCTATTCAGGGGCTTTCACACAAATTAATTTGTTTCACTGCTTTTTTATTGCTTTTTTTTTACAAATTCAGCGCGTTTTATTCGTTGGCCCTCGTGGCCTGCGCTCACTGCACTTGCACCCAAATTAATTTGCAGCCCTACTATTCAGTGGCTTTCACACAAATTAATTTGTTTTTATTGCCTTTTCGGCTTTTTTACAATTTTTGCGCGATTTATTTGATGGCCCTCGTGGCCTGCGCACACTTCACTTTCACACAAATTAATTTGCAGCCCTACTATTTTGAAGCTTTCACACAAATTAATTGGTTTTTTATTGCCTTTTCGGCTTTTTTACCCTTTTTGCGCGATTTATTTGATGGCCCTCGTGGCCTGCGCACACTTCACTTTCACACAAATTAATTTGCAGCCCTGCTATTTAGTGGCTTTCACACAAATTAATTGGTTTTTTATTGCCTTTTCGGCTTTTTTACACTTTTTGCGCGATTTATTTGATGGCCCTCGTGGCCTGCGCACACTTCACTTTCACACAAATTAATTTGCAGCCCTACTATTTAGTGGCTTTCACACAAATTAATTGGTTTTGTATTGCCTTTTCGGCTTTTTTACACTTTTAGCGCGTTTTATTCGTTTCTGGACTTTTCTTTGCCGGCGCTTATTACCCTCTTTGTAGGGTTTTTCACTTTTTTGTTTGTTTTTTTTTTTGTTTTATCAACACACTGGCACCTTTTGCCAACGCGCACTACCCTACTCGTAGGTTTTTTTTTCGTTTTTTTTCACTTTTTTCACTTTCACTTTACCTTTTGTTACCTGAGGTGGTATACTCCTTCCTCCACCGGAGTGCCTGCTTCTGGTAGCGGTTTATCACCGCTAGCTAGCGGTCCGCTAGGTCTTCCCGTTTTTAAACTGGATCAATGCAGGTCGCCTCCGCTGAAACAGATTTTGAAAATGTCGTGGTTATCAGTTAGAATACTCACCAGGTTTTTCCTTTTGTGGTTTCTGCTACTGCTGCTACTGCTGGAACTACGCCTTCCTCCTGGTAGTCTGCTCGCCTCCGGGATTGATGTTTTTTCTTTCTTTTGGTGAGATCGCTCACCACCACCAATATATAGCAGCCAATTATTGCAAGCAAAAACACAATATAAAAGCACGTAGAAAAACGTCAAAGCGCTGCTTCTTGTGCATGCGCTCGTTCACGATAGGCTTTTGCTTTTAAATCTAGCAAGTGGGACTTGGCGAGAGTTGATAGGATTTTAAAAAGAAATTGAAGAAGATTAATTATTGCCTTAAGGATCCGGCTCGAAGGACCATGTTAAGGGCGGGGTTGAGTAGGGTCCAGAATTCCTCTTGAATTCTGGAAACGGGGATTGTAAAATGGGGGCCGATCCTTTAAGACAGATAATTACCTGTACTTTTCCAGTTCCACTGTGTGCATATACACCGATAAAAAATAAGAACAGAAATTCTGTTTTATATTTAAGACCGCCGTTTATTTGCTGTAAAACACCTGGATTTCGGTATACACAATGGCGGAGTGTCACTCACCTGAGATGTCGCTGTGATGATTGAAATCAAAGAGTAAGAGTGTTTTACTGGTTGCCAGTCGCTTTTATAGCACCACTATCTGGCAACGGGTTCAGCTAACAGGACTCGTGCAAAAGCAAACCAAGTAACGAGTCCTGTTAGCGAGTGGCTTACAGCGACATCGCCTTGTGACAGTTTTCCATTGTGAATGTTCGCAGACCTTAACAAATACAGTTTTTTCTATTTACATGGTGATGTTGTTGTTTACACGCTTATTTATTTTTATATTGTTTGTTTTCAATGTTTATGTTTTGTTTATTGTTTTGTGCAGAATTGCATCAGTTCTACAGATATCACTTCACTTATCGCAAACTAATAATTCTTTTTTAGCAAATTATTAAATTTGTTTGATCTAATGACTAACAATTAATTACCAACTTTTAAAAGATTTATATTAAAGTTAGCAAGAGTAGTGTTAAAATCAATGAAATATTAGTGATTGTTGGACAACCTGATAGTTATAAGTTCTTTATAGCCATAATTTGCAAATGCTTAATCTGTTCGAACATTCGAATATTTCCTAAGTTACGCGAGGGAATGTGAGCCTTAAAAAAGTTAGCCACATTTTCACAGTTACCTTTACCATTTTTCACATTGAAAACAAATAGCAGAGAAACACATGTTCGTCTACTTTCTAGTGGTTGCAGTACCAGAAACTTACGTTTGCCTACGTAGTTTTGGCATTGCCGAGTAGTTTTGGACTCCAAACATTTTTGAAATCGGGTTGCTTTAGGAGCTTTTCGGTCGGTAATATCTTAAAAGCAAACAAAAAGTTTCTTTTTTCTCCTACGTTTTTCAGTGTCTTCCGCGCCTTCATCAGGGAGTCTGCATTTTATTGTACATAAAACATAAAAACAAGTGTTAACAAAATAACAATATTTTTGCTTACAACAATGATTGCACTTACATTTTTAATTACATTGAAAATAGTAACAACAACAAAACAAACAAAAATATAAACACAAAAATAATACTCCACATATTGTATTACACACTACTTTTTTGTCTCTCTGTTTAACCATCACTCGTTTTTCTGTATGTTTTCTTGTGCTCCCTAATCTCAGAAAATACGGAACGGATTTTGAATGTCTGTCGGAACTTAAAAAGAAAATTGGACAAAACCCACTTCCACGTCTCTTATAACAGTAAATTTCACAAATGACAAAAACCAATATTTAAGACACTATCGAAAACAATTTGCCCAAATTTAATATGAAGAAAGGGGTTGCCTACGCAAATACAAAAAATTAAACAATTTTGTGAATAGGAGCGCACTTTAGAAACACTTAAAAACTATGCCACCTAATTTGGTACAAAATCGAGTATCATATGTAAACAAAATATTTGAAAGCGTAATTGCAAAAGAGGGGTATGTTGAACGAAGATGAAGAAGTAAGGAAGAAGACGTAAAGACCTAAAATAAAGAGAAAGTAAAGAAGAAATTAGTTGATGAAATAAGTCAAAAATTTATGTATTAGAGAGTAAAGTTAAATATAAAACTAAATAAGAATGAATGTACTTTGCTAAAGAAGGTAATGCAAGAAGTTGAATACATCGTTTTTGCAAGAAGTGACAAAAAGTAGACTATCAAAAGTTTGTACTGTGCCAGAATTGATAGAATTATTAAAAGCTGAGGTTGTATGTGATTTACTTGGATTTCGCGAATCAGCACGGAAACAAGCGATGGAAAATATTTTACAAATTCATTGAATCTAGTTCTTATAATTTACGACGTAAAAGGAAAACGGGTAATGTTTATTGGAAAGAAAAACTTACGCTGGCTATTGAAAGTTCGGCTACACCCGAACTTAGGCTCTTTCTTACTTGATTTTATAAAGGTTGTTTTTTTTTACTGATCGAACTTTAAATTGAAATAAAACACATAAAAAATAAAGTATGGTGCCAAATTTTTTTTATTTGAAATATATTTTCGTGAGATTTAATATTTAAAAACGATTTCTTTCATATGTCCGCCACGACTAGCTTTGGTGAATCGCCAAATTGCTCTTTCAACAAATCGACAGTTCGAGTGACAGAATGAGGCGTGGCACCATCTTGTTGGAACCAAAATTCTTGCAGGTCGATGTTATGCAAATTTGGAAACAAATAATCGGTAATCATTGATCTGTATCGATCACCATGCTCGATTATGTGGACCATAAAATTCAAGAAGTGCTCTATAAGTTTGGCGAGGATAGCACTGATTTTTAAAGTAAATTTCCACAATTTGTAAACGTTGCTGCGGCGTCAATGCTTACTGAACAGAAATGTCAAAACGAAACGTCATTTACCAGCTGCCAACAGCTGACAGCTATCCCTATCGAAAGTTATATCAGTCTAAAAAAACACCCGTTATAATTTAAATTGTACGTGATAGTAAGCCAAATAGTGCAACGTTCTTCATACAAACGAATTTGTTCCAATGTGAAACATTCGTGGAAGGGAATTAAAACTGATTATACTTATCACCTATCTCACTTCCTCACAACATACAAATCGAGTACAATTCGTTGAACCAAACAGAAGGTGTAAACTACTCAAACAATTTAAGAGACATACCCGAAGAAACGATTCAAGATGAATTAAAATAACAAAACATCATCGATGGTAAAAAAATTACCACCAAACAAACAGTTCTGCTGAGGAACGCTCTGGCGGAAGCGAGGCGCAGGAAAGCCGGCGTCGTGGTGGGCTGTGATGCCAATTCGAGGCACTCCTGCTGGGGTAGCTCGGACATCAACGCAAGAGGTGAGTCTCTCTTTGATTATATACTTAGCGAAAACTTGTCTATTTGTAATAGGGGGAGCGACCCTACATTTGTAACTTCGGTAAGGGAGGAGGTCTTGGACCTTACCCTGGTGTCGTTTGAATTGTTATCCCGTATCTCGAACTAGAGAGTTCTTAACGATCACTCCTTCTCTGATCATAGGTATATTCAATTCTCCTTGGGCGATCCGTGTCCCCAAAATCGTTCCTTTAGGAATCTGAGGAACACGGATTGGGATCTTTACTGTAAGAAGCTGCAGGAGTTTCTTCCTGAGGAAGCTCAGGGAAACTTACTCCTTCGGAAAGTTCGATCGACAGCTTAGTGGAAAAATTCACCGTAGCTTGTAATAAAGCGATAAATACTTCGTGTCCGCTGAGGAGGCCTTCCGGCAAATCTAAGCCGTACTGGTGGACTTTGGAAATTTCGGAGCTCAGGGCTTCGAGTAGAAGACTTTTTAACCAGGCGAGGAAGAGCAAAAAACCCTCGGATTGGGAACTCTATAAGATCGGATTGGAAATATATAAGTCCGAAATAAGGAAGGCTAAGCGGGAATCGTGGAGAAGTTTCTGTGAGAACGTCGAAGGATGCCACGAGTCCTCCAGGCTTAGGCGGGTGCTCGCGAGGGCTCCCGTCTCCTTGGGATGTCCCAGGGACGACTCAGGAAACTGGGCGATGAGCAGTGAGGAGTCGCTCAAACTTCTCCTCGATTCCCACTTCCCCAGAAATCCTGAACCATGTGAGATTACAGGCGTGGAACCAGGTGCCATCTATGTCCCTCCTTGCGACATGTTAGAACAGCGTCGCCTACTCTGGGCGTTACGCTCCTTCAAAGCGTTCAAGTCACCGGGACCTGATGGTATCATTCCTGCCCAGTTGCAGATGTCCGAACGGGTGTCGTGTCGGTGATTGGCGCCTATTTACGCGAGCTGCATTAGTAGGGGCTATATTCCCAGACTTTGGAGGAATGTGAGGGTTACATTTATTCCCAAGGCGGGTAAGAGCTCTCAGGCAACCCTAAAGGACTTTAGGCCTATCAGCCTCTCTTCTTTTCTTTTGAAGACCCTGGAGAGGCTGATTGATCTTCATATAAGAGAAGAAATACCGCGGGAGCGGCTGTCGCATGCTCAGCATGCCAACTCGAAGGGCAGGTCCGTGGATGCGGCCCTGCATACGGTTGTTAACGTCATTGAGGAGTCTCTTGAACACAAGGACTTTGCAGTTGGTGCCTTTCTGGATATAGAAGGTGCCTTTAATAACATTTAGCCACAGGCAATAGTCGGATCCTTGGCGGAACTTGGGGTTGAGCCGGGTCTGGTAAGGCTCATCAATCACCTTCTCCGGGACAGAACTGTCGTGGCGGAATGGGCAGCGCCTCCATCCAGCGAAGGGTGAGTAGAGGCACTCCACAAGGAGGGGTTCTCTCGCCACTCCTTTGGGTCGTTGCTATCAATGGCGTACTGAAGGAGCGGGAAAGGGAAGGCTGCACGGTTATTGCCTATGCTGACGATGTTGCTCTCATTGTCAGGGGTAAGTTTTTGAGTACCCTTTTTCATATCATGCAGAGGTACCTTAATCTGATCGTGAAATGGTCTGCAGGGTGTGGACTCGCGATAAATCCTAGCAAGACAGAGCTGGTATTATTCACCAGGAGGTACAAAGTACCGGTCGCCCATCCTCCTTCAATAGGTGGCGTCCCGTTAGTGCTTTCTGACCGGGTCAAGTATCTTGGCTTGATTCTGGATAGGAAGCTCTCCTGGGGGCCAAATATTGAGGAAATGGTGAAAAAGGCTTCGGTTGCGGTGTACTGTTGTCGGGGTGCTATTGGGAAGAGATGGGGCCTCTCTCCCAAGGTAAGCTATTGGCTTTATGAGACTATAATAAGGCCTATAATGTTTTATGGAGTGGTGGTCTGGTGGAACTCACTAGATAGTGTGTCTAAAGTTAAGCAGATAGAGCGGGTGCAGCGGTCCGCGCTCATTGGGATCAGTGGGACGCTTAGGACCACACCCACTCTCGCGCTCAATGTTATGCTTAACGTGCTACCTGTGGACATTGCAGGCAGGGTTGCAGCAGCCCATGCAGCAGCCCGGCTAGAGTGCAATGGATACAGATTCAGCTCGGCCTTTGGGCATTCTAGGATTCTTGCCAGTTTCGACTTTGCCCCTCCGGAAACAGATTACTGTCTGCCGGCTCCAGCTCGGAGTTGCTTCCTATCCCCTTACATCCCGCGTAGGGAGGAGTGGAAGGACGGTGGGGTGGCTTGTGGGGCGGTGGGACGGTGAACTTTTTCACGGATGGCTCGAAGCTGGATGGTAAGGTTGGGGGAGGGGTCTTCTGCGATGAGTTCTCCCTCAACCGTAAATTTAGGCTTCCGGACTATTGCAATGTATTTCAAGCAGAGGTGGCCGCAATAAAGGAGGCAGCCGATTGGCTACTTACCAACGTAATGCCCTCTAGACGGGCCAACATGTATTCGGATAGTCAGGAAGCTATTAAGGCCTTAGGATCGCTAATGGTGAGATCAAAACTGGTCAGGGAATGCCTGACTTAACTTGCAGCCGCCTCGGAATATCTTGACGTTAGACTAATTTGGGTACCGGGCCATAGCGACACTGCAGGGTACTGCATGGCTGATGAGCTTGCTCGGCAAGGTACCCTGGAAGACATTTCTCCTTGCAGGGAGAGGGTGGGGGCTCCTTTGACTACCTACGGGCTTCTCCTGCTCAGATGGGCTTTATGTCATCTCAGCGAGCGCTGGGAAATTGCCACGACATGCAGAACTGCAAGGTCCCTCTGGCCGAGAGTGGATCGTGGGCGCTCAAGGGAGCTGATGTCGCTGACTAAGCGGCAACTCTCGACCCTGGTTGGTGTTTTGACTGGGCATTGTCCGTTGGGTATTCACGCGGTTAGGCTGAAAATAGTCTCTGACCCTTTCTGCCGCAGCTGTATGGAGGAGGATGAGGTGGATTCATTGTCATTTTCTGCTCAGCTGCCCTGCATTTGCGAGACTGAGGTTCAAGTACCTAGGCTCGTACTTCTTTAGCATTCCAGAAGACCTTTCTGGTAATTTGCGTGACTTCATTCGGGGCACGCAACGTTTCTCAGGTTAATCTTTCCTGACATCCCGATTCACGTTACCGTTCATAAATTAAGTGGTATCACACCGGACTCCTACTATGTCTAAGTGAGTTCCCTTCGGGGAACTACCACAGTAACCTAACCTAACCTAATACGGCAATATCAAAGAAACAAGTCTTGTTATATTAACCTTTGGTAGCCATACTCTTCCAGAAGAAATCAACATTGGTTACGAAAAAGTCACAATTCGCCCATATATTCCGTTGGCCCATATAAGCGTTGACTGTTTACGCTTTAATCACCGTGCTAAGTTCTGCAAAATTGGCCAGCTTTGTCCAAACGGCGGCCATACCAAACATCTAAATGACACACTCAAAGAAGAATTCACAAATACAAAAGCATTTATCAACTGTGCCGACAATTTTATGGGCAACAACACAAACCACGCATTTGATAAGCATTGTCGTATACGCGATTCGTACACACAGGAAACAAAATCAAAATATTCCCCAGAAATATATCCAAGAGATTGCAAAACCAACAAAAACAAATAAACAAGCCTCACCTGCCATGACTCTGATGAAGAAATGGAATAGGCATATTCAAAAAAAACGTTTATTTCTATCGGGTTAAGCTTAGATTCTACTATTCTTATATACAACAGCCTCATTCCATTAAATTCATGTGAATATTGCTTCAATATAATTCGCCCTTTCTCCGTCTCTAGTATCCCAAATGGAGTTACCCCCGCAGTAATGCCAGATTAAATTGAGATATGTACATTGAAAACTTTGACATTTTGTTCTGCCCAATTTGTTATTCAATCCGATTGGAGAGTGGAATACAACCATGGGCTCACTATTTCATATTGTGTTATCTCTATACCAGTCAGAATGTAACCAAAGCAACTGCGAATTTGAGACGAATGTTTACAAAAGCGCCCACTTAGTCATTCCACGGGCAATCACTAAGGTACGGATGTGGTGGAACGCACATGTAAAAAACCTGCAAACCGAAAAAAGTCAATCATGTAATAGATTAAAACGAGCAGTGTCAATCGAACATACTAAACTACAAAAGAATCGCTGCCGTTTTGAAAAGACAAAATAGGTTAGATAAAAAACAATCGTTATTTCATTTTACCAACCCCAACATACCATGCGGAACCGTTTGTCCGAACATCAAATATTTTATTGGTAAAAAAAAAATTAAAAATAAAATTAATTTAATAGGTATTAATTTTTCATGTCTTTTCTCTTACAATCATGACTTTTAATTTTTTGGATTGTGATTCATTTTGCACAAACATGTATCTCAAATACATATAAAACTTCTTTAACAACAGCAGATATTGTAGCAGACAACTAAATGCTTCCTTATTTAAACGAAAGAAACTTAAAATCCTGAAAAACACTGTCCTTGCCTTGCTAATGATCAGTTGTTAAATTTTGACGTCTCTGACATCCTCATTAGCACAGAGTTGTAAAGAGCGTCTAAATTTATATTTTGTATCCACAGTTTTGTGCAAAATTTTCGGATCAGCAAAGACGCATTTATGTTTGTACTGAATAATATATGGAGCGAATTGAAAGTCCCTCGCAGATATTAAAACTTTCGACATATTTAAAGTTGTTTACCCAAGGTGGATATTCCGATAAATGCACCATACTGCATTGCCTACCTGTGTCTATGATCGCTTTAAATAATTTAGAATCAACCTCGACAGGTTTTATGAAGCGGGAACACTCTCACTGGAATTTCACGGTTGTATCACGCCACCGCATACTCCTGTTATAATAACATCCATACATACAGTATACTTAGCTTGAACTACATATGTACATATATATTAAGAGTTGGTAGCCTGAAATAAATGAGTCTACTGTTGACCACCAAGACGTCTTGTTTGATTTGGCATTATTTTTTAGCACAGC
The DNA here is from genome assembly GCA_951828415.1 of Anomoia purmunda. NCBI lineage: Eukaryota > Metazoa > Arthropoda > Insecta > Diptera > Tephritidae > Anomoia > Anomoia purmunda. The sequence goes on along the minus strand of OX639997.1, from coordinate 81,069,324 downwards.
CCAATTTGCAAGCTAATTGCTTTGCTATTTGATTTTTAATCTTGGTTTGGAAAAACCCTTCCTTACCCTACATTTTGGCGCCCAACGTGGGGCAGTGCTTTAAATAAAAATTTTGTTGTTCGCGTTGAAGTTCTTAGTCGAAATCGCTAATTAAAAATTAAGTAACTTGATAAACAGCTGATGAAAAGTATTCAGTTGATCACAAGTAGAAAACAATTATTAAAATTGCAAACTATTTTCATTAAAAGGGTGAAAAATAGAAAAAGTGAGCAAATAAATAAACGTACACTAAGTTTATGAAGTTTATTGTGAGCATATATCAGTAAGGCGCCTAGAATTTTTGTGTTTGCAAGGTTAATCAAGAATCTTTAGCAGCAGTGACTGCAATTAGTAATTATGAGGCGTAAATTATGAGTTCTGGGGTACTTCTTTATTTAAAGTATGTATTTTTTAAATTTCGCCCCAAATAAAATTCATATGTAACAAAACCATGCAAGTTCTTGCTGGTTTTGCGTTTTCGTACTTTCTTGCATTTTTGTCTCATTGTAGCCGTAGTCAAGTGTGTAGCGTGTGCGCGCTTCATTCGGTGGGTCCCAGGTTCGAATCCAGTTCAGGGCAAGTAACATCCAAAAATTATAGAAAAAGTTTTTTCTAATAGCGGTCGCCCCTCGGCAGGCAACGGCAAACGTCCGAGTGATTTTCTGGTATGACAAAACTTCTCACAAAAACATTCGCCGTTCGGATTCGGCGTAAAACGGTAGGTCCCTCAATGTATGTTACAACATCAAGACGCACACCACAAATTGTAGGAGAAGTTCGGCCGAAATCGTTTAAGCGGTTATAGCGCCTATTAAGTAAGCAAGTAACTAATATTATTTATTTTCTGGTTTTGGTTAACCCGAGAAACGGCCACGGTCTGTTTATTTAATTTGGCTAGATAATTTTACTTTCCCAAATATTGCGGCAACCTTACGCCTGCCTACTGATGAGTAGAAGCCATTCTGCTGTATAAACATGAAGTGGTATCTTATTAAAAGCACACCTCGTGCTCATCCTGTCATATATTTTACCACCACATATGTAGCTATTCCTCCACTACATGAGGTTAAACTCCCATTAGTGCTTGAGTGTATAGAATCAACTCTCTAGCATCACATAATCATATTAAACTCCTATGGATTCCGAGCCACAACGGCATCGAAGGAATTGAGGAATAGAGAAGCTAGAGACGCGGCCGCAAGGAAGACCATAGGAGCCATTCATGGCGATAGGTTCACATTCTATTAAAGAGGAGCATAGAAAAGAAGAAACCATTTTTATTTGCTACATAAGAAATCTGTTTCTTTGCAGTGGAATAGAGAAAATAATTAAATATAATTAAAACAACCATGAATAATCAGAAGTAATAAAAAAATAGTTAATTATCTTTTTAATTTTTTTATTTCCTATTATAATTGATTACTAATTTTTTGATTATAAAAACGAATTGTTTTAATCATTATTCCTACGGATTACGTATCAGACACCGTATGAATAACGTATAATAAACACATTAATGACACTTATTTAATGTAGCATTTAATAATCCGTCATTTTTCCACATAATGAATTTGACAGTTTTTTTTATTTTAGAATTTAACGCATAGAACGCATTTTAAAAGCGCTATTAAATCATAAAGACAAGTATCTAATTTGGCCAAATACCGAGCTACGCAAAAAGCTAGTGTCTTAAACTTGGAATGAATTACCTAATTGCGCGAGATACGAAATCTCATTGGCGGAAAACCTTCACAAGATCCAGAAGCGTACTTTTCACGGAAGCAAGTATACTCTGTTAAAGCTCAAGCCGTGTGCGATCATACATAGATTGCAAATAAGACATTTGGTGTTAGGCTATCCAGGTAGTGTTCATGATGCACGTATTTTTAATGATTGCGAATTGTCGAATAAAGCAGATACCTTTTTCGAGACAATTCAAGAGAACTAACACCGAGTCTAAAGACTTTTTTCAACACATACCCAAGACAGCCGGTTCTACGTACCGGAATGACTCGGGTTTTAGATCGGCGCATACCATTCGTCGTTTATCATCTCTGGAGCAATGCCTTGTAGCAGGGTTGCTCCACACACTTCTGCTCAGGGCTGGAGTTGAATTCAACCCGGGCCTTAAGACACATAATTAGTGGACCACACGTTATGTGTTCCCGGGTGCCGGTGCCAGACAGCACACAGGGGCCCTCGACGGCTCCAAGGAGCAAGCAGCAACACGCACACTCCCCATCTCTCCCAAGCCATCCAACCTCATCCCGCTCCCACCCAAGTATTAGGGCTACCCAACAGCTCTTGGTGCCCTACACTGTCTGTTCCGTGTGTCAGGCCAGAATACGCCGGAATGTGGCATCAGTTGGGTGCAACTTGTGCCAAGGCTGGTGTCACTTTCGAACGTGTTCGGGTCTGCGCACCACACGTGAGTGGACATGTTACAGAGCTCTGCAGCCGCATACACCTCCTCCGGCGCTACCCCCAATCTCCACCAGGCAGCAACCTGCACAGCGGCAAGCCCAACTGAGGCAAGGTGGACAACCACACCAGTCCCTTACACCCCCATCGCGTCGACTCATCCTGGGCGGATTAAGCTCCTGCAGATGAACTGCTACGGACTCCAGAGATAGATCGAGGAGATAACAGACTTTATGAGAAGACATGGTCTGCTGATACCTGCGATCCAAGCGACGAAACTGCGCAGCAATACAACTCTCTACAGTTTGTACTGCAGGCTACGCAAATTGCCAAAACCTAGCGTGCCTCTTGCATTCGCCTGTGGCGAGGTTCCGGGAGCCATCGGGAAGGCGAAAGCCTCCAAGGCCATTGGTCCTGATGGACTAGGCATGTTGATGCTGAAAAATTTGGGCCCCAAGGGAGTACCATACCCTCATCATTCCAGAGATCGGGAAGACTGGGAGGGTGATACCGCTGTTGAAACCAGGGAAACCGTCCGAAAAGGGAGAATCTTATCGACCGATTTCCCTTCTTTCACCAGTAGTAAAGACACTCGAGGCTATGCTGTTTCTCTATGTTACACACCACCTGGGCCCGGCTAAGCATCAACACGGATTCTGGAAGGTGCACAGCACGACAACAGCACTAAACGTCATAAACACTCGGGTGATTCGTGGCCTCAACCGTAACCGTCCCTGTGAGAGAACAGTCTTAGTGGCGTTGGACCTATCAATGGCTTTTGATACGGTCAATCACTCAACGCTACTTGAAGACGTTGAAACTTCTACTCTCCCGCAGGGTCTGAAGCGGTGGACTGCGAACTACTTGAATGGTCGACAGGCGTCGGTGTATTTTAGAGACTGAACATCTAAACCGAGAAGAATTAAACAAGGGGTACCGCAGGGTGGCGTTCTCTCCCCGGTTCTGTTTAATCATTATATCTCGATGCTTCCTCAACCACCCGAAGGGGTTTCAATAGTCTCATATGCTGACGACTGTTCGATTATGGCATCCGGCAATGCATGTGTTCAAAAGTGAATGGTTACCTCTCAGATCTTGCTCGTTTCTTCACTGGTCGGAACTTGTTTCATATCCCCTGGACGAAGGAGGTCAGGATACAATTAAATATACATGTGGACGGTACACCTGTACCGACAGTAAACCACCCAAAAATCTTGGGTGTTACATTTGACAGTCTGGCCTCTTGCTCTGCGCACACAACTGCAGTCGTCTATAAAGTACAGAGCCGCAACAGAGTCCTCAAGTCGCAAGCCGGCAGCACTTGGGGCAAAGACAATGAAACATTGTTGGCAACATACAAGCCGATTGGCCGGTCGGTTTTAAACTACGCCGCTCCAATTTGGTCACCCGAGACAAGCAGGGCCCAGTGGATGAGACTACACGCTACCAAGAACCAGAGAACGTATATTATAGAGAAGCCTCATCCCAGTCCATTCCGTGATTCGTTCCGCTGCCAGGGGGTCTGCTGTACACACCACACTCATTTTTTTCACCGCTAATACACAGCAGACCCACTTAATTTAACAGTAGAGACCCATATTAACAGTGCTAGAGCGTGAATTTGTAGTTAGAGAGAAAACTAATGTAACATATCCCTGGTGTTGCAGGTGATTAATTTGGTTTTAATAATATATAAATTGTCTATTATCATGCAAATAAATAAATATTTCATTGAAACTTCGTTTTTAATTATAATGTAATATAAACGAATTTGATATAATGGATCTTTTTATTCAAATTTATGTCAAAATTTCCGTTTTCTAGTAACTGATGATGTGAAAAAATTCAAATTTAATTTTAATTAAGATAATTTGTTTAAACACCTTTTTCTAATATTAAATAATAACAAACATAGTAGTTTAATAAAATAATTTAATGCAATTTCTTTATATTGCACATCTTAAATTATTTAAATAAATGAAAACTTTACAATAATTTTGTACATACATATATTCAGTCGTAACGAAATGAATTCCAAAAATTTATGAAAGTTAATAAATATATCGTATTGAATTTAAAAAAATGCATAAAAATTAGACATGGCACGAAAAAAAGCTAGGATTCGAACTATGGGGCAAAAGCTAAAACGTGCAATATGATAATGTGGCCGGCGACTTAACACGCTAAGCCACTGCAGACACTTGTCGGAGTCCGCTTAAACGGCTAATTATGCAAATCATAGCAATGTGTGCGCAAAAAAGAAGAGCAATTTACGAATCCAACTAAAAATGAAGCAAAGAAGAGAAAGTTGTAACCTGAGAAAAAATCTGTTTTTTTGATTGTCAGCGGGGCAAGTAGAGACGGAAGAGGAGTTATGCAACAATTGTCGATAAGAGAAGGGTTGAAAGGGAAAGGGAACGGTAAGCAAAATAATATTATTTTCTGTTTTTCGGCAATTTTTGTGTCAATTCGCCAATTGCGCGTGCACGTGTACGCAAATGAATTGATGCGCATTTGGACAAAAGTCAGACTACGTTGGCAAATTGCATTATTGTCTGATATTGCGGTGTTGAAATTTTCAATGACCATCGATGGTTTGTAAAATTGAAGATTTTAGCATTTTTGTGTTCGTCGCGAAAAAGATCGTTGAGGGGAACATTTACGTGCGCGGAGAGATGAAATGCTTGCGCTTATGAATGAACGACATTTGTTTGCACGAATACGCGCCTGCGTTTATGAATGAATTTTTTGTTGTTGTATGTAGTTTCAGATATTTTAGAATATTTGGCGCTGGGGCAGGCACAAGTGCAGCAGCGGTTGTGATTGCGCTGTGATTTGACTTTGATTTAGCGTAGGTCAAGGTTGAATTTATGCATTTATATATGTACATACGTATGCACATAAATATGTATGTACATAGATATGAATATATATGGATGTGTGCATATATGATTGTTATTTGCGACTTTACATTCAAATGTAGTTATGCATGTAGTATTCTCTGGAAGTATACATATGCTAGTGCAAGAATTTGCAAAAAAAGTAAATATTTAAATTTATTTTAAGTCAAAAGCGCGTGGTCCGGTTCCGAACTCGCGCAAAACGAAACCATACAGAACATTGCGGCGCCTCTTGAAGCAACTGCACCACAGAATACAATTGGTTTGCTTAAACTTAATCGCTACTTGATTCAGTTTCGCGTGAATATTTTTTGCCAAGACAAATTTTTGATACAAATTAACAAATTTGTAATATATGTACATATGTAGATCGCATATTATTTCGCATCTACAGAAAAATGAAATCAACATAGGAAACCAAATGAAATATTGAATTGGAAGCAAACTCTTAGTAATATTTATTATATTATAAAAAATCATTTTAAAGAATGAATATGCTTGGGTTTTTTAATATTTCACTTTTTTCAATTTTTAATAAATTCGACATATAATTTTAGTTTAAGCCAAATTTTTTTCTATTATTTTAAGTAATTTATTTTAAGAATTTCTTAAGCTTTTTCCTCTTATATTAAATTATATAAAATATGTTTGTTAGGTCACCTAACAAGACACCCTGTAAGTTGTCACAAGCGATGAGCCTAATTACTCATTTAAATATCCAATTGTAATAACTCCAATGTATTGACCTATTCACATTTGTACAAACAAACATACTTATGTACATAATAACATGTCACTGTCGCTTCACACAAATCATTGTACTCATACATATTTCATACATACATTATTACATATATTTAGGCTACACTCTCACTGGAATTTCACGGTTGTATCACGCCACCGCATACTCCTGTTGTTAAGGGCGGGGATAAGTAGGGTCCAGAATTCCTCTTGAATTCTGGAAACGGGGATCTTAAAAATGGGGGCCGATCCTTTAAGGCAAATAATTACCTGTACTTCTTCAATTCCTTTGTGTACATACATATACATGGATAAAATAACAAGAACAGAAATTCTGTTTTATATATATATACATATATCGCCGTTTATTGCTGTAAAAAAACCTGGATTTGGATTACCCAATGGAGGAGTGTCACTCACCTGAAGTTGTCGCTGTCGCTGTGATGGAAATCAAAAGATTAAGAGCGATTACTGGTTGCCAGTCGCTTTTATAGCACCACTATCTGGCAACGGGTTCAGCTAACAGGACTCGTGCAAAGGCAAGCCAAGTAACGAGTAGCTTACAGCGAGTAGCTTACAGCGAGTAGCTTACAGCGACATCTCCTTGTGACAGTTTTCCATTGTGAATATTTGCAGACCTTAACATGCCGCCCGCCTTGCAATATCACTGCAATATTACATATTACAATAGGATGAGAAATATATTATTGTGCGTTATTATTTACATCTTTTCATTTTTGTTCTTATTTCTAACAATTTTTAAATTTCATTTTACAAAAATGCGAAAAAAATGCTTAACTAATGTAGCGTTCTGTGGTCTGCTACTTCACCTTCAATATGGGGTCTCACCGGAGATGACCCACCCAAATATTGTGTTTTGCGCGGCTGGTCTAGTGGGGGTTGCGGGCATCAGTCCCGGTCGCATTATGGCCCATACACTTCTGCTCCCAAGATTAGCGACACCGTACTCGTGCGGTAGAACGTTGGGTCTGCCAATCGCAAATTGTCAAACTCGTTGGCCACGCGAGCATCGATGGTGCGTTCTGTTGCGATCCGCATGAGGCTGGCTAGCACCGTCGCTCTGACTTCCAGTCTTTCGTGCCACCCTTTCAGTACGAGGGAGCACTTCTCTCCGCTTCGTGGCACGGCGTGTAGTCGTCGGGCAAGGGCTCTGGATATGGTCGTTGTACTCTGACCAGGATCCAGGATAGCGCGTACTGTATGGATTCTTCCGGCAGTCATTACCTTCACCAATATGGTCGGAGTGAGGACAGATTGCCCTAGAGCTCTTCGGCCAGGTCCCTTGATTAGCTCGCGGGCGTCTCTCACTCGTCTACGGGGTTTATCTACATCTGAACGTCGCGAATTAGATCTTCGGCTTTCTGGGCGAGATGGGGGGCGCTGAATTGCCGACCGGATACCCGACAGAGGAGGTCTGAATATCCGGAGCTCAGTCGTAGCGTGCGCATCTTCAAGCTCCTGCTGGATGTCGTCATCGCTTGCGTCGATCTCCAGCACCTCTTCGATCGGCACAGTTGCTGCTGCGGCTGATGGTTCGTGCCCTTTGTCTACCGCCCTTTGTCCTTCCGACACGTCTTCCTCGCTTCTGGGAGTTTCCCCCAGGTGTAGGAGACTGTGGTGTCGTCCCTGACACTGGTCGCAGTTTCGCGGTGACGGACACTCATTGGTTGTATGCCGCGGTGACATACAATTCGAGCAGTGGCCGTGTAGGAGGACAGAACGCAGTCTCTTCTGTTATGCTCTCGGGCCACACGGATCCTTTTGGAATATTTTTTCTGAAAATAAAGAAAGCGTTAATTTGGTTTGACTAGAGGTAATAGCACTAGTTTGACGATTGGGCGTGTAATTTTGCCTCTTGCCGTACGTATGTCTACGACTCGTACGCGGCTATCTTTTCCTGAAAAAACCTTAACAACTCTGCCAAGTCGCCACTCGTTCGGGGGTAAGTTGTCCTCTTTGACAACCACGAAATCATCCACCTCGATGTTTCGTTGGGGGTATTGCCACTTGACACGCTTGTGTAGTTCCTTCAGATATTCCTCTTTCCACCGTTGGCAGAATCCTTGATGAATTGCCTTTATCTTCTGCCATCGGTTTATGATCGTCATCGGGTTTCCTCTACTCTCAGGTTCCGCAATCGCGAGTAGCGGACTGCCGACCAAAAAATGTCCTGGCGTGAGGGGTTCTGTTGACTCGGGGTTTTCTGAAAGCGGACTAATTGGTCGCGAATTCAGACAAGCTTCTATCTTGGCCAGCAACGTCGAGAGCTCCTCCATCGTGAAGCGCATAGTGTTGGCTACCTTACGGAAGTGGGTTTTGAAGCTCTTTACACCTGCTTCCCAAAGCCCTCCCATGTGGGGAGCTCCCGGAGGAATGAAGTGCCAGGTTATTTCTTGATGTGCATATGATTGTGTGGTTAGACGCGAGGCTTCGGCAAGAAAGTGTCGGAAATCTTGCCTTAGTGCTTTGTTGGCTCCAACAAAATTCGTCCCATTGTCGGAGTACATGCTACGGGGTCAGCCTCGCCTAGCTACAAAACGAGAAAATGCCTCCGAAAGAAGAAACGTAGAAGTCGATAAGTCACTGGTTGCCTCCAAATGTATTGCTTTCGTAGCAAAACAAACAAAAACGCATACATAACCCTTTGTTATTAGACACGCCCTGCCGGTGAAATTCTTTATCTCGAACGGGCCAGTAAAATCCACGCCTGTGTTGGCGAAGGGGCGAGATAAGTCCGATCGTTCAGGGGGCAATGATGCCATCAGTTGCTCTCGTGTCTTTTTTCTGTGGATTAAACAAATTTTACAATTATGAATAATGGTTTTTATCAAATTTTTCATCCCTACGATCCCATATTCGGATCTCAAGAGTCTCAACATGAGTTGATTTCCCCCATGCAGAGAAATCAGATGCGAGAATCTGACGAGGAGTCGGGAAAATTGGCAATCGTACGGTAAAATTACAGGGTATCGTTCGTTGTAGGGTAGCCCAGCTAACGCAAGCCTCCCTCCAACTCTCATGACTCCGTTCCCATCGAGGAAGGGATTGAGAGTGCGGATGGAGCTTTTTGCGCTTACTGGCTTTGACGCCACAAGTGCTTGATACTCATTGGAGAAGCACTGTTTTTGAGTTAGCATAATAAGGCACATTTTTACCTTTCGAATCTCTACCGCTGTTAATTCTGACGTTTCCTGTCGTGGGGTTGATTTATGTACCGGGTGTATCTTATAATAAAATTGAAAAATTCGTGCAGTTACTCTTAGGGCACGAGAGAAGTCGGAGAATCGTTCTAAAATATCCGTCCCTTGCAAAATCTGACCTGCATGGACTCGAACGACCTTCTGCTCCAGCCCTGTCTCCACCGTCACCTCATCAGTTTTTTGAGGCCAGCCAGAAGGTTTCTCCTTTAGCCAACTAGGACCCTGCCACCACAGAGTGCTCTTCTCCAATTCTTGGGGCGATAAGCCACGGCTACCTAAATCTGCCGGGTTATCGCTTGAATCCACATGATTCCATCCTTGCACTCCGACGAGCTCCTCTATTTTGGCAACTCGATTTGCCACGAACGTAGTCCAGTAACAGGGGGGCTTCCTTAGCCATGAGAGCACAATGGTGGAGTCAGTCCATTTGTAGATCACTGGCTGGCCAACGTCGAACTGTGGAAGTAAAGCATTAATTAATTCTGCTAAGAGCAGCGCTCCGCACAATTCTAATCGAGGTAGAGAGACTGTTTTCACTGGTGCCACTTTCGTCTTACCTACAAGTAAATTTATGTATGGGGCCCTGTCTGAGTTTCGATCGCGAACTCTCACATACAGAGCAGCTGCATATGCCTTTTCAGAGACATCACAAAATCCATGAAATTCAATTTCATTCCACGGGGTGAAATGGATCCACCTTGGGATTTTGATATTTGAAATAAACGTGTAATTTTTAAGAAAATTTTCCCATCGCAAATACAAAACTCGAGGTAAAGTGTCATCCCAATCTATCTTGGCTAACCAGATGTCCTGCAATAAAATTTTTGCCTCTACAACAATAGGGCCTAACAACCCGGCTGGGTCGAACAACTTGGCAACACACGATAAAACCTCTCGTTTTGTATAGCTTGGTCGAATGGGGATTTCTGGGACGCTAAAATGGAACATATCGCGAGCGGCATTCCACCGAATGCCCAACATTCTAGCTTCACTCAGATCATCTATCTCCAAAAAATCTTCCTGTATTAAATGAGCCTTTGGCAAGGCTGCGAGGATGTCCTTGCAGTTTGACGTCCACTTTCGGAGGGGGGACCCGGCTTCCTTCAGTACTTCGATGAGTTCGTCGCGGGTGCGACTGGCGGTCTCGCAATCATGAGCTCCTGCCAGTACATCGTCAACGTACATATGTTGCGTTAAGACCCTAGAAGCCAGCGGAAATTTAAGGCGAACGTCTTCCGCCAATTGCAGAAGAGTTCTTATTGCTAAATAGGGGGCGCAGTTCACCCCAAACGTCACAGTTTGGAGTTCATAGTCTACGAGCTCTTCTGCTTGTGATTCTCGAAAGAGAATTCTATGATACCGCGTATCCTCAGGGTGCAGAAGAATCTGCCTATACATTTTCTCAATGCCTGCATTGAAAACGTATTTGAAAAACCGCCATTTCAATAGCAGTGCGATAAGGTCAGCTTGAAGGACTGGCCCAGGGTAGAGTGCATCATTCAAACTTACTCCATTTGAAGTTGGACTTGATGCGTTAAATACCACTCGAACCTTTGTGGTGGTACTGTCCGGTTTTATGACTGCATGGTGGGGTAGGTAGTATGTGTCTGCTTGATCTACCGAAAACTGGGGTAGGTCTCCTGTCAGTTTGGGTAGAATCAGACCTCTTGCCTCAATTCTAATCTGGGGGTTGACAGGAGAACCTATAACAAAGTGTGCGATTTTTCGCACCTTAGCCGATGCTGTCGCATTTATTCCACAGACTTGTGTGTCAGCTGATCGAGTCGGAAGCTTGATGCGTCTCTGCAACCGCTCCGTGATAAAAGTTCCTTCTGAACCTGAATCAAGAAGGGCTCTGGCCTCATAGTCTACTCCTAAGTAACTAATATGTATCATGGCCGTACCCAAGACAACGTTCTTGGCACTTGCGGCGAACAAAGCATTTATATTTCCGGTTGGGGCTGGGGTGTGAGGCATTCGAGCCTCTCCGTCTTTTGTAGACGGACGTTGATTGCTATTAGGAGTGCGATGCAACATAGAGTGGTGCCTTTGATGGCAGCTCAAACAGCTAAAAGTGCTCTTACAACTTTTCGCTGGATGGGAATGCGCTAGACAGTTCATACACAAATTGTATTTCCTCACTACCTTAAAACGATCATCTACCTTCATCGCTAAAAACTTTGAACAAGCTCTCAAAGAATGCGACTGTTCTGGGCACAAAGTCTGGAACCTGCTCGAGAGGTAGTTATCTAAATCTTCCCACCTCGGAATCTCAGCCTTGTGAACGATTCCCTGTTCCCATAAAGCTAATGTAGTGTCCGGCAATTTGCTCGAAACCAAAAAGACAAAAATTGCATCCCAGTTTTCGATTTCAATTCCATTCATTTGCAGAACTGAGATGCAATTATTTACTGAACGCTGGAGATGTTTTATCTCGGTGCCGCGTTCAACTGTCACCGTAGGCAAGTTGAACAAGATCTTCGACTGACTGTTCACCATGACTCGTTTGTTTTCGTATCTATCCGAGAGATTTTGCCACGCAATAGCAAAACCGTCATTGGTCAAGGGGCATTTCTTCACGATGTCCCTGGCTTCACCACGAGTCTTTTGATTGAGGTGGTATAATTTCTCCACCGGACTTAGACGCGAATTATTTACGTAGATGGCTGTAAATAAATCCCGAAAAGAGGGCCATGCCATATAATCCCCATAAAAAAGTTCCGTATCGCACGGAGGAAGATTTACGTTTGAGCGCAGTGGTGGCTCAGAATCGCGGTTTGAGGGGATTACCGTTGATGAGCTTTGCTGAACAAAGGTTTCACCCATCAACGCAGCGCACGTCAGGTATGCTGTATAGCAATCCTGATACCTACATTTTGCTAAACTCATGGCAGCGTTATTTGATTCGTCTTCAGCCAAATCCCTAGAGTGGCTATCAAAAGATTCTTGGACCTTTGTCCATAATGCTTTGAGTCCCTCTTTTTGAATCTCAAGCGAAAATATGGAATGACTTGTCCCTGGAGTTGTATTGTATCTCTCTTCAAACTCCAACAGGGCATTACAGGCGCGTGAAAAATCGTTTGCGTGAGCCATTGTTAATAAACTTTTTTTATTTTTATTTCTTGAAAGTCCAGTTACAAAATAACAACTTTAAAAAATTTACAACAAATAAGAAAAAACAATTTTTTTGTTTTTGTTGATTTTCCTCTGATTGGGGTGAAAATCCGTCTTACTGGGGGTCCGGGTGAGTATGCTGATGACGAACTCCTTCAAGCCTTTGCCTGGCTTTGCCACCTGGTGTATTCCTCCTCTTGGTGATCCCGGTTTCTTGTTTCTTGGGCTTCTTCTTTTATTTTTATTTATTTTTATTTTTTTTTTTGTTATATTCACTTAGATGTGAGACTGGTATTTTCGTCGTTGAACCAGTCCCACGAAACGTTTTGCTTCGCGCCCGAATACGCGAATATACGTGGTGAATTTCAAAGGCTTACCTTTTCTGCAGCTTTTAGTATCGGGGTTATTGTTTGGTGCTGCCAAAAGTTCAGCGTACCTCGTACCTCCTTATGGCAGCTCGTTGGGGCGTTGGTAAGGCCCTTGCAGCACTTCACGTTGACGATGACTGGGCAATTTACTTCACCTGCCTTTATTTGATGTATTTATTGTTTATATAAATTTTTGTAATAGCGCGTTGTATTTGTTGGCCCTCGTAACCTGCGCTCACTGCCCTACCTTTAGGGACTTTCACACAAATTAAAGTTGCTACCCTGCTAATCAGGGCCTTTCACTGCCAATATGGCTGTTTTATAAAATTTTATAATTTTAGCGCGTTTTATTTGATGACCCTCGTGGCCTGCGCTCACTGCCCTACCTTTAGGGACTTTCACACAAATTAAAAGTTGCTGCCCTGCTATTCAGGGCCTTTCACTGCCAGTATGTTTTATAAAATTTGTAATTTCAGCGCGTTTTATTCGTTGGCCCTCGTGGCCTGCGCTCACTGCACACTTTCACCCAAATTAATTTGCTTCCCTGCTATTCAGGGACTTTCACACAAATTAATTTGTTGCACTGCTTTTTTTTGCTTTTTTTTACAAATTCAGCGCGTTTTTTTCGCTGGCCCTCGTGGCCTGCGCTCACTGCACTTTCACCCAAATTAATTTGCTTCCCTGCTATTCAGGGGCTTTCACACAAATTAATTTGTTTCACTGCTTTTTTATTGCTTTTTTTTTACAAATTCAGCGCGTTTTATTCGTTGGCCCTCGTGGCCTGCGCTCACTGCACTTGCACCCAAATTAATTTGCAGCCCTACTATTCAGTGGCTTTCACACAAATTAATTTGTTTTTATTGCCTTTTCGGCTTTTTTACAATTTTTGCGCGATTTATTTGATGGCCCTCGTGGCCTGCGCACACTTCACTTTCACACAAATTAATTTGCAGCCCTACTATTTTGAAGCTTTCACACAAATTAATTGGTTTTTTATTGCCTTTTCGGCTTTTTTACCCTTTTTGCGCGATTTATTTGATGGCCCTCGTGGCCTGCGCACACTTCACTTTCACACAAATTAATTTGCAGCCCTGCTATTTAGTGGCTTTCACACAAATTAATTGGTTTTTTATTGCCTTTTCGGCTTTTTTACACTTTTTGCGCGATTTATTTGATGGCCCTCGTGGCCTGCGCACACTTCACTTTCACACAAATTAATTTGCAGCCCTACTATTTAGTGGCTTTCACACAAATTAATTGGTTTTGTATTGCCTTTTCGGCTTTTTTACACTTTTAGCGCGTTTTATTCGTTTCTGGACTTTTCTTTGCCGGCGCTTATTACCCTCTTTGTAGGGTTTTTCACTTTTTTGTTTGTTTTTTTTTTTGTTTTATCAACACACTGGCACCTTTTGCCAACGCGCACTACCCTACTCGTAGGTTTTTTTTTCGTTTTTTTTCACTTTTTTCACTTTCACTTTACCTTTTGTTACCTGAGGTGGTATACTCCTTCCTCCACCGGAGTGCCTGCTTCTGGTAGCGGTTTATCACCGCTAGCTAGCGGTCCGCTAGGTCTTCCCGTTTTTAAACTGGATCAATGCAGGTCGCCTCCGCTGAAACAGATTTTGAAAATGTCGTGGTTATCAGTTAGAATACTCACCAGGTTTTTCCTTTTGTGGTTTCTGCTACTGCTGCTACTGCTGGAACTACGCCTTCCTCCTGGTAGTCTGCTCGCCTCCGGGATTGATGTTTTTTCTTTCTTTTGGTGAGATCGCTCACCACCACCAATATATAGCAGCCAATTATTGCAAGCAAAAACACAATATAAAAGCACGTAGAAAAACGTCAAAGCGCTGCTTCTTGTGCATGCGCTCGTTCACGATAGGCTTTTGCTTTTAAATCTAGCAAGTGGGACTTGGCGAGAGTTGATAGGATTTTAAAAAGAAATTGAAGAAGATTAATTATTGCCTTAAGGATCCGGCTCGAAGGACCATGTTAAGGGCGGGGTTGAGTAGGGTCCAGAATTCCTCTTGAATTCTGGAAACGGGGATTGTAAAATGGGGGCCGATCCTTTAAGACAGATAATTACCTGTACTTTTCCAGTTCCACTGTGTGCATATACACCGATAAAAAATAAGAACAGAAATTCTGTTTTATATTTAAGACCGCCGTTTATTTGCTGTAAAACACCTGGATTTCGGTATACACAATGGCGGAGTGTCACTCACCTGAGATGTCGCTGTGATGATTGAAATCAAAGAGTAAGAGTGTTTTACTGGTTGCCAGTCGCTTTTATAGCACCACTATCTGGCAACGGGTTCAGCTAACAGGACTCGTGCAAAAGCAAACCAAGTAACGAGTCCTGTTAGCGAGTGGCTTACAGCGACATCGCCTTGTGACAGTTTTCCATTGTGAATGTTCGCAGACCTTAACAAATACAGTTTTTTCTATTTACATGGTGATGTTGTTGTTTACACGCTTATTTATTTTTATATTGTTTGTTTTCAATGTTTATGTTTTGTTTATTGTTTTGTGCAGAATTGCATCAGTTCTACAGATATCACTTCACTTATCGCAAACTAATAATTCTTTTTTAGCAAATTATTAAATTTGTTTGATCTAATGACTAACAATTAATTACCAACTTTTAAAAGATTTATATTAAAGTTAGCAAGAGTAGTGTTAAAATCAATGAAATATTAGTGATTGTTGGACAACCTGATAGTTATAAGTTCTTTATAGCCATAATTTGCAAATGCTTAATCTGTTCGAACATTCGAATATTTCCTAAGTTACGCGAGGGAATGTGAGCCTTAAAAAAGTTAGCCACATTTTCACAGTTACCTTTACCATTTTTCACATTGAAAACAAATAGCAGAGAAACACATGTTCGTCTACTTTCTAGTGGTTGCAGTACCAGAAACTTACGTTTGCCTACGTAGTTTTGGCATTGCCGAGTAGTTTTGGACTCCAAACATTTTTGAAATCGGGTTGCTTTAGGAGCTTTTCGGTCGGTAATATCTTAAAAGCAAACAAAAAGTTTCTTTTTTCTCCTACGTTTTTCAGTGTCTTCCGCGCCTTCATCAGGGAGTCTGCATTTTATTGTACATAAAACATAAAAACAAGTGTTAACAAAATAACAATATTTTTGCTTACAACAATGATTGCACTTACATTTTTAATTACATTGAAAATAGTAACAACAACAAAACAAACAAAAATATAAACACAAAAATAATACTCCACATATTGTATTACACACTACTTTTTTGTCTCTCTGTTTAACCATCACTCGTTTTTCTGTATGTTTTCTTGTGCTCCCTAATCTCAGAAAATACGGAACGGATTTTGAATGTCTGTCGGAACTTAAAAAGAAAATTGGACAAAACCCACTTCCACGTCTCTTATAACAGTAAATTTCACAAATGACAAAAACCAATATTTAAGACACTATCGAAAACAATTTGCCCAAATTTAATATGAAGAAAGGGGTTGCCTACGCAAATACAAAAAATTAAACAATTTTGTGAATAGGAGCGCACTTTAGAAACACTTAAAAACTATGCCACCTAATTTGGTACAAAATCGAGTATCATATGTAAACAAAATATTTGAAAGCGTAATTGCAAAAGAGGGGTATGTTGAACGAAGATGAAGAAGTAAGGAAGAAGACGTAAAGACCTAAAATAAAGAGAAAGTAAAGAAGAAATTAGTTGATGAAATAAGTCAAAAATTTATGTATTAGAGAGTAAAGTTAAATATAAAACTAAATAAGAATGAATGTACTTTGCTAAAGAAGGTAATGCAAGAAGTTGAATACATCGTTTTTGCAAGAAGTGACAAAAAGTAGACTATCAAAAGTTTGTACTGTGCCAGAATTGATAGAATTATTAAAAGCTGAGGTTGTATGTGATTTACTTGGATTTCGCGAATCAGCACGGAAACAAGCGATGGAAAATATTTTACAAATTCATTGAATCTAGTTCTTATAATTTACGACGTAAAAGGAAAACGGGTAATGTTTATTGGAAAGAAAAACTTACGCTGGCTATTGAAAGTTCGGCTACACCCGAACTTAGGCTCTTTCTTACTTGATTTTATAAAGGTTGTTTTTTTTTACTGATCGAACTTTAAATTGAAATAAAACACATAAAAAATAAAGTATGGTGCCAAATTTTTTTTATTTGAAATATATTTTCGTGAGATTTAATATTTAAAAACGATTTCTTTCATATGTCCGCCACGACTAGCTTTGGTGAATCGCCAAATTGCTCTTTCAACAAATCGACAGTTCGAGTGACAGAATGAGGCGTGGCACCATCTTGTTGGAACCAAAATTCTTGCAGGTCGATGTTATGCAAATTTGGAAACAAATAATCGGTAATCATTGATCTGTATCGATCACCATGCTCGATTATGTGGACCATAAAATTCAAGAAGTGCTCTATAAGTTTGGCGAGGATAGCACTGATTTTTAAAGTAAATTTCCACAATTTGTAAACGTTGCTGCGGCGTCAATGCTTACTGAACAGAAATGTCAAAACGAAACGTCATTTACCAGCTGCCAACAGCTGACAGCTATCCCTATCGAAAGTTATATCAGTCTAAAAAAACACCCGTTATAATTTAAATTGTACGTGATAGTAAGCCAAATAGTGCAACGTTCTTCATACAAACGAATTTGTTCCAATGTGAAACATTCGTGGAAGGGAATTAAAACTGATTATACTTATCACCTATCTCACTTCCTCACAACATACAAATCGAGTACAATTCGTTGAACCAAACAGAAGGTGTAAACTACTCAAACAATTTAAGAGACATACCCGAAGAAACGATTCAAGATGAATTAAAATAACAAAACATCATCGATGGTAAAAAAATTACCACCAAACAAACAGTTCTGCTGAGGAACGCTCTGGCGGAAGCGAGGCGCAGGAAAGCCGGCGTCGTGGTGGGCTGTGATGCCAATTCGAGGCACTCCTGCTGGGGTAGCTCGGACATCAACGCAAGAGGTGAGTCTCTCTTTGATTATATACTTAGCGAAAACTTGTCTATTTGTAATAGGGGGAGCGACCCTACATTTGTAACTTCGGTAAGGGAGGAGGTCTTGGACCTTACCCTGGTGTCGTTTGAATTGTTATCCCGTATCTCGAACTAGAGAGTTCTTAACGATCACTCCTTCTCTGATCATAGGTATATTCAATTCTCCTTGGGCGATCCGTGTCCCCAAAATCGTTCCTTTAGGAATCTGAGGAACACGGATTGGGATCTTTACTGTAAGAAGCTGCAGGAGTTTCTTCCTGAGGAAGCTCAGGGAAACTTACTCCTTCGGAAAGTTCGATCGACAGCTTAGTGGAAAAATTCACCGTAGCTTGTAATAAAGCGATAAATACTTCGTGTCCGCTGAGGAGGCCTTCCGGCAAATCTAAGCCGTACTGGTGGACTTTGGAAATTTCGGAGCTCAGGGCTTCGAGTAGAAGACTTTTTAACCAGGCGAGGAAGAGCAAAAAACCCTCGGATTGGGAACTCTATAAGATCGGATTGGAAATATATAAGTCCGAAATAAGGAAGGCTAAGCGGGAATCGTGGAGAAGTTTCTGTGAGAACGTCGAAGGATGCCACGAGTCCTCCAGGCTTAGGCGGGTGCTCGCGAGGGCTCCCGTCTCCTTGGGATGTCCCAGGGACGACTCAGGAAACTGGGCGATGAGCAGTGAGGAGTCGCTCAAACTTCTCCTCGATTCCCACTTCCCCAGAAATCCTGAACCATGTGAGATTACAGGCGTGGAACCAGGTGCCATCTATGTCCCTCCTTGCGACATGTTAGAACAGCGTCGCCTACTCTGGGCGTTACGCTCCTTCAAAGCGTTCAAGTCACCGGGACCTGATGGTATCATTCCTGCCCAGTTGCAGATGTCCGAACGGGTGTCGTGTCGGTGATTGGCGCCTATTTACGCGAGCTGCATTAGTAGGGGCTATATTCCCAGACTTTGGAGGAATGTGAGGGTTACATTTATTCCCAAGGCGGGTAAGAGCTCTCAGGCAACCCTAAAGGACTTTAGGCCTATCAGCCTCTCTTCTTTTCTTTTGAAGACCCTGGAGAGGCTGATTGATCTTCATATAAGAGAAGAAATACCGCGGGAGCGGCTGTCGCATGCTCAGCATGCCAACTCGAAGGGCAGGTCCGTGGATGCGGCCCTGCATACGGTTGTTAACGTCATTGAGGAGTCTCTTGAACACAAGGACTTTGCAGTTGGTGCCTTTCTGGATATAGAAGGTGCCTTTAATAACATTTAGCCACAGGCAATAGTCGGATCCTTGGCGGAACTTGGGGTTGAGCCGGGTCTGGTAAGGCTCATCAATCACCTTCTCCGGGACAGAACTGTCGTGGCGGAATGGGCAGCGCCTCCATCCAGCGAAGGGTGAGTAGAGGCACTCCACAAGGAGGGGTTCTCTCGCCACTCCTTTGGGTCGTTGCTATCAATGGCGTACTGAAGGAGCGGGAAAGGGAAGGCTGCACGGTTATTGCCTATGCTGACGATGTTGCTCTCATTGTCAGGGGTAAGTTTTTGAGTACCCTTTTTCATATCATGCAGAGGTACCTTAATCTGATCGTGAAATGGTCTGCAGGGTGTGGACTCGCGATAAATCCTAGCAAGACAGAGCTGGTATTATTCACCAGGAGGTACAAAGTACCGGTCGCCCATCCTCCTTCAATAGGTGGCGTCCCGTTAGTGCTTTCTGACCGGGTCAAGTATCTTGGCTTGATTCTGGATAGGAAGCTCTCCTGGGGGCCAAATATTGAGGAAATGGTGAAAAAGGCTTCGGTTGCGGTGTACTGTTGTCGGGGTGCTATTGGGAAGAGATGGGGCCTCTCTCCCAAGGTAAGCTATTGGCTTTATGAGACTATAATAAGGCCTATAATGTTTTATGGAGTGGTGGTCTGGTGGAACTCACTAGATAGTGTGTCTAAAGTTAAGCAGATAGAGCGGGTGCAGCGGTCCGCGCTCATTGGGATCAGTGGGACGCTTAGGACCACACCCACTCTCGCGCTCAATGTTATGCTTAACGTGCTACCTGTGGACATTGCAGGCAGGGTTGCAGCAGCCCATGCAGCAGCCCGGCTAGAGTGCAATGGATACAGATTCAGCTCGGCCTTTGGGCATTCTAGGATTCTTGCCAGTTTCGACTTTGCCCCTCCGGAAACAGATTACTGTCTGCCGGCTCCAGCTCGGAGTTGCTTCCTATCCCCTTACATCCCGCGTAGGGAGGAGTGGAAGGACGGTGGGGTGGCTTGTGGGGCGGTGGGACGGTGAACTTTTTCACGGATGGCTCGAAGCTGGATGGTAAGGTTGGGGGAGGGGTCTTCTGCGATGAGTTCTCCCTCAACCGTAAATTTAGGCTTCCGGACTATTGCAATGTATTTCAAGCAGAGGTGGCCGCAATAAAGGAGGCAGCCGATTGGCTACTTACCAACGTAATGCCCTCTAGACGGGCCAACATGTATTCGGATAGTCAGGAAGCTATTAAGGCCTTAGGATCGCTAATGGTGAGATCAAAACTGGTCAGGGAATGCCTGACTTAACTTGCAGCCGCCTCGGAATATCTTGACGTTAGACTAATTTGGGTACCGGGCCATAGCGACACTGCAGGGTACTGCATGGCTGATGAGCTTGCTCGGCAAGGTACCCTGGAAGACATTTCTCCTTGCAGGGAGAGGGTGGGGGCTCCTTTGACTACCTACGGGCTTCTCCTGCTCAGATGGGCTTTATGTCATCTCAGCGAGCGCTGGGAAATTGCCACGACATGCAGAACTGCAAGGTCCCTCTGGCCGAGAGTGGATCGTGGGCGCTCAAGGGAGCTGATGTCGCTGACTAAGCGGCAACTCTCGACCCTGGTTGGTGTTTTGACTGGGCATTGTCCGTTGGGTATTCACGCGGTTAGGCTGAAAATAGTCTCTGACCCTTTCTGCCGCAGCTGTATGGAGGAGGATGAGGTGGATTCATTGTCATTTTCTGCTCAGCTGCCCTGCATTTGCGAGACTGAGGTTCAAGTACCTAGGCTCGTACTTCTTTAGCATTCCAGAAGACCTTTCTGGTAATTTGCGTGACTTCATTCGGGGCACGCAACGTTTCTCAGGTTAATCTTTCCTGACATCCCGATTCACGTTACCGTTCATAAATTAAGTGGTATCACACCGGACTCCTACTATGTCTAAGTGAGTTCCCTTCGGGGAACTACCACAGTAACCTAACCTAACCTAATACGGCAATATCAAAGAAACAAGTCTTGTTATATTAACCTTTGGTAGCCATACTCTTCCAGAAGAAATCAACATTGGTTACGAAAAAGTCACAATTCGCCCATATATTCCGTTGGCCCATATAAGCGTTGACTGTTTACGCTTTAATCACCGTGCTAAGTTCTGCAAAATTGGCCAGCTTTGTCCAAACGGCGGCCATACCAAACATCTAAATGACACACTCAAAGAAGAATTCACAAATACAAAAGCATTTATCAACTGTGCCGACAATTTTATGGGCAACAACACAAACCACGCATTTGATAAGCATTGTCGTATACGCGATTCGTACACACAGGAAACAAAATCAAAATATTCCCCAGAAATATATCCAAGAGATTGCAAAACCAACAAAAACAAATAAACAAGCCTCACCTGCCATGACTCTGATGAAGAAATGGAATAGGCATATTCAAAAAAAACGTTTATTTCTATCGGGTTAAGCTTAGATTCTACTATTCTTATATACAACAGCCTCATTCCATTAAATTCATGTGAATATTGCTTCAATATAATTCGCCCTTTCTCCGTCTCTAGTATCCCAAATGGAGTTACCCCCGCAGTAATGCCAGATTAAATTGAGATATGTACATTGAAAACTTTGACATTTTGTTCTGCCCAATTTGTTATTCAATCCGATTGGAGAGTGGAATACAACCATGGGCTCACTATTTCATATTGTGTTATCTCTATACCAGTCAGAATGTAACCAAAGCAACTGCGAATTTGAGACGAATGTTTACAAAAGCGCCCACTTAGTCATTCCACGGGCAATCACTAAGGTACGGATGTGGTGGAACGCACATGTAAAAAACCTGCAAACCGAAAAAAGTCAATCATGTAATAGATTAAAACGAGCAGTGTCAATCGAACATACTAAACTACAAAAGAATCGCTGCCGTTTTGAAAAGACAAAATAGGTTAGATAAAAAACAATCGTTATTTCATTTTACCAACCCCAACATACCATGCGGAACCGTTTGTCCGAACATCAAATATTTTATTGGTAAAAAAAAAATTAAAAATAAAATTAATTTAATAGGTATTAATTTTTCATGTCTTTTCTCTTACAATCATGACTTTTAATTTTTTGGATTGTGATTCATTTTGCACAAACATGTATCTCAAATACATATAAAACTTCTTTAACAACAGCAGATATTGTAGCAGACAACTAAATGCTTCCTTATTTAAACGAAAGAAACTTAAAATCCTGAAAAACACTGTCCTTGCCTTGCTAATGATCAGTTGTTAAATTTTGACGTCTCTGACATCCTCATTAGCACAGAGTTGTAAAGAGCGTCTAAATTTATATTTTGTATCCACAGTTTTGTGCAAAATTTTCGGATCAGCAAAGACGCATTTATGTTTGTACTGAATAATATATGGAGCGAATTGAAAGTCCCTCGCAGATATTAAAACTTTCGACATATTTAAAGTTGTTTACCCAAGGTGGATATTCCGATAAATGCACCATACTGCATTGCCTACCTGTGTCTATGATCGCTTTAAATAATTTAGAATCAACCTCGACAGGTTTTATGAAGCGGGAACACTCTCACTGGAATTTCACGGTTGTATCACGCCACCGCATACTCCTGTTATAATAACATCCATACATACAGTATACTTAGCTTGAACTACATATGTACATATATATTAAGAGTTGGTAGCCTGAAATAAATGAGTCTACTGTTGACCACCAAGACGTCTTGTTTGATTTGGCATTATTTTTTAGCACAGCCCAATTTGCAAGCTAATTGCTTTGCTATTTGATTTTTAATCTTGGTTTGGAAAAACCCTTCCTTACCCTACATTTTGGCGCCCAACGTGGGGCAGTGCTTTAAATAAAAATTTTGTTGTTCGCGTTGAAGTTCTTAGTCGAAATCGCTAATTAAAAATTAAGTAACTTGTCGTGATTTTTTCCTGGTGGTCATCAAGACGACGGCTCACGCATCATCATTAATCCCATCATCATCGCTGGAGGATCCCATCATTGGATACCATCTTTGGCCGTCTTGGAAATCCTGCTTGTTCGCAATAAATTGCAGAAGGTCGGTGAGAGGTCATTGGATCTAGTGCTAGCAAGAATTTATTTCGCTGCCACCGCAACAACACCTATAGTTGCAGTTTTCGTTTACGTCGCTGCCGTAAGTTTACGCATATTTTTTCGCTGCTTTGGCGCAACTGCGCTGCTCGTTTGCGCAATTCACGTCGCTGTCGTAAGTTTACACAAATTTTGTCGCTGCTTTGGTACATCTGCGCTGCTCGTTTGCGCAATTCACGTCGCTGCCGTAAGTTTACACAAATTTTGTCGCTGCTTTGGTGTATCTGCGCTGCTGCTCTACGCAATTTACGTCGCTGCCGTAAGTCTGCGCACATTTCATCGCTGCTTTGGTACATCTGCGCTGCTCGTCTACGCAGTTCACGTCGCTACCGTTCACTAGCCGTAAGTTTACGTTCTTTACTGTGCTGCGTTTGCTGAATTTGCGTGCTGTTGCAACTTGGCATATCATCGCCGTTGTAATTGTCGCCGCTACCCAACAAACCATTTCAACGAGGGTGCCACCTTTCATTGCTCTCAACCTTTCGTCACATCAAAGGTAATTCGAACGCACGTATTCATCGTTTTTCCTTGAAACCCGCCTGCGTTGTGCAATCAGTGCATTTGTATTTTTTATTCGCAAACACATAGTAAATCCAATCAACATAAACGCACATACAACATTTAAGAATTCAGTTCTCGCAAATTTAAAATCAATCCTTTACAATGTCTTTAGAGGCGCTCAAACAACAACGGGCCAATATTAAGAAGAATATTTCTCGCATCAAAAACATTGTTGAGGCCAGCCTGCGACCAGGTGGTAAAGTATGTTCAGCAGCCGAGTACAAATGCCGACTTGGTATTCTTGAGTCGTATTTTAAGAATGTATTGTCCACACAAACGGAGATCGAAAGGCTTGAGCCGCATGGTGGTCAGTTGAGAAGTCTGATTGACAAGGCGTCTGCAATTTACGGCTCGTTGTTGTCATTGGGAACTGAGAGCCAAGTTTCAGAAGCCATGCTCATTTATTTAGTCTTACAGAAAGCAGATGAAGAAACCAATCGTAAATGGAAGGAGTCGTTGGACTTTAAAACGTTACCGAGCTGGGAAGATTGCACCAAAATATTGGATAGACATTGCCAATACCTCGATTCAATTGACAGCGCTCACGCAGTTGGGCCCGTTCAGCAAAACGCCAACAAGGCACCAAAGGCAAGGAATCTGCACAAGGGTCATTCCTTTGCTTGCGCAAATCCGCCTTGCTCGGTATGCTCCAGCAACAGTCACAAAATACAAAACTGCGAACGCTTCAAGGCGCTTAGTGTGTCGCAACGTTTCGACCATGCGAAGAAGACGAATCTCTGCATTAATTGTTTGTCGCAGGGACATCAATTATCAAATTGCACATCAACGTATAGGTGCAAGGTTTGCTCTCGTAAGCACCATAGTTTGTTGCATCGTGGAACCACGTCAGACTCGACGAACTCTACTTTGCCATCCGCCGTTCACACACACATGAACAACTCGTTGGACCACATCCTTCTCGCCACCGCTATGGTTTCGGTTCGTGACGCGTCCGGAAACTATCGTGTTGGCCGAGCTTTGCTGGATTCTTGCTCACAGGTAAATTTTATTACTGATGAGTTTTCGCAGAAACTGATGCTTCCACGAAGTAAACATAACATCGAGATCCAAGGTATTGGTGAGACTTCCACTAATCTCAAATACAAGACGTCCACGAATATTAAATCACAAGCGACAGGATTTGAGCTGCCACTCAACTTTTGCATTACGTCGCATATCGCCTATCAACCTGAACCGGAGATCGATACATCTTCTTGGCAAATTCCATCAAACATCATACTTGCTGATGATCAATTTAACAAATCAAATAAGATTGACTTGCTCTTGGGAACAGAAAGCTTTTTTTGTTCACTTTCCGTTGGACAAATTAAACTCGGCAATAATCTTCCTATTTTGCAGAAAACGCTTCTGGGATGGGTCGTTTCTGGACGCTATCGTGCGAGCGCTAACGCGCGCAACACCAAATGCTTGCTTGCCTGTGAGGAGTCTATAGATTCCAAGTTGGAAAAATTATGGCAGATTGAGGAAGTTGTAGCTAAGGACGTGTGGACTTGTGAGCAACATAGCTGTGAAAGGATGTATAACGAGATCGTTACTCGGAGCCCGAATGGTCGTATTATAGTTCAAATACCGTTCAAGGACGATCCTGCCTGTTTGGGTGAATCATATACAACCGCGTTGCGAAGGTTTAATGCCCTAGAACGTCGTCTACAACGCTCTCCTGTACTCAGGAAGCAGTACGTCGCATTCATGGATGAGTATGAGAGTCTAGGGCACATGCAAGCAGTGCTCAGCCCAAGATTGAACGAACCTCATTACTACATCCCCCACCACTGTGTCTTGAAGCCGAACAGCACAACAACGAAGCTTAGAGTTGTTTTCGATGCGTCGTGTCGAACAACTACGCAGAAATCAATGAACGACATCCAAATGGTTGGACCTACTATCCAAAACGAGCTTGTATCTCTTTTGCTTCGTTTTCATTTGCATCGTTTTGCACTCACAGCAGATATTGTTAAAATGTATCGGCAAGTTCTAATCAATGAGGAACGTCGCAAGTTTCAGTACATTTTGTGGAGAAGTTCGCCTCGTCAAGATATCCAAACATTTCAGCTCAACACAGTCACGTACGGCATGGCAGCCGCACCATATCTCGCTGTACGCAGCCTACACCACCTCGCCGACCAACATGCGTCACAATTCGTCGTTGGCTCAAATGTCGTCAAGTCATCGTTCTACGTGGACGACTTGCTGTGTGGTGCTGACTCCTTGAAGGAGCTATCACGGATCAAACATGAGGTAACAGAACTACTCAAATTAGGTGGATTTGACATGGCCAAATGGCATTCCAACCAACAACATTTCAGAGGCGAAAACACAGATAAGGATTTTGATTTCGATACCGCCCTCACCAGTGCTCTTGGTCTTAAATGGGACCAGATTCACGATAATTTTCTTTTTTCATTTACACCAAAGAAGGCTATACACGGTCGCGTTACGAAAAGGACAATATTATCCATCGCATCGTCGCTCTTCGACCCACTTGGTCTTCTTGCTCCAATAACCGTAACCGCTAAAATCCTGCTTCAGGAACTGTGGTTACTGAAACTTGAATGGGATGAAGCGGTTCCACAAAACATTCAGTCGGCTTGGATAAGCTTCGTCAACGATCTTTCGGCTCTCACAGCAATTAAAATTCCAAGGTATTGTTTATCAGGTAATATGCAAGTTCTTCAAATTCATGGATTTTGCGACTCATCTTTTCGTGCCTACGGCTGTGGGCTTTACACACGCATCGTAGACAACGCTGGTAATGTTCGCGTTCGCCTTCTTACAGCGAAATCACGAGTAGCTCCGACTAAACGGCAGTCTCTACCAAAGTTGGAGCTTTGCGGCGCACAAATTCTTGCCCGACTCTTTACCAAAGTTAAAACTATGTTTGCTAACTATAATTTCGAAACCTTTCTTTGGACAGATTCGCAAATTGTCCTTCACTGGCTCCAACGGCATTCGGCTACGCTTTCAGCTTTCGTTGGCAACAGAGTATCGGAGATCCAGGATATGACTGGGGACGCTCATTGGAGACATGTACCAGCGAAAAGCAATCCAGCGGACATTGTTTCCAGAGGAAGCACGGCGTGCGAGCTCGCCAGTTCAATTTGGCTTACTGGCCCTGCGTTCCTGTACGAAGGTGTAGAAAAGTGGCCAAGCGAATGTAACAACGACGTCGATATGGAAGTCGTCAGTTCGGAAATGTGGAAATCTGTATTTAAAGTAATTATTACTAATAACTACATTCTCGAAACTCTCGACAGGTACAGCTCTCACACTCGTGGAGTCCGGATTGTTGCAAGGATGCTTCGGTTTTGCGCAAAGCTTAAGAAACGTACTACAGAACTTGATAATGGACCAATTACTTCCGCTGAACTACACCGTGCCTTGCTATGCATTGTTTGGAATGTGCAACAGCAACACTTCGCTGAAGATATTCGATCATTGAAGAAGGAGATGACGACAAATGGTACACTACGGAATTTAAACCCGTTCTTGGAAGGGACTGAAGGATTCGAGCTCTTGAAGGTTGGCGGAAGGCTTGAACTAGCTGATCTTGCAGAAACCCGAAAACATCCTCTCTTGCTGCCAAAAAATTGTGAATTCGTCACACGATACGTTCGATATCTGCATATTAAAAACTATCATGCCGGGCCTAAAGCGCTGGTAGCTCTAATTCGTCTACAATTCTGGATCGTCAACGCCCGCGACCTTACTAGACGTATTGTTCGCTCCTGTATCCACTGCGTTCATTACAAACCGAAATTACTTCAACATATGATGGGTAATCCTCCTGTTGAACGGTTGACTCCATCACTCCCATTCTCTCGTTGTGGCGTTGATTTTTGTGGACCTGTTAACATTTATTTGCGCATCAGGGGCAAGGCCCCCTATAAGGCCTACGTTGCTATATACGTGTGTTTCGCGACAAAGGCGGTACACATCGAGGTCGTTTCAGACCTGACCACGGACGCATTTTTGGCTTCGCTGAAGCGAATGATTGGAAGAAGAGGCCTTCCATCAGATATTGTCTGCGACAATGTAACTAATTTCGTTGGCGCTTGCAATAAACTTGCTGAATTGAAAGATTTTCTTTTCAAAACGGAAACCCAAGAAATCATCACAAATTATTGCGCTAATGAATTTGTTAATTTTCATTTTATTCCTACTAGGGGACCTCATTTTGGTGGCATTTGAGAGGCGGCAGTCAAGTCAGCCAAGGGCCATCTCAATCGGACCTTCATGAACGCAAGGCTAACGTACGAGGAACTAACTACAGCCCTGGTAGATATAGAAGCTGTCCTTAATTCGCGGCCCATATCTCCACTCTCATCCGACCCCAGCGACTACGAAGCTTTGACTCCGAGCCACTTCTTGGCTGGCAGTGCATTAAAGGCTCTTCCGGAGCGAGCAGTAGCAGACAACGTCAATCAAATCGACAGGTGGAATCAAGTAACCGCAATAAAGCAAATATTTTGGAAACGGTGGTCGCACGATTACATCAGCGAACTTCAAGCGCGAACAAAGTGGAACACTGATCATGCGAACATCGGTAAAGACGCAATGGTTCTCATCCATGAGGACAACGTACCACCGCAACGATGGCTATTGGGGCGCGTCGTAGACACTGTACCAGGAAAGGATAAACGAGTCAGAGTGGTTGACGTGCGAACTTCGAAAGGAGTCATACGCCGCCCAGCTAACAAAATTGCAGTCCTACCAACTTGAAAGTCCTTTCAACGGGGCCGGGATGTTAGGTCACCTAACAAGACACCCTGTAAGTTGTCACAAGCGATGAGCCTAATTACTCATTTAAATATCCAATTGTAATAACTCCAATGTATTGACCTATTCACATTTGTACAAACAAACATACTTATGTACATAATAACATGTCACTGTCGCTTCACACAAATCATTGTACTCATACATATTTCATACATACATTATTACATATATTTAGGCTACACTCTCACTGGAATTTCACGGTTGTATCACGCCACCGCATACTCCTGTATTATAACATCCATACATACAGTATACTTACCTTAAGAGTTGGTAGCCTGAAATAAATGAGTCTACTGTTGACCACCAAGACGTCTTGTTTGATTTGGCATTATTTTTTAGCACAGCCCAATTTGCAAGCTAATTGCTTTGCTATTTGATTTTTAATCTTGGTTTGGAAAAACCCTTCCTTACCCTACAATGTTTTCAAACAAGCCATAAAACTACACAATATGCAAATGTGAAATGCCGTCGGTAAAACAGCAAATGAGCCAAGTTGTTTTGGCATATGCGTGCTTGCATACAATCAAAATTGACTCAATGCTATCATTTACATATTTAAATAAACCAAATGTCTCGTTAAATATGAAAATATAACTATTTCAATTTTTCCTTTAATTAATTTATATCATTGCGAAATCTAAAATTGGTACAAGAACAATCAACTTTTATTTGAATTTATTCTCTGTTAAAAGAAATATTGCCTCTGCTCAGCTCTGTTAACTTGCCGCTCTCAATGTGGTGTATTTTCATGAGTGGGTCTACTGAAAATTTTTCGACTTTTGACAATTCACACTGAAATTCGGTCACGAGGCTTCTCATTTAATATACGTTCTCTGCAAGAACGCAGCACTCTGGACGCCAACGGGATGCCTTCTGATGTCTCCGGTGGAACACCTACACCATGAGGCTTCAATGCTTCCAGTTAGGGAGCATAACTGTATGCTCGCCAGGCAGTTCCTCGTTGGTTGCCATCGTTGTGGCCACCCTAACGAGTACCTGCTTGTTGAGGATCCGTCTCCGAGACACGTCAGGGGGCATCTCCTTGATATGATCGCCGAGATCCAGTCGCACACCACCAACAGACTGGATCCTGCTGCCTACCGGGTAGTCCTGAACGACATTCACCGGGAGACAATCACCACCTTCATCGACTCTCACCCTGTGAATGCCGTCCTCGGGGTCAAACCACCACCCATAGCAGAGGAGGAGCTCTATCAGCCTCGTGAATCCCGCATCACTCTGGGCCAACTACGTTCCGGATAATGTAGCAGTTTAAACTCCTACTTATCCAGAATTAACCCAGACATACTCAATGTGTGTCCGACATATGATAACTCCCCGCACGATACCGCTCACCTTTTCACATGCCCCGTAAAACCGACTTATCTAACCTCGTTCTCCCCTTGGTCCGACCCTGTCGGAACTGCGCGTTTCTTGGGCCTCCCCCTAGATGAGTTTGAATATAATGATCATGGTTGAACTGATCTTGCAGGGTCTGAGTAACCGCTACAATAACAACAACAACAACAACAAATTTTTCAACAAAACAGTTAGTCGCTATTGGATTTGACTTGAGCACTGCTTTGGAA
Organism: Anomoia purmunda; assembly: GCA_951828415.1. Classification (NCBI taxonomy): domain Eukaryota; kingdom Metazoa; phylum Arthropoda; class Insecta; order Diptera; family Tephritidae; genus Anomoia; species Anomoia purmunda. The sequence goes on along the minus strand of OX639997.1, from coordinate 81,039,164 downwards.
TGCTGAAAGAAAGGTTTGACAGTTTAAAAAGTTTAAGGCGTCGACTGAAAAATGAAAATGGAATAAAGACAAGATACTAAAGGTGAACAAATGGATTCTCTGTTATCCTCCAACAAGGCGATCATTTCGATTACCAACTTGAGGAATTGGAGCACGACATTGACGGGTTCTTACCAAGTGCGCGAACTAATTAAGGGGATGCAAGACGACAAACAATCTGTGAAATGTTAAATTGTGCAAAGAATCGATAACTAAATGTTTAGAAAATTCAGTTGCTTATTTATTTTTTCAAAGCAAATTCAGTTTCAATAGGTGAACATATGTACAGTTGCTCAAATCGAAACACGTACAGCGATTTTTTTTTAACGTTCACTGTTTTTCATGAAAATGCTGAATTTTGTAATAAGTTTGAAACTTTGCTTTATATAGTTTATGTTTATAATATTTCTATACAAAATTAATTGAAAAAGTTTCATAAAAATCGTAGTGAATATTTAAAAAAACACTGTACGAGTTTCGCTTTGAGCGAATATATATTTTTTAATTTTTATTATTTTTTAAAGCAAATGAATGCGAGGATTGAGGTCTCTTCAAATTTCTTTTTGGCATGGTGACATAGTTTTATGTGCAAGTATCTGATGCGAAAGTGGAAGACGGACTTACTAGATTCTCTGATAATGTACAAATATCCAGACGCACAGTTGGAAATTTGAAAAGAAAATTAAAAGATTTGGTTTAGTTTTAATTTGTAATGAAAATTTATTCAACTGTATATATGTAGATATACAAGAATGTTGCTTTACCTGTGGTGTGAATCGGTAGTTGACTTGCGTCGCTCCTGAAATCCTGAGGTAGAGTGCCAGTTATGAAAAAACGTACGGTTGCCGTCAACCGCAGTTTTATTGGAAAGCAAGTAAGTGGAAATGTTAGCAAAAGGAATTATCCGGCGGGAAATACGGAATAATTCGCAGTTTCATATGTATGCATACATACACGTGTATAAGGGCGGTTAGAAAATATTTACGCTGCCGTCGTAAACATGCCGGTCCCCTTGCGGTAAGCAAAAATCCTGAGCGTCAACAGCATCCAACTACCAGTTCACACCACATCACATATTTGATTAAAAAAATTATTATTTTTTTGTTTGTTTCCAATGAGCCGCTATCTTGTTGTTTCTTTGAGCCGCTCCGTGTTCCTCCGTCATCGTCTCCTGTGCTCTACTAAGAAGGACGGTAATAGAAAGAAATATTAAGGCTGAACATACGTATGTTGTCGCGCTAGTTGGGGTAATTGTATGGGGCGTTTCGTCGTAGTGATCGGGAAGGACGTGTTCCCGGGTCAACTCGCCGCCAATTCTTTTGGATATCAGATGGTCCGCCCGAGCCATCCATTCGCTGACGCTGAGCTGGTCGGGAAGGACGAGTTCCCACGCCAGTCGTTCGTCGTTTCTTTTTTCTGGGCAGACGGTCTGAAAGGACGGGATCCAAAGCCGCGCTGCCTGGCCGTCGGAAAGGACTGGTTTCCGAGCCGCCACCCGTTGAAAGTGGTCGTAAGATTGGGTGGCAAGTGATATAGAAAAAAATAATCAAAGAAAAAAATCATTTTATTTTATGAAATTATGGCATGACAAAAAATTTATGCATATATGTATGTATTTTATTGTAAATTTTCTGTATTTATTTATTTATATGTATGTGGTGTATTTATGCGCCAAGTTTCCATAAACTTTCATCACCTACTGTAAAAATGGTATTTGGGTGTGATCGTATCGGTACACTTGCGCCCCCCATCGGTAAATGGAGCCTAACTCAAGGGTGGTGGACTTGGCTATGTTCCACAGTTGCGAACGTATATGGCAAAACACCTGATGGGCTGGTCAGTGTAGTGACCTAACACCTGACTGCATATGATGTTTTTACAAGAAATTGAAAAGAAATAAAAACTGATGTGAACTACCTATTCCTGTATTTTTGCAATCGCGGAAAGTGCCCCCCACCATGAAAAAAGTGTAGTGATTAGTGCGCGCATTTCGGGAATATACGAATAATGTTCCCGTACGTGTTGGGAACACGTAATTTAGAGGTTGGCGACGAACTCCATGTCCAGCAGGATAACAGTGGGTAAAATAAAAGATATTTGGCTGTTAATCGAAGCCAAGAAGCGTGTGCGTGGTATCTTCCGAATTTTCGTCGTCGTGACCAAGAAGCATGCTTTTAATGGCAAAAAATACGTGTTTGGAGCACGTCATTTGGAGGTTGGAGTACATGTCGCCATGTGCAGCTGGCTAACAGTGCATGTCGTACCATATGCATACATCGCATTCATTGCAATGATGGACGCATGCATGTGTACAACGACGATGATCAGGTAAGTGGTATTGATATATGTATTTATAATAATAATAATAAAATAATTTTTTGTACATAAATTTTGGAGTTTTTACGTACATAAGTAGGTACATATGTATGTATTTATGTATATCGATATACATCTACAAACACATGGTGGTGTGTTGCATTCGATTGCGAGGGCACAGTCGGAAAATATTTTTTTTTTGTTTTTTTTCTTTTTACCGGATAGGTTGGAAAGATCTAAGTACTAGCAAGAATTTGCAAGTTAGAAAAAAAACTGATTGAAATTATTGAGTTGATTAAAAGTAGAATACAGTTATTAAAATTTGAAAAATTATAAAATATTTAAATATACAAAATGTTTAAATATATCGAAATATTTAAAGTATATAAAAAAAAACTTGCAACCTCTTATTGGTTTTACGTTCTCTTAGTTCCTTGCATGTTTCTTTCATTGAAAGCAAATTTTCTCTACGCTCTGAAATTTAGTTAGTGGATAGGGTTTTTAGGGTTTAGGGTTTTCACAACTAATGTTAGGGTGGAACCGGGCTGATTTTTCAATCGGTCATAAATTCCGGAAAATTAACTCGAGCTATTGGTTAGTTGTCGGTTAGTTTTAAAATCGTTTCGGGTATCAAATGACCACTATTCAAAATCAACTGAAACTATTGGTTAGTTTTCGGTTAGTTTTGGAATAGTTTCGGGTATCACGTGACCACTTTTCAAAACTAACTCAAACTATTGTTTAGTTTGTCAGTTGGTAATGTACGGGTGTCCGGTACCAAATAACCACTACTTGTTGCATGTAAGAAACATGATTTCGCAGATTTCTTTATTTCTGTACGCCATCGTCGTAGGTAATACATCGGAACATTTTCAAGTTAAGTATTTATATTGCTAGAAAAAATGGCAGAGCAGATTTCTTTATTTTCTGGTACTACACGTACTATTTATGATTTTTTTTTTTAAGTACTTATCCTTGGGTAGGGGAAGTAGCGGTATTTTCGATGGAGGGCAGCAAAACCAATTTCGTTATTGGTCTGCTGGTTTGCCCCTTCGTAGTATAGATGTCGACGACGCGTATCCGGTTATCCGAGCCTGGGTGTAGGTTGATGACTCTTCCCAGTCTCCACATATTAGGCGGCAGATTATCTTCTTTTATAACCACAGGATCTCCTGTTTTGATGTTAGTTTGTGGATGTTTCGACTTTGTGCGTTTCTGCATTTCCAGTAGATATTCAGCCTTTCATCTTTTACAAAATGTTTGATGTAGGGCTTTAAGTTTCTGCCATCGGCTTACGATCGAGGCAGGGCTTTCGTTGACTTCTAGTTCAGGTGGAGCTAATAGGTGTCCACCTACTAGGAAGTGACCGGGGGTAAGAGGCTCCAAGTCGGAAGGTTCATTCGAAGAGGGGCTTAACGGACGGGAGTAAAGGCATGACTCGATTCGGCATAAAAGAGTTGTGAACTCTTCGAATGTGTAACTGAAGCCGGAAGCAATCTTTTTAAAATGGATTTTAAAACTATTTACCCCCGCTTCCCCCAATCCGCCCATATGAGGCGCTGCAGTGGGTAAGAAATGCCATGTGATTATCTGATGGCTATATTTATTCATTGTACTATTTCGCGCTTCGGTAGATCGTAGAGATCGCGTAGCTCCGACAAAGTTGGTGCCAGTGCTGAGGTCATTGGTGGCTTCCAAGTGAATAGCCTTAGTGGCGAAACACAGTTTTTGATATCGAAAGGTCCCTTGAAATCTACACCCGTGTTTGTAAATGCACGCGAATATGAGGTGCGTTCCAGAGGGAGCACTCCCATAAGCTGCGTTTGGGTTTGTTTTCTGTGGATTGTGCAGACCTTACAATTATGGATGACAGACTTTACCATATTTTTGACTCGGGGAATCCAGTATTGCGTTCGAATGAGACGCATCATTAATTGATTCTCGCCATGCAGGGAAATTTTATGGATAAATTGGACAACAAGACGGGCCAATCGGCACTTATAAGGAAGGATTATTGGGTGACGCTCATTGTATGCTAAATCTAGCGATGCGCCAAGACGACCTCCAGTCCTCATAATACCATTTTTATCTAAGAAAGGGTTAAGGGGTAGCACTTCGCTTTTTCCATTGATGGGTTTCTTTGACTTTAGGTTCGAATATTCATCACTATAGTATTGCTTCTGGTAAAGGATTATTAAGCGTTGGTGAAATTAAACAACGCTCTGCTCGAAAGGAAGCTTTTTTGTTCGGATGAGTGCTTTGGTAGAATCTCATGATATATAATAAGACTCTCAAAGCTCTCGGTAAATGTGAAGACCTATCGAGAATGTCATCAACATTTTTTGTTGTTATGGTTGCACATGAATGCGCCCTTTTTTCTTCGATATTGGTGTTATAGCTTGTCTCTTGTCTTGGCCAATTTTCCTTGTCTTCTTGCAACCAAGAAGGGCCATGCCACCACAGAGTGTTATCGACTAATTCGTAGGCGAGAACTCCTCTGCTTGCCATATCTGCTGGATTTAATGCCGACTCCACATGAAACCAGTCCGTATTTCCGACTTTGTCGACAATTTTGGTTATACGGTGTGCTACGAACGTTGACCACGAATATGGAGGTTTGCGTATCCATGCAAGCATAATTGTGGAATCTGTCCATAAGTGTACTTGTACCTGTCCTAGTAGGTTGCTAAGTACCGACTCAATGCTTTCGGCAAGCAATACCGCGCCGCAGAGTTCTAATCGGGGCAGAGAAATAGTTTTAACTGGAGCAACTTTTGTTTTTGCTGCCAGCAGATTCACTAGAACTTCACTACCCTGCTTATCCCGTAAGTATACCGTAGCTGCATACGCTTGTTCTGAAGCATCGCAGAAGCCATGTACTTCGACGTCATGGGCGGGAGAAAAATAGACCCAACGCGGTATCTTAATCCTCTCTATCTCGCGGTAGTGTTTGGTAAAATTTTGCCATTTTTCTAAAGTAGTTGAAGACACAGGTTCATCCCACTCTGTGTCTTTCAGCCAAATGTTTTGCATCAATATTTTGGCTACTATTACAATAGGCGCAAGCCATCCTAGCGGATCGAACAGCTTGGCGATGGAAGACAATATCGACCTTTTAGTGATTGTGTCACTATGCTCCATTGGTCTTGTTAGGAAGTAAAAACAATCCGAATGGGCGTTCCATCTTATTCCCAGAGCCTTAACTGTGCTGATGTCTTCGAATTCCAAAAAATCTTCGCTTAGTAGATCCTTTTTTGGAATGTCTGCTATTACATCCTCGCAGTTGGCCGTCCATTTTGTCCCTTGCCTTTATGGTAGATTCGATGCTGTGTCCTCCTGCAAATACGCCATCTACGTACATGCATTTTTGCAGAATATTAGCTGCTATTGGATGCGAGCTTTCTACGTCATCGGCCAACTGCAACAGTGTTCTTATCGCCAGGTAAGGAGCACACTTTATTCCAAACGTAACCGTCTTTAATTCATATAGGCTCGTTGATTCGTTCAGGTTTTCCCGAAAGACGATACGCTGATATTTCGACTGGTTATCGTTTATCCAGATTTGTCTGTACATTTTCTCAATGTCACTGTTGAAAACATATCTGTATAATCTCCAGCGTAGAATCAGTATCGGAAGATCTGATTGCAGTACTGGACCTGGTAGGAGGACGTCATTCAAGCTTTTCCCATTAGCGGTTGCACTTGAGGCATTGAAAACCACGCGAACTTTAGTTGAGGTACTCTCCGCCTTTGTAACGGCGTGATGAGGCAGGAAGTAATTTTCACATGAGTCCGCTGAAATGTTACTATTTATTCTCGTCATGTGTCCTACTGTCTCATACTCTGCTAACACCCTATTATACTCTTTTTGTAGGACGGGATCCTTGGCTATCCGTGTCTCATTCCGAAAGAATTGAGAGCAGGCTTTTTTAAGAGAAGGGCTTAGTTGTATGGTTACTGGAAATTCCTGTCGGAATGGTAACGAGACTATGTATTTTCCCTCATTAGTTCTGATAGTAGTCTTTTTATAAAGCTCTTCGCAATATTTATCATCTTCTTTGAGACTTTTGGTTTTGGGTAAATCTTCTAACTCCCAGAAGGCCGTAAGTTGCTTATCCAGCGCAACTTCGCTGAAGTACGAAACTATATTTCTTTGTGTATTTGTAGTATCCGTACTACCGGTTATAATCCAACCGAATACGGTTTCTTGGGCTAGAAGTGTCCTCAAGACGTTTTTCTTTATTCCACTTAATATGATTTGTGGATAAATGTCTCCACCGAGAATGAGGTCTATTTGTTCATTTACGAAAAACCTTTTATCCGCTAATACCAGGTCCGGAAATTCTTGCCTCGTCGTGGCGCTTATATTTGTTGTTGGCAGATTTCCGGTTAGTTGTGGTAAAACCGGGACAGTTGCAGTCAAGCGAAACAACGGGTCGACGGGGGACCGCAATTGTATGTTACATGCTTCCTTAACCTGGGCATTTATCGAGTTTGTGATGCCCGAAACTTGGGCATGCATCTTTTTTGCAGATAGATTGATTCTGCGTTTGAGCCTCTTTGTTATAAAGGAACACTCAGAACCAGAATAAATCAGTGCTCGTGCAGCAAAATCTGTGCCATTGAGATGTATATTTACGCGAGCTGTTCCTAATAGCACACTGTATTTGTATTCGCAAAGCAGGACTTAAAATTTCTGTTTGCATTTTCAGTTGCTTTATCGGAATCATGTTGTGCTTGCGTCTGCCTCGACGTCGATGGAGAATCATCGGCAGGCCTCGAAGACGGCCAACGCGTCATTGCCTTTGGCTGAATTGCATTTAGATGCAGGAGCGTGTGATGTCGCGAGTGACACGTATTGCAATTGTAAGCACTTGTGCATCTTGACACAGTATGTCCGGAACTAAGGCAATTCAGGCAACAATTATTTTCCTTTAAAAAGTTCAATCTGTTTGTAGGTGTTAGCTGTAGGAATCGGGAACAGCTGCGCAATTTGTGCTCGTTTGTATGGCACATTTTACAAGTAAAAGTGGTCACGCTTACTTGGAAGGTGCCAACTCTTTTTGTTGGGGTTTCGAAAGGATTTGTGGCGGCTTTGGCACTCTCACAGCTCTACCATCCTTCAACCCTGACAATGTCTCAAGGGTCTGAAAACGATTGGACAGGAACTTGTCCATATCTTCCCATTTGGGTATGTCGTTTTTATGGTCTATGGTTAGTTCCCATAGAGCCAGTGTGCTGTTAGGCAGCTTCGTCGAGCAGAGATAAACGACAATTGCGTCCCCGTTCGATATGTCAATTTGATAACTCTTTAGGGCTGATAAGCAATTGTTTATCTCCCGCTGCAAACTTTTTATTGAGCTACCACACTCAAACTCTATTGCCTTTAAGTTAAACAATAGTTTTAGTTGCGTGTTAACTAAAATACGCTTGTTTTCATAGCGTTCACACAAGTTTTTCCACGCTGTAGTAAAGCCTTCATTAGTTAGTGGGCACTTTCTTACGATTTCTTTGGCCTCCCCTTGTGTCTTATGGTTGAGATGAAATAGTTTCTCAATAAGCGATTGAGGATGTAGATGGCCGTAAACATATCACGGAATGTTGGCCATGAAAGGTAGTCGCCCTTGAACACGTCTGTATCGCACGGTGGAAGGTGAATACTGTGTTCGCGAACGGACTGCTCCGCTACATCCTTTTGTACGTTAGATAATACTTCTGCTTGAGTAGCCATAGCAGCCATGCATTTCACATATGTCGAAAAATATACTCTATATTTCTTCTTGATCGCCCTTATATATTTCTTACTTAAACCTTCCGAGTTCGTGAGCGTATCGTACGCTACTTTCGTTTTCTCCCATAACACTTTCAATTCGTCTTGCTGGATAGCAAGACCGTGCGTGTTTTGTTCTGAGGCAGGAGTGCTGTTGAAGTCAGCATCGAATTCTGCAACAGATTCTGCCAAACTGATGTATGAATCCATAGTAAAGCTAAGAGGGAGTTACTGAAGTCTACCTAACTCTGATACTGCTACAAAAAAAAAGTTCCGCAAAATGTCAATTACTAGTAAATTTTTATATGTCTGTTTCTTTATTTAACGGCCGAAAAATCATAGACATATGAAGATTTTTGTTTAATTTCAGTAAGTGGTTATTTTTTACAATGTGATGCAAAAAAGAACACTGCCACCCAAATGTGAAATGGCACTTGATGCAAAAAAAAAACACTTGCCACCCAAATGTGTCGACGTATATATAATTGTGCTTTAACAAGCATAGTGGGTACTTAATTACACAGTGCTACAAAATGAAAAAAAAAATATGCAGGGGCTCTCGCATAGATTTTTAGTTTCGTCATGGCCCATAAAACACTTCCTCATTTGCTGTTTTTCTCCATCACTTCGTTTTTAAATTTTCTGCGTAGAAATATAATACAACTCTGAAATTCTTAAAATTACAACTTCGAAATGCTATAACTTTCTTGTTTCTTGATCGAATTCAATTTTCTTTTTTTTTTATTTGAAAGATGTTTCTTTTATTCTTCAAACAAGCAAAATAGTTTGCAAATCGACCGAAAAATGACCAAGTGTTGGTCTTTTATTCCAAAAAAAAATTAAAGTTTTTCTAAAATTTTTCCTTTTCTGCACGTTTTTATTGGATATTGAAGTTACAAACAATGGCTTTTAAACCTTTATAACAAAACACATAAAATCAGCTCTCCAAAAAGCAACAGTAAATGAAAATTGATTCAAAATTAGCGTAGTAGTGCTTCATAAAGTGAGTAAGCCTTTTTTTTTTTTTAATGTTTTCGTTTGGTTTGTTTTTCATGTTCGGCGCTACTTGAATCTCTTAAAAGAAACCAACAGTAATCAGATAGCATATTTATTGTATTTTTGCCAACATAACGCTGTTCAATCTTTAGTATTTCCTGGTGGAATCGTTCTCCTTGCTCATCGCTCATCTGCTTATTGCTTTTTGGAAAGCTGATTTTATGTGTTTTGTTATAAAGGTTTAAGAATCATTGTTTGGAACCTTAATATCCAATCAAAACGTACAGAAAACGAAAATTTTTAGAAAACTTAAAATTTTTTTTGGAAAAAGACCAAAACTTGGTAATTTTTCGGTCGATTTGCAAGCTAGTTTGCTTGTTTGAAGGGTAAAAGAAACATCTTTCAAATAAAAAAGAAAATTGAATTCGATCAAGAAACAAGAAAGTTATAGCATTTCGAAGTTGTAATTTTAAGAATTTCAGAGTTGTATTATATTTCTACGCAGAAAATTTAAAAACGAAGTGATGCAGAAAAACCGCGAATGAGGAAGTGTTTTATGGGCCATGACGAAACCAAAAATCCATATGAGAGCCCCTGCATATTTTTGGTGTAGCACAGTGTTATGCACCAGTGATATTGTTGATTTACTTGTTGGTTATATATACAAAATAACAACAAAGGCTCAAAAGTGATTATGTGAAAACGCAATAGTGTGCAATAGAAATAATGTTTCTCGAATCAGTGAACTAGTGACTTGCAAATTAACAATTATGCTATGCCAAAGAGCAGTATTGAACAAAAGAAAGTTATGCCGATTTACTTTAAAGTAAATAAGAGTGAAAATCCAAAATAAAACTTTAAATTAAAATTCGATGGATTGAGCTGTTGCAATACAGTACCACTGTTCACTGTTGTGCGTGTTTGTGTACGACCGTTAGTTTTTGTTGTTGTCGCTCGCGGACAAACAGAATTAGCACAGTTTTAATTTTTCTTAAAGTGTAACACTATATCGTTTTCACAAAAAAAATCACTTGCCTTGTAAGGCGATGTTTCACAAAAAATTGATTAACGAGTTATAAAATGCAATTGGAACATATAACACGTACCTTAATGTCTCAGTGACTTGTGGTGATGGCAGTTGATTGTGTTTGCTGTTGGTATATGCATGTAGCTGGTAATGTGTGCAGCTGGTAATGTGTGCAGCTGGTATATGTGTGTATTTGCCTTGTTTGGGTGGTTGATTGTGCGGCTATGTTTTAACTTCGCAATTTTTCTCCAGCTTTGCTGCTTTTAAAGAGATTATTTAGTGGACTGTATTTGAAATCTCGGCGTAGATGGACCAAGTACAAATGTCCAGACGCACAGTTGGAAATTTGAAAAGAAAATTAAAAGATTTGGTTCAGTTTTAATTTGTAATGAAAATTTTTTCAACTGTATATACATATGTAGATATATAAGAATATTGCTTTACCTGTGGTGTGAATCGGTAGTTGACCTGCGTCGCTCCTGAAATCCTGATATAGAGTGCCAGTTATGGAAAAACGTACGGTTGCCGTCAACCGCAGTTTTATTGGCAAGCAAGTAAATGGAAATGTTAGCAAAAGGAATTATCCGGCGGGAAATACGGAATAATCCGCAGTTGCGTATGTATGCGTACATACACGTGTATTAGGGCGTTAAGAAAATATTTACGCTGCCGTCGTAAACAGATAATGTATAACAGACGGACTGGCTACTGGACTTTCCATTAAAGTCGTAGAAGATGTTTCGTGGAATGTATCTAATAACACCTCCACCTCATTATTTCCAACGATAACTCTGTAGACTGAAAAATGGCTGGTGGCTGAATATATAAGCGCCGTCCAAATATTGCGTGAAGGTCGTGATAAAATGGACATATGTATCTTTTTGATGTATTCTTCAATACTTTTTACATCTCCATTTTGAAGTAAGCTTACACCAGTCCGGCCTTTCCACTTGAGAGCGGACGAAAAACTTGTTTTGGGATGCCTCAGTTTTATGCTATATAAATTTGATACATTTGACGCAATCCGATTTTCGAGCAGTTGGCTTCTAGAACAAGATCGTAAATTAAGAAACAAGGCAGTAATAAAAAAAAAGAATATTAACTCTTAAAATGTTCCGGATTAGCCTTCACATTGTCCAACACAATCTTTAGTTTGCTGTTCTGCTCACTTTATCCTTTTGCTTCCATTTCCATTTATCCATTTTCTGTTAATATATGCATATGCACATAATCAATTCGTAATATAATATTATAATTGAATGTACTTACTTCTTCCATTATAACAAGAAAATCTAAAAAGCGCGCTTTTGGCCAACAGCTGATTGTGGTTTGTGACAAATTGCCATGGATGTCGTGAAAATAGTCTCGCATAGTTGCAATTTTATCGCAAAACAATCTGCATACAAAAAGGAACAGCAGTTTTGCGATGCTGTAATTTCGCGAAGTTTGCAATATGTAAATGTCATAAGTTTGCAACGTTAAATGAGTACCACTATTATTTAGCTGCTATACTTATCTACTGCTTGCACTGTTAAATAATTCTAATTTAGTACAAAACACTGATATAATAATTGATATTAATAGAAGTACATACTTTTGTTTTTTAAGGGATTGCTAGTAAAATACACTTATAATAATGATACAATAAAGAAGGTAATTCCACTGTCACTTTTTGGACGCCATATTAACTACCTGACAATTAAACAGATTACGACATTTCGCTGCTGGCATGAGATGATAAGGATTGAGGCTTGACGCTAATTTACTTTCGGAACTAAATATATGTATAAGCCCAAATATGAGTTTTTAGATTTTTGAAGCAGATAATAAAACATTTGTAAAAATTGATTTAGGTATATTAACCGCGTCTCCTAATTATATGCAAAATTTATCTTTAGGGTACTCTCCGGTGCCGATGGTGTTACCGGAACCAATGCCGGGGTCTGACTAGAACGTCCTTTCAGTCCACCACCTCCAACTTAGCCCCTGGGTAAACAGGGCCCACTTTTGCAGCGGCGGCCTAATACAGCGCCACCGATCTCAGGTCCTCACAAGACCACCTTAATATGGCCCTAGTACCAACCAGCGTCCTTACAGGCCGGGAGGGTTCCGGGATTCTCCAGCAGAACACCCACTGGTACTTTGGTATGGACCCGAGCTCGGAGCCTTGGTCCTTCGCGACGTCGGCAAAGCTAGGCCTGCCCATCCGGCCGGATTCTTTTCGAGGCCGGAGTTTGTTCCTTCGCCGATCTCTGTCGTTTAGATGGAGGCACCCGTTTTTCCACCGAAGCCCCAGTGACCCGGAAGTTAGGCAGCAGGGCTTTCGCCCTTTCCACCGATTCCTTCGCGCTCTAAGACAACGTTTCCATCGGGACCCCATCATATCTTTTCAGCGTCTTCGCGGCGTTGCGCTTATCAGCGAATTTGAGCCGCCCCGACTCCATCTTCTGAGAGGCGTGGTTCGTAGCTTCCATCGCTGCCACGCCCTCCATATTTTTGTGTGCGGCTGGTACACGACGACAGCGCCCCTTGCCGCGGTAAGGCCAAACTTACTCCCTGAGGTTGCCCGGTGTTAGGGAGGCGCCGTTAAATACAGCCAGAATTTAGACCCCCTGGCTGCAAACCGACCAATGGGCACGGTGACGCCAGACACCCTGGATTAGGGGGAGGATTAGCTAGAGAGGAAGGAAAGCTGGGGGATACTAGGAGGGATACAAGGTATGCGGAGAAGAGAGAAGAAGATGTGAAGATCGAGTTCTACATTGATTCTTATATGGAGCCTCACTCTTAGTTCGTGGTGGCATGGAAATCCTCGAAAGGAATAACCATGCGAACACTTAAGCCTCATCCCCACGCCAAGGAGACCAACGACAAATTCGGATTTAATAGGATCTAAGCGACGAGATAGCGCAGGTGGTCATAATAAAAACTTATGGCAAGTAGAGACCGAAGGGAATGCTGTAAGTGTTACCGTAATGGACTGGCTTGAAAATACGGATATTTCACTGGCCGAGCAGAAAACAGAAGACATTTAATCTGTAATCGCAAGATACCAGAAACGGCTTCCTTCACTGTGGGCACACAATATATCGTCAATACGACGATATAAGCGCGGAAGCGAAAGGACGTGTTTTTTTAGCTCGCTCCGTGAAAGTTTGTGCAAAAAAAACAAAAAATCACAAGCGACCAACAACAACAACAACAAAAAAATAAAGAAAATAAAAAACAACAAATAAAGCGAAATACAAACTGTATTGTATGCGAAAAGACGATAAATAATAAAAAAAAACAAAAAACAAAAAAAAACCAAATACATCGGTTTGTTTACCTAATTTGTAGACAAATCAAAGTCCAACCAACAAAAAGTGCAAAGTGCATCACAGCAACAATGAACATGAGTCAACAAAACCAGCGCAGACATTCACTGCAATCAGCAGGGGAACGCAACAAATACTTCTCCATTGTTGCTCCCAGCTCGCCCCAACGCAACACCAACAAAAAGTCGGCCCAGTTAGCGATCACGACATCTCCTGCAAATCCAGCAAAAGCTGTCACCCCACCAGCAGATAACAGCCAATCACAGTCAATCATCGCGTCATCAATCGTAAGTACTGCAGTAGCTACCAACACTGCACGTAAAGCAGCAGAGGTTACGAGCAAAAGGCCGGCAGTGCAGACAGGCATTGATCGCTACGTGACGATCAAGCGCAAGGCAAGCCCTTCTAAAAGTGTACTGGGTGCAAAAAGGGCTAACACTAGCGATGAGAAAAAACTTTCACCCTTGGGGGATAATAGATTTTCAATCTTAAGTGTAGATAACGCAAGGTCAAAAACATCTGCAACGCAGGGTGCAACCAAAGTCGACAGTGCCAAGCCACCACCAATATATTTGCGTGAACGCAGCTCTAATGCACTTGTCGCCAACATTGCCCGCATCATTGGCACTAACAATTTCCACATTGTTCCTCTTAAAAAAGGAAACATTGATAAAACAAAAATTCAGATATACACTGAAATAAATTTCCGAGAAGTAGTTAATTTTTTATCCGCAAAAAATAAAAACTACTACTCATACCAATTAAAGAGTTCCAAGGGGCTAATGGTTGTAATAAAAGGAATTGAAGCCTCAGTAAATTCCGATGAAATAAAAGAAGCGCTTGGGGAACAAGGGTTTGCTGCTAAGTCAGTTATTAATATAATAAACAAAAATAAAATACCGCAACCCATGTACAAAATAGAGCTTATGCCTGACTCTGTTAAATTAAAAAAGAACGAAACACACCCGATTTACAAATTAAAATATTTTTTACATCGTAGAGTCACAGTTGAAGAACCATTAAAAAGAAATGGTCCAGTGTAATGTACTAATTGCCAAGAATTTTGCCACACGAGATCTTACTGCACCTTGCGCACTGTATGCGTAGTTTGTGGAGATCTTCACCACTCTTCCGAGTGTAGTAAAAAGAGGGAAGATGTACTCTCAAAAAAATGCAGTAATTGCGGCGGTAACCACACCGCAAACTATAGAGGCTGCGCAGTCTATAAAGACCTTAAAATAAAGCTTGCTCAAGGTATTCAAGCAAAACGCAACCAAATTCCAATTACACCTAATTTGGCAAATACTAATACGGTCACAAGTAATATCATTGGCTCGAGTATCCCCAATAATTTTGCAAGTACAATATCTTATGCCAATATTTTAAAAGCGAATGCTGTAAATGCTAATCCAAGCATAGTTAATGCCCATGCGACACAAAATGCTAACCCATGCATAAATAATATAGAAAAATTATCCCCAAGCACCATACCAACTAGTGGGTTAGAGTCAATGATTTTGAATCTTACACAATGTATGTCACAGTTCATGACAACAATGCAAAGCATGATCCACGATTTGATTAAAGTCCAAACACAAATGCTACAATCCTTAATCAATAAAAAATGAATCAGCTTAAAATATGCTTATGGAATGCAAACGGTGTCAACCAGCATAAGTTAGATCTCAAACGATTCTTAACACAAAATGATGTGGACGTTATGCTTATATCAGAAACCCATCTAACAAACAAGTATAACTTTAATATACCTGGATACACATTTTATAACACAAACCACCCAGATGGTAAAGCTCATGGTGGAACAGCAGTGCTTATAAGAAGCAGGCTAAAGCATCATTCATTAGAACCTTTTAGTACGAATTATATGCAAGCCACTTCAATATGCCTTATAAATCGTGGCACTGATCTGAAAATTTCAGCAATTTACTGCCCGCCGCGCTTCTCAATTACAGACAAACAATTCAAAGAATTTTTTAACACATTGGGTGATCGGTTCTTGGCAGGTGGAGATTATAACGCCAAACATCCTTACTGGGGTTTACGCCTTGTGAACCCGAAAGGTCGGCAGCTTTATAACACTATTATTGATAAGCGGACACGTCTTGACTTTGTGTCACCTAGACAGCCAAATTATTGGCCAACAGATGTTAAGAAAATGCCTGACTTAATTGATTTTGCAGTCATTAAGAATATTTATAGAAGTATGATAACTGCCGAAACCTGGCCTGATCTGTCTTCGGATCACTCACCAGTTATGATCACATTATATGAACAGCCATATAAAATCGAAAATTTTTCCCAATTGACAACGCATAAAACAAATTGGCTGAAATATAAAAAAATTTATCAGTAGCCATGTTCAAACAAATTGCAAAATTAAGAATGGGGAGGATATTGATGACAGTATTAACGTTCTGAACTCCTTGCTTATAACAGCTGCCACAGTAGCTACTCCAAAGTCTGTATCTGATACAAGTTTTTCCCACAAAAAAACGAACAGTCGAATCGAACACCTTATTATAGAAAAACGAAAACTCCGAAGAGAGTGGCAGAATTCTAGATCGCCTACAGCAAAACTTAAACTCAAAAGAGCGGAGAAAATACTGAAACAAGCCCTTAAACATGAAGAGGAGCAAAATATTAATGTTTTCATTAAAAAGCTAACCCCCAATGGTCTCCAAAAAAAAATCATTATGGAGTGCGAACAAAAATATCAAGCCGCCAGTGAAGCCTGAAATGCCACTTAGAAAAGAAAATGGCTCTTGGGCGCGTAGCTCAGAAGAAAAGGCTAAATGCTTCGCGCAACATCTTGAAAAGGTATTTCATCCTAACTCGGTTTCAACATGTTCTCCACTCACACCTCAATGTAGTAGTATAAGTACAAACCCAATTTTTACAACAATCTCTAAAATCGAAGAAATAAGACAAACTCTAGACCCAAAAAAATCTCCTGGCTATGACCGAATCACTCCAAAAATGTTAATGGAATTGCCTAGTAGTGCTATCACCTACATATCCATTATTTTCAACTCGATATTTAAACTTGGATACTTTCCGAAAGCATGGAAAAGGTCTCAAATCATTATGATTCTTAAACCCGGCAAAAACGCAACTCTGCCATCGTCATACAGACCAATTAGCTTACTGCCCTGTATCTCAAAGCTGTTTGAAAAAATATTACTACGTAAAATTACTCCTGTTCTCAAAAACCATAATATCATACCTACTCACCAATTTGGCTTTCGAGAGAAGCATGGTACAATAGAACAAGTAAACCGTATTACCAATGAGATAAGAACGGCATTTGAACACAGAGAATATTGTTCCGCAATTTTTCTGGATGTATCCCAAGCATTCGATAAAGTTTGGCATGAAGGGCTTATATCGGGTGTTTTTTTTAGGGGTACAGAACTTCGAATTGAAATAAAACACAAGAAAATCGTTTTAAGGTCCATCAATTTGGCTTTATTGGAAGGATAATTTTATGCCATTAATGTTTAAATATGATTTCGGGCATGTGGCCGCCGCGGCTGGCTCGAATAAAGCCAATTCTACAGGTCCAATTTTCAACCACTTTTTCGAGCATATGGGACCGTATGTCGGCAATAACGCCACGAATATTGGCTTCCAATTCCCCTAACGTTTCTGGTTTGTTGGCGTAGACGAGCGACTTCACATATCCCCAAAGAAAATAATCCAATGGTGTCAAATCACACGATCTTGGTGGCCAATTTACAGGTCCATTCCGCGCAATTATGCGCTCATCGAATGTTTCCTTCAATAAATCGATTGTGACGTGCGCTGTGTGGCATGTAGCGTCGTCTTGTTGGAACCACAACTCATCCACATTCATGCCATCCAATTCGGGAACAAAATAGTCGGTTATCATGGCTCTATACCGGTCTCCATTAACGGTAACTGCCTCTCCAGCATTATTGCGGAAGAAGTATGGCCCAATGACTCCACCAGCCCATAGAGCACACCAAACAGTCAGTTTTTGTGGATGTAATGGCGTTTCAAGGGTCTCATGTGGATTCTCTTCACTCCAAATGCGGCAATTTTGCTTGTTGACGTAGCCATTCAACCAAAAATGAGCCTCATCACTGAACAAAATTTTGCGATGAAAATCAGCATCGAGATCAATCTCATTTTCGGCCCATACACCAAAATCACGACGCATTGCATGGTCTCGCGGCTTTAATTCTTGCACAAGCTGGATCTTGTAAGGTCGCAAGCCAAGATCTTTGCGCAAAATCTTCCATAAAGTTGATGGACAAAGCTCCAATTGCTGTGCACGGTGGCGAATCGAATCATTCGGGTCCTCTTCAACACTTTGCTCTACAGCGGCAATTGTTTCTTCGGTGCGCACTGTTCGACGTCTCTGCGGATGCGTATTATCACATAGAGTAAACGTAGTGCGAAAACGATCTATGGTTAACCGAATTAATTGCTCTGATGGACGATTATGTCGACCATAAAATTGACGGAGCTCGCGGTAAACTTCGCGAACTGAACCATTATTTTCGAAATAAATTTGCACGATTTGCAAGCGTTGTTCTTTTGTCAACCTGTTCATGATGAAATGGCAAACCAAACTGAACATAAATGACATTAGAGTTGCCAGATTTGACCACAAAATGCCAGTTTTATCTCTATTCGAAAAACAAACCTGTAAAAAAAACACCCGATACATAAAATTACAAAGCTACTGCCACCAAGCTTCCATAGCATTCTTAATTCGTACCTCTCTAACAGATGGTTTACAATAAAAATTAATGATTATATATCAGAAGAGTTTCCAATAAAGGCAGGCGTTCCTCAGGGCAGCGTCCTTGGTCCAACATTATATCTTATATTCACATCTGATATCCCTACTAGCAGTTCATTGCTAACTTCAACCTTCGCGGATGATACTGCCATAATATGCAGAAACAAATGCCCAGTAGAAGCTTCAAAACTCTTACAAAACCACCTAAAACATATCGAGGAGTGGTTAGAGATGTGGCGTATTAAAGTAAATGAACAAAAATCGAAGCATGTGACCTTCACACTTAAGCCAAAAACGTGCCCATCTATAACATTAAACAAAGTCATAATTCCCCAGGATAAAAATGTTACATATCTTGGTATGCACCTAGACCGGCGCCTCACTTGGAAAAATCATATTATCGCTAAAAAGATATAAATAAATTTGAAAAGATCCGAACTACATTACAAAATACCTCGATAAACTGCAATCACACCCCAACCCGCTTGCAAATGCTCTAGCACATAGAACTTACAAATCACGTCTGAAAACGAACAATCGTCCAGCCTTTTGATGAAGATTCACGGAACTATCGGAGCCCTATATAAGGGCTAACAAGCAGATAATATTAGTTTAAGATTCGAAAACTTGTTGTTAGGCTTTAGTATTTAAGCGATTCAATAAATAAATCTATGTTTAAATAAAAAAAAAAAAAATACGACAGATACGCTATTTGGGCGTAATAAGGTCGTAATAATAGATGACAAACTAAACTTTGGCGAGCTTGCAGAGCACATCTATAAAAAAAAACCTCCAAAATACACACTGCCATTAACAGAATATTTCGTAACGTTGGAGGACCAAGCAGTAGCGGACCCTCAGTACTTACGAGGGTAGTTAGCTTTACACAACTCTACGCAGGGTCTTGCTAAAAGTCAAACAAGGCGAAGTGAACATCCACTTCACACAGTTTCTGATAGGCCACGGCATATACTGAAGCTATCTGTATCGTATTCGGACATGAATTCACTTTGCCCAATCCGCAATGTTGTTGAAGACGCCTACCACGTATTCTTTAACTGCAAGCGTTTCAGCCCTATTAGAAGAGAAATAATTGACCTGAGGCGTGCAACGCCGCGTCCATAAAATTGTATAGACTTCATGCTCACCTCCGAGCGTGCATGGAATGTTATCTGCAATGCGATTTCTGTTCCGTCAACTTGACCTGACTATCGTTAAATACATTTTCACTCAAACATTCAATAAATTACTGTTAATATACTTAAGATATAAGCTCTTATATGTGATTCTAAGTTTAGATTTAAGCATCATTGCCTTTATATTTATAAGAAGCTAAAAGACTAAATATAATTAAGTATATATCATCACAACACTCATTTATTCATCCAAACATACTTGTCAATATTACGAAATCATTGCTATCCTTTGTTATCGACTATGGGCTTCCAGTGTACTAATATCACGCAGGTAGTAAATTAAAACACTCTACACACCATACCATACGGCAGTTAGATGCAGTTTAAGAGCATTCCCAACTTCAAGCATCAGAAACATACTCGCTGAATCTGGAATACCACATATTGTTGTAATCTTAATTTCTTAATACGTTGTAGGTCAATCCAAAGGCTTTGCACAACGATATACGTTTCGCCATGCGACGCAAACTAATATTAAAGAGCCCCTTAACTATACACACAACTGTGGAATACGCAAATTTACTCAGCATCAACCTTAAACCTAAATATTGGTTGACCAGCAAACACCCAACATGGTATCTAGTGACTTTTGTCATAGAGGACAACAAAACCTCCACAAGTTATGGCGCAGTTAGACAACTCGTTTTACACCGCGAAAGCTTACTGAAGTGAGAAGGATGGAAATTTATTTAAACAAATGGGTCCAAAAATTCACTCAACACCCCATACGCAGTTGTATCGGAGAACTAAAAAATCTATAAAAAAAGTGACTACTTTCGTCTCCTTGCTCTGTCTTTACCGGAGAAGCATACGCCGTAAAAGCAGCAACCCAGTGGGCCTCGTCATCTAAGGGCAAATCCATCATATATACAGGTACCAACTGAAGTCGTACAAAACACGCGCAACTTCATCCCGCTGATTGTCAGCATTCTACACCATCTAATCGACTACCAAACCAAGTTAAAACATAGGTGTACCCTAGGCCAATGCGGTATTTAAGGGAATGAATTCGCAGACAGAGAAGCCAAACATGCAACGCAAGCTTCATGCCAATCACACTCAAGCAATCTGTGCAACTCAAGTTTATAATGCGAATTTTATAAACTCTCAGTTGCACCAGATCTTTCACATGTTTACGGTAATGTATTATTTTTATAATAGCCAGATCGAGTGTTTTTTTCTCATCGTCGAATAATTGTCAGCATTCTACACCATCTAATCGACTACCAAACCAAGTTAAAACATAGGTGTACCCTAGGCCAATGCGGTATCGGCATCGAGCCAAACGCTGGACCAGAAACCTATTTTTGCTGCGTCTGCCAGTAAAGCCTCCATCCGAACTCCACTTCGGTAAAGTGTAATTCGTGGGACGGATGGAGCCATCTTAAGGTCTGCTCAGGCCTTAAGACCCACAAGAAGTGGCCCCATGTTACATACAGCGCACCCATTGCACTGGTGCCGGAAGAACCTCTACGGTTCATCAACAAAGGCACACAACAATAACACGGTCGCTCCTCTCCCGTGCAACGGCTACAATGTACATCGTAAGGATTGCGAGCGAGGTAATAATGTTAGTGGCTTACACAGTGCAGTATCGTTCCAACGAAGAAGACATCGACCGCAGGGACACTACCCTAGAATGTCAAAGAATAGCTGTCCGGCCAGGCGATATCGAGCTCGAAATATTTATAGTTTATATACCCCATGTCACCTGCTGCTCAGTGAGAACCGCATGGTAAAAGGTGACTTCAACGCGCACCACGATCTCTGGCTCTCAAGCCTACCAGCAGATAGTGGGAAATGATTTAGCAGAGCAGATAGACGATTCGACATTCTGCGCGATGAACGCTGATTATGGATTATGGGTGGTGACAGCAGCTCACCTGACCTGACAATAGCTAGCGCAGATCTGATAAATAGCATAACGTAGACCACCTACTCATATTCATTTCCGCTGCGCTAGCGAAGGAGCGTGAGTGCATTCGCCACTCCGATCTCCGTAATCCCTATATTAAGAATTTGAACGTAGCGATTCAGAGGCTGGTAGACCAGAACAAACGGAACAAGTGGGAGGAACATCTAAAGTACTGTAACGTTATCACAGGTGTTGGTAAGCTCTGGTCAACTGTGAGGTCCTTAGCCAACCCGACGGAGCGTGATGACCGATGGAAATTTCATTCGAGGATCCATCCTTCGATGGATGGGAACAAACGGAAGGTGACTCCCGCGGGGGTTAAGTTCCTCAATTGTTCCATGGCCTCTCTCATCATGCCTGACATTTGGAAGGTTGGAAGGGTGGTCCCACTGCTGAAACCCTAAACCAGGCCGACAAAGGGTGATTCCTATCGGCTGAATTCCCTTCCTTCCCCACTACACTTATCATCTATAGGGAGTCACCATAATCTCATGTGCTGATGATTGCTCGTTAATGGCCACCGATAAGGTTATTGATGACCAGTATTCGAAAGTTAACGGATATCCCCAGCGACCCTCTTTACCACCTGGACGAAGGAGGTCAGGCTGGACCTTAGCAGCTATATCGATGTCACCCTCAATCCGACGGTTAATCACCCAAGGTTTTTATGAATATGCTCCACGTTAAAAAGTACAACCTCAAGCAAGGAACTCCTTGCTGGGTGTCACTGTTTAGAGTACCCGAATAGACATCTGCTTGCTGACGATCCACCTCCACCAGACACATCACAAGGCACCACCTCGAGCTAAAGGATGGGATCCAGCCACACGTATCACCTTAGCTTACTGAAAGAATCAGTTTTGGAGAAAGACGCATCACCTCTTTGTTCTTGCGCCTTCTATTCCTGGGAGCAGCCGGAGAGCTAGTATGTACGTCGTTGTAGCTAATGTTTAAAGATATTTCTACATCGTCGTATTACAAGTGTGACAGACTTCTAGTAACATTACAACAATATTTATATATATATTACACTTGCTGTCAATAAAAACGCTCCACCACTTTGGAAGACTATCTTCAGCTATATAACTGTAAATTTGAAAAATTTCTAATATATCTAGTAAGCACTGAGAAATAAATTATTTTTATGAAATTGGGTTGCACACTGTCTAGTTATAGTCGTGTTTTGGTTGTGAATTTGAAAAGTTGTGCAAAATGCCAAATAATCGGAAGAAATTAACGCGTGATCAAAAAACTCGATGAAGAAAAGAGAATAGTGATGTGTTGGAGCGTAAAAAGGGATCAGGTCGTCCTCGAAAGTTAACTGAGAGAACAGACAACATACAGCGGCGGATAAGTTTAAGCGACCGCTTTAAAAGTGCACTTTTTATAAGGGAGGTGATGTAAAATTTTCTCCAAGTGGATTTAAGTGTCGAAACCATACCCCGACGGCTTAGAGATGTGGGTTTATATGGAATGCGCCTTACAAAAAGCCACTATTAATACAAGAAATGAAGGCTGCACGAATTTTTTGGGCTAAACAATACCAAAATTGTGTTCAAAATGATTGACAACAGATTATGTGGTCTGACGAAAGGACATTTAATTTGCTAAGCTCACAAAATTTGCTTTACGTGCGCTGTTCAGGTAGTGAGATGTTCCATGACAATTGTGTAGTAAAGAAAGTTAAGTTTCCTCAAAATTAAATGATTTGGGGCTGCTTTTCATACCATGTTTTGGGGCCTCTACACCTTGTTGATGGAATAATGAATGCCCAAAAATATGCGACAGTAGTTAACAATTTTTTAGTACCCGCAATTGAAGAGCATTATTCTTATACGAATCGTCCAATCTTCCAGGATGACTCAGTGTCATGCCATCGTGCAAAATGGGTAAGTTTTGATTGGACACAAATCTTGTATAAAACATCTATACAGTATTGGTGCATACGATCCCATTCAGCTCGAACTTTTATTTTTAGTTGGCCAATACATTTAACGATCTAGGGATTCAACGCTTGGATTGGTCTGGAAACTCGCCAGATTTAAACCCCATTGAGCACTTATGGCACATAATGAAGTGTGAAGAAGCTAGTGAATTCCACGGTGTACTGAATACTGAAGGTGACGCCTTTAGAAGTACCGCTACTTTGGTTTTGCCGGGTTTGACAATTCTCAACTTCAACTAGACAAAGCTTTTTTCACAAATGAAGAAAAAGAGACTTTTTTTTAGTATTTTGCGAATTTATTTATTAAATGTTTGCCTATAAATTCATACTTTTACACTTTAGAACAATTAGAACACGTTTTTCAATGAAATATTGGAAGTTGTTCAATTTTCTCTCTCCCGTATTCTTGTTTACTAAAGGCGAGATCTGTCATTTCACCGCGGGAAGGCGCAATCTTGTATTCTATCATTCTTGAGTGAATTCCATGCCTTCAAGAATTAGGGCAGTTATTGAGGCTAAGGGAGGAACGACTCGTTATTAAGAAAGCCTATTGTAAAGTCTATATTTTTACCGTTAGTGGTGAAAATGATTTAGTCGCTTTAAGTTAACTTCACATTGTTTTCTTTTAATTAATCATGAATATCATCGAATGTACATTTTTGTTAATTTTTTTAAATTAATAGGCTATTCCTTATAAAAACCATTTTCGAGTGGATAACAAATTTACACTAGGTTGCCAATGAAATAAAAAGGACCCTAATATTCTAACTTTATAAACAAATTGCTCATGTGATCTTATTTCAATTATATTTGGTGGTGCGTTTTTATTGGCCGCAAGTGTATATTATAGTATAATGTTTCCTACGTCTGATGATAAACATAGCAATGTAATAAATCCCATAGGCAATATACATATGTATATACCTGTTATCATGTTTATACTCCGTATTTATCTAATCCGTATCTCCTCAATACACTTTTGGCCCGAATGCCATTCGAATTTTAAGCGTGTTTAATTTCGAGCGGCTTTAATAAAAGCGGCTCAAACTTCCGTTTGATTTCACCCAAGTGTCCTCGGGGTAGCTAATGAGAGCTGGGTCTGGTGGGGCCAGTCCGACGTCTTTGGTTTAAGCGCTCACCAGGATTTTACAGCGTCTGTTCATCAGCAGGTGCGCTGCCAGCGGGTGTCTGATTTGAAGCAAGTGGCTCGCTATATAAATGTGTCCTAAATTGAAAATGGCCCAGAATTTGGTTGTGCGCGTTACCAATTGGTACCCGCAACTTAAAAACAGCTTCCAATGAAAAATTTCAACAAGACTCGGATGAGACCCCCTATTCTGATGATGGTCACGGCAAATGTTTAAAACTATGATTTAAGGGGATGCACCTGGAATGGCCGGACCCTTAATTGGAAAAGTGCATCTGCCCGGCTGGTGGATGTCGTCGTAAAGGCAAAGGCTGACATCAACGCCATCCAAGAGATACGATGGACGGGACAACGACGTTTACTACAGCTGCGATTTAAAGGAGCGCAAATTCGGGGTCGGATTTGTGCTGGCAGAGCACTTTACGCCGTCAGGTACTGTCGCTTACCACAGATGACGAACTTTTCGACGTGATCCGCAACAGAGCGAGATTTTTCAACATTTCGCCAATTTGCGCTCTCGCCACTACGGAAGAAAAGGGCGATGCGACCAAATATTAATT
This sequence comes from Anomoia purmunda, assembly GCA_951828415.1. Taxonomy (NCBI): domain Eukaryota; kingdom Metazoa; phylum Arthropoda; class Insecta; order Diptera; family Tephritidae; genus Anomoia; species Anomoia purmunda. The sequence goes on along the minus strand of OX639997.1, from coordinate 81,014,147 downwards.
TTATGAGCGCACGTATGAATGCTGCCCCGTCATGATATAAAACTCGTGCTAGGCGATTTTAATGCCATGATAGTAAATATGTACTACCAGGCTCAAGCATAAAAAGATACATCAACCTACATGGCTATCTCCTGATAGAAAAACGCGAAATCAAACGTCAAATCTTGAAAAATACCCTAGAATAAAGAATAGACACACACCATCTTTTTGTCGACTTCAAAACCGTTTTCGATAGCACGAGAAGATGCTGCCGATTTGCCAAAATTCCTAAATTTGGATCCCAACGAAACTAATTCGGCTATGGGAAATGACGTTGAGCAACACCACCAGCTCCGTCAGAATCAGGAAGGACCTCTCCGAGCCGTTTGAAATAAAACGTGGTTTCAGACAAGGTGATTCTCTTTAGTGCGACTTCTTTTATTTCATGTTAGAAAAGATAATTCAAGCAGCAGAATTAAACCGTTCATGCACCATATTTTATAAGAGCGTGCAACTTCTGGCGTATGCTGATGATATCGATACTATCGACCTCAACAACGGCGCCGTTCATCTGCCTTTTCCAAACTGGATATAGAAGCGAAAGGTGAACGAGGACAAAACTAAGTACCTTCTGTCATCAAATAAACAGCCAGATCACTGGGGTCTTGACTCCCGCATCACTGTTGACAATTACAATTTCGAAAAATTGGGGGAATTTGTTTACTGGGCCTAACATTAAGACCTACAATAAAGTTTAGTGCGAAAGAAATTCCAAATAAGGATCTGATAAACAATAAATTTATTTTATTTGGCTTAACGGTTGATTATGTGAAGCGTGTTGTAAGTTTTCATCGGGTAAACTTGGAAAATTTGTTTTTTCTTCAAATTTTTCTACTTTGACCGCATTTTATTGCAGTATTTTACTAAAAACATATCAAGTATGAGGAATTACTTTGAAAGTACATTCATGTCCAAAAATTTTGAGTGCTCATGCAATGAAATCGGACAAAAATTGACGAAGCTATTAAATTTTTTCTGCTATTAAATAAATTTACCTTGCGAAAAGTTTTTTTTTTTAATTTTTCTACTCTGACCGCATTTCATTGCGTTATTTTACTAGAAACATAGCAAGTATGAGGAATTATTTTAAACACATTCATTTCCAAAAATTTTGAGTGCTCATCTAATAAATTTACGCCGTCAATTCAACCTTGCGACCGCTTCGCAATTATATTGTGTAATAAGTGTGGTAAAATGTGTGATAGGCGCAACAAATTTTGTTACGCCTGCGGTCTATTTGTTGATAAGAAATATCGGTTCGATTTAAGAACAAATAAAGCTGTGGTTGAAGCGTTCAACCTCTTTTTCAGTTGCTCATACGTGGAAAGTGCTTGGTATGAACCCGAATATATTTGTTCGATGTGCTGTACAACATTAAAACAATGGAAACCCGGTAAATGTGATGACCAGCGTCTGCCGTTTGTGACTCCTATGGCTTGGCATTATCAAATATATCACAAGCTGGAGGATTGCTACTTTTGCCAAACAAAAATCACTGGTCACCACTATAAAACTCGCCACCTCATAGAATATGCCAATGTGTTGACTGTATCTAAACCGATTCCAAGAGGAAAACAAGATCAGCGAACTGAAGACAAAAATCCAGCTACATTTCCTGATTCAAGCCACAAATCTTCTAATGAGGTAAATGACGAACCGTACCTTCCAACCAAAGCAATAGAAACGGAACGTCATTTCGTGTCAAATCACGATTATTGTGATCTTGTGCGGGATATGGATCTGTCTATAAGACAGACAGAGATTCTGGCCTCCAGATTCAAGCAGTGGAATATAGTAGACAGTAACTTTAAAGTAACGTCTGCACGAGACAGAGACCTATCTTCGTTCGAACACATTTTCAAAGCTGATGACACCAATAACAAACTAGTTTATTGCGTTGATGTGGATGAATTGTTTGCTGCACTCGATCACGTGCACTGCCCACAAGATTGGCGATTATTTCTAGACGGTTCTTGCAAAAGTAAGTATTTAATGTGTTATGAGTGTGAGAGAACTAAATTTGAATACAATTTATCAATTAATTTTCAATTGACTAACATCGTAGGTCTGAAAGCAGTATTGCTGCACAACAGAAATGAATTGCCATCAGTTCCAGTGGCATACGCTACTGATATGAAAGAGACTTATCAAACGATGGAAAAAATTCTACGATTGATTAAATACAATAAATTTCGCTGGCAGATTGTCTCGGACCTTAAAGTCCAGACAATTCTACTTGGAATGCAAGGTGGATACACTAAATATCCTTGTTACTTTTGTGAATGGGACAGTCGTGCCAAAAATCATTACAAGTGTAACATATGGCCACCGAGAAAGTTCCAAATTGGCAAAAATAATGTTCTCAATATTGCATTAGTTAAGCCTGATGATATAATTTTGCCGCCATTGCATTTAAAATTGGGGTACATGAAACAGTTTGTTAAACGACTCGAAAAAAACAGCGAGGCTTTTCTACACCTAAAACTTGTATTCCCCAAGTTGAGTGACGCCAAGACTAAAGAAGGCACTTATAAAAATTTCCCAACAAGAATTCTTCAAAAAGAATTCATCCTAATTTATTTTTACATTTTGATCAGGCGTTTTCGTTGGACCGCAGATTCGTAAGATTATGACTGATGATGACTTCATAAAAAAATTGAACCCAGTAGAGAAAAGAGCATGACTGAGTTTCATTTCTTTGTGCCGAAACTTTCTTGGAAACACGAGAAGTTCAAATTACGTTGAGGTGGTCCATAAATTTTTGGAAGCTTATGGAGAAATGGGATGCAACATGTCTATAAAAATTCACTTTTTGCATTCTCATTTGGAATTTTTCCCGGATAATCTTGGTCAATTCAGCGACGAACAAGGTGAAAGATTTCACCAAGAAATCTCCAACATTGAAAAACGGTTTACAGGAAAGAACCAAGTTAGGATGATAGCTAATTACTGCTGATCACTCAAACGTGAAACAGATGACTCGTCTTATAAACGCAGAAGATCAAGCAAACATTTTTAGCTATAAAGTTATTTAGCATTTTAGTGATTAATTTTTTTTTATTTTCAGTCACAATAAAAATTTGAAGTTGAAAGATAATCAAAATGTATGAATTTTTAAATATGGTCATCATCTAAAATAATTTAAATAGTAATAACTCTGTCAATTTCCAACCGATTCTCGATTGAAATAGCTTAATCGACGCAGTACTAAATTCACTTTAATAATATTGTCTTTGATAGGTACCTTTCTGAATTAAGACTATCGTAAAATCGTAGTCAAAGTTTCAAAATTAATTTTTTTTTATTAAGTTACGATTTTCTCTGTAGCTTCGTCAGTTCTCGTTTGATTTTGATGAGTTATACGCCATTAAAAATAGTCACCTTTCAAAATATATAAACAACTTTTGAATCGGATGAAAATTCGCAAAGATATTGATGATTGACTAGCGAATGACCTCAAAAACAGTTTTTTGGCCCTAAAATGAGATTTTGGGGGTGTTTCGCAAATTTCAAGTATACAGTTTTTCTTAGTTTTATAAGGCCTAACGCCTAGGCTAGCTCTCTTTCAAAGTTCATTTTCAGTGTTACACAGTGTTATGTATCGTATCCACAAAAAACGTGAGAATAAAGCATTTGTAGATACAAAATATGTACTTATAATACGTATGTATATGTATGCATAGGCCGAATATCGACATTTGCTCTCAGTAAGGGAAATATACAACAAAGTAAGAAAACGCGAAAATTATTTAGAAGTTGAAAGCTTTTTTTACAATTGATTTAAGTTTGGCGCTAAATTCAATGAATACAGACTTAAAACACACATATAGCAAAGTCAGAATTTAACACCTACAATAAAGTTTAGTGCGAAAGAAATTCCAAATAGGGATCTGATAAATAATACATTTATTTTATTTGGATTAAGGGGTTATATACACTTGTGTTAGTCGAAAAAATCGAAAATTTTTTTATTGCATTTTCTTGAAGTATGTCCTTTCAAGTTTATTCTCTCCAAAGCACTAGAGCCAAAGTTACATCTGTCAACAGTGCGCTCTTTCCGAATGCCCCAAATGTATATCCAAAACTTTAAACGCAATTATCTCAAAATGATGTTTTTCTAAAAATCCCGTTGCGGTGAGCAAGGTTTATCAAGAACCATGTGACCCATCCAATTAATTTTTGCATGCTACTTGGAAACAGAAATATCTCACACTTGAACGAAGGAATTTTTATTTAAAACAAAAGTTGATTTTTTTTTTCGAATGAAAAAACTGAATTTTTAGACCTTACAAAATGGAACTGTTTTTGTTTTTGATTGCATATGATCCATTGGCCTACTTACATATCATGCTCACCGCGAAGCCTGTAAAAAGTGTTTTAACGCAACAGCTGTAGTGCCATCAAATGAGCACACTTTTAACTCAAAAATTCAATGAAACATCTTTAGACATACATAAACCTACCCGAAGTGTTTGATTATTAAAAAAAATACCGTCTGCAAAAAAAAAAAAATCATCAAAAAACTGATTTTTTTCAGAGAATAAGTGTATATATTCAACCCGACCGGTTGATTATGGAACCCGCATTATACGTGTAAACATGATAATGCAAAAATTATGTATCGTATCCACAAAAACGTGAGAATAAAGCATTTGTAGATAAAAAAATATGTACATATAATACGTATATGTATGCATAGGTCGAATTTCGACATTTGCTCTCAGTTAGAGAAATATACAACAAAGTAAGAAAACGCGAAAATTATTTAGAAGTTTAAAGCTTTTTTTACAATTGATTTAAGTTTGGTGGTAAATTCAAAGAATACAGACTTAAAACACACATATAGCAAAGTCAGAATTTAACCCCTACAATAAAGTTTAGTGCGAAAGAAATTCCAAATAAGGATCTGATAAATAATACATTTATTTTATTTGGATTAAGGGGTTATATACACTTGTGTTAGTCGAAAAAATCGAAAACTTTTTTATTGCATTTTCTTGAAGTATGTCCTTTCAAGTTTATTCTCTCCAAAGCACTAGAGCCAAAGTTACATCTGTCAACAGTGCGCTCTTTCCGAATGCCCCAAATGTATATCCAAAACTTTAAACGCAATTATCTCAAAATGATGTTCTTCTAAAAGTCCCGTTGCGGTGAGCAAGGTTTATCAAGAACCATGTGACCCATCAAATTAATTTTTGCATGCCACTTGGAAACAGAAATATCTCACACTTGAACGAAGGAATTTTTATTTAAAACAAAAGTTGATTTTTTTTTTTCGAATGAAAAAACTGAATTTTTGGACCTTACAAAATCGAACTGTTTTTGTTTTGGATTGCATATTATCCATTGGCTACTTATCATGCTTACCGCGAAGAAAAAGTGTTTAGCATGACTGGAAATGTAGTTCCAGAGTAAGCCTGTTCATTATGAAATCGCAAACTAAACTGAGTTTAAATGAAGTAACAGCTATCAAAAAGACCAACTCATAAAAAGTATTGAAAAAAGTATTCATTGAAAACTCCAGTCCAACCTGTAGCAGAAATTTATCGATCGACTCCGTTAAAATATTATTGAAAGCACTTTCGATATCGAAGAAAGTCCTACAGGCGAATTCTTGAAGACTAATGCTTTTTAATGTTAAAGACTATTTGGTGGAGTGCGATATGCACAGATCTGACTTTGGTGTAGGCACGTTGGTGATACGATATCTTATACACATTTAGCGACTGTCGGATGTGTCCATCCAAGGTTTTGAGAAAGAGGTGTGACTTATTGCGTTTGGTTTAACGTACGATGGTCCTCCTCCTTTTAATATGAAAATGAATTTCGCTGTCGAGATAAGTTTTGTAAATAGCGGTTAACATAGGACTTAGGATGCCCTTTGCCGCGTGCAGCTTGCAGCTCAGCGCACAAGATACCGCCTAAGCCCAGAGATTTATATGATTGAAAAGACCTTACGGCTTACGATACGTAGATGATACCCTCAGAGGTTTTCGAGGATCGATATGAGCATGGGGTATTGCTAACCCAAGTGGTACACCCTGAAAAGTGCGTACCCATTAGTATGTCTAATATTTTTCCGCAGGATGATGCCCATTCTCCATTCGGTTTGTGGATATATGTTGGAATAGTGGAGCTTTTTGCCTCCGAATGATCTTCTATGTTACTGCAAAAATTCTTTCCTGAATTATTCCAATCCTTCTTAATGGCTTTTTTGGAAGGTTGTTAGGGATACCTCGTAGGTGTCCCCAGCACCATTCCATCTTGCTTGGTTAAAAAGTCTTCTACTCTCTTTCCTCAGGGAAGTTACTACTCTATTTTAACGATGCGACTTATTTTTTCTTTTAGAAATAATAGTTGGACAGGAGGAAAGTAACGTTTATTTGCAGGCCTTGGTAATACCGATTACAGCTTCATCAATTTGTATCGATGAGTCTAACTCACTCATGTATGTCATATAGTACGAGTATAGTGTGTTCGTTTCCCGCTGGATCTGACAGCGTACCGGCAGGTCTTAAGTAACACGAAAACGCGAAACTTACTTAGAAGTTGAATTCAAATATGCAGACTTAAAATACACATATAGCAGAAGTCAGAATTTACAAGTGTTAATTACAGCCATTCCGGCGACTGAAGATGCATCACTAGCCTCACCCTTACATAAGTTCGGGGCCGCTTACTGATATGTGTACACAATGAACTTCTTAAACTTGTTGAACTTTTATATATTTACTCACCTTTTCTATTCGTCACGTTTTTTAATGAAAAAGATTTTGAACACTGTACTAGATACCGATCTAGATGATTATAATGAAGCATTTACAAAATTTGAGCAATATTTGCATACCAACCATCTAAGCAACGAATGTGAGCAAATAACAACTGAGAACATTTCAAACAACAACATCATCCCATGTGCAGCGGAGACTTCTGCTCAAATCGTCGCTTATAACCAAAACATTAATGGGAACACAAAACAAATGCAACCGTAAACCACAAAATCAATAACAAAAATATTCCCCCCATAAACACGTTCAACTGTGAATCAAAAAAATTATAATAATAATAGAACTAATCAAATACGGTCTAAATGAACTCAGTTCAAAATTAAAAATATATCCTTCTAACAAATTGACATTATTTTTTACAAATCTCGATTACTATAAAAGAGTCCGCGGATATTAACAAAAAGCTAAAATCAAATTATTTACATATACATCTAAATGTTGGAAAACGATAACGTATTTATTAAAGCGGCTTAATGCTACTACCGACACTGAAGACATTTTCAATAAACTTTGCAATTACCGAAACGATAACCTTCAAATTGTTAAAGTGAACCAATTGACTATCAAAAACTCTACATAACGAGGTATATCTCCCCATATTTTTATGGTTCAAATCAGTGCAGAAAGCAATGTGAATACCACTTGTATCAAATGGGAACCCCTGCGTTAACCGGAGATACCACCATGTAGAAATTGCTATAGTGCGGCTAATTGCAACCTATCACCATGATGTGTCAAATGTAGCGGTGTGCATAAAAGCGCCGACTGCTCTACCTCAGACGGAACTTCTACTGCAAAAAAATCCTATGTAAAAAATTCGGTCATCAGGCATTGTACAAAGGTTGCGAGCGTTACAAATATCTGCAACAAAAACTTAGGTTGATAAAACAAAACCTGGCTACTTCCAAGACAAACTGCATGTATTCAAATATTAACTAATCATAATTTAAGCTATGCAAATGTAACTAATATTCAGAACTCTCAAAACTTATTACAAGAAGTGTTAAATATTACAATGCTAGCTCTAAGTAAGCAAATAGAAGCTTTTCTGAAGCAACTCAAAATACAAACTGTACAAACTGTTGACGCAATATGCAACACACTAGACTTGGTATGTATTTAGTGGAACCACCATCAATTATTCAATCACAATTAAACATTATTCCTCCTTAATGTTAACTCTTTTATTAACATAAATAGGATAATATAATAAAGTAAATTTTTAACAGATAACACCAGATATAGCTTTATTAAACGAAACAAAGCTCAGCGCAAAGCAAAATCTAAAGTTTTTTGGGTATAATTTAATTCGAAAAGACAGGCCGAGAGGAACAACCGGTGGCGGAACTGTGATTAAAATTCAGGAATATATAAAATTTACAAAAGTTTTCAGCCGCAGAGTCGATGATCCAACTTATTTAGAAATTGCGTAATTAAAATACGTATGCCTCCAAATAATATAATGTATATAATTGCAATCTATTATTCATCAGAAAACAACAACGATGCATTTAAATCGGAACTGAATGAAATTTTTGAAACCCTAAACCTTCAAATCCCCAGTAATTTTTTCATACTAGAAGGTGATCTTAACAGTAAATACACGGAGTGGGGTAACCTATAAAATAACTCCAAAAGCAAAGCATTTCAAGATTGCCTAATTTCAAATGAAATATAATTTAGATGCTACATGTACGCCTCCGTTTCTCCGTCTTACGAAACAGCCAGTACGTTCATTGACATCTGCCTAGCTGATTATGGGATATATGTATACTCATAAAGTAAATAACTCAATCCATTGCTTAAAGTATATTGACTATGATAGTGCTCATTGTGCCATACAAATCATCGCAACTAATACGGACAGCTCAAACTAGTTCAAGTTGATAGGCAACGCAATCGATAGAACATTAGATTATAAAAAAACCAATTGCAAAGAGTTTAAAAACTGCATTAATACACAACTTCAAAGCGGAATACTGCTTCCATATGATAGAAATCTGAACAATTTCGAAATTGACCATCACTTGCTTAAGCTGGAAAAAATTATTTTAGCATTAGTAGAAAAGCACGTACCAAAAACAAAAAGAAGTAGCCCAACTGAAACTCTTGTAAACTTACCTATCATAAGAAAACTTTTAGAAGAGAAAAGCAAAATTCTCACAATTATTAAAAATCCAATCGTTTCAGTTACAAAAATCAAAACTAAAACTCATTAAAAAGTCATTTAAAGCAAAATTCCCACAATTATTAAAAATCCAATCGTTTTCAAACATATCTTTCCCATAACGCTCTCCAGTTATAAAAATCAAAACTAAAACTCATTAAAAAGTCATTTATTAGCATAAAGATACATTTTAATACTCAACTTGAACGCAGACTGGGTTCCCTTAAGACAAACGATACTTCAAAATTTTCAGTCCTCACAAGAAACTTTTTAAAAAGCGTTAAAAGCACAAACTCATTGGCTACGAGTATAAATTTCCCTCCACTTGACGATGCTCATTTATGACACGATATCGAAAAAAAAAATTCAGTGCACTTAAAAAAAGAGATAAGTAGCCGAAAATACCAAGTAAAAGAAATACTAACAAATGCAAATGCATCCTGTTTCGTCCACCTATTTGGAAATGCAATAGAAATATTAAACAACACTGGAAAGAGTTCAACAAAATGTCAAACAAAACAAACAACCCTATTCGAAATTCTGACAATATTTAGGTGTTCATCTATATAATACAATCACCACATTAAACCTCAAATTGCAAAAACATTATGCATCGTTTTTGTTTGCTTTTTCCGCTGCAATCAAAATATTATAACAATTCTTTACTTAAGTCATAAACCTTTTATTAATTAATAACTTAGTCAATATTATTTAGTAAGGTACTTGAGAGCTCGTAAATTGAGACATTGTAAATTGTGTGACCGTTGTCTATCTACTCACACTTATTCCTTAAAACATGGCAATTCTTAAAAGTCCCATGCACTTTTCCATGATGTTGACTCTAAACTACAATAAAAATCTTTGTTTTGGCCGAACTCAAATACATACGCTTCAGTTTCGTGATTTTCATTTTTAAATTTTCATTCTTGATTGTTTTTAATAGTAATTTTGACAAGAATATTTTGAAAGCTTTTGTGTATGTTGATCTTTTATTTTAGTTGTGTTTAGTAGAATACTACAAAAAAAGCGAGATTTTGTAGCTACGAGTAAAATACGATATTTCTTGCATGCAACGGTGCTGGTATTTGATGGCACACGTCTGATATTCGTTAATAGTACAGTATTGTTACAATATGTCTGTGCCGGGTATTATGCAATGATCACACTAGTTTACACGAACTGTTTTTAGACTAATTAAAATGTGTTCAATTTATTTTTCCAAAGAAGGCTTTTCAAGATATAGGCCAACCCCTTTTTACGAGGTTCTTTTTCAATTATTGCCAAAAACCTCCAGAATATCACATAATCCTAGCCTTCTATGGGTATCGTTTTAAGGGTACGTTCAGCCTCTTACGCTGAGGTTGTTTAAATCGGGGTGGTACTTTTTGAGTTACTGCCGTCTAAATGCGAAAAGTAGTAATTTGCGTGCTTTTTCGAAAAATTTTAATTTTTATACCTTATTTTTAGTGCATAAACTTTGTAAAACACGAATTAAAAATGTTTTACGTAAGAGAATTTCATTACGAAAATGTGGGACTTAAGGGCGCCTAAATTGCACAGAAAAGTTAAAGTAATTACAAATTAAATAAAAGCGGCAATTTAAATTTTCCAGAACATTCACTATTTCTGTTGAAAATCTGCTAAAAACTTTTCATTTCACGGTGCAACAGCCATAATGTTAATTTAATGCAATATCACATTTTATAAGGATTCGGGTCCGCTGATTCTGTAAGTTAGACTTATTTTTCTTTTCTGGTGTTTTTTTTTGGTAATAACTGCAAAAGGACCTCGAAAACAGGGGGTTTGCCTAAATCTCGAAAACGCTTCTTTAGAAAAATAAATGAAACTGATTTTCGCGTTCAGCGACCAAAAATTAGTCTACAATACACTTTTTCAATGAGGTACCACTCATTTATCAAATATTTGTAAGCTAGTGTTATTATTAACTGCTAACAAATATACATAAATAACTATTTTTTTATCAACCGCTTCTAAATTATCCAGTTTCGTTTTTATTTGTAGAGCATGATACACTTCCACTATTAACATTTGATCCATGTTCGCCGAGCTCCAAGTTCTTTAAAAGACGGTATAAACCTACAGCTTCTTTTATTCGACTGAAGCCAACACAGAACGCTTCGATTTCAATTAGCAGCTCCTGGAAAACAAAAGCAAGATGTAAAATTCACTGAAATATGTAAGTCTTTAAGTTTAACATATGTATGTACATGTATTTATAATGAATATACTAGTAGCTGTGAGACAGTAGTTGCAATTAGTGTTTACTTATTCTCTAAAATTTGTGCGAAGCAAGCGACTGGAGTAAGGAACAGCCTTAGAGCTGTTAAAAGTTGGATACCCGCATGTATTCGTTACTGATCTAATAAACTCTCATTACTTTCGTATCGCTACGTAAAACCTTGTCTAAACCAAAGCTTAATCTTATAATTATTACAATTATCTCCCTGATCTACTTGATTTGTCAAGATTTCGCCGAACAAAAATGTGACATTTTGTTACACTTTCTATTTATATTCGAATTGTACAATTTTTTCTTACTTTTTTACTCTCAACCCGTTCGTTTATGGTTGCCATTCTTAGTTTCTCTGTCATTCACTCCACTCAAAAGCAAAAAAGATATGAATGGAATTATTATATTTGTAATGACGGTGATAACTTATATGAATTGTAAACATCAGACCGCAGTGTTTGAGGTGAATTAATTTCAATTTGAAATGGTTACATTTTGGTTTGAACCTTCGATAAAATCAAGCATTGAATAGTTACTGTTGAGTAACACCAAGAAACAAACTCCACACTTTCTTTCACTTTCCCTAATCTTAAAGTAAGCAACTATTGTATAACTAAAATATTTTAACAAATAAATGTATAAAAAATTTGGCGCTTATACTATATAAAAACAAACCAATCGCAACCAGGTTAAGCTGAATAGTGAACTATTCCACAACAGAGACAATAAGATCGAAAATATTCGGCATTATTTACAGAGCAACATGACAAACAAAGCAAGTCCATGCATACATTGCGGAACCATCAGTCGGTGAACTGACGATATATAGAGTAAGGTGTCACAATAGTGGAAAAACTGTAAAAACCTTAAGAATGTTACAATACAAAATCGTGCGGCAGATATGTACTACCATTTATTATTGAGTGAATATAAAGGTTGTTTGCGAGACGCAGCTCCTTGCAAATTAGTTACAGGATCATTCTATGTACAACCAAATTTATGGACTACAATGGGTGGGCAGTTGTTGTTTCAAAGAAAAAAAGTCCGTCTTTGCTTGGACGTGCATTTAATATGGAATTAAGACAAGAAAACTTAGTTCCAAAAGAAAACGTAGAATCTATAATTACTAAGTAATTTGAAACGTTCTGAAATTTTTTGTAGTCGATTCTTGAAATCGCTAAACTCATATTTTTGAAAACCCGTCCATTACCCCTGGCATGGAGCTGAAACACAGCGTCGTGCTTTAATAAATGACAATGTTCACATTGGTACCCATTTTAAACCCCAGTGCAGATCTTAGATTATGTAGCAACTACAAGGTAATATCGCCGATGTTGATCTCCTTGACGAGGCAATGAGGCTTAAATGGTGACATTGTTGCACCTACCAAAGAATTCCATGTCACCATGCACTAAGATGGAGGCTCCACATGGGAATCTGTATTTTATTCGAGCTGAATCAGCACAGTTTCCGACAGCCACTCACGGCCCCTTTATCCCTACTTTACTTCCCATCCGTCCTTTCCTGTTCTCCCCCTAATCTAAGGTCTGAAGTCGCCTGGGTTAAGTTTGCAGCCGGGAGATTGAATTTGCTAAGCTGCATTTTTACGGAGACTACCCGACTCCCGACCGAATCGGGTAGAAACGGTGGCCTTGCCAGGGTTGAGGGGCGCCACCTTTACCTCGGTTCAGTCGCAATCTCCGTGTAGAGTAAAGCGACGTTCATGAAATTAGACTAGTCTCGGACATTTCGAGGAAACAGATATGCTCCAATAAACATCCAACCACAACCAGCCAGCTCAGGCAGTACAAGTTTATAGTGCGTCAAACAACTCTCCCTTAAAACGCTCCATAATCGGTACGAGTCTCTGGTCTCTTCAGGACTGCGGAAACGCCCCGAAACGCAACAAGAATGCGAGAGGCGTATCAAAAAAGCTAGCAAGATCTCCGTAAATACTCAGGTGTTGCAATAGAGCACCTGTTCGTCGCTCTAATAGATGGGCCTACAAGAAGCGGCGAACCGGCTCTATGTAAGTAGCCAGAACTCGAGATCCTGCTTCCGTGTTTGGCTATTTCGAGGGCTTGATATCCCGGTTCGACCCTGATAGTTATATTTTTGATAACTTTTGTTCGCAAAGTTCTCGGTTTTAAAATAGTACTAAACAAGGCAATAAACAAATATGTATGGTGTGCACTTAAAAGGTGGTTAAATTTTAAGGGCCGATGTTCAATGTGAACCACACCTAAACGTCAAGTTTTTTCTGCATTTCATTTGACATTTCTCAATTTCAGACTAACTCAATTTGAACATGGAAAGATGCACAATCGAGCAACGTGTTAAAGTTGTTCAGGCTTACTATGAAAATGGGCGTTCGAATCATCTTCAGTGATGAGGCACATTTCCACCTCAGTGGATTCGTCAATAAACAGAATTGCCACATATGGGCGAATGATAATCCAAGAGTGATTGTCGAAAAACCAATGCGCCAACAAAGAGTGACTGTTTGGTGCCGTTTATGGGCTGGCGGCATCATCGGGCCGTATTTTTTCCAAAATGAGGCCGGTCAGGCAGTTAATGTGAATGGTGTTCGCTATCGTGAGATGATAACGAACTTTTTATGGCCCGAATTGGAACATATGGATGTGGACGACATGTGGTTCCAACAGGATGGTGCCACTTGCCACACAGCCAACGAAACAATGGCTCTTTTGCGCGACAAATTCAATGGTCGTGTTATCTCACGTGGTCGCGATGTCAATTGGCCACCAAGATCATGTAATTTGACACCGTTGGACTACTTTCTTTGGGGTTATTTGAAAGAAAAGGTGTACGTCGATAAGCCAGCAACAATTCAAGAGCTAAAGGATGAGATAATTCGGCACATTAACGGCATAGAACCTCAATTAAGCCTCAGCGTCATCGAAAATTTGAACCATCGGATGGAGGTGTGCCGCCGAGGTTGTGGCGGATATTTGGCCGATATTTTGTTCCATACATAATTGAACCACACCATATTATCATAATAAAAAGAAATTACAATAATTTCCAAAATAATTTGTGTTTTATTCAAAATCAACATCGGCCCTTAAAATTTAACCACCCTTTATTAAACTGGAAAACTATGATATCGAATGATTCCAAATCGGGTTGGTTTTGCGACGCGAAATTTTTGACACATATTTCAGAAAATCCCTTGAATACTATTGCTATTGGTGGTTTTCATATCTGAAAGTTGCATCAACTTATAGCAAAAAACTTAACAATATATATATTTTCTCAATAAGCTATGATCAGAAAATAAATTTTAAACGTGTATTGACTTGTTGATTTCCAATGATAATATAAATATATGTGAGAAGGCAGAGGATCATATAATCTAGGACCACGAAACAATAATATTTCTATTCAATGTAAATAAGTTAAACCAACTTTCAAATGAGTGAGAAGTAAATATTATCTTGGGATAGATATAGTCCCGACAACTTAATAGCATTACTAAGACAGTGTGTTAGAATACATTAGCCATTATGTTTTATGGACCATAAAGCGTTGACTTATATCAAAAGAACTCGGAATAAACTGAGAAATAGTGGAATTATAGGCAATCGACAGAAGCGAACAAGGATAAATTTAAAGCTCATAAGAAAGCAGTATTGCCAGAAGACGAATACAATGTAGTGAAAAGTAGGTATAAAAAATGGTAAGAGTTAAGAAGATTAAATACGTAAAATAAAAGGCGGAATTAAATAAGGGAGACAGTCGACTAATGTGGAAATACCTAAAAGAAGTATCTAATACCGCAGAAAACAGGGAAGATATTGAGGAAGTGCAAACAGATGACGTCACATATGTAGGCAGTTATGAAATCGCTGAAACCCTAACTGATGTCTTCGTAGACAGCATCCTGGAAATACAACAGCGTCCTGGTGATATAGAGAGCGTGTACCATGACTCTCCCAAAAGCAAAATTTTGACGTGTACGCTAAAATTTCAAGAGATCTCAACAGAGACATTCTTCGTATTGTTAAAAAGTTTAAGTTGAAAACAGGCGGAAAAATCTCCTTTGTGTTATTAAGGACTCTGTAGAATATATGGGACATTTCTATACGTTATTAATAAATAAGTATCCCAACGAGGTAAATACCGAAAAAATGGAAGCTATCGTCACTAGTGTCAGTTAAGAAAGCTAAAAATTTTAAGAGATCTCAAGAGAGACATTCTTCGTATTGTTAAAAACTTTAAGTCGAAAACAGGCGGAAAACTCTCCTCTGTAAAATATTTCTATACTTTATTAATAAATAAGTATCCAAACGAGGTAAATACCGAGCTAGTGTCAGTTAAGAAAGGTAAAAACCTCATCACAGCTAAGGAACGAATACCAATAAATATTCTCTCTTAGAAATCGTTGTTAAAAATCAATTACAGTACTATGTTGAATTCAATAAGATACTAATGAAAGAACAGTCTGGATTCAGAGCTAACATGTGAGAAGGTGCTGAATTTGGTACTATATCAATGGAAGGAATACTTTAACCGCTAAATGTAGTAGCGTACTTATTGATTTCAAAAGAGAATTTGAGACAGTATCTATTGTCGAATGTTGGAAAATCTAGAAGACATTTGTATAAAAAACGACGAGTTTGATTTGTTCAAAGGTTGGCACCTATCAGGATACCTATCGAAGTAAGGTCACCATAGGGCTCAGTTTTCCTACTCTTTAATATTTATATCAACGATATAAAAACTCTACTGAAATATTGCAAAATAAAATTACTTGCTGATGATGCATTGTTAACAATCCGTAAAAAGGTATTAACTCGCTGTATCAATGTCGAGTAAGTCTCCAATGGGAGAGTCCAGCCAAAAAATGACCGCAACAGTACGGATAGGGAGAACATAAAACATTTAAATGAGGCTTGATACCGGCTTGGCCAATAGGAGGGGAATTGTGTTCCATAAGGACAAAGTCAGGACACACACATCGATAATGGCTCGCCAGAAGCTCCGGGATCTTGGTTGGGAGTTTTTTATGCAACCACCTTCTGGTCCGGACCTGGCAAAATGTGATTAATACCTGTTCTTGTTTATGTCGAATGATTTTGCTGGTGAAAATTTCGACGGTTCCGGAGCAAGAAGTATTAGGATTTTTTCACCTACATACATGCGAAAATTGGAAGTTCGTTCCAAATTGGACATTTTTATTCAAGAAGTTACTCCCCTTGTGTTTGCAGGGTTTGTCTGACTAAAAAGAATAAGCGTAGCAGTATTCGTGCGCGAGCTCTTCGTGCCGTTATTGGAGAAACGTAGAAAAAGTATAAAGTACTAGAAATTAAGCATTACAGCGCTTCAAATAAGATAATAATTTTTAACAAACGAACAATTTTCCTATTCCTGTTTGATTTTGGCGTTTTGTTTTTAATTCATTTCGGATTTCGGCTTTCTTTGGACAATTTGATTTCGTGCTTCATTTTCATTTACTTTTGGTTTTTGCCATCACATTACGAATGATTCATTATTAGATGAGATCCGTACGCCGACTCAAGATGTAAATGATTCTATAGGAGTCTATCTTGCCGTGATCCGGAATATGTTGGGTAGGTTGCAAGAACCTCTTTCGGAAAATAGGATGTTCGAAATTATTAAAATGTCAAATTTCTACCATTTTACCGAATGCAGTTGTAACTGGTTTCCCCGGGGACAGTTGTGAAACTAGTTGCGTTAGGTCCTAAACTGCGATCGGCTAGGTCTTCGGTTGACGCTTTTGTCCCTCCACCGAGTCATAAAACCTAGGGTGTATTGGAATCTGGCCTGGTTTGTAAAGTCGCACAGTAGCAGAGCCGGAAGTCAGTCAAGAAGGGGACTAACACCCGCCGTTTCAATTGCCCTCGTTTTGGTCATGTTTCCGCTGACAGTTGGAATGCGACCAATTGCTATAGGTGTGGAAAACTTGGTACCATGAAGCGGTACTGCCCGGTGTGTACAGCGAAGTCGAGTGGTACCCAGTGGATCCAGCGTAGCCCGGTTGGCGAAATAGTCGCGAAACGAGAAGTAGACCACTGTGACAACAGGACAGGTAGTCTAATTTGGCGAGTTCCTGCAGTCTCCCGGCTGGCTAAAGTAGCTTCTCGAATTTTCGATTGTCGTATTCCCACGCGTCCATATTCGGATATAAAGATTTTTGGTTCAACTTTTAGAGCCTTACTTGATTCTGGTGTATTCTTGTCAGAACTTTTTGAAAATGACTCTGGCTGATGGAGATTAACCTTCGGTGTTAGGTTCGTTGCCTCAAAGTCCCAGGTTACCACTAAACATTATTCTTGCTGCCAATTTGTTTACCGGATTTAATGAGGATGAGATGGTCCTTTTCTCAACCGGAACTGGAGCCGTGATAGAGTCTATAGAATTTGAAATAAGTGTACTGAAAAAGATAGTTACGCCGTCGCCTCTGTTTCGGCGATCTTAGATAAGCTAAGAGATGAAAGGTTAATATATACTCTGGAATTAGAATCCCATATCTCGTGGAGTGAAGGGTGCGAAAGAAGCATATCTTTTTTTTTTGATACAACTTACTTTATTTATTGAATGTTCTCTGTAAGAGACCAACAATAAGTTATAAACTCTCAATGTAATTCTTAAAACCTATCCCATATTAGAGGACTATGTCTGTTATAAGGGCCCTTATATTAATTATCCGGCCGGAAAATCATTTCGTCTGAGCCGTTTTTGTGTTGCTTGATAGTTAAGTGATTGTGCTAGTTGATTTGGGTGCACATTTAACTTTTCTAAATACTTTTCCTTGCTATTCGTTATTTAATTTTGTATGGATGGGATGTTGAGGTCTTGATGAATGTTCTTATTCCAAATGTACCAAGGAGCTCCAGTTATTGTCCTGTAGCATTACATAAACACATCGCCCTTTTCTTTTGGTGTCATGTGCACACAAATAATGTATAAACAAATATGAATGTACACAAACAACATTCTACCCAAATTAGATACCTTGAACTCAGCGGGAGTTTATACAAAGACTGCACATGCCGCACATAGCGAGGATCTTGTTACACTTGTGCAGACGGTCAAAGACACCGCCAAAGACAGTCGCAATGCCCAACTGATTCACAACGTCAGTTTGTCAATGCGACTGACATATTTGTATATTTATTGCAACCATATGTTGACTTAGCATATTTTAGAATTATACATTTTAGTTTGTATGTATTAGTAATATATACATAGGTATACATTTTAGTTCGTAAATAACTTGTAAGTATTAGTGTAAGAATTTAGTATAAAAGAAAGTAAATTCAATAAAGACGAATGAATTAACAATCGAAACTCGAAGTTAAACCATCTCATATTGAATAACATTTTATGGCGATCCTGCCAAGAGACAGAACCCGAGCCAGAACCAGTTAAGGAACAACCAAACCCCGAACCTGTCAAGACACCTGCTAAACCTGCACCAGCAACACCAGCACCATCCACCACGCCTACAGCTGACAATTCGCCAGCCAAGAAGGCAACACCCCGCGGTCGAGGACGTGGACGTTACAATCGCTACCAAACAAAAAACTTAGAAAACTTTGGCACGCCTTATGGTCGCCATCCGAATAGCAGTAATTTGCTTAGGGATTGTTGCATATATCATTAGTTGCCGGTGGGTTTGAGTTTGCATTGTGACTTAACCATTTCTGGACGCAGTTCTCTTGGCAAGTCAAATTCTAGCAAACCACATGCACTTGAAGATGAGGAACTCTCATGTCTTGAAACGGGAGATCCTTCGGCACATGGGATCACTGGAGACAAAGCTGAGATTGCTGTCATATTAAAGGCACTTGGAAGATTTAATGGCTTACACCTCTGAAAATATGATTTTATTTCCATTTCAACTTCAATATGATATGATCATCGTCGCTTTCATTTAATTCTTTAACTTTTCTAGCTAAATAAGTAGAATCATTTTCCGAGTTCCGTATGAATTTTAAATTTGCATAATATAATGCAGAAGCTTTCGACTCAAGAGGAGTCTGATAAAACATTTCAAGAAGAAATCGATAAACTTTTTCAAAAGTGCGTAGACAAATTCACTATAGCTACGAATCAGATCCTCGAGAGTCGCAAATCCGAAAAAGTTGGAACTAAACCGATTACCATCGAAGAGCATCGGAAAAGGAATAAACCAAATAAAACGGAAGAAAGTCCAAAAATACCTGTCCCAAAAATTGTACACAAAAGAAAAAGGGCAGGAAGAAAAGTAAAAAGACGAGTAGAATTAGCAAAGTTACATCAACAACTTAACTTTGCCACTAACTCAGATCAGAGATTAAAAATACAAGAAAAAATAGAAATGTTAAGACATAAAATTACTAAAGCACAAGTACAAGTACAAGTACTAAAGCATTTGAACATAATTTTGGAAGTTCTAAATAGCATAAGACAATTTATCGAAACAGTAAATAACTTGCTTACAGAGGAACACCAAAAAGAAGCATACAAATTTTTCTCAGCAGTTCGAGACAAACTAGTATCTGCTCTAGCCAAAAACAATATAGAATTTGACGTACCAAATACAACAGAAGAGGAAATTCAAATAGATTTTTCATTACTTCTATCTGAACGCGTACCTAGCCGAACCCCCTCACCTTCATTAAGACAAACCACATCGGTGGAAGAATTTAAAACAGACATCCCAATAATAAACGTCACAATGCCACAAACCGTAGTAGAATTCATTAAAACTGCTTCGTCAGTATTACCAGAGTTTGATGGTAAACCAGAAAATCTACATAGTTTCCTAGATGCACTCGATATACTCGAGCAAATCAAGGATACACACGAAGCATTGGCCGTTACCATGATAAAAACAAAGCTGAAAGGTACAGCAAGGAATTTTATTAGTAATGAGACCACAATCGAACAAATAAAAAACAAATTAAGGACCGCAATAAAGGGTGAATCAGTGGAGGTTTTGACCGCTAAACTACTGAACATCCAACAGCGTAGCAAAACTGCTAACCAATACACAGCGGAAGTTGAAAAAATCACAAGGTCATTAGAAGGAGCATATATCTCTGATGGACTAAACCCAGACTTAGCCACGAGATATTCAACACAGGCAGCAGTTAAAGCCATGTGTAAAAACTGCTCTAACGACAAGGTCAAAATGATCATGCAAGCAGGAACGTTCACAACGATGAACGACGCAATCTCGAAATTCACTAACAGTTGTACCGAAATCACTGGCAGCTCAAACACGATCTTAAATATACGACAGCAAAATCAGTACAGGAGTAATTTCCGTGGAGGTTACCGTAGTAACAACTATGGAAATTACCAAAATAGGAGATACAGACCACAGCCAAGTTACAACAAGAATTCTAGATCAAACAATAATAACAATAATAGCAATCAAAGAGGATTACAATCCCGAAATACAAACAGACCATACACACAAACCCGTAACGTGCGCAGTTGTACCGAAACGGAAAACCAGGAAACTCCACTTCAAAACTAACAAAAAGAAAAATATGCGTACTTAATCTAAACTTAAACAGCTATATATCTACAAGGACATCATTAAACAATTCATACTCAAATTTTTTAATTGATACTGGAGCCGATATCTCCATAATTAAAAAACAGCAAATAGATAATAAAGAAAAAATAAATACTGAACAAATCACAGATTTGAAAGGCATTGGTCAGGGAATAACTAACACTTTAGGCACAATCAAAGCAGATCTAAAAGGCGATGACCTTCTAATTTATCATAAATTTCATGTTGTAGAAGACAACTTTCCAATTCCATGTGATGGAATAATAGGCCTAGATTTCATAAAGAAATACAATTGTATTCTAGATTATGGAAAAAGAGAGGATAAACTAATCCTAAGACCATATGATTTCCCTCAAACAATAACAATGAACCTAACAAACTGTATGTCCGTCAACACAATCACAATTCCAGCTAGATCGGAAGTTATTAGACAAATTAAAATAAATACAAATAATAAAAACATTTTCATACCACACCAACAACTATCCGAAGGCATTTATATTGCAAATACCATTACAAATAACGAACAAACTTTCGTTAGAATTATTAACACGACACATAACAACACAATTATTCAAAATTATAAAATTTATACTGAAAATTTAGACGATTATACACTAATTAAAGCAATCACACACAGTAAAAGTTGCACAGATACAGAAAAATTAAAAAGATTAACCAAAAATTTTCCAAATTTTGTTAAAGCTCAATTAACATCACTTTGCACAGAATTCATAGATATATTTGCACTAGAAACAGAACCAATTACTTCTAATAATTTTTATAAACAAAAATTATATATGAAGGATGACAACCCAGTTTACATTAAAAATTATAGATTACCCCAAACACAAAAAGGAGAAATAACCAAACAAGTAAATAAGCTAATCAAAGATGATATAATAGAACCTTCAATTTCGGAATATAATAGTCCAATTTTATTAGTTCCTAAAAAATCGCTTCCAGGAAAAACAGAAAAAAGATGGAGATTGGTTGTTGACTACAGACAAGTAAATAAAAAATTGGCAGCAGATAAATTCCCGCTCCCAAGAATTGATGACATTTTAGATAACCTTGGAAGAACAAAATATTTTTCATGCCTAGACCTTATGTCAGGTTTTCATCAAATAGAATTACACCCAGACTCTAGGGACATTACTTCATTCACTGCCGAAAATGGCACATATAGATTCAAAAGATTACCATATGGATTAAAAGTAGCCCCAAATTCATTCCAACGAATGATGACATTAGCATTCGCTGGCCTTAAACCATCTCAAGCATTTCTCTACATGGATGACTTAGTTGTATTAGGTTGTTCAGAAAACCATATGCTAAAAAATTTAAGAGACGTGTTCTCTACTTGCAGAAAATACAACTTAAAATTACATCCAGATAAATGCTTATTTTTCAGCCAAGAGGTAACATATTTAGGACATAAATGCACAAACAACGGAATATTACCCGACCCAAGCAAATTTGAAACAGTTCAAAATTACCCAACACCAAAAACAGCTGACGAAGTCAAAAGATTTGTAGCCTTCTGCAATTATTACAGAAGATTTGTACCGAATTTTGCAGAACATTCAAGAAAGTTAACTAGGCTTTGCAGAAAGAATGTTACTTTTGAATGGACAGAAGAATGTCAAAAAGCCTTTGTCTATTTAAAGGAAGCATTAATTAGTCCAACACTTTTGCAATACCCAAACTTCGGTAAAGAATTTTGCATAACGACAGATGCTAGTGGGTATGCTTGTGGAGCAGTCCTCAGCCAAGAACATGAGGGCAAACAGTTGCCAATTGCCTACGCGTCCAGGTCATTCACAAAAGGTGAAGTAAATAAAGCAACAATAGAAAAAGAATTGGCAGCAATCCATTGGGCCATAACCTTCTTCAGACCATATGTCTATGGTAGAAGATTCTTAGTAAAAACCGACCATCGCCCATTAACATACCTATTTTCAATGAAAAGTCCTTCATCTAAGCTAACACGAGTAAGATTAGATCTAGAAGAGTACGATTTTGAGGTGGAGTATATAGCTGGTAAAGAAAATCATATCGCGGATGCATTATCCCGCATAACTATTACAAATTTAAAAGATATGTCATTGGAAGCAAACAAAATACTTAAAATAACAACAAGATCAACAGCTAAAAAGACCAGTAATAAAACTGAAATTAAAGAAAGTCACAAAGAGAACCCCAAAATTTACGAAGCGCTAAATAAATTTGAAGTAAAAAGACATGTCGAGCTCGTTTTCAATCCTCCGAAAATATATTTCAAAAAAGGAAAGAAAATTGGTAGCAATTTTGATACAAGCAACCTAATTGTTGAGGATAAGATTGACTTAGGACAATTCTTTACCAGGCTCGAAAGAGAAGCCGGCAATTTAGGACTCGTACAAGTACAGTTGTCCTTAGGGGACAAATTTTTTAAAAAGAATTATACTGCAGTAGGCAAATTTATTGAAATGGGAAATAAAGTTCTCAAAAAGTTAACAATCGCTCTAACCCCAGAGGTTATATGTGTGACAAATCCCGGGAAAATTAAAGAAATTCTGCACAAATATCGTGACGATCCTATTAGTGGTGGCCACCCAGGAATAAATCGCATGACAGATAAAATCAAGCAGAAATATAGCTGGCTGAATATGAAAAATGACATACGAAAATATGTAAAGAACTGCATCCACTGCAAGAAAAATAAAATTAATAAACATATCAAAGAACCAATGACAATAACGGAGACACCTCCGAAGGCATTTGATATTGCACAAATTGACACAGTCGGCCCATTGCCAAAGTCGATAAATGGAAACGAATATGCAGTTACCATTATATGCGGTCTAACCAAATAATGGGTAGCGATTCCAGTGCCAAGCAAACATGCAACAACTGTCGCTAAAGCCATATTCGAGCATTTCATCCTGATTTATGGCCAAATAAAAAAAATTTTAACAGACATGGGCACAGAATACAAAAATAACGTGGTCAAAGAACTGTGTAAATTGTTAAAAATTAAGCATAAAACTTCTACACCGTACCATCATCAGACCTTGGGTACTGTGGAACGCAGTCACTGGACATTCAACGAATATATGCGTGCATACATATCCATACAAGACGATTGGGATGAATACCTCAGGTATTTCGCTTATTGTTACAATACAACGCCATCGACAACTCATAATTATTGTCCTTTCGAACTAATATTCGCAAAACAACCACCAAATTATGAATTTTTGAAGGAAGATAAAATTAGCCCGGTATACAACCATGAGGCATATGACAAAGAAGTAAAATACAAACTTCAAATAGCACAGCAAAGAGAAAGAAAATTAATTCAAGAAGCTAAAGAAAAGCAAAAATCCAATTATGACAAAAATAGCTATAGTAAGGAAATTAAAATAGGAGATTTAGTATTAGTTAGAGAAGAGGCCTCCCATAAGTTAGAGAATAGATATACAGGACACTATAAAGTTAAAACCATTGATAACAATAACAACTATACTTTAATTCCACATAGCATAGGAGATACTAATAAAAACAAAAAGGAAATCGTAATTCATAAGAATAGGCTTAAACCAATTTAAAACCTTTAAAAATAAGCAGGGCACTTTATCCATAATAATTTAGTAATAACAAAAAATACATATGTAAGCATTCCAATTTACTCAATCTTATATACGGCACAAGTCAAAAGCAAACAACATCAAATATCAGATAAAGTATACAAACAAACACAAAAAAAAATATATGGATAATAATAATATAAAAAAAAAAAAAAAAAATAAAAAAAAAACACGTAACAAACCAATGATAACAAGATCCTAAAACAATTAAAATTTTGTCAACCCAAACAAACATCAAGCGGTTCATTGAATCAGTCAAATAGATACATATATCGTTGACTACAAATATATATCTATTTTTTTTTAAGAGGGAAGGTGTAGCATTACATAAACACATCGCCCTTTTCTTTTGGTGTCATGTGCACACAAATAATGTATAAACAAATATGAATGTACACAAACAACATTCTACCCAAATTAGATACCTTGAACTCAGCGGGAGTTTATATCTACAAAGACTGCACATGCCGCACATAGCGAGGATCTTGTTACACTTGTGCAGACGGTCAAAGACACCGCCAAAGACAGTCGCAATGCCCAACTGATTCACAACGTCAGTTTGTCAATGCGACTGACATATTTGTATATTTATTGCAACCATATGTTGACTTAGCATATTTTAGAATTATACATTTTAGTTTGTATGTATTAGTAATATATACATAGGTATACATTTTAGTTCGTAAATAACTTGTAAGTATTAGTGTAAGAATTTAGTATAAAAGAAAGTAAATTCAATAAAGACGAATGAATTAACAATCGAAACTCGAAGTTAAACCATCTCATATTGAATAACATTATAGTCCTCAGAATTTTTAATTAAGGTCTTTGTATGAAGTCCACATTACTAGCGCATACATTGCCTTACTACTATGAGCCGTGCGTGCAGTATTGCTGTTTAATAACGGGTGTTTTTTTTAGACTGATAGAACTTTTGCTGGTAAATGACATTTCGTTTTGACATTTCTGTTCAGTATGCACTGACAAATCATCATGGAAAGAATGACGCTGCAACAACGTTTTCAAATTGTGAAAATTTACTTTTAAAATCAGTGTCCTGTTCGCCAAACTTATAGAGCACTTCGTGAATTTTATGGCCCACATAATCATTATCATAAGCATCAGAACAGTTTAGTCGTTGAACTGTTGATAAATTTCGAACAACATTTACTCTACTCGATGAAAAACCAATAACAAGACAAAGAACTGTACGTACAGAAGAAAATATCGGTGCTGTAACTGATAGTGTTGGAGAAAATCCGAATTTGTCTATACGCCGCCGTGCTCAACAAGTTGGACTTTGTTCATCCACAACATGGAAATTTTGCAGTGGTTCAAAATTGGCGGACGTGGCGGACATATGCCAGAAATCGTTCTTAAATATTAAATGTCATGAAAATATCTTTCAAATAAAACAAATTTGGCATCATACTTAATTTTTTATGTGTTTTATTTCAATTTAAAGTTCTATCAGTTTAAAAAAACACATAAGTACAGACTCCAGTTTTAGTGGGAAACGCGAGTTGATGAGCCAATGAAGGCTATTGGCTTTCAGCTTCATTTGAGTTTACTTAGAATCAATGCGCTTGCGTCAAATGAAGTGCATGTCGATACGCATGTATACCGAAATACAATACTTCATTGGTCTTCGGAATCGAAATGATATTTAGTGACAGTGACGGCCAGGAATTCCTATTAAGTGTGAAGGTGACGTGTTTACTCTTTTGCTCATTGACCCATATGCGCCAGGTGGCCAACCACTCCTTCACGAGCAGTAAATACTGAGCTAGAATTCTGTTTGCATTGTTAGGACATCGAGATCTGCTAAGGGTTGTAGTGTCGTCATCAAAGGTTGATAATGTGACACGGGGATCGGTCGGAATATCTGCTGTGTAGAGCATATGTACAGGAATGGTCCAAGAACGCCTGCCTGAGGAACTCTGGCTGCGATATGGAATTCTTGCATAATGAACTCATTTTGTCGAACGGTAAAGACTCGGTTGCTAACATTACTTTCAAGAACTTTGTGTGAGTTCGCAGGAAGTAGCGCGCGTATTTTATATATTGCCCGTTCAGCCATGCGCCAAAACGTTACCTTTTTCTTCATCACTACCGGCCCATTCCCAATTTTGATCTCTTAAGGGCATGTCGACTTTCGTTGGTGGATGTATACAAGTTTTCGCTTTCCATAAGTAAAAACAACAGGAGAATGGTCTAGACCTAGGTCCGAAAGGGCCTGTATCATGTTATGTAGGGTGTATTGGCCAATAAGTGGGTGTTCCTGGTGATGCATATCCCAGGTTGTTTGATGCTGCCCGTTGCTTCCCCTTTGGGTTAATCAAGCGGGAACCCCAGGGAAGTGCTTATCATTATAATCGCTGCGATGAAGCGATTTCCAAGAGTCTTGTAGAAGTCCATAAATTAATTCACCGATTTGGAAAACCGTGGAGGACAATATACTGCGGGCAAAGTTATATTGCCGGACCACGTAATCACGCTTATTGAAGTGGCTTGCAGCTAATTCGTAGCGAACGGTGGGAGAATATTGTGTTTGATTCGCCTTCTAATTAGAATAGCTGTACGCCTATCGCTTTGACATCCGGATGATTTGTTGTATAAACTTCGTATTCTGATATCTGGAAGCGATTTTTGTTTGTTAGATGCGTTTCGACAAAGAGCATGTTATTGGTCTCCTTATCGTTTAAGAACTTCAAAAGTTCTAGTCGATTCTGAGAAATGTAGTTTACATTCCATAGGCATATTTTTAGCTGGGGCAACTGTTTCGCCTGTTTATCGTCAAGCAATTGGATAAGCTGATTTTGATTTTTCATAAGCTCTTGCTTTGTTGATTGCATAAAAGTCATTAAATTCATCATGTTTTTGTGCAAGGAGACGATTAAAGCCTCAAAATTGTTCGCAATTTTTGACGGCAATATTGGTCATTTGCACTAACGATTGTGCGATTCACTAACTTATTCTTAACGACATTTAACAACTGTCTCGTTGTATTTATTCAAAGTGGTAAAGAGTGGCACCTCTGTCAAACTAAATGTCAAAATAAGCGAACAAAAAACAAACGAATGCTTGCTGCCAAATACAAATTTTAGCGTTTTTATTATATTTCATTAAAGTGAAATAAGATATTAGTTTATTTCAAACTACAAACGTTTATAATTCTTTTTATATATTGTAATGATCCATTGTGTAGGTGCGGTTAAGAGTACTCCCGTCTTTACGTCTGGTCTGGCTCTGAACGTTCACCTCATAAGGGTGTGCGTCAACCCTCGCATGGCCTCCCTGCTTCGGCATATATAACCATGGAACCATTTTCTTTTCAGGACGACTACACTTTCGGGTTTTGGATAGCGGCTCTGAGTTGGGACCCAGTGAAACTAAATTAAAATGAACTCAAAAAACACGAATAAAAACTCTAGTAAAGTTTCGAGCAGTAGAGGGGCGTCGAAGCCGATCCCCAAAACTGGCTCATCGCTGCGGGTGGCAGCTACTACTGGCGTGGGGATGGCGAAACCGCCTCCCTCCGTTTGCTATGTATGGACGATATCGCCATTACCAGCAAGGGTTTATCCTGCAGCGCACCGGTGCAGCGAAGGAGACCCAAATTCAGCCCGCCGAGGGATCTAAGCGGCGATTGGGCACGGGTAGAAGGGCCCACTCCGATCGTCGCATGGCCTCCAAGATTCTGGAGCGCTACGGCGGCCAAACGAGATCTCAGTTATCTGAGAGGCATGCTAAGTCGCTCGAGTGGGCCAAAGGGGTGCTGAGGGAGTGCGCGAGTGCGCCTTCGAAGAGCTCATCCCCTAAGAGACAGCGGTCGCAGGAGGGGGAAACCTCTTCAGTCAAACGGCCCATGACTGGGGTAGCGCCAAAAACGTTCAGCGAAGTCGCGAAACAGGCGGGCTCCATTATCCTGGGTGTCGTGGACCGCAGCAAGGAGGACGGTGCCATCTCTAAGATGGACTGGAGGCGTGTGGCGGCAGCGATCTCTGCCGTCTTTATGAAGGTGATCAGGGATAATCCTGGTCCACCTCCTCGCTGCGAGAGTGCGGGTTGGCACTCTGGCCTCTTCAAGAGGATATCGTGCGCTGACGAGCGGTCGGCCACGCTTTATAAAGCGGCGGTTTCCCTGGTGGGGGAGGTCTGGAAGGGTGCCAGACTCGAGGCCGTGGATAAGAAGGATTTGCCTTTGCGTCCGAGGGCTCGGGTCTGGCTCGCTGCTGAACCCTCCGCACCGGGTCACATTGAGGAAATCCTCCGCTACTGTAACCCGAACCTTCCGGCGCACAATTGGAAGGTTGTTCGGTTTGAGGGGTCCGAGGAACCATATCGGCAATCGCTGATTCTGCTCAACGCGGAGTCCCTCGGCCCTCTCGCCGAGCAGCAGGGAGTCATTTCCCATGGCTTCGAGAAGGTAGCTTTAAAAATCTACCAATCCGATGCCAGGGGTAGTGACTCCATCCTTCCGGTTGAACCGGAGCTGGTGCCGGAGATCTGCGGGCCTGGCGCGGAGGAAGTGGTGGAGGTTATGGAGGCCTTCATGAGCATGGAGGTTGACTCCGTCAGGTAGCGGGGTCCGTCCTAAGCCTAAACAGGCTGTTCGATGGGGGGGAGGAGGAGAGGCTACTTGCCTCGGATAGTGAGGACGCGGCCGCCGGGGGCTGGAGGAGATTACTGAGGATGATTATCCTGCAGATCAATCTCCAGCACTCTAAGGCCGCGTCCGCCAATTTGATGCTCCACCTTGAGCAAGGTGGGGCAGATATAGTCTTGATCCAGGAACCGTGGCTGAGCAGTAACGGTGTTTCTGGTATCGGGACGAAGAAGTACAAGCTTCTGGTGTCCCGTGACGCAGGTAAACCTAGAGCTTGTATGCTCGTCAGGCGTGAAATAAATACTTATTTTCTGTCTAATTTCAGCAACAGAGACGTAGTAACGGTGAGACTCGAGGACGGGGCAGAAGAACTTTGGCTCATTTCCGCGTATATGGCTCACGAGGATGAGGTGGAACCAGCTCCAGTTCTGCTGAGGAACGCTCTGCCGGAAGCGAGGCGCAGGAAAGCCGGCGTCGTTGTGGGCTGTGATGCCAATTCGAGGCACTCCTGCTGGAGTAGCTCGGACATCAACGGAAGAGGTGAGTCTCTCTTTGATTTTGTACTTAGCGAAAACTTGTCTATATGTAATAGGGGGAGCGACCCTACGTTTGTAACTTCGGTAAGGGAGGAGGTCCTGGACCTTACCCTGGTTTCGTCTGAATTGGTATCCCGTATCTCGAATTGGAGAGTTCTTAACGATCCCTCCTTCTCTGATCATATGTATATTCAATTCTCCTTGGGCGATACGCGTACCCAAAATCGTCCCTTTAGGAATCTGAGGAACACAGATTGGGATCTTTACTGTAAGAAGCTGCAGGAGTTTCTTCCTGAGGAACCTCAGGAAAGTTTACTCCTGTCGGAAAGTTCGATCGACAGCTTAGTGGAAAAATTCACCGCAGCTTGTAATAAAGCGATTAAAATTTCGTGTCCGCTGAGTAGGCCTTCGGGCAAATCTAAGCCGTACTGGTGGACTTTGGAAATTTCGGAACTCAGGGCTTCGAGTAGAAGACTTTTTAACCAGGCGAGGAAGAGCAAAAAACCCTCGGATTGGGAACTCTATAAGATCGGATTGGGAATATATAAGTCCGAAATAAGGAAGGCTAAGCGGGAATCGTGGAGAAGTTTCCGTGAGAACGTCGAAGGATGCCACGAGTCCTCCAGGCTTAGGCGGATGCTCGCGAGGGCTCCCGTCCCCTTGGGATGTCTCAAGGACGACTCAAGAAATTGGGCGATGAGCAGTGAGGAGTCGCTCATACTTCTCCTCGATTCCCATTTCCTCAGAAATCCTGAACCATGTGAGATTACAGGCGTGGAACCAGGTGCCATCTATGCCCCTCCTTGTGACATGTTAGAAGAGCGTCGCCTACTCTGGGCGTTACGCTCCTTCAAAGCGTTCTAGTCGCCGGGACCTGATGATATCATTCCTGCCCAGTTGCAGATGTCCGAACGGGTGTCGTGTCGGTGGTTGGCACCTATTTACGCGAACTGCATAAGTAGGGGCTTTATTCCTAGACTTTGGAGGAATGTGAGGGTTACATTTATTTCCAAGGCGGGTAAGAGCTCTCATGTAACCCCAAAGGACTTTAGGCCTATCAGCCTCTCTTCTTTTCTTTTGAAGACCCTGGAGAGGCTGATTGATCTTCATATAAGAGAGGAAATACCGCGGGAGCGGCTGTCGCATGCTCAGCATGCCTACTCGAAGGGCAGGTCCGTGGATACGGCCCTGCATAAGGTTGTTAACGTCATTGAGGAGTCTCTTGAACACAAGGACTTTGCAGTTGGTGCCTTTCTGGATATAGAAGGTGCCTTTAATAACATTCAGCCACAGGCAATAGTCGGATCCCTGGCGGAACTTGGGGTTGAGCCGGGTCTGGTAAGGCTCATCAATCACCTTCTCTGGGACAGAACTGTCGTGGCGGAATGGGGCAGCGCCTCCATCCAGCGAAGGGTGAGTAGAGGCACTCCACAAGGAGGGGTTCTCTCGCCACTCCTTTGGGTCGTTGCTATCAATGGCGTACTGAAGGAGCTCGAAAGGGAAGGCTGCACGGTTATTGCCTATGCTGACGATGTTGCTCTCATTGTCAGGGGTAATTTTTTGAGCACCCTGTTTGATATCATGCAGGGGTACCTTAATTTGATCGTGAAGTGGTCTACAGGGTGTGGGCTCGCGATAAATCTTAGCAAGACAGAGCTGGTATTATTTACCAGGAGAACAAAGTACTGGTCGCCCATCCTCCCTCAATAGGTGGCGTCCCGTTGGTGCTTTCTGACCGGGTCAAGTATCTTGGTTTGATCCTGGATAGGAAACTCTCCTGGGGGCCAAATATTGAGGAAAGGGTGAAAAAGGCTTCGGTTGCGGTGTACTGTTGTCGGGGTGCTATTGAGAAGAGATGGGGCCTTTCTCCCAAGTTAAACTATTGGCTTTATGAGACGGTAATAAGGCCTATAATGTTTTATGGAGTGGTGGTCTGGTGGAACTCACTAGAGAGGGCATCTAAGGCTAAGCAGCTAGAGCGGGTGCAGCGGTCCGCGCTCATTGGGATCAGTGGGGCGCTTTGGACCACACCCACTCTCGCGCTCAATGTTATGCTTAACGTGCTACCTGTGGACATTGCAGGCAGGGTTGCAGCAGCCCATGCCGCAGCCCGGCTTGAGTGCAATGGATACAGATTCAGCTCGGCCTTTGGGCATTCTAGGATTCTTGCTAGCTTCGACTTTGTCTTTCCGGAAGCAGATTACTGTCTGCCGACTCCAGCTCAGAGTGGCTCCTTCTCCACTTACATCCCGCGTAGGGAGGAGTGGAAGGAGGGTGGCCTGTGGGGCGGTGGGATGGTGAACTTTTTCACGGATGGCTCGAAGCTGGATGGTAAGGTTGGGGGAGGGGCTTCTGCGATGAGTTTTCCCTCAGCCGTAAATTTAGGCTTCCGGACTATTGCAGTGTATATCAAGCAGAGGTGGCCGCAATAAAGGAGGCAGCCGATTGGCAGGCCTTAGGATCTAATGGTGAGATCAAAACTGGTCAGGGAATGCCTGACTTCCCTCGCAGCCGCCTCGGCAGGGAACTGCATGGCTGATGAGCTCGCTCGGCAAGGTACCCTGGAAGTCATTTCTCCTTGTAGGGAGGGGGTGGGGGCTCCTTTGACTGCCTACGGGCTTCTGCTGGACAGATGGGCTCTATGTCGTCTCAGCGAGCGCTGGTAAATTGCCACGACATGCAGAATTGCATGGTCCCTCTGGCCGAGAGTGGATCGTGGGCGCTCAAGGGAGCTGAGGTCGCTTACTAAGCGGCAACTCTCGACCCTCGTTGGTGTTTTGACTGGGCATTGTCCGTTGGGTATTCACGCGGTTAGGCTGAAAATAGTCTCTGAACCTCCCTGCCGCAGCTGTATATCATTTTCTGCTCAGCTGCCCTGCATTTGCGAGACTGAGGTTCAAGTACCTAGGCTCGTACGTCTTTAGCACTCCAGAAGACGTTTCTGGAGTGGAGATTGGTAATTTGCGTGACTTCATTCGGGGCACGCAACGTTTCTCAGGTTAATCTTTACGGGCTTTCCGATGCAAGTTACCGTTCATAAATCAGGTGGTATCACAATGGACACCTACTATGTCTAAGTGAGTTCCCTTTGGGGAACTACCATAGTAATCTAATGTTCCATTGTAGCAGAATTCCCGACTCTCCTCTGAGTGGTTTGGTAGAATAGACATCAATTCGACCATGGTTGTCGTTTTCAAACTTTGCGTTGTGCTCCAGCGTATTTAGGATTTACATTGTATATTTACATTTTTTTAATTAGAATCATTTATCTTTTATATTGATAGGTTCTAGCGGCTTTAAGATTCTTCGTAATTGGTTGCAATCAACGACCCGTAAGTGAACAATGGGGAATATCCATGAGCCAGTCAGTCATCCGTAAGCCGGTATTAATTTTTTATTTTATTTATTTATTTTTATTTATTACGACTTCGTAGTCTAGTACAAAAAAAAAAAATCACTTAAGAGATATTATTATTTACATTTCATTAGCAATATGTACAATGTTTGAATACAAAATATTGAAATATTGATCTCAAATCAATACAAACTACAAACTCTATCTTATATTCAATGATTTTGTATAATCAAATAATCTTTTTTTTTTAACGAATTAGTGTCACAATTTTTAATGTTTTCATGCAATTCATTGAGGCATTTTAAACCCTTATAAAAAATACTGTTTTTTCAGATTCTGTTTTATAATTAGGCAATTTGAAATCATTTTTCCGTCTAGTATTTTTGTCATGAACCTCGTAGCTAAATTTAATACTTGTTCTCAGATAATTGGGCAAATGTCCGTTCTTTATATTGTATATAAATTTCATTGTGTAAAACAAGAGCTTTATTTTGCATTTTTTGCATAGCTTTATTTTGCATTTTTGCAGTTTATCAATTTGCAAATCTTTCATGATAAAGAAAATTGTAAAACAATATATAAAGTATGGCTCAACTATTGATCTATATACTCGTACTTTATAATAATTACTTAAATATTTACAGGATCTTTTAATAAACCATAGTTTAGTAGCTATTTTACTTATTGTGTGGTCAATATGACCGTCAAATTTTAATTTGTAATCTATTACGATACCCAGGTACTTAATTCTCTGTACGTTTTCAATTTCTGTATTGTTTGTTTTGATAGATTCAATATTAACAATGTTCTTTCTTGTTATTACCATGTATTTAGTTTTTTCAATATTAATTTTAAGTCGGTTAGCACATAGCCAGACATACAAAGCATCTGGATCACTTTGCAACTTCTCTCTTATTGGCGCAAGAACAGAACCCTGAGGCAAGCCAATCTTGACGTCCACTTCCTCTGACAATTTCGAACCAATTATTGTTCTTTACTTCCGATTTGTTAAAAAAATTTCTAAACCAATGCAATTCAACATCTTTAATACCAATGCCTGATAGTTTTTCCAATAATATTTGTTGATCTATTGTTTCAAACGCTCTTTTTAGATCGATGAAAACTGCTATTATCGATTTCTTATCATTAAGCTCTTCTTTCCATTCAGCTATAACCATGTTCAATGCTGTTTCACAAGAGTGATTTCGTCTAAATCCTGATTGTTGAGGAATCAGTATCTTATTATTCTCTAAATATTGAACTAATTTTTTTTTTACCACGATTTCTAAAATTTCTTCGTCACTTGCCAATGTGTTAATTGGGCGAAACTCATCTGCGTTTATCGTATTTTTAACTTTTTCTATTGGGACAATAGTAGAAGTTTTCCACATTCTTTGAACTATGCCACGCTACTACTTAAACTTTCATTTATTATTTTCGCATAGAAAAAACCTAAATATGGCACTGCGTCCTTTACAATGCCTTCCGACAATAATTTTTTACCACCCTTTTTGGCTTTTAACTTATTAACAAGTTCTTCGATGTCATCTGTTTTAACTTTGCCCCATTTAAATGTAATATCAGCATTTAACTGATTATTTCCGATTCATTTTCGTATATTAGTCCATTCATTACCACCTTCTTGATTGGTGAACTTTCATTTACCAGGCGTATGCCTGTTTAAGATATCTTATTTATTATTATATTTCATATGCTTTTTTTTTAATCTTCACTAATTTTTTATATTTTCTTTTAACGTCTCTGTATTCATCCTATTCTCCCGAATTTTGGGCTGACTTATACAGCTCAAATTTATATTTGTTCATATCGGCTAGCTCATTGTCATACCATTTATTCATTACTTTTAATTGAACTGAATTTTCATAGGTCAAATTTCGCATAACATTCAGAACATTATTATTAATCAACAAAACCTTGCTCTCCAAATCAATTTCATCAAATTTGCTGAAATCGTATTGTCGCAATTGATTAATAAGCGCTTCATTATTATAATACTCCCATGAAAAATTCTTATAAACCTTCTCATTTTGAATTTGGGGTTAAGTTAAATTTTAAATTGGATTGTTTCATGATCGGATATTTGATATTCTTCTAACTTTTCACAGACGATATCCTTAGTATTGGAAAATAGTAAGTAAATTTTTGTTGCAGATATATCGGATATTCGAGTATCAAAATCAACTTTCTGATACATCGAGTGTGATTTAAGCAGTTCAGTTAATTGGGAGCTATAAGTTGATGTATTATTTAAATTAATATTAAAATCGCCTACAAGAATATTACTCTCCGAAAGTTCACAATTACTACCTAAGACGTTGCGTAAGTAATTTATAAAATCAGCATCGCTGGCGCTAGGTGATTGATAAACTACTCCTATTTGCCATTTGGGGTTAAAGTGCTTTAATTTGATAAAAATACACCAAAGATTTGTATCTATTGTTTTATTAAATTTAGTGATATATTCAATAGACTCCTGTACATAGATAAGAACACCACCGGTATGCCTACTATGAGAATCACATCGCACTAGCTTATATGCTCGTATGATTAACTCTTCATTTGTAATTTTATTTGTCGTACATGTTTCAGCACATAATATTAAGGCTGGATTCTTAATTTCAATAAGTTTTTCTAACTCATTCTTATTACTTAAAATACTAAAAATATTAAGATATAAACAATTTAGATCATTACGTCTTGATTGCTACTTTCTAGTTTTAGTCTTACTTTCAATGTATTTTTTATATACAGGGCATTCTCTACTAAACGCAATATGATGTACATCAACATCTAATAGCTTTTTTGTACTAATTCACGACAATTTACACAGCTATAAACATTTGATATACAATCTTTAGCGTCGTGATTTCCTCCACATCTGCCACAGGCTTTTTTGTTAATACAATCAACCGCCTTGTGATTGAATCCCAAGCATTTAAAGCATCTAAATACTCTAACATATTCCATAGTAATGCACGAGTCCCACTCTACATTAACTCTCTTTTGTTTTAATATATTTTCATACGTTTCAATATCAGTTTCAATAAGAGCATTATAACATTCTTCTCTTCGATTCAAGTTTTCAAAAATTTTTATAACTTTGAATTCTTTACCCTCACATACATATATTATTTTGTTTCGCAATGCATTCGACTAAGCGCTCATTGCTTAGTCTCTCTGTTAGACCAATAATTTTAAATATTTTTTTAATCTCCCTCTTATCCTTCGTTTTCTCCATCTCGTAGTCGTTTCCAATTTGTTCCGCTTTCTTCTTCTGTACCAGTTCGCATGATTCCTTGTTTTTGCATTGCACTATCATCCCGCCGTTGTGCTCACATGACATCGGATAACGGATGCAATCTATGATTCGTTGTTTCAGCATGCCACCTCATTATTAAAACTAAACTATACTTCTGTTTTTATACTTGGATCCTTGATAAAACTTTGGTTTTACCATTTGCACATTAATTAAATGGTAGATATGGGTTACTTGATGGTAAAACTGATGCATGAGTACAATCGACAGACAAATGAAAGGGATTGTCCACATCCCGAAGCAAACTTCGATCCACTGTTCTAGCGCTTACTTCTTTCGTCACCTCGTTATAAATTATAGCCAAATATTCAAAGGACATTATTTAATGTTCCTTTAAAAAACTTAAGTTTTTTTCGTTTATTTAAGTTGATGTCACGAATTTTGCTTTTCTCGATTGAGTTAACATCAAATTTGTTGTCGTTTAGTTTTCGGTAATCGACTAAGAACAACAGCAGATTCGGCGAATGCGGAAATCGTTAAAAAATAGTTGCTGAATAGCAGCATCGTTAAAATTTTCGCTAAGATGAGTTAACCATGCGAATATCGTTAAAACAAGTTAGTGAATCGCACTACAGATATTGCAAAATATGCTAGGTGTTGTAGGTTAAGGCTGATAATGTACAGCCAGTTGTACGGTAAAGAAGTCAAGCCTTGGGAAATCATTTGCCTTTGAAGAAGTTGGGCCAGGGCCACTAATACATTCTTACGATGTTTCCGCTAAGGTCTGCTACGGCGAAGAGTACCGTAAGCGTACACTTGGGGCCTATGTTGCAGATACCCAGAGGCCACAGGACCAGCAGTTAACAAAGGTAGCTTGCTGCATCCAAACAGCAGCAGGAGGTTTTAGGAGTTGCACTTTATTTTGTGAATTTTGGTAGAGAAATGTCGTTAGAAGGAAAAGGGAGTTACTTAGAGTTATTGTTGAAATTAGGGTCAGCGTGAGTACTAATTCGAGCAAGCGAGTTCGAAGCTAGCGAAAAATTATGATTTCCGGCGTAGAGATGTGCAATACTCGGCAGGAAAAATAGAGGAAGTTTGTTTGGTCCCTGTAAGTCAAGAAAAGAGTAACACCATGGGCGTATGAGTTTGTTGATGAATCGATGACCATATGTAGATATAGAGATAATGGTTTGGAGAAAAATAAAGCAAGCGTTCTTTTTTCGTAAAAAGGGACGAGTTGTCGCGGACTCGCCCCAACAAAATATTTCATTTGTTTTCTTCCTCTGTCTGCCCTGTTGTTTCTTTCTCTCCAACAACGGTAGCGAGATTCAGTGAAACATTCGGTATTTTAGATATGCCCATAAAATGCCTACATGTTTGCACGGCTGGTGATCGGTATGCGGTGCCGACCAGCCAATAAGTCTCCAATGGGAGAGTCCAGGCAAAACAGGACAGCAACAGTACGGAACATAAAAATGTGCATTGAGTTGAGAGCTGAAATGGGGTGTTGGAAAATTCCACGTTGGCATTCGTGAAGGTGCCCGAATCGGTTGCGAATTTACGTGCCAACAACACCAGCGCTTTCGGCATTTGCGATTTTTGATCACTTTTAAGAGCTGCAGACGTAGCAGTGGCGCCAGGCTATGCATTTTATTTAAAAAGCGGTGCAAGTTGCGGGTCTGGAATTGAAGGTCACACCTGTAGGGCACCCCGTGGTCGGAGCACGCCCCGAACCAAGGCGATAAGCATATTTTGTGTTGTCCTATTGATGGACATATTTTATTGTTCTTGTCCGTCCTTTTACCATCTTGCACCCTAAGCTCAGTCATTTGGTGGATTAAAATTAACCCCGAGTTTGGGAGGTATTGCGGGTAGGTTCATAACCTTTGGGTTGAGCCTCACCTCGAGTGCACCTCTAAAGTGTTTCTTTTGGTTGTTGTGTCGTGGTATCTTTGTGAGAAATTGCACTTTGCGCATTGTGGTTAGTTGTTTTAATTTTGTTGTTGTCCCTCCCTAATATTGTTCAGTTCATCTGTTTCTAATATTGTTCTCGCTCCCATATAACAGGCAACCGAGCCCGTTTCCACTGAGTCAGCCGGTTGCTTGGGGTTCTTGTCATCTCCGTTTTGTGCTATATTTGTTTACTAGTCCAGCTAATGTTTTTGTTGTTGCGCTCTGCTAGTACACTGTGTCGCCACTGGCAGTGGTTTAGCACATTAGACGTGTGACTATATACTTATAGATAGCATACTAAAAGTTGGCGTACACAGTTATAAAAATTACTAAGCAAATGTCATGTAAATATATTTTGATAAGCTGCAAAAATTGCAAAATCGAGCCAGTCTTTCTCAACAAAGCATACGGTACCGCAACACGAGAAAAGCTGGTGGCTTTGAACTGGTCAAGCGTGATACAACAAGTTTTTTACCACGCCATGAAATTTGTATACAATATTAAAAAGGGTTACCCCTCGGACTATCTTAGCGATAATCTGCGGTATATAAACCATACATACATTAACTGCTTCAGACTTCAAATGCAAATAAGGGAAGTAGATAAAATAACTTAAATTATTGAGAAGTTGGATACTTTTACCTGATAAGTAACATAATATTTTAGCTTATTTCACCATACCAGAACAAATTTGACGTTCGCTGACTGATATTAGAATCTGAATGGATCCAATTGGTTTACGGTGTGGTGAAGTAAGCTAACATTTCTTACCGTAGGATAATTTCACTGATGCAAATTCTTTGTTATCTACGCTTTTTGCTTAAAGTATTTCCATGAAATACCATCGGCTTTAAAAAAATGTGAAAGTATAGTCCTATTCAAGAGACGGCTGTACGAATATTGTATAATACAACTTATTAGGATGGCGATTTGAGATTCAATAGTGCGGTGTGGAAATTGGCCTCTCCACATACTAAGGTATTGTAACTGGTTGGATTGGAAGCTTGGTCTTTTAGATCGACCAGGCAAGATAAAGATTTAATAAAATAGTGTCAAATATAGTGGATTGGCAGCTAGGACCTTCCGACCGCAAATGTACCCCGACTGGGTGGATCGGAAACTCGGCTATTCTGCCGACGAAGCCAACATATCGATGTCAAAATGGAAGATAACTTCCGGTTGAGGGGGTGTTCTAGAGTTGCGGCCTCTTTTCGAATCGTATTTTATAGAACGTGATAAAGGGACTCAGCCCGCGGCCAGGTTGAAGATAAGATGAAAAATATGCAAAAAACGACTTTTTTAAGCGCTTCACTAGAACACTCCCTTAAAAGCTTGGATTGGAAACTAGGCCTTTCCAAGCATTGAAGTCGTGCCAGCTAAGGCATCCATTTGCAACGGCGTCCTGGAGCAGATGGAAGTGTAAGTCAGTCGTCTGGCCGGCCAGGCATAGGCATGAGAAAGGTCGGACTGATCAATCCGTATGAGTATTGCGCTTCAGACTATCTGAAAGTCTTGCTAGGAGAAAGAGCCTACGACCTTCCTATAATCCAAGAGCCCAGGGTACGAGGTTCTATTGTCATGGGCCTAAACTTTCTTGGGTATGAGGTATTCTGTGCCTACAATATTAGTAAGCCGGGAGCCTGCGTCGTGGCCAAGCACATCGGTCTTAGCAATCATTGGATTAACGCAGACCGAGAAGCCAATCTACATTACGCCAGCATATTTTGCGCACAACAGAGAGACCTCTCCCTCGGAGGTTAGGGCTCTAGTAGAATCTGCGTCGCACCAGCAGGCATCACTAGTTATAAGATGTGATGCAAACGCGAGACATCGTGTATGGGGCAACAGCGAGCCAAATGAAAGGGCAAAAACACTTTAATTTTTTAATTAATATCAGGATATCAATTCGCTATATTGAGGCTACACACTTTCATTACGGATACATATTAAAAGGGTGGGAAGAGGTCCTTGATATTACTTTAAAGCTAGACAATAGTGACATATTTGTCGAAAGCTGCACGGTGTCTAATAGTATACTTATTCTGACCACAATATTGTCGTCAGTATTAATTTCAAGTAAGAGAACAACCAAAGCATACCATAAGAGTACGAGCACGGCTCAGGGTGACGCCACCCCCACGGGCGAGCTTTATGAGAGAGGTCCATAAACACGACACTTAAGAATTAAATTCAGGGCTTGAACACATAGATACTCCGAAACATTGTTTCCAGCTTGTTGGAACCCTTAACTATCTAAACTCAGGAAAAAAACGTGCAAGACTTTCATCTAAAATAAAATATATAGAAATGATGTCTTACTTAATAGGGCATATAACCGCTTAAGCGATTTTGGCAAAAACTTCTCTTACAATTTGCGTTGTGGGTCTTGATGTTGTAACACAATTTAAGGGACCTACAGTTTTATGCCGACTCCGAAGGGCAAATAATTTTTGTGAGAAGTTTTTTCACGGCAGAAATACATTCGGAGGTTTGCCGTTGTCTACCGAGGGGCGACCGCTGTTCGAAAAAACTTTTCTGTAATTTTTGATGTTACTTGCCCCGGCCATGATTCGAACCCGGGACCCACCAAAATACCTCGGCTTCAGCGGTCTGGAGGACTGCAAGTCTATGGAGAGAACTTAGGACAGAGCCAGGCTGAGCAAGTTTTTGCCTAAAGGGCATTCCTGTCCATTACTCATATGCAGAGATGACAGGGTGCCCACTGAGTATGTGGCCCAGGTCCGGAAGGTATTCTTCCGTTCATGTTACAGACCGTGGAGGGCGCAATCATCCCATGGCTTTTTCTATCTTTTAAAGCTGTTTACAGACCCTAACTTCATTCCTATATGATAGAGATAAGTGAAGCTTATATTTATTCAGAAGGCTGGAAGACGAGACAAAAGTGTTGCTAAAGCCTTCCGACCGATCAGTATACTTTTCTTCTAAAAACTGTTGAGAGGATTCAGGCCGACCATGCCAGTGGTTGTTCCAGGGAGAACGGGTGTCTGAGGCGCAGCACGCGTGCTGGAATGGCAGATGATATGAGGTTATCGGAACGATTGAAGAATCACTACACGTTGGTGTATTTCTTGGATGTAGAGGGCGCCTTCAACAATGTACTTATAGAAGCCATTGCTGAATCTTTGGACGAGTTAGGCGTCGATAAATGTATTAGCTTCTAGTTAATTGCGATGCTACTGTGTAGGACAATTCCGCCAAAGTTGGAAAACTCTACAGTAACGAGAAACATTAGCAGGAGAACCCTTGATATTCACAATTCCCTGGCTTATCACTTTCAATCGACTACTCCTCAAACTGAACCAAAGAGGATCGAAGGCAGTAGGGTATGCTGACGGTGTGGTTATTCTTGTAACTGGTTCCATTAACCGAGCATTCAGGTCCTAGCGTCAACGTTATCGAGGAAAGAGTGAAAATTCGAACATGTCGTTTAAGTCCTGCAAGAGGCTTTTTGGCTAGACGTGAGGTCTGCACCCGAAAAAAGTCCATTGTATGTACATACCCGTAGTTTGTCTAGTTTTATGCTATGGTTTCCTAGTCTTGTGGTCATCTTTACCTAACCAATATAACCAACTCAAATAAGGGAGAGAACAGAGATCAGCGTGCTTTATGGTGACGGTGCCATTGAGAACACGTCTTACGGATGGCCTAAATATTACAACCTATATAATTCATTCTGCATCAGTGTCAGCAGTAAGGCTCCGCGAACTGGGCCTGTAGAACAAAAGGCTGAAAGGGCATAGTAAAGTCATTTCTCTACTTCCCGGAACGATTAGACAGGGCACTGATTATATGCCCCCAGAAATAGGTTGCTATGGCCTCTTTGGGGTTATAATCTCGTCACAATCTGAAGGCGTTAGATGCTTTGATATGCCCGCCTAGAATCAGCACATATACACTGACAGATAATGAAATAATTCTGTCACCTTATAGCCAAGAAAGGCGTGGGCATCATAAGCAGAAGGGTAGGTATGTTAATATCAAGAGAGGCAAACATTTAAAATATGATACTAAACGAAACAAATCTATGTAAATTACTAATATGTTGCGCCTTTCTAGACATGAATAAGCATTGCTTCTGAACGAAAATTGGCAATTATCAAAAACCGAATTTCGAGTTATTGAAATTGAATATGAGTACATTTTCACGTTACAGCCAGAAAAAAGTTTAAAGCTTTTGTACTTGATGAATCCAACTGCCACTCGAATTCCTATAGATAAAAAAAAGGCTTTCATCTACCCATTATGACAGAAATTTAAAGGAAATAAATTGCTACACTAATCGGTCGTTACATCACCATATAATACGTACTTCACATCTGTAGGATTAGCTAGAAAAAGCCGGTTCCTATCGATATCTGTAGCATAGAAGACCCACTAATTTGCCTGTGTCTTCCAAAATATGTTGTTGTTGTTGTAGCGGTTATCACGCCCGTAAAAAGCGGATTCACCCATGGTCGTTATCGTCGAACAAGGGGGAGGCCCAGGAAACGTGCAGTTTCGACAGGGTTGGACCAGAGGGAGAGGGGTGTTAGATGAGTGGGTTTGAGAGTGCATGTGAATAGGTGATTGGAGTCGTGCGGAGAATCTCCACATGTATTGGGTATGTCAGGGTTGATTCTGGATAGGTACGAGTTGAGTCTGCTACAGTATCCAGATCGTAATTGTGCCAGAGTGACGCGGGACTCGCGGGGCAGCAGGGACTCCTCATCTGCTACAGGTGGTGGTTGGGCTCCGATAACTGCATTTGCCTGGCGAGAGTCAATGGTGGTAGTGACTGTCTCTCTGTGGATCTTGCTTAGGCCCCGCCGGTAAACCTCCGGATCCAGCGATTGCGTTATATATGGCTGGATCTCGTCCTTCAGTTCTAAGAGATGCCTTCGGATGTACCTGGGGGTAGCTCCACTGCAAGCAGATGGCTGTTTGGGTGCCCCAAACGGTGACACCCAGCAAGGAACTGCTTGCTGAGCATGAGGTTGTGTTCCTTAACGCGGATCACACTGACCACTTAATGGAGATGTTCCTCAGGCGACATCAGCAGGCATCCCGTCACCGTGCGGAGTGCGGCATTCTGACAGGTCTACAGATTCATCTACTGCGTCCTACTGGTTCCCGGCGACCATACTGACGCAGCATAGTTTATTACCGGCCGACCAATCGCCTTGTATGTTGCCAACAACGTTTCTTTGTCTTTGCCCCAAGAGCTGCCGGCGAGCGACTTGAGGACATTGTTGCGGCTCTGTACTTTGGTGGCGATTGCGGTAGTGTAGTAGAAGAAGAGCAGGCTGTCAAATGTCACCCCCAGAATCTTCGGGTGATTAACCGTCGGAATGGGGGTGCCATCGATGTGGATGATGAAATCCAGCCTGACCTCCTTCGTCCAGGTGGAAAAGAGGGTCGCCGGGGACAACGCCAGGTTTCTGCTAGTGAAGAAATGGGGAAGGTCGGGGATATCCGCTCACCTTCGAACACAAGTCATCAATTACATTGCCGGTTGGCATTATCGAACAATCATCGGCATAAGAGATTATTGTGACTCCCTATGGCGGTTGAGGGAGCTTGGAGATGTAATGACTAAACAAGAGTGGAGACAGGACGCCACCCTGTACCTTGTTTAATCCTCCTTGGTTTAGATGTTTTGTCTCTGAACCATACCGATGATTGGCGACCACACAGGTAATTCGCAGTCCATTGTTTCAGTCCCTGCGGGAGAGTCGATGCTTCCACGTCAGCTATTAGCGTGAAGTGCTTGACTGTGTCAAAGGCTTTTGACAAGTCCAACGCTACAAGGCCGTTTCTTTCGCAGGGGCGGTTGTGGTTAAGACCGCTATTAACTTGTTTGTTTATGGCATTGAGTGCCGTTGTTGTGGTATGCACTTTCCGGAAACCATGCTGAGCCAAGCCCAGGTGGTAAGTGTCACAGTCGGTTCTACGGACCGGAATGACCCGGGATTTACCCGGCCAAGAACTATTGTTTCGGCGATCTAACCCTGTTTAGATCGCCCTACCCCATAAGTCGTCTGTCTACCCTGAAGCAACTTCTAACAGCTCACCCTCCTTCTGCTTAGGGCTGGCATCGAGCCTAACCCTGGAACAGAAATCTAATTTTGCTGC
Organism: Anomoia purmunda; assembly: GCA_951828415.1. Taxonomy (NCBI): domain Eukaryota; kingdom Metazoa; phylum Arthropoda; class Insecta; order Diptera; family Tephritidae; genus Anomoia; species Anomoia purmunda. The sequence continues at coordinate 80,969,852 of OX639997.1, read as the reverse complement.
ATCTGCCAGAAAAGGCTCCATCTGAACTTCACTTCGGTAAGGTGTAATTGGTGCGACGGATGGAGCCATCTTAAGGTCTGCTCAGGCCTTAATACCCATACGGAGTGGTCCACAAACTCTGCGGCCCCATGTTGTTCGCCCCCTACGGCGCCCAAAGCCTCTACGGCCCCTAGCTGCACCAAGTGCACTGGTGCCTAACACCGGCAGAACCTCTACGGTTCAAAGAAGCACACAACAACAACATGGACGCTCCTTTCCTCACCCTGCACCGCCCTTCGTGTGGGAAGTTGCCAGTAGCTCCTGGTGCCCTACACAGCCTGCTCCGTGTGCCAGGCCAGGATATACCGGAATGTGACATCAGCCAGGTGCAACTCGTGCCAGGGCTGGTGTCATTTCCGTATGTGCTCTGGTCTCCGCACCACCCGTGAATGGTCGGGTAACTACCTGGCTCCATGCTGTAAAGCCCCGCAATCGCACACGCCCATGGTGGCGCTGCCAAACAACATCCCAAGGCAGCCCAATACGCCACTGCATGTGCAGCAAGGACCAGGTGGGCAGCATCACCCTTCCCTCACACCTTTCTCCGCGCTGACTCTCCCGAGGCAAACGAGACTCCTTCAGCTGAACTGCAACGGACTGCAGGAGATGGCTTCCACTGCTTCACCTATAGCAGGTTTTAGGGTCAGATTTGGTGCTTTGGTGGACTTTTTTACGTCACATTTTCGAACGAAATTGGGCACGTCCCAGTAAAAATTCCTTCTGAAAAGCTCAAGAGTTTCCATCAAGAGCCTTTTTAGATTCTCAAACGCCTGACTTGCTGTACCACTCTGCAATCCTTAACATCATAGATATCCTATATATTTTAAACGCAACCATAATTTTAACACGTAACACCACAATTTTTTTTCAGCTTTAACGTCTTTCTGAACTCTTCCGCGATTCTTACTAGTATTGTTAAATGTACATATATCAAAGTTAGCAGACATTATAGATATTATACACAGATCATCCAGATTCGCAAAAACATATTGACGCAAATCGACCAGTGTGATGACATTGAAAAAGAAAAAGAATAAAATAAATTTTTAGTATAGTATCTTATATCCGTTCCTAATAGTATTACTGATATTTTTAAAAAGCATCTAAGTAATTTAATGCCTATATTTGATGACTTAAATCAGTTTGATGAAGTTATTTACCTTAAGGATTTTAATTTAGCTAAAATGGCTTGGCTATCTGATGAACACCTAACTTTACCATCTAGCCTTGAATATTATTCAAATTAATTCTATTCTTAATCAGTTAAATCCAATTTTAGGTTTAGTTTTTATAACCGCTGATTTAAACGCATCTTGTGAGGAGTGCCTTTCAACTATTTTAAATAACAGTATCCATCACAATGCACTAAGAACAGAGTTTCAGTTTTATGAATTTGTTAAAAAAGTCAACCCTAATGCAAAGGAATATAATTATAACAGAGGTGAAGTAAAGGGAATTAATAATTACATGCGAAATTTCGACTGCTCATTTGTAAATGTTTTAGATAACCCAGATTTATCTTATAGATAGTATTCTGCTCCAGAAATTATCTTTTATAATTTTAAAAATTGTTTCAGTGCGAAAATTTTTTTCTATAATATCAATATACATATATACATATGTATGTACACATAATAACGCAAACAAAAAGTTTAAAGAAGTAAGTACAGTAACCGATCAAGTAAACTATATTCGCCTTAGGAAACATTTCGACTGTCTCCATAACTTTTTTTAAACAATAATGTTTCGAATTGAATTAAATGTAAGTCGTAATCCTAACACTGAGCGTAAAAGCAATGGATTTCCGAAAAGTTTATCCCATTAACGTGTTGTATCTGATAACGTAGCCGATTCGCATAATCTGTTCGCAATTTTTTTTTTTCAGAAAGTGAATTGAATCAGATTGATGACTTCAATAAATTACCTTTTAACGTTGAATTGGCAGTATACATCCTTAAAAATAGTGCGAAAGCCGATCACGAAGTACTTGCTCCAATATTTTCCAAGCTACTTTCTCCATTTTTATACATTGCAAATTTATTTAACAAATAAATAAGCAAGATAATATTTCTGGATTCTTGAAAGCTCTGCATAATCTTATCTTGAATCACATATAAAATAATAAACGCCTTTGAAAGCTAAGTTGAACTAGATCAAATTTATACTGGCTTCTCTAAGGCATATGATAAAGTAGATCATATCAATCGTTTGGAATCATTCAGAGCTGCATAATGCCTTATATTTGCGGAAGACGTAAACTATTTTTTAAGTCACACAATACTACTGATTGTGTTAATCTTTCATCTGATGAGAACAACTTATTTAATTGGAGTACATCAACTAATTTTCACTTAAATGTTAAGTTAAGTTAAAGTGTTGTGTTGTTACTTATGCTAAAAAGTCCAAAGCAATACTTAGCTTTTGATTATGTAAATATTAAATGCACAGAAATTGTGTCGTAATAACTCAGTGTGAATAGCGTGGCCTAATGTTTTTACTTAATTTAGCAGACGCAAATTACTAAGCCTACAGTTATTGGAAGATAAGCGAAGATATTCCTTTTTTGGTTATATAAGTATAATCTGATAGACTCTAATATACATATAAATTGTGAGCTCATCGCTGACTTAGTAAAGTTTCAGGCATTATGTCATAATGTAAGAAGAAATCGTTTGTTGGTAGAAAATATACATACGACCATTAATGGATTTAATGGACCACTCACAAGATGCGTTAGTTTACGCAATAATTATGACGCACATCTAAACTTCAACTTAAACACAAATAGCTTTAAGTTAAATTTGTTTAAATATTTTAACTGATGTTTTGTATGTTAGAATAAATCGGTACAGAGAAAGTAGGTTTCCTTCTCATCCGACTCAACACGCAATAATTTTTCACCTACAAGGGGCAAAATTTAAGATCGTTACAATTTTAGAGAAAATTAATGTACGTTCTCGTGCGCAAAGTTTGACAAAACATCTTATCTCCAGGTATGACTTTAATTTTACCATGTAAAAAATAACTATGTTCTAATGAAATATTTCAGCGAATAGTTAAACAAAGCTGTAGTTTAAGAGGCTATCGTGGTAAATGTTAAATTTAAATATCAAATTTTTATATCAAAGATCGAAACTTATTTATTGGAAAATAAAAACTCGAAAGCCAAATAAGCTGTTTTGCCAAAACTCAAATAGTTGCTTCTGGCCGCAATTCAATTGAATAAGCTGCATCATTAATCAATGCCGCCATCATTAATCAGGGTTAAGTTTAACTTATTTGTATTTGAGGTAGGTGGGAGGAAAAAGTGGAGAATAATACAAATATTGATTCTAGATCGAATAGAGAAATATCTTAAAGAAAATACTTGCATATATACACTTGCGGTCAATAAAAACGCACCACCAAATATAATTGAAATATGATCACATGAGCAATTTGTTTATAAAGTTAGAATATTAGGGTCCTTTTTATTTGATTGGCAACCTAGTGTAAATTAGTTATCCACAAAAATTTTTCTCGAAGGAATAGCCAATGAATTTAAAAAAATTTGCAAAAATGTACATTCATAATTAACTAAAAGTAAACAATGTGAAGTTAACTTAAAGCGACTAAATCATTTTCACCACTAACAGTAAATATATAGACTTCACAATAGGCTTTCCTAATAACGAGTCGTTCCTCCCTTAGTTTCAATAACTGCCTTAATTCTTGAAGGCATGGAATTCACTAGCTTCTTCACACTTCATTATGTGCCATTAGTGCTCAATAGGGTTTAAATCTGGCGAGTTTCCAGACCAATCCAAGCGTTGAATCCCTAGACCGTTAAATGTATTGGCCAAATAAAAATAAAAATTCGAGCTGAATAGGATCATATACACCAATACTGTATAGATGTTTCATACAAGATTTGTTTCCAATCAAAACTTACCCATTTTGCACGATGGCATGGTACTGAGTCATCCTGGAAGATTGGGCGATCCGTATAAGAATAATGCTCTTCAATTGAGGGTACTAAAAAACGCGTTAATTTTTTCCGATTATTTGGCATTTTGCACAACTTTTCAAATTCACAACCAAAACACGACTATAACTGCACAGTGAGTAACCCAATTTCATAAAAAATAATTTATTTCTCAGTGCTTACTAGATCTAGAAGAAATTTTTGCAAATTTGCAGTTAAATAGCTGAAGATAGTCTACCAAAGTGGTGGTGCGTTTTTATTGACCGCAAGTGTAAATACATAAGATGATGTTAAGTTATACTCCACAGAATTAAATTTACACCTAAAATTCTGGTACTTTATACCCTCTCAGAATAAGAATAGTACGGTTTATTTACGATTTCATGTTGTAAGTCTTTTGTATAGGTCATTGACCTAGATCGTTGGTTCAGGAAAAAGCAGAAGTATTATGATTATTTAAACTTCTCACGAAATACAATTAATTATAGCAATGTTTGCGATTAATTCGACAATTGTAGAAAAATTTGTTAAAAGGTGGAAGATTTTCGCATGCTTAATTTATTAATCTGCTACTTATGCTACATTTGTGATAAGACGTAACCCCTAACATAAATGCGACCAAATATTAAGCACATATTCCCCTCGGCAGGCAATAAATAGCAAACCTCCGAGTGTAATTCTGCCATGGAAAAACTTCTCACAAAACAACATTCGCCGCTCGGAGCCGGCGCAAAACTGTAGGTCCCTCAATTTATGTTACAACATCAAGACGCACACCACAAATTGTAGAAGTTCGGCCAAAACCGCTTAACGGTTATAGTGTCAATTAAGTAAGTAAGTAACTGACATACATATAAAATTGTGTTATTGCACCGCACCAAAGCACTCCGGAATGTGAAATGAATATTTTCGTTTGACTAATTAGTCTTCATGCCCGAAATTTAGTTATTACAAGCAACAACAACTGCTTGCAACAGTTATGACAGACGCTAGCGTCAGCATTTAGCGTTTAACTGGATGAGTGTGCAGTTGGTTGGTAATTAATATCTTACTTGTTGCGCTAATCCTTTGAATTGGTCGCAACTTCGATTGTGAAACAGGAAATGCGAAATAATATTTTATTTACCAATTAATTATTAAGAATTTACCTGTGGGAATTTAATATTGAACTGGTGTGTCAGCAAAAATTTCTTTATGAGAAACTAAAAAATATGCCAGTAAACCGCTACTTTATACCGAAAACAAAAAGTAAACAATTGATTATGTGTTAATTCCTCCGTCCTTAAAATCGAGCTTCCTCGGTCGTTGAGTTAACATACAACTTTGGTACGTCTTCAATTCCTATTTCTATAATACTTCGGTTGTCTTGCTTTTCTTTATTTATTTTCCGTAATATTCTTAATCTTAACATTGTACATAATGACAAAATTTCTTTGAATTTGCTATGTCCTGCATTTGTTTGCAATGTCGCTGGTAAGAGTTTGCTCAGTGTTATTTCTTTTGAAAAATATATTTTATTCTCTACCTCTATGGTTGTATTTAATCTACCGAAACCTTGATACCCATTTAAAAAAAACTATATCATTTGAAATTTCTTCGATTGTTTTTACATCTTGATTACTAATTTTTGTGCAATTACACAGTGCTACAAAAAAGAATGAAGTCGAAATACCTGGGAAGTGATGTTCTTTTCCTTGTAGGTCTTATCGAGTAGAACGAGAATCCAATTTTGGAATTTGTCAAACACCTCCAAAATCTCGACTTAACCTTAAAAATTTGTCGTGCTTTTGCGCACTTCTTAGCCTATATCTTAGCTTTTAAGAAAGAAGAAACTCAGACCTTTTGAAAGAACTATAGACGTCTTAATAAAGCTGAAGAAATTTACTTGTTTTTGCACACCAAACTTAAATTTTGGTACACTTTTCCTTCTTTTTTTGACTTTGGCGATATTTTCACACACTATTTTATAAAAACACAAAATGAGTTTTGATTAGATTTAAAGAGTCACATCAGAAAGGCAGGAAAAACGTTTTAAGCCTCCCATTGGTAAAATCTGAGGATGTTATCTTACCACCACTACACTTAAAGCTGGGATACATGAAACAATTTGTAAAGAAATTGGATGTTAATAGCGAAGCTTTTCTTCATCTTAAAACTGTCTTCCCAAAATTAAGTGAAGCTAAAATAAAAGCCGGTATTTATTAATTTGTTTCCATACCTACTTGTTTTTTATTTTTTTGTGTATATAGGTATTTTCATTGGACCTCAAATTCGCAAAATTATGAGCGACGTTACCTTTATGAACAAGTTAAGCTGTGTTGAGAAACGTGCATGGAAGAGTTTTGTAGCGCTATGTGATAATTTCCTTGGGAACAACAGAAGCGACGACTACATCACGGTTGTAAACGAATTTTTAAGTGCATATGGTGAAATGGGTTGCAACATGTCGATAAAAATTCATTTCTTGCATTCGCATTTGGACTTCTTCCTACATAATCTGGGCCAGTTCAGTGATGAACAAGGCGAACACTTCCACCAAGAAATGGCTACGATCGAAAAACGTTTTGAAGGAAAAAATAAAATAAATATGATGGCAGAATATTGCTGGTCAGTACAACGCGAAACTGACGATGCTGACCTAAGGAAAAAACGGTCAAAAAAGCACTTTTGATCTATATATTTTCATTTAATAATATTTATTAGTAAATTAAGTTCGTTGTAAATTTTTGCAAAAATTTCGTTCTTATAAATAGTAAAATAACTCAGTCACTTTTTTTAAAAGAAACATTCGTTGAACTCGGTATTAAACGTACTCTTTGAATCTAATCAAAACTCATTTGCGTTTTTATAAAATAGTGTGTGAAAATATCGCCAAAGTCAAAAAAAGAAGAAAAAGGCTAGCAAATTTAAGTTTGTTGTGCAAAAACAAGTAAATTTCTTCATTGGATTCTCGTTCTACTCGATAAGACCTACAAGGAAAAGAACATCACTTCCCAGGTATTTTTGAGTGTTAATAATTTTAATTTTTAGCAGATGTGCTATGATTGTGCCATTCGTAATATTTTCTACTGATTTTCTTGAAGATACAGATAAGTTATTGTTTGATTTACACATCTTTGTTTTTCTGTATATTTAATTTTTACATAATAATATCCATATTAAATTTTATTTATAAATTTTCGTTTCTTAATTGGTCTAATTTCTAATGCTCTACAATCTTTTTTTTGTTGTAGGCAAGTTTATTATATAAATTAAGCTTTCCTTATTAGAAGCAATTTTTATCTCGGCAAATTCTAATGCCTCATCTATATTTAAAAAGGCGATATTTTCGTCTTCTAAAAATGGCTGCGTTATTTCCGTTTGTCTATCGGATAAAAGACATTAATTAATTATATTTTGTTTCCAATAAAAGGTCGGTATCGAGTTATTTTTTTTTCTTGCACTAATATTTTATATTTTGTTAGTGTTTTCTATCACTTCATTAATTTTTATTGGTTAGTTTATTTATTACAACTTGTTTTCTAAAAGGATATTAATTTGTTCAATTAAAATATCAAAGTCGCTATGGTCTGGATTTCCCGCGATCTATTTCCATGCGGATCCTATAAAATCTAATGATCTTTCATGACATGATTTATTTAACCTAACACTAGTAAAGTAATTTTTGGATTGATTCACGAGAGATACAAGAATAGGTTTTAGAGAATGATTTGGGAGCTGCTCGTTAATTGTTCTCTGCAAATGTCTTATAGTATTGTCGTAGTCCTGTAGTTCTATTATATGCATTATTTTAAAGTATCCTATTTGTAATTTTGCTGGTCCTGAGTCCAGAGCTAAGAGATGTGTAATATTCATTATTTTATTTATTTTTATTATTTTTCATTTATTAATATTATATATTTCTGTTTTTTGGCGTAGAATACGTCTTACCTTACGGTATGGGCACCAATGTCAGGTTTTTATTGTTGTAATCTCTATTTCTTTAATTATAAGAAAACGGCTCGATTAATTTTTTTTTTTTTTTTTGTAGTCAAATGAAGATGTTAGCTTTCGTTTGACATACATTTCATGTTGGTTGATATCTTCCTAATATTTAAATTTCTCAAATGAAAATTGTATAAACACATGCACACAAATATGTGTGTGGTGTTTGGTTGAGTGTTTGCTGTTGGGCGATTTGTATTGCATAATTTTAGGCGGGCAAGTTAAAGTAGAGTAAAAGAAGAGAAAATGCTGCCAAGCACTGCAAAGCTTATGTATATCATCCAAAGCAACTATCAAATAAAGAAATTAATTTGCTTGTATTATTTATCATTTATTGTTACATATGTTTTCTGTCTTATCGGATGGCGTATTCTACGTTAAACTTAATGGCCGTGTCTCTGACACAGCCTGCTTCTTTTTTTTTATTGTCATAACTTCCTAAGTCATGTTGTTTCAAATTTTTCTATGCACAAGAAAATGGTTTTCTTATTTAAAAAATTTAATATATTTATATTTTTTGTTTGTTTTACTTTTAATTTATTAATTTGTTATTTTTCTTTTGTTGTTTGATTAAGCTCTTATGTATTACTTTATCTGATTCTATAACTATTAATGAACTGTTTTCCTTTACTATTTCTTTTTTGAAGCGGGGTGTCATGTGTGTAGTTTTTACATGGTTCTGTGTTTTAGTTATATTGTTCTAAATGTTTTTCCTGCTTTCGTTTTAGCCTTTGTATGTTATTTTTGTATGTTATATACGTGTGCCTAGCTGCTTCGTACTGTTCGGGGTTAATGTAGACTTTGCGTCCGAAAAAGTTTTCTATTGGTTTCAGTCCAGTTGTAGAGTGGATTAAGAAGTTGTATTCTTACACGGCTCTATCGAAATTTCTGTACATGTTTTCGGTTTTTTATTTCTGGTTTATTTGGGTGCCTATCGTATTTGTTATCGGCACAATTTTTAACCTGTTTCACAACTCGTTCGAGTGAAATCTGTTGTTCCTGTTGTTTTAATGTTTCTAAGTTCTTGACTTGAGATTGCGTGAATCTAATTTTCAAACAGTTGAAGCAAATAGGGTAAATTTTTAGGATTTGGCCCATTATTTCTTCAGAAGCAAACAAGCCTTTGATGACAGAGGAGTTTACATAGTGTTTTAGTAAATATTTTAGATCGTGGGACCGACGGAATGCTGTGGTTTAGTAATTATATGTCTGTGATATGTCGGAAAGGGCATTTTGAATTAGTATGGACTGTCCTGGTCACCAAGTATCCAAATTTGGGTTTCAATACGTTGATCGGGGCTTCAACTATTTCTTGAAATTTAGTGGGACTAGTGGTGCTTCCTTTCGATGAGACTAGGAATACTAAAAATTCTATTCTATCTTTTTGAAAAATTCGCACTTGTCTATTTGTACTTTCACGTTAGCTTGCCTTTCAAAATGTTCGTGAATATTTTAGGCATGTGTTTCTTCGTCTTTGCTGAACATGATTATATCTTCTATATAAACATAACAGATCTTCCCAATTAATTTTCTCAAACTATCGTCTAAAGTTCTTTAAAAATTGCAGGAACGTTTTTGAGACCGAATGGCAAGCGCGCGAATTCATATTTACCGTTTTTGACTGAAAAAGCTGTTTTCTCAATGGCAGACTTTTTTTAGCGGAATCTGATGGAAACCTGTGTTTTTATTGGCGGTTTTTTAAATTCGAGTTGTATGTCTTGTCTTTTCTCGGCGTATTTGAAGTTGGCTCTATTTGCATAATTAACACCGTTTGTCCTAATGCTTGGATCAATGTACATCGGCACCGGTCCCAACACTGTAGGCCTAAGAGTTGGGACATGATGTGAATTTTGTTGGGATTGCTGTAAGTATCTTGTAAATTGGTTCGCTGTTTGTGGATATTGCGGTAGATTTACGAATCCGTGCTATGGTCATTGCATAATTTTGAGGTGGTGTAATGTTGTAATTGTTGAATCCATTTTGATGATTATCATGGGTATTTCTAAATTTTTGGTTGTCTAGTTTTAGGCATAAGTGAATTGCTTCTGGAGGCTCTTTGGGTTCATTCATTCCTAATAATCGAGGGAGATCGCTGATAAGACCTCTTACGAATGTGTCTATGGCTTTTATCCTGTAAGTTTCTGTGAATAATCGAATGGATTCCTGACTAACTTCCAATCATCCGATTTTGTTCAGTATTAAAGAGAGGTAGGAATATATTTTTTGATAAATGTCTTTAATTGGATGTTTGCCCTGAATTAGACCAGTCGTGTGGTTTCCAAGAGAATTCCCTCAACGATTTGACTACGACAGGAATCTCGTCAATTTCTGTGAGATTATTCCTATGTCTTTCGTTGATCGTTTGATGTGTAAATGGTATTGGATTTGCGTCTGTTCCTACAATATTTTGTATTATAGTCCGTGGGTCGGTATTTAGTATTTGTGTCACTAAAATTAGGATACGACTTGATAGCTCGGGTGAAAGTTGTAGGCCGGGATCGAGGTTTGCGTTGGGATTGGGATTTGGATTGGATCTTGACCTCAATAAGAGAGATGGTCTTACCAAATTGTTCGTCCATTTATATAAATATTAATTTACTTATCTTTTAAAATTGAACGGTGGCAAAAGAACACTTTTGTTTTAATTTCCTTTTCGTTTCAATTTGTCGTTTATTTCCAATTTTAAATCTACATCAAATTGAATCCATACAAGGTGGTGTTATAAATACTACTACAAAATTCCTATGTATTTTGTTTTTGTTTCTGCGTGAGAGTTGTCAAAATTTAAATTTTGAAAGCTCATACGCAAAAGCAAAAACAAAATACATGTAGGTGAATAAAAAAAAATCAAATCAGCTGCTCTTATACCATCACCTTCTATAAATTCGCCTTGATCTACATTTTTTTGAGATCTACAGTTTTGTTTTTGAATTGACATACAAACTTTTTTTCTTCCTTCTTTCTTTTCACAATTTGTTTATTTAAAATTTTCAAATCTATACTTCTGGTTTTAAATTGGCATACAAACATTCATTATTCTTTTTTTCTCTTCACTATTTATTAACTTAAAATTTCCAAGGCTATAAAAACTTTATTTTTTCTGTTGTTTCTTTTCACAACTTATTTATTTACAATTTCCAGATCTACAAAAACTTTATTTTTTCAGTTGTTTATTTTCACAATTGATTTAATTTTAAATATTAAATTTTCTTTGAATGTAAAACTTTCAAATTGAAAATTGTTTCTAATTTCGTAGGGGAAAGTGGGGAATCGCGAGACAGCTCTGTGATTTGCGCATGCGTCAACGGTGAGAGATAGAAACAGCTTATATTGTGTCAACTCGGTCACAGCTCATATTTCAAGAAGCAATAATTCAGTGTACCCGTATATATCCGATCCTGTGACCGTGACTCGAAAATCGAGTTTTCCAAAGTTTTCTCGCGCTCCTGTGTTTGCCCATGTTTTGAATGTGCTGTTTCAAACTGACTCAGGTAAATATGCTATTCTTAATCGTTGAGCTTTAGCCCTTTGACACGCACAATTCATTCTAGATGAAAAGATTTTCCGTACATAATGGTATGAAAATGTTTATAGACAATAGGCAAATTATTATCAAGAGTTGTAAGAGTGAGACAACGAACTCTATACAAAAATGATTCAACATTTAATCCCATGGCAGAGCCATCAAAGTTTAGGTTCTAGTTATTTATTATTGATATAATTTTATGTTGCAGAAGTTACGGCTGGTCGATTTTCAAAAGGAATGGGTACCGCTTGAGGAATTGGGTAAATTAGGTACTGATTGTACACCGAAGCACTTACTTCTGCCACATTTGCCAGGCCAGCTTGCGAAGGAATCGCGGTAGTCTGTACGCTTAAACTTGCTAGTGAAGCACGCGTCTAGGTATACATACCAGCATACCAGCTTTCCCTAGCTTCCACTGGTAGTTGGGTTCTGGATTTGTATTTGTTGTTGTTGTTGTAACAGCATAAAACATTCCCCATCAAATTATGGGGAATGCTAATGAAGTTGCAGTCCTTGGCCGAATATAAATCCAGGTTGTTCCGGTATCGTAGAACCGACTGTCGTGGAAACGCTGGATTTGTATTCAAACGTGCGGTTCATTTGAGTTGGCAGGAAATAATGTTTCGATGTCTATAGGCATAGAACTTACCTGTGCCGCGATATTTTTGTCACCGCATCGTTGCCTTTATTCCGGTCTCAGGTAGAAGTGGAACGAACATTTGCGCCCATGAGATTCTCTTGGGGTCTTATTTGTCAAGTAAGTCAGTGCTCTATACATATATGGCCAGTGACATACGTGATTGCATCGGGTACTACTACACAGTCTTTCGCGGTAAGTATTTGACGCAATAAATCTTCATTTGATCAGTATTTGATGTAATCGCAAACAAATTTTTTGATACATAAGTTGTTTTGCTTTTCCTAATACGATTTGGAGTGTATTCAATTTGAACAAAAGCAATTATTTCCCTTGATTGGTAATACGGTGCATAGAATAACGAAATGTAGGTACTCACGTTGGGTTTAAAGAAAGGTGTTGTTACATTTTTATACCTCTAGCAGAAAGCGGAATTATTACTATTTTCTTTTCATTTTGAGTTTTATCGGACAAACTTGTGCATTTAATTCAGAGAAACTTATATAAAAAGGGGATATTATACAGGTCGAAACTACTAGAATACTTCAACTAGTCGCAGCCCACATATGATTCAAATGAACAATTCTAAAATCTTGTTTACGCAAATAATTATTTTAGAATTAATTATTTAATTGAAGAAAGATCAATAGGTGGCTAGCAATTGAAATGTTATATGTATAAGCCAAGCGAAAATTAATGATATGTTTAAACACTCCCTAGTACCAAAACGATTTAGTTGCCTTTTGTTGTTTTTTTGTATTTTTCGCTCTCGACTGTTCGTAGGCGAAGAGGTCTTAATCCACCCTGCCTATGACTACTTGCACGGGGGTTCCGTAGAGACCCAAAATCCCTCGATATCCATATCCTCACGCATTACTCTTACGGGAAGTAGGAAAATTAATAAATATGTATTTAAATTATTAATTGACCAGAAAAGCAAGTATACAAGAATTCTAAGAATAAAAGATTGGAAAATATGTCTGTCATAACAGCAGGATTGGTGTGTTAAGCTCAAGAGAGGCAATCATTTAACAAATGTTGCTAACCGGCACAAAACTATGCAAATTACTGATACCTTGGTAGCCATGAGCAAGCTCCCCTTCTGAACGAATGTTGGTACAAACCTCCCAGGAATGACAACTGATCGCTTTCAGAACCAGGCGAATGCGTAAGTGTTGTACCTAGCTGCCTAGAAGTACATTTTTGGTGCTATTGATCGCACACCTTTTACCTAGTCGTCTTCTCTCGTAATAATACTGAAAAGTTATATATGTAGTATTAGCTATGTATGTTTAGTAGTAATTTTAATACAGACACTTACATATTTGCATGATGAAAGCCTTCATGTTGATGTAAGTACATATATGTAAGTAGATTGCTGATGGTGGGGGACGCACTGCTGATTCAAAGCAAATTTGGAAACACGAAATGATAAAAGGTCACAAGTGACATTATGTCTCTCGTATTTTACGGTAGAATTACCAAAAATGTTCCTGTAAACGAACTTTCGAAAAAATAGATAAAAAAGAATAAAAAGCCATGCAAAGACAAGATGATAATTAAAAGAAATAAGTAAAGTATGGCGAAAGAAAAGTTAGGCGACAACTGTAAAAAAGACAGCCAAAACAAAAACATAAAAGCGTGCAAAGACGATAAATTGAAAGCCTAAATAAGTGAAATAAAACCAAATGAAGGTTTAGTCCCAACTGCAAAATATAAAGAAAAAAAACCGTGAAAAGACAATACGATAAATTAAAAGCCTAAATAAGTGATTACTATGTCAAACGAAAGTACAAACCGTGAAAAGTCGCTGAATTAAAAGCCTAAATAAGTGAATAAATGAAAGTTGAGTCACAACTGTAAAAAAGAAGGGAAACCCTATGTAAAGATAATACAATAAATTATAAGCCAAAATAAGGTCAAACAAAGTTAACCCACAACTGTAAAAACAAAAGGTAAAACCCACAATAACGACGAACTTAACTCATGATGATTTGAATGAAATATGCTCACAAATTGATTTGCTGAATATATAATGTATGTAAATACATTGGCAACTATGTATGGAAGGAGAAAAAGAGAAAATAAACTCGTTGTCTAAATTGTATCGATGGAGATAAAAAAAATGTATCTCATTATACATTATGGAAGTATTGATATCGTTATCATATCATTCACTGTTTTTACGGCTGAGGAGAACCCGTTTTACTCCCAATGCATAACAAGGACACTCCGCGGAATAGCTTTGGATGTAATGAGAAGAGAACAATCATCTGATTGACGTGCTTTGCGTGAGCTATTAATAACTGAATTCGCCGAGTATACCCCTATTACTATTGTACTTTAATATTATCATATACCAAGAAATTAGGGAAATTACAGATCAAATTAAAATAGGTATTTAGTATTTAGGTATTTCTACTGAAAACTTTTTGAATACAGATCTACAACAAATAAGCCTAAATACATATATTAACAAGAGAGCAACCAAATCACCTTACAGCAAATTATTTTAAGTAAGCTATAACGAAAATGACGAATACGAAGAGAAGGCTGAATGTACTCATAATTTAAGAAAACAAAACTATACGTAAATTGCACTATATTTTAACATAACATGCGTTAAGATAACCATTTGGTAAATTTTCCAATAAGAAACACCGCTTTGAAAAACATAGTTTTATGGAGGTAGAGAACATCCTCCAGATCCCGAATCTGAATGTCCTGCCTAAAAGAAGCTTCTAGGTTTAAAGTTATTTGTTGTTAAAGTTGCAAAAATTGATCTCACTTTTTCCTTCGCAGAAAAACTTCTGAACAAACACAAAAAGGTTTATCCAACTTCGGCTACGCCACCCACAGTATTTTTTCATAGAACACCTTTCGGCCATACTTTAAAAAAATAACCTTGGTCGGTCCAACTTCGGCTAAGCCATTCTTAGTAGTTTTGCGTAGAACACGCACTTTAAACAAATAACCGGAACCCTTCAAATCGTTCACACCAACCACCCTATTCGAATAGTAAAATCCAAACAATGCCGCACCCAGCAAAATCCTCCACAGGAAGTTCCTTATAAGTAGTACGCAGCGAGCTAATTCTAATCAGTCTCGCATTAGAAGATTAGGCGCACCAGAACCAATAATAAAAATGCCTACGATTCAAACAGTTTTGACGAACAAATTAAAAATTGCGAGTGCAACAATATGACAGTGGCACCCACAAAAGCGAAAGAATACTATATTGAAAATCTTTTTTCACAAACCCAAAGGACAATCCAATGCGAATTCATATAAGGTATATAATAACATCAAACGATTTGATTTTTTTTATTTTCCTACATGTATTTTGTAGTTGTAATTATAACACCACCTTGTATGAATTCGCCTTAGGCCAATTATAGTAAACTAAGCCTTGCTACGTGTATGATGATACCGATACGGTGAAAAAGCTTTCATTTGCACTCTAAAAACTCTGTACAATATGAACAACGCATCGTACCAAGAATCTACATAATATCTACGTCATTTGTTGGTACTGTCGGCTCTTCGAATCAGGAGTAGAGATTGTAAGAAAACTTCGATATATATTGATATATTGAAAATATTTGTCCCAATTCCTTCGATATAATTTTGTTGATGTTTGTATATATGTATATCGACTTTTCCATTAATTCCCTCTCGAAGTAGTTCGCTAAGTAGTTTGCGAATTACCCTGCTTAATTTGCACATTCCGTAGATCACTTTGGAGAATGCTGCTGAAGTAACAGTGCGTGACCATATATACTTATATAATGCCGGTAGATCAGGTCATGGGAACGTTTGCCTTTTATTATTATTCTTTGCTGTGAATATCGATAATGTAGAAAAAATATAATTTAAAATCGAAGATTTTACTTTATATGGAGAAGATTATATTAATTTGCTCTTCCATTGGCTTCCATGCTAATTATTATTTCTTCTTTTTTAAATATTTGTTTTGCCTTTTGATTTCCGATAAAAATTGGACAGATAATTCTTCAGTTTATATAATTTGTCCTAAAAATGTTATATATGTACAAATTGGTGGAATGGGATCCGTAATTGGAGGAAGAATGCTGAATGGAAAAGCGAATTGTGTTCAATAAAGAAATATTTTAAGAAATTTCTACGAAATAACTTCACAATTATTTGCGCTTGTCGACGGAGTTTTGCTGTGGCCGCATTATTTTTAGATTGTCACATCTCGATGGTTGGAAAGTACAATAAGTAATCTAGACAACTGCATGAATTCATTCACTCAATCATTAGCATATGAAGGTAGAAATAAAAATTACAGTTTAGTGCAACTGAAAGTGATATACATACATAAGTATTAATGAAGCTAAGACTGCTAGTTGTCAAATAAGGTACATTAAAAAAAGGGCAGGTCCGGAAAAAAGTTATAATCTTTAAAAGTGACAGAAAATTTTAAAAACTATAGACATTTTAAAAACTATAGACATTATACGAAAATGAGTTCGATACACTTAAAACAAGAATATAGAATTATCATATTAGAAATAATGCATTACTTCCAAAAACATAGCTTTCCAAAGTTCCTATCACAATTGTTGGAATTATCTTCCTTTTAAGGCATATACATACCTCTTAAAAAGGAGTTGCGATAGTTTAATAGATAGTCGGCCCCTACTCCAATAGGTGTATTAGGTACATGTAGTGATCAAAATATAGGATCTGAAGAACTATAAAGACTATACTTTTCCCTATTTGTCCACCAATGTGCGGAGAAAAATATAGTGGCATAACGGGCCCTTGCGAGTCCGCTAAATTCGTGAAGCATTATCATTATTATTACTTTATTAATTTATATAATTAAAATTACAAAATTGATATAATCGCACTAGCTATCGGCTTAGTCAAGATATAATAAATAGAGGATTAGGTCAAATTATATTAGATGAAAGATGTTTAACGTTTTTAGGAAGTTTGCTATTAAGGTGATATATGAATGTGATGGAGTGGATAGAATATTTATAGGGTGTGCGTTATCGAATGATTTTGTGCGTGTGGCGGCAATAGCTGGGCAATCTGGTAGGATGTGACGTACGCTTAAGTGAGCGGTGTTACAAAAGTTGCAGGTTGGATGTGGAGTATTCGTGAGATAGTGTCCATGTGTAAGTAGAGTATGCCCTAGTCTTAATCGAATAAAACATCTATTCATCCACACTGTGGTTGTAGTTGGTAGCGATACTGGAGTGCCAAAAGGGTTAACTTCTTTATATTCATGTTGGTATTGCTGTCATTTCAAAAACAGATGGGCTTTAGGGGAGTAGAATATATATTTTTAATTGCAGCAGTTCCAAAGGGATGGTATGTATGTAGGCAAGAGTTTAGAGCAGATTTTGCCACTTTGTCGGCTTGCTCGTTACCAACTATACCTGAGTGTCCAGGAATCCACATTAACTTCGTGTTTGGTGTCAGTCCAATTAATATTTGTTGTAGTTAAGATAGGGGGCCTGTTTCATATTGAATACTTTTTGTAGCGTTAAATACCGATAGACTGTCAGTACATATAATTGTTTTATTATTAGCGTTTTTTGCCCGAATTAAGGTCATAATTACACCCTGCAGTTCAGCGTCGAAGATATTGGCGTAATGAGGTAGTAGGCCATGAGATAGGGTTAGGCCAGCATCGTTTGTGATAGCAAATGAAACTCTGTTGTTTCTGTCTGCCATCAGTAAAGAGTATATTACACCCAATTTCCTTAAGGGGGTTAACTATGTTTAAGAAAAGTTGCTGGTATGTAGCATTATTAGTGTTCTGCTTACGAAGGTATGTCAAATCACTGATGAAACTATCTTTGCTTATATCCTATGGAGGATCTTTAGTTTGAGTAATTGCCATGGGTGTCATTTCTAGATTAAGGTCATCGGCGAGATCCATTATCGTGCAAAGTGCTGATTTATAAGAGGGCTGCCTTTTCCTTTGTTTCAATAGCTGAATCTCCCTGTGAAGGATATGAGTAGAATTGCAGTGAAGTTTGTAAATAATTCGATTCGTTAGGTATTTTGCCCGATCCTCTATGGATTGAAGTCCACCTTCAGATAGCTGATTTTTCACAGGTGTTGTTCTGAATGCACGCAAGCTTCGCCTTACCGCTAAGTGAAACGAAGCTTGTATTTTAGCAAGTGTAGTTTTACTGCATTTGCCATATATTTGAAGTACGTAATCAATTTTGCTCTGTGTTATTTGGATGGTTATACTTAGTAAGGTAGTAGTATGAACATAACTTTTCTTAGATGATAAATATTTTATAATATTTAATCTGGTAGCTAGTTCGTTACTTAGGTTATTACAGTGTTGCTTAAAACTAAATTTTTCGTCAAAGGTTAGGCCAAGAATTTTCAAGGTTTCAACATTAGAGATTACATGGTTACCATATTTGATATCTAACTGACTACAACTATGTTTCCTGCATACATGCAGGTGCTTGCATTTCGGAAGTGAAACGAGAGCACCTGAATGTTGAGACCATTCGTCTAAGGCTTTGATGGACTTCTCGAATGTTTCCGAAATTTCGGAATCTTTTTTTTTTATTGCATATTAAACATAAGTCGTCTGCATAAGGACAATATTTAATATTTTTCTGTATACTCTGCTGACTTCTTCGAAGGCTATTAGAAATAGTGTTACGGAAAGGGGAGATCCTTGAGGGATTCCGTTGAAAATGGGGAAGATAGGGGGCAAGCAACCATTTACCTTACATCGGAATTTACGATTGGATAGAAAAGATTTCACGTAGTTAAAAATGTTTTTTCCTACTTTCCACTCTATGAGCTTTCTAAGAACAACGTGGCAGCCAATTTTGTCGAAAGCTTTGGCAAAATCAATAGCAAGGATAGAAGAGTGGTTTTTTGTAGAGAAGCTTTTAGATAGTTGGTGATCTATATAGATTAGGGCATCCAAAGTGCTGGTACCGGCTTTGAAGCCCACTTGAGATGGGCTAACGAGTTTTTTTGTTGTTAAAAACCGCATTAACCGTTTTGTTATGATCTTTTCCATTAGTTTGCTAATGCAAGGTATACGCAAGATTGGCCAATAACTTTCAACGTCTAGTGGGTTCTTATGGGGCTTTATAATTGGGACAACAGTCGCTATTTTGAAGCTTTGGGGAATAATGTTGCTCTTAAGGATAGAATTATAAAGATTAATAAGTCTTTGTTTAAAATATTTCGAAGCATGCTATAGTTAATCTGATCAAAGCCTGGTGTGTTTACTTTAGCAGTTTTTAAAGCATAGTCTAACTCAGTAATGGTAATGTCTTTTTCCAAATGTAAAGCTAGGGTGTCAGTGTTAGCTGCTGCTTGCATGGAAGAAATGTTGTTGGACGACTGTATGAACTGATTTGGGAATCTTGCAGTTTCGGAAGCCTTGGAAATATATTGAGCGAAGTTCAGTGAGATCGAATGAGGATCGGTATGTGTGCCATTGTTAGTTGTGACTAACTAGGGTTTAATTTATGGGTGATTTCTTCGAAACTCTTTGATTTGGCTTGTCTTTTAGCTTTATTAAATTGAGCGTTGGACTTTTTGTAAAGGACAAGATTATCATGAGTTTGGCATCTTAGGTATAGCTTCCAAGCTGTTTGTTTTTTGTTCCGAAGTGAACTTAACTCTGGCGACCACCATGGCACATTTCTCGAAGGTTTTCTGGCTAAACTACGGGGAACAGCTAGGTTAGCTGTTGCTCTGATTGACTCTTTTGTTGCTGTCGAAATTGGGTAGAGCTTTATTGTTTAGCACATAATTAAATTTTAACCAGTCGGCTTTGTCGGTGTTATATCTATTCTGCCAGTTGGTACCTTTTTGTTGTTGAGGGTTTTGGTGAACTTATATAAAGAAACAACACCTTGAGGTTTCAAAGCTTCTAGAATTTCTTGCTCGTCTGTGGAGGCTAGATTTTTGTCAAAAATGGTGCCTTTGCACCTGTTTAATGAGCCGTGGAAAGTTACCGACATATTGCACAGACCACCGAAGTTTTTGCATTGCATGAATTTGTTTGCCACTTTGAGGGATTTTGTTAGAATAAGTAGACTATCATCACGTAGCATACTTACTGATAGGTAATCTGTACTTATACAGTCAAGTGTTTTTTTTTTCAAAACGCTGAATTTTGACAGAGGCTTAGACTCGTCAGATGATTTGATGACAATGTATTTCGGGTCATTAATATTGTTGCTGTTATTCGCTGTGAGAGGTGGAAAAGAAGTTTTTGTGTTCACTTTTTTACGTTTTGTTTTTGGGGAGCTTAGCATATATTCGGAAAGTATGCTAAAACGATTCCCCGAGGGAATCGTGGGCACTTTTTCCATTAAAAAAGCACTAATTATACAATTCGGTGTATATTTTAGAAAAAGATGTGAAATGAAATTAAGCGTGCGCTCAAAAATAAAGACACTGAGATCACTCAAACTAAGAAACACTGGCTTTGCACAGCTGATTGGCAAGAGAGATAGTCGGTGACTGAGATCCCACTGTTCCTTTAGCAGAAAATCTTTCCAAAATCCTCCATACCAGAACTAATTTGACTTTTGCTGATTGATATAGAATCTGATTTGATCAAATTGGGTTTTAAAGTGTTGAAGTTGACCGAAAAATTTTGCCACAGGAAACGAAGCCCATGGAACATCTTTGTAATCTACGTTCTTTCGACCAAGGATTTGATCGATAGCACATTTTCCTTAATTTCTTTGTTTTGTGATCTGCTCAGAACCAGCTGGCAAATTAGTGAGTTTGAATGCCGAAAAGGAAAGAACGTAGACAACAAAGTAGTTGGATCACTCCCACTGTTCCTCTAACAGATAATGTTTGATTGATGTTAGAATCTGATTTGATCTAACTGGTTTCTGGTCTGGTGTAATAACACAACATTTCTTGCCACAGCAAACGAAACGCCAAAACTTCTTTATCTTTGCGAATATTCTCAAAATCAATCTCACCACAGAAAAATCTCAATTAGTGTCTAGAGACTGCTTACAGAATACCGGCATTAACTATGAAGAAACCAGTTTCCGTTAAAAGTAGATTTCGCTATGAAAATTACATTATTTTAGATATATGTATGTACACATACATATGTAATCTTTTTATATTTGTTGGAGTTGTATGCCATTTTACTAAATTTTAGCCTTCAATACTTTTAAAAAATTCGAGAAATCCCCCCCAACTCATTTTAAAATTTATTTTGAATTGTTTTAACAAAAAACCATTTTTCGCTTTACGCCACGCTGCAATCATCAAACTAGAAATTCTCGCAACGGCTGCGTTAGAATGTAGAAAGCAAAATTAACAGTGTTTTCAAACATAAAAAAGAGCCGATATTTAAAAGATGTACCCATTTACATTCAAAACTTGAACCATTGTTTTTGTTTGTAAGAAATTTTTCTAACTTACAAATTCATTAAATAGCAAATCTAATATTTTTTGCGATTTGATGCATCGATATTAAAAAATCAGTACAAAATCAGCAGAAAGTTCTGAAAAATAAGGACTGAATTGCGAATTGAAAATTTTCAGTACAGCGAGCGAAAATTTAATACTTCACGTAAGAAAGGCTCGTATTTTCAATACTGAAATTGGAAGCGTCAATATGACAAGTGCCTTCTGAGAACTGCAGCAACTACAGAAAATAAGACGAAATTTGATTATTCATATCTAAAAGAAGAGACAATTGTTGATTTTGAACTTGATTATATTGCAGATTCACAATTTGAAATTTTTGAATTAAATCTTCTTTAGCGGCGTGAGAGTGATTTTTTTCATCGCGTAACGATCGCGTATATTATCACCGGTTCAGTTTGCGAGACACCAAGTAGTAAAGGCAAAACATATCCGTTTAGCGACATGTTTGGCTGAAATACGTGTTTTAGATAAAAAGCCAAATCGTTAGCTTTTTCTTCATCACACATGCCCACTTTCAATTTTGATCTCATAAAGACGCGTCGATTTTCGTTCGTGACTGTATGCAAGGGTTCGCTTTCCATAGAGAGTACTTATTACTAGTTGGCTTTCTATGCAGTACTTCAGTACTGAGGGCTCTGCGTAGTTCGCGTGTTGGAACTTTGTTTTGCAACAGATGGCCTGTGGTTCTCCGCATAGGCGCCGCTTCTCGGCAAAAAGACGTTCTATTGGACTGTTTGTAATTTGATGGTTTTGCTTCGAATTTTTTGTTTTTACTTGTCGAGTAGTCTGGTAAGCAGCAGCTGTTATAACTGCAAACTGTTGATCAGGATGAACTAAATATAAAAGAACAAGACTTAAACAAATGTGAGGTTAAACCAGAACGTGTTCCTCCTATAACAGTGCTTAAAAAATCAGCAACTGATATTCATAATATGATGAAGACAAACAAAGTCAAAGATTACTATATTAAAACCATGTCAATTCGACTGAAAATATTCCTAGATAGTTCCTCAAATTACACCAAAACACGTGACATGCTGTCTACCAACAAATGTGAATTCTTCTCTTATGACACTAAGACCCCACAGCCATACAAAGCGATACCCTCTGGCATTGAAAATGCAAATAGCAATGAGATTAAAGTCTCTCTTATTGAATTAGGTCTAAAGTGCATTGATGTCAAACCTATTGAAAGAATTTCCCGTTATGGACTCAAAATGCTTTTGTTCGTAGTTTACTTTGAAAACAAACGTATTACTCTGCAAAAACTTAAGCAAAGTTATTGTTACATTCAACACTACCAGGTTCGATGGAAACATAAATCAAAACCTGCTGATAAATTGACACAATGTCACAAATGCCAGTTATTTGGGCATGGATCAAAATATTGCAATGTTTGTACTCGATGTGCCTACTGTGCTGGGCCTTACCCTACACAAAGCTGCTCAGATTCTACAAACCTCAAATGTGCGAATTGTAAGGGACCACACTCATCTATGGACCTATCATGTCCATTTAGATTAACCTATGTAACTTTAATTAAGCGTAGACGACCAAACAACAAAACCATGAACAATATTCAAACGCTTAACATAAATGAAGAGAACTATCCTAATGCTCTTAATCAGCGGAACATACATAGTATGCGTGATAACAACAACATGCAGTGGTCTAGCTTATTCCCTAATCGCAACGCCAACAACTCTTCTGAAAACCAAATACCTACTAATAAGAATAGCAATAATAAATATAACTTCAGCAATAACAACAATCTATTCTCTTTAAATGAAGTCAACTCCCTTGTTAATGACTTGTTGTGTAATCTATCAAAATGCAAAACATAGCATGAACAATTCACAGTTATAACTAAACTTACGATTAAATGCTTATATTCACAATGATTACTTTAAATAATCTGAATATTATCAAGTGGAATGCTCGCGCTTTCCAGTACAGATCACTTGAGTTTTTCAATTTTATGTCAACAAATAACATTCATATTGCTTTAATTACAGAAACTTGGCTTCAAGAAGATATTAATATAGTGAATCCCAACTATAACATATGAATATCGAAATGGCAGGAGGAATGGTAAAGGTGGTGGAGTATCTGTCGTTGTTGATAAAAAGCTAAAACATAAAAAGATCAGTGCTATTGATACTCACATTATAGAAAACATTGGCATACAAATTCAGCTCAATAATAATTACCTTCTAATATTCTATGCAGTATATTTTCCTGGTAGATCTGCCAAATGTCTTATGGTAAACTGTAAAAATTTTAATAATAATACTCATTTAAAACAAGTATTCAGATCTGATTTACTCAAATTTGCCAGACTAAATGATAATCTAATTTTTGCAGGAGATTTCAACTGCCGTCATCGTACATGGAACTGCAATCGTGCTAACTCATGGGGATGTGTATTACATAATCTTTTAAATCAAGAACGTCTAAAAGTGCTTTCCCCCAGCAAATCTACCTACATTCCGCAAAACCGAAAACACCTTCCATCGGTACTTGACTTATTCTTGACTAATATTTCAAATATTGTAATTTACCCCAAAGTATTAAATTTCTTATCTTCAGATCACTATCCAATCATGTTAACAATATCTGCCGACATTACGTTCACTAAAAATATGTACCGCTGCTATAATAATGCAAATTGGCAGCTCTTCAGTAAATATCTCAAAAACATCAAGCTTCCTGTTAATATTGCCCCTATCACCACTAAGCAAGTTATTGACAATTTTATAGAAATCTTGAAGCAGCACATCCAACAAGCATTAAATATTTCTGTACCGTTGAGACCTGTTAAACTAGGTTCAGTAGTTATTCCTGCAGCAACTCCAGAACTAATAAAATGGATGAACGGTCACAGAAGACAATGGGAAAGAACGCGTGACCCTTGTCAGCAAGATGTGTAATAAACTTATTAGAAACCAGCTCATTATCTTCAGAAACTTAAAATGGAATCATAAACTTGAGGACCTAACTAAAGCATCCAATAACTTCTGGAAAATTGTCAAGGTATAAAACACCAACCTATTCCCTCCCTTGAATTTAACAATGTCACCTATGAGGAAAATTGCGATAAAGTTAACCTATTAAAATACATATTCGTAGATAAGCATAATCTAATTCCTTTTCTGAACCCGAAACTGAAAATCTAGTGAAATCCTCTCTAAATGCTATACAGTCAACTCTCCCTTCAACTTCTGAAGAGATAAGAATTTCATACGAAGAAGTGAAGTCTTTGATTAAGCTACTCAAGCCAAAAAAGTCCCCTGGCATCGATTGTTTAAATAACAAATGTATCAATACCCTACCAAAAAACGTATTACTATTTCTAGCCCAACTGTACTCATTTTGCATAAAACTCTACTTGATGGAAAATAGCAAAAGTACTCCCGGTACATAAACCGGAGAAACCCATAAATAGTCCTGAAAGTTATCGTCCAATCAGCCTACTAAATTCCTCCTCAAAAATATTTGAAAAAATTCTTAAGCACAGAATCATGCTGCATATTGAAGACAATAAGGTCTTACCAAATTTCCAATTCGGCTTTCGACCTGAACACAACTGCAACCACTGCTTGCTTAGAGTCATGAAATTTGTCAAAAGCTGTCTGCATTCGATACTGTTTGGCATGATGGACTAGTACATAGGCTAATTTCTTTAAACCTACCAATTACGCTAACAAAAATCATTGCTAATTTCTTAGCTAACCGAAAATTTTTAGTATCCATAAATGGTGCTTCATCTGATCTAAGTCATATTCCTGCGAGGTCCCTCAAGGTTTTGTACTGGGACCAATCCTATACAACATCTACACAAGTGACATTCCCACTCCTAGCAACTGTCATTTGTCTATGTTTGCAGACGATACTGCAGTTTTTACTTCTGGAAATAGGCCATTAAAAATCATAAGTAACATCCAGACCTCGTTAGAGGTCATTTCCAAATATTACAGTCGCTGGAAAATTAAAGTAAACTCTAGTAAAACTAAAGCTTTACTCTTCACACGTAAGCGAAAAACCAGCAATTTGCCATCTACTCAGCTGCATCTAAATTCAATTGACATACCATGGAATGATTCTTTGAAATATTTTGGACTATACCTAGATAAAAAACTATTGTTTGGGCTTCACATTCAACAATCTTTTCTTAAAGCCAACAAACTAATTAAAATCTTATACCCATTTATAAATCGCAGATCACAAGTACCTACTGATAACAAATTAATTATCTACAAAGCTATTTTCAAACCTACTTTAAGATACGGTTGCCCAGTATGGTATAACTGCGCGAAGTGCCACATTGATAAATTACAGATCTTTCAAAACAAAATCCTAAAAATGATATTTAACTTACCCTTATTTTATTCTACTGAAGGATTACACAACAAATCACACATTGATTACGTCATAGACTCAATAATGATATAATTAAAAATCTATCAAGTTAACTAGTTTTAATTTTAGTTTTAATTTAGTCCTAAGTGTTTGTATAAGGTTTGTATCCGCCTTTTCCCTTAAATAATAATAAACTTGTACTTTAATATAATAAGAATATTTTAGATGAATAGAGCCTACTTGCTCTCAACATGGTAAACAACATATTCACTTAAATATTCTACAAAAATGTATAGCTATATCGAATTTAAAGAATAAAAAGAATAGATAATAAACTTGTCGAGTGGTCTGGTAAGTAGCAACTGTTATAACTGAATTTAGGGCACTACATCAAGGAAAAAAAAACTGGGATATGGTCTAAAGCTAGGTCTGAAAAAGGTCTCTGCCTGTATCAGATTATTCTGCATTTTTCTTGAAGTGGTTTACAGCTAATTCGTACCAAACGGTGTGAGAACATTGTGTTTAATTTGTCTTCTAATTAGAACTGCAGTCCCGCTTTGCGCCTTGCCATGGGAATGATTTGTTATATACACTTCGTTTCGACAGAGAGAATTACATCGAACTCCTTACCGTTTAATAACTTAAAAAGCATCAACCGGTGTTGAGAAATGCCGCCATATATGTATGTACATATCTTAGCGAAGAAATTTATTTAGTCTGTTTGTCAGCCAGCAATCGAATGAGCTGATTTCATAAAATTCATCATATTTTGTTGCAAGGAGAGTATGTTGGTTGCCCTTGACGCAGTATTTTTTGAACAAGTCGCTCCTATAATTCGTTGTAAACAGGGCATCCCCTACAGTTAACTGTGTGGTTGCCCCCACAATTATTGCAGTTCATTATGGTGGGATCGTTCTTATTCACATTGCACGATTCTGTGATATGAAGGCGCAAGCCACACAAACGGCGGGTGGGGTGCAATATGCTTTCATGTGCCCAAATTCTTGGCCATTGGTGCCTTGGACCGTTGTATGGAGGTCTCCGACGGTAACTCCGCAGGGTAATAGGTACTGAAGATTTTAATGGGGGAACAGTATTCTTTCCAAGAGGCTTATTTTCTGGCTTTGGCTCAGCTTTGGGCATATGTAGGTACCTCATTTCTATTGTTTATATTTATAACAGCTTTTGCATGCAACCTTTGGATTATCTAGGCGACTACTTGTAGGCCCTTTCCACTTTCAACCTGGCATGTATAAAAGTTTACTTTAATATTGTTAAGGTATTTCAATACCATGCGATAATGTTCTTTTTTGAGGTGAAACAGTTTTCCCTCGTTAAAATTTCTCTTGGTAACTGTAATAATGTTAAAAGTGTGCACTATTTTTTTATTAGCAAAGCGTTTGAATTTTGTGACGGATATAAATAGGCGGAGGCCTGGCCTTACGGCCGTAGGAACGAGTTCTGCAATGTTCTTGTATTGAACAAAATCGCTAAGCAGTGCAAATTTATTGTTGCTTTGCTCTCCTGTCGAATAGGTGTAGCTTTGCTCCCTGTACTTGATTTTTAGGGCTGATCTTTCTTTTTATTTCTACATATCACCACAGGACTAGTTTTCGGCATTGCTGATGTTTCTGTTGTTATAATCGTTGTATGTTTAGTTGACAGAGCGCATTGCAGACTCCATGACAAACTAGAATCAGTGGTGGTGGATGTAGCCGAGCCTTCTAACTCTTTAGTTATTATTGGCTTTGGCGTTCTTATGGGCTCTGGTGAGACATACAAAAAATACGCGTTGTTGCGTTATACTGAGAGATTGCATTTATTGCCTGCTTGAGTTATGATATTTATTATATAAACATATACAAATATATGTACATATAGATATTATGTTATTTTGAGGTGAATTTATTATTCTAATTTTGATTCTGTTGAGTTTTCCTACAATTTATTGACCACGGAACGAATTTAAAAAATACGTATCTCCTCTTCAACGGTCAAATAAAAAAAACAAAATCAACGACATTTTTGCCGTGTACTAACGCGAGTCAACGCAAATACACAAAAAAAAAAAAGTAAACTGAAAATAAACCAGGCTCAGTGGTGTGGGTAACAATTATATTTTAGACGCGAGCTATTGTCGAAAATATTGACGACGCACAAATTAAAGTTTATTTCTTAATTTTGTACCGTATTCCTGATATTATTATGAATTGAATATAGAATTTCAAGCAGTCTTATCGTTTGCATAAATTACAGACCCAACTCGAAAATAAATACTAAATAATACTGTATAAGTCAGCAACCGTGGGGCTGAATTGTCAAGAAAATGCCACTTACAGATGCCGCTAATGCACCAATGGTAACAGTGACTCGTTACTTTGTCTCCTCTTTCTCGAGTCCTGGCGAACTTCTGCGATCACCCAGCACTCGACCACTTTGGAAGACAATTCCGAGCTATACACACGTAAGGTCCCCTGCAAGTTATTATATATATGTATATATATATATTTATTTCTTTCAGCTAGTGAATAAATAGCTTGCCTACATGCAAGCGAAACTTAACTAAATAATGCATAAAACTCAACGAACGACGCCTTCGCGCTAACCATTTGCCGCGGCATTCAAGAGGAATTCCCGGCCCCCATCTTTTCATGCCGTCCACATCCATCACAGAATACGGCGGCACCAGCAATTGGAGAAGCGGCTAAGTATTAAAAGTGTGAGTATATGAGTTAATTAATTGGTTTTATTTGCAGGAAACTGCTGTAGCTAAAGGTGCAGCCATAACCTCATCACCATTTCACCGGTGGTTGCGTCCCAGTAGAAGCAGTACCAGGATTAAACGAGCAGTCATTGCGCCACCCTCCAGCAGCGCCAGCAGAAGCAGCAACATTAAGCGCAGCAGTGGTCGTACCAGCGCACCAGTAGCAGCGAAAGAAGGAAAGAAGCGGTAAAAAGCTTGGTACAGTGGCTTACACCGGCATTTGGTGAGTGCCATAAGGTAAGGTGCAGCCACCAATATGAAAAAACCAGCACAAGCATTAGTAGTGCCAGAGGCAAAGTGCACCCGCGAAGTGCAGTGAAATAAAACAGAGCGCCGGCTGTATTGCCACTAGATCAGGCGCGTATGCTGAGTGCCGATACTAATGCCACAGGGTGAGGCATCAGTGCGAATGTAGTGAAAGCAAGTGTAGTGAAATAACGAAGAGCGCCAGCTGTATAGCCGCTAGGGCAGGCGCGAGTGCTGAGTGCTGGCACTAAGGGCCACACGGTGAGACATCAGTGCGAATTTGCTGCAACACCCAAATCAACGGAAAAACGTGCAGCAAGGCCCATACCAACGGCCCAACGCACACTATAAGCCCAACATTTGCTGCAAGACCCAAATCAACGGTCCAACGTGCTGCAAGGCCCACACCAACCGCCCAATGTTTTCTGCAAGACCCACACTAACGGCCCAATGATTTTAATAGCAAGGCTCACAGGAATAGCCTAACAATTCTGCAGCAAGGCTCATACGCAAGCAAGTACAAAAAAGGAAACAAGGTAAGGGCTTTCAAATTTACCACGTATATTCGAGTGTCTTGACTCACTTCCCTCCTTAGGCCATGCCGATGTCAACTTTTATAGACCACGAGCAATGAACAAGGACGGATGTAGTGGTGCTGTACTTACGGAAAGAATTCCCGGAAGAAATTAACCTTGGTTACTCGTGGAGAGGCGCAGCACGCCAATTCTTACGCAGTGAATCAGAGTGGAAGATGGAATACGACCGGGTTCTAAAGGAGTACATCGAGCTTAACCATATGCGTTAAACCGGATAGCATCACAACCAAAGTCCGGGTGGTGTTTAATGCGTCGTGCCCCATGTCGAATGGAGTTAGCCTTAATGATGTGCTATACCCTGGGCCTATTCTGCACGCAGATATTCAATTCAAATATGTATTTAATGCAGACATTGTTAAGATGTACAGGCAAATTCTGCTACATCCTTATAGTACTCCATTTCAGAGAATTCTTTTCAGAGAATCGCCGGATAATGAACTGAAGGAAAAACTGTGCGCCATATTTAGCAATAAGGATGCTACATCAGCTCGCCGACGATGTAAAAACTAGTCTCCCATTGTCGGCAAAGGTTTTGAAGCAACTATTGCTTGAAGTTTAGTGGGACTAGTGGTGCTTCCTTTCGATGAGACTAGGAATACTAAAAATTCTATTCTATCTTTTTGAAGAATTCGCACTTGCTTATTTGTACTTTCACGTTAGCTTGCCTTTCAAAATGTTCGTGAATATTTTAGGCATGTGTTTCTTCGTCTTTGCTGAACATGATTATATCGTCTATATAAACATAACAGATCTTCCCAATTAATTTTCTCAAACTATCGTCTAAAGTTCTTTAAAAATTGCAGGAACGTTTTTGAGACCGAATGGCAAGCGCGCGAATTCATTTTTACCGTTTTTGACTGAAAAAGCTGTTTTCTCAATGGCAGACTTTTTTTAGCGGAATCTGATGGAAACCTGTGTTTTTATTGGCGGGTTTTTTAAATTCGAGTTGTATGTCTTGTCTTTTCTCGGCGTATTTCAAGTTGGCTCTATTTGCATAATTAACACCGTTTGTCCTAATGCTTGGATCAATGTACATCGGCACCGGTTTAGATTCTGTAGGCCTAAGAGTTGGGACATGTTGTAAGTAAGGGATTGCTGTAAGTATCTTGTAAATTGGTTCGCTCTTCGTGGATATTGCGGTGTATTTAAGAATCCTTGCTATGGTCAATTGTGGTAGTCTTGCAAAATTTTAAGGTGGTTTAATGTAATTGTTGAATCCATTTTGATGATTATCATGGGTATTTCTAAATTTTTGATTCTCTAGTTTTAGGTATAACTGAAATGCTTCTGGAGGCTCTTTGGGTTCATTCATTCGTAATAATCGAGGGAGATCGCTGTTAAGACCTCTTACTAGTGTGCCTGTTTAACTTAATTTTAAATATTCAATTTCCTTTGAATGTAAAAATTTCAAATTGAAAATTGTTTCTAATTTCATAGGGGAAAGTGGGGAATCGCGAGAGAGCGCTGTGATTTGCGGATGCGTCAACGGTGGGAGATAGAAACAGCTGATATTGTGTCATCTCGGTCACAGCTCATATTTCTAGAAGCAATAATTCAGTGTACCCGTATATATCCGTTCCTGTGACCGTGACTCGAAAATCGAGTTTTCCAAAGTTTTCTCGCGCTCCTGTGTTTGCCCATGTTTTGAATGTGCTGATTCAAACTCACTCAGGTAAATATGCTATTCTTAATTGGTATCAAGAGTTTTAAGAGTGAGGCAACGAACTCTATACAAAAATTATTTAACATTTAATCCCATGGCAGAGCCATCAAATTTTAGGTTCTAGTTATTTATTATTGTTGTAATTTTATGTTGCAAAGTTGCAAAGTTTTATAGAAATTGAGCAGAAGTTACGGCTGGTCGATTTTCAAAAGGAATGGGTACCGTTTGAGGAATTGGGTAAATTAGGTACTGATTGTACACCGAAGCATTTACTACTTCTGCCACATTTGCTAGGCCAGCTTGCGAAGGAATCGCGGTAGTCTGTACGCTTAAACTTGCTAGTGAAGCACGCGTCTAGGTTGCATGCCAGCTTTCCCTAGCTTCCACTGGTAGTTAGGTTCTGGATTTGTATTTGTTGTTGTTGTTGTAACAGCATAAAACATTCCCCATCAAATTATGGGGAATGCTGCTGAAGTTGCAGTCCTTGGCCGGATATAAATCCGGGTTGTTCCGGTATCGTAGAACCGACTGTCGTGGAAACGCTGGATTCGTATTCAAACGTGCGGTTCATTTGAGTTGGCAGGAAATAATGTTTCGATGCCAATAGGCAGAGAACTTACGTGTGTCGCGATATCTTTTGTCACCGGGGTCTTATTTGTCAAGTAAGTCAGTGATCTATATATGGCCAGTGACATCCGTGATTGCATCGGGTACTACACAGTCTTGCTCGGTAAGTATTTGATGCAATAAATCTTCATTACTGTAATGTATAATCATAAATAAAACCGTGAACAGATGCCCAATCGCAAACAATTTTTTGATACATAAGTTGTATTGCATTTCCCAATACGATTTGGAGTGTATTCAATTTGAACAAAAGCAATTATTTCCCTTGATTGGTATACGGTGCATAGGATAACGAAATGTAGATACTCACGTTCGGTTTAAAGAAAGGTGTTGTTACATTTTCATACCGCTATATTTAGCAATAAGGACGTCTTTCATTGGCAGCAAAGGTCTTAAAGCAATATGTGTATGTAGATGACTTTCTCGCAGGAGCTCACGATTCGTTTAAGGATATTTCATTTCATGACATGGAGCGTACCAGAGCTGTAAATGGTAATTTTAAAGTACAGGGGTGAATTCTGAAAGCGGCGGATAAGAGCTACTATAGAGCAGGAGTTTGCAGTAACATAGCTGATATACATACATATTTATGAAGCAAGAATTTAAGATCAAAAAACAAGATTCAAAATTGCTTAATCGAGAAGCACCGATATAATAAGAGGTAGAAATTAAGAACCGAGACTTGGCCAGAACATTATCAAGGTCTGATTGGAGCTTGGGAGAACCGGTGACTGTTGTAAAAACTTTTGAATCGTCGGCATAAAGTAAGAACTTTGAATACTTGAAACAATAAGATATATCATTGATGAAGGCGACAAATAACACTGGGCCTAAAATGCTGCCCTGTGGAACGCCAGATAAGACAATAAAAATACACGAGAAAACATTATCTACTACCAGTACAAAGCTAGGGGAAGAAAGAGATGATTTCACCCAGGACAGAAAAACGGAATGAAATCCTAGATTAGCTCGTTTTGACACCAAAAGTGAGTGAGGTGTAAAAAGAATATACCTACAGACGATTATTAAAAGCAGACAGACAAAATTCCGTGAAAATCTTAAGGTTAGTGACGGTTGATCTACCAAACACAAAGCCATGCTGATTTATTGATACTAAGCTCTTAGTCGCAGAATATATTTTTTGTTTGACAATAAATTCAAACAACCTAGAAATAGTTGGCAGCTTAGAGATTGGCCGGTAGTTAGAATTATTGTTTTTGTTACCACTTTTTAATATGGGTGTAATAGAAGTAACCATCCAAGCGTTAATGAACACATAAATTCGAGCGATTTGTTAAATATTATAATAACAAGAGCGGGTAGGCAAATGCGGAAAATTGTTTTAAGAGGCTTAATGATAATCCATCTACATCCGTATGCATTGAAAATTTAATTTTCAGGGCCCCATCCTCCATATCATTGAGTGTTAAAAACAGGAAACCAAAATTAATTGGGGAGTTTACATTTGCAAAAACATTTCCATCCTCCCATGACTCAGCCTAAAAGCTTGAGCTAAAAAAAAATCCGCAAAACGATCTTCGGCCGATGCAATTACGGATGTTGCTGGGTTGGTCCTTCCCTTAGAAAAAAACGGAAGGGACGTATTTTTAAAACTTTGTCGTATCACGACACGAAAACATCTAATTTAAAGTTGATTTTCTTGTTTTGTCCTTGTGTATCTTTTTATTTGTTATGTTGTTACCTAAAGAGAGTATGTAACTGCTTTTTATATATTTGTACTTTAATTCAGTGCATAAATATGTATATATGTATGTTCCTTAAAAAAATCGCACCTCCTGTGACGTTAATTTTATTTGGGACAAGGATTTATAAGTGCCGTATCGGCAATCTCCACATTTCATCGGCGAACGGTTCACATGTGGAATAGGTTAACAGGCTGTATGCTTGTCTGATAGACGTGGAGGCCGAGTAGTGTGTAAAAATTGTAGAAATAATAGAATAGATTGGAGAAATAGAGCACCTCTACCTATTCCATATGGTATCCCAACGACTGAAATTAATCTTGGTAACGAGCACGATTAATCAAATTGCTACGAATGAAAAAACAAAGGATCTCATCAACGTTGATCTCCTTAACGTGGGGATGAGGCTCAAGTGAGGGCATGGTTGTCCCTTTTAGGAACTTTCATGTCACCACGAACTAAGGGGAGACTTCGCATGGGAATCTGTATAAGACTCAATCATATAAGGTTTCCTATTTGGAGATTAGCGTACCACCATTCACTCCTGCACCTCTTGAATAATACATCTGTGATATGAACGATAGAAAATGTAGTAAAACGGGGTAAGGTGCGGGGCGGTATAGAAAATTTAATCCGTTGTGGTCGACCAAAAATGCTAACTATGAGAGAGGAACGCAAAATACTTAAATCCAACCGTGAAAATCCACATTTATCCGCACCAAGCTTAACGACAAGCTTAAAGCAGATCTACATACCAAAGTTTCTGATGGGAAAACTGTAATATTTAGCAACGAAAGCAGATATAATATTTTTGGATCGGATGGCCGTCATATGGTTTGGCGTAAACCAAATGAAGACAGACCTGCATATAAAAAACCTCAAAGCACCTGTTAAAAACGGCGGATATTCGGAGATGGTGTGGGGGTTTGTGCCAGCTCAGGGAGTTGAAAATCTTGTTTTTATAGACAGCATAATGGATAAATGTATGTTCATATTTAAAGATATTTTACACTCCAGTGCAGGAAAAATGGTAAGAAACGGATTTTTGTTTCAGCATTACAACGACCCGAAACATACGGCTCATGGCGTTAAA
Source organism: Anomoia purmunda (assembly GCA_951828415.1). Classification (NCBI taxonomy): domain Eukaryota; kingdom Metazoa; phylum Arthropoda; class Insecta; order Diptera; family Tephritidae; genus Anomoia; species Anomoia purmunda. Next base: position 80,935,213 of record OX639997.1, on the reverse strand, counting down.
ATGTGGTTACTTTTCAACGCAAAACATTTTCCAACATCCCCTCAAATCCCACACATAAACCCTATAGAAAACACGAAATTTCATAAAAAAATAGTATCAAGGAAATTTTGCAAAAGGAATGGGAAACAATTGTTGAGCCATACTCTATTCGTTCACACGCCGTTCTTATCCCAGATGTTAGACGGTTTAGTCCCGTGTTGTGCCCGGAATCCAAATTGATTGAAAAGCCAAGTAGCAAGCTTATTGGCCTGTAAGAGCACGCTTAGGTTTTGTCCTTTCCTGATTTTGGCATCTGTTGGAAATCTTTCTCAACAACACTACGTTAAAAGCAAAACATTTGATTTTGTATGTCATCACTGTAGCCCTACCTTTAATCGCTTGCCATCAACGAATGACATATGCATGCAGAATGTAATAAAGAAGGGAAAAGAATGGAGAAAAGGGAGAATGCATTTTGTCACTGAGCAGCAACAACGAACAGATTTTCTGCGAACAACACACCAGTTTTTTTCGTATTTAAAACTAATCATCATTATTTCATCTTTTCATTATAATTGTAAAGTTTACCAAGTTTAAATAAATCACAATACAATTCGGATTATTACAACTAGTTCTATTTGATTGAACTCATTACAACATTTGGTGCCTCCTGTGAGGACTTCGGCGTGGCTGATCTGCATACTTGCTGGATGTGGAATAGATTTACCCGACCATAACCTGAAACGAGTTATTACGTATCTGCGATACAAGGGTAAGTACAAATGATATTTGGGGTGAGTTGCGGTGAAAGGTATCCTACAACTTTACAATGGAGTACGTAAACGAACAAGTTGCTCTCCTGGAATCTGTGCAGAAGGCATTACGGAATTTTAAGAAAGATGCAACTTCGCGCAAAACTGAAGCGTATTATCAAACCCGGTTGGAAATGTTGTCGTCATTGCGGGCAGAGTTCCGTGAAAACCATCGTAAAATTATGCAATCGCCAAAGGTCAAGGAGATAGTCGACTCGTATATTTCGATCGACTTTGGTGACCAATTTGAAGAGGCATATCTGGACGCTATGTCTGTCGTTAGGCAAGCCCGTATAACTGCGTTTCCCTCCACGTCACCCAATCAACTTCCCAATCCTCCGGCAAGCGCCTTAACCTCCAATGACCATCAAGGGCAAAGTAATGAAGTGCCATTGCCAGAAGTCAAAATACCGACCTTCGACGGAAACTACGTCGAATGGCCAACATTTAAAGAAATTTTTGTTGCTCGCGTGCATAACAGCGGTCGGCTAAACAATTGTCAGCGTCTACATTACTTAAAGGGTGCTTTATCAGGTGCCGCGGCACAAGATACACAGCACATCAGCCTTTTAGGTGAAAATTATAATGATGCATGGATCATGCTATGTAATCTATATAATAATAATAGAATTTTGTTCACCCATTTCATGGACGTGTTTGACAAGTTGCCTCGCGTTTCTAATGAAGACGCAACAGCTTTGCGACAATTCACTCAAACTTGTCGTTCTTGCGTCAATTCACTACAAAAATTAGGTGTTAATGTTAACTCAGAAAATCATATTTTAGTGTATTATATGTTAAAACGTTTGCCAACTGCTCTGCACCGCGAATGGGAACGAGCCATAAGCAAGAAAAGGGATATTCCCTCCTTTGATGATCTGTGCGCAGTATTAGACGATCAGTATCAAATTATGATTACTTCATCAATTCTAAAACCACAGGTCAACGCGCAAAAGGGCACCCAAGACATTCGCCGCAAAAACAATTGGGCCTCGGCAACTAGCAAAAGGGAGGTAACTTCGCTTCATCTAGTAAAAAGGGTGAATATGTGTCCAATTTGTACGAAGGGAGGACATCCAGCACGCGAATGCTCAGTTTTTCTAGGTCTTAATCTTACAGATCGCAAGGCCGCAGTTCGTAAACATAAACTTTGCTATAATTGTTTAGGCTACAACCATCACTCTTCTAAGTGTAGCAGTCGTCGAACGTGTGTGAAGTGTGGTGCCAGACATCACACCCTCATTCATGCTGATGAGCATACTGAGCAGTCAGCCTCTACTTTAATGCATTTATCTAATGAGCAGTCAGACTCTACTTCAATGCATTTATCTATAGTTAAAGGTGGCTACGCTACCGGCGACGCGGTTACTTCCAGCGTGCAAGAAAAACCATCGCCAACCAACTACAATTTTGATGTGCTACTGCCAACGGCAGTGATTATAGTCGACGATAAAGAAGGTCGACCATATCAATTTAGAGCCTTTTTGGATCAAGGATCTCAGGCGTCGTTTATTACTGAACAGGCTGTCCAGCAGCTGCGGTTATCCCGAAACAGAACCTGGATCAACATCCAAGGCATATCTGGAGTAAAGGTGGCAGAAGGACGCTCATACGTCATTATGTCAGTCGGGTCTCGGTACGATCATCGAATTAAACACACTGTCGTGGCCTATGTTCTACCTAGAGTAAGTAGGGTCATGCCTGACAAGCAACTTCCGTTTAAGATGTGGGCACATCTTACAAATCTAGAGCTAGCTGACCCAACATATCATCATTCTCAAGTCATCGACATTCTTCTAGGCAATGATGTTTACGACGATTGTATTCTGAGTGACACGCACCGTGGAGAGGATGGCAGTCCCATAGCTCAGAGAACAATTTTTGGCTATATAATATCCGGCAAATTCTCCAGGTCAAGACCAATTCAGACAGTTTCCTCACTAAGCACTCATCTCGAAATTGACAAGCTTCTAACCAAATTCTGGCATATTGACGAGTTACATAATGAACATGTTCTAAGCAACGAAGATACATGGTGCGAAGAACATTATCGCAAGACATACTCCCGCTTAGAAAATGGTAAATATGTTGTCCGTTTACCATTGTTATCTCAAATCCAACCAAACAGGGTAATAGGCGCTTCTCGAGACATTGCTTTAAAACGATTTTTTAATTTAGAGCGCAGATTAACACGTGATCCACAACTAAAGAAATGTTATAAAGAAACCATCGACGAATATTTGCAGCTAGGGCAAATGAAACTAGTTACCTCATCGGAGCCTCGAATTCCGCGTACATCGAAACATCATATCGAAATTTGGAATTGTTGTTATTTACCACATCATCCTGTCCTAAAGGAGTCATCATCGACCACCAGGGTTCGCGTTGTCTTCCATGCTTCAGCTAAAACCACAAATGGAAATTCATTAAATGATATACTTGCAACTGGCCCTACTCTTCAGACGGACCTGCCGGCAGTCTTAATCAATTGGCGCTTTGCGAAATTTGTCTTCACCGCGGATATTGAAAAAATGTTTCGCCGGATTGACGTCCACGAGAGTGATGCACAATATCAGAGAATACTGTGGCGAAATGATACGGCAGATGAGATTAAAGAATATTTTTGTTCTACGGTAATGTTTGGTACGAGTTCCGCTCCATTTACTGATAGTTACAGCGAAAATAACCATGCAACAGTTATGGTCACTAAAACTTGGTTGGGATACACCAGTGCCACGAGAAATACAAGATTCCTGGAAACGGTTTACAGAGGAATTGCCAAAAATAACCCATATTCACCTTCCACGCTGGTTAAATACAGGAGACACTAATATTGCTCGAGAGCTGCATGTGTTCTGCGATGCGTCTACGCTCGCATACTCAGCAGCAGTATATCTACGAGTGCGCAATAACGGTGGACAATGGTGTACCAGCCTACTAATGGCAAAGTGTAAGGTGGTGCCCATTAAGCCAAAAATTGCAATCCCACGCGCGGAACTATGTGGGGCGCTGCTTGCAGCAAAGCTCGTTCAGTTTCTACAGAAACACTTGCGTTTTCCTATCGAACATTCACACATATATTTTTGGACGGATTCAATGATTGTCTTAGGATGGATTCGTGGAGATCCAAAGCGTTGCAAAATTTTTGTATCTAATCGCATTCATAAAATTTTGGAAGTCTCGAAACCAAGTCAGTGGCAATATGTTGCATCAGAGGATAACCCTGCCGATTGCTCCAGTCGAGGACTGAGTACACTAAAGCTGGTACGATATCAATTGTGGTGGCATGGACCTTCTTGGCTAAGCTTGTCAATGTGCAAATGGCCAAACTACAATCTCACAGAAGAGGTCGCTACACCATCTGAAGAATGTCAAGTGAAGCGAATCGGAGTTCATTTAGGTAGTGTTGAGAAAGAATACATTTGCTCCGTCATTGAGCAATACTCATCGTATACACATCTCGTACGCGTCATCGCCTACTGCCACCGATTCATCTTCAATTGCCACCGTGCACGACGTGAGCGCCGATTTAATGCACTGACAGTAAAGGAACCAAATCTTAGCCTAGTGAGCATCCTTCGCATAATTCAACAAAATGTCTTCCCTCGAGAATGGGACGCACTTTCATTCAATAAACCTTTACCTGAAAAAAGTACTATCGCACCGCTTAATCCACTGTTTGATCAACAGGAAAGGATTATCCGTCTAGGTGGACGATTACGCGAATCACGTCTACCTGTTGCTGAAAAATATCCATATATTTTACCGCAGAAACATCATTTTTCAAATCTAAGTATAGTATCATCACATTTGAGTACTCTGCACGGTGGGGTGTCAGCTACGCTGCACTACATCCGTAAACGTTTTTGGATTATAAATGATCGCAATGCAGTTCGAACGGCCATCCATCGTTGTGTGACTTGTTATCGCTACAACCCAAAACCTGCACAGCAGCTTATGGGAAATCTACCAGCCCCACGAGTTTGCCCGTCTAGGCCGTTTTCCTCAACTGGAGTGGATTATGCAGGCCCAATACACATTCTGCCATCACGGGGCAGAGGCCGAATTTCAATAAAGGGGTATGTAGCACTTTTCATTTGCCTCGTCACCAAGGCAATACATTTAGAACCAGTTGGAGATCTTTCCGCAGCATAATTTATCGGAGCTCTTAAACGATTTATCAAGGGCAGAGGAGTTTGTAAAAATGTTTATAGCGACTGTGGGACTAATTTTGTCGGCGCCAATCAAAAACTCCAAGCTGATCGGAATGCATACGAAAATTATATACAGAACCAGAGTGTACCCTTTCTTCTAGAACAACAGATACAGTGGCACTTCATCCCTCCATCGGCGCCTCATTTTGGAGGACTTTGGGAGGCCGGAATTAAATCGATGAAATACCACTTAAAGCGATCGATAGGTGAACGAAGATGAACCTTTGAAGAATTGTGCACTGTTTTGGCGCAGGTGGAATCCTGCCTTAATTCAAGGCCGTTGTGTCCGATGTCGAATGATCCTGACGACTTAACAGTACTTACTCCGGGCCACTTTTTAATCGGCGATGCGTTACTTGCTCCCCCGGTCACGGAAATTGGCAAAGATAGTCTCATCGACCGCTGGAAAAACTGCCAATATTTAACGCAACAGTTTTGGCGTCAGTGGCGAAAGGAGTACTTGTCTCTATTACAAAGGCGCCCTAAGTGGTTGCAATCAAAGACAAATTTACGAATCAATGACGTGGTCTTGATAAAGGACGAACGAGTTCCGAGCAACACGTGGCCACTCGGACGCATAATCAACACATATCAAGGGGATGATCAACTAGTACGAGTCGTGGACTTAAAAACGCAAAATGGAATATTAAAGCGCCCAATAACTAAGATATGTCCACTGCCCATCGCGGACAATTGGCATGATCCAACCCCGCAACCCACTTCTTAATATCATTTGTGCCAGCCTTTGTTCTCGTTTCAGTTTTATCGTGGTCGAGGCTTAAAGCATGATAGTGCCGTATCCAGGCATATCATCGGAGGGGAGGAATGTTGGAAATCTTTCTAAACAACACTACGTTAAAAGCAAAACATTTGATTTTGTATGTCATCACTGTAGCCCTACCTTTAATCGCTTGCCATCAATGAATGACATATGCATGCAGAATGTAATAAAGAAGGGAAAAGAATGGAGAAAAGGGAGAATGCATTTTGTCACTGAGTAGCAACAACGAACAGATTTTCTGCGAACAACACACCAGTTTTTTTCGTATTTAAAACTAATCATCATTATTTCATCTTTTCATTATAATTGTAAAGTTTACCAAGTTTAAATAAATCACAATACAATTCGGATTATTACAACTAGTTCTATTTGATTGAACTCATTACAACAGCATCATTGCTTTAATCGACTTCTTCCAATGCCTTGGAACAACGTAGAAGTTCTTTGATCATCTGTGGGGTTAGTGCATGATCCCGGTGATTTCTTTAAGTTCAGTTGGTTTTTGATGAGCAGGAATTAACAGATACGTTTGAAAACATGTTAACTGAAATGCGTATTTTAGACGAAGTGCCAAAACGTTAGCTTTTTCTTCATCACTACGGACAAATTTCCCATTTCCCTTAAGAGATCACTCTTAAAGACGTGTCGACTTTCTTTGGTGGCTGTATGCAAGTATCTGCTTTCCATATAGAAAATTTTAATGTATTTGGCATGTAATGTCTTTGGCATGAGCGAGCTGTCGGCTTGTTTTCAATTGCCGACTGGTCTGGTAAGCAGCAGCTGTTGTATCTGAATGTAGAGCCCGGTCGGATTCTTCAATTTTATTATTTCCTCCTTATACTTGGATTACGTTCAATCTGTTGTTGTTTTTTTCCTTGCTGTAGTACCCGGTAGGAAAAAAAGACAGGAGAATGGTCTGAAGCTACACGAGAATGTTCTGTTACGGCAAAAGCTTTAAGATCGGGGGCCTTGTAGGGTATTTTGGCCAGTAAGTGGATGTTTCCGGTTATGCATAGATTTACTGATATGGAAAAACGTGAAGGGCAGCATACTGCGAACAAATTTATATTGGCCGAAGTCGTAAGCATGCTTATAGAAGTGGCTTGCAAGTAATTCGTAGCAAAGGGTGGACGAATATTGTATTTTATTCGTGTTCTAATTAGAACTGCTGTCCCGCAACGCGCTTTGCCATCCGGATGATTTGGTGTATAGATGTTAAAACCTCAAGAGCTCTGGTCGGTGCTGAGAAATGTCGTTGGCATTCCATAGACATATTTTTAGCAGTGGCGTTCATTTCATCTTTTTGTCAGTAAGCTATTGGATGAGTTGATTTTGATTTTTGATTCATAAGCTCTTGCATCTTTGATTGCATAAAAGGCATGAAATGCATCATGTTTTGTTGCAAGGTGATGACTAATGTCGCGATACTATTGAAAGTGTTTAAGGATTAGCAGTTGTAGTTGATTGGAGAACAGGTAGCTAAAGTCCGGTCTTGACTGCATCAGTAAATGAAACGCTGCAAGCAAGTTAAACATGAGACATGGTGGTGGATGGGATTTGAGATGATAAATATGTTGGTTGTCCACGAATTGCTGTTTTGAACAAGTCGCTGTTTTAATTCCTTGTATACAGGACATTCCCTATACATATATAGTAAGCTGTGTGGTTGCCCCCACAAATGTTGAATTTTTCTTATTCATATTGCACGATTCTATCACATGAAGATCTCCGCAAGTCACGCAAACGCCACGTAGGGTACAATATGTATTGGTGTGCCCAAATTCTTGGCAGTTATGTTAGGAGGAACGAAACAAGATGTAGCTTCTTTAATAAAGAGACGAAATATCGAACGGCTTAAGAAGAATATGCACTTTAAAGTACTTAGAATCTCTGTATGTTCTGGAGTTGAATTTTGAACTTTTCTAGTTTCTTACCTTGACATTTATTATTTTATTCCTTATAAGTGACTGCAGAAAAACGCAAACTAAACGTACCAGGCGAGATTGCATATACTTGTCTTTAACAGTTTCACATGTGGATATGCAATTGCTAATATATAAATGGATAAACTCTGTAGGCAAGTCCACTGAAGTGGTAAGTCTGAAAAAAAAAAAAATAATTAATAATACAGATTGCAATGTGCAATTGTATGGAAACTCAAACCAACTCGAACTTTGTTAACATTTCCTGAAAGCAAACCTATCAAGTACTAAAATATGTATGTGATTGATTTGCAAAAGTTACCTTGAGTTTTTTCTATGACTTGCTAAAGTTTTCAAGTCGCGGCCGTAGTTGTTTTCACGAAAAATAGAAATAAATGTTAAAATAAATATATGCCTGAGCGAAATGAAGATAAGACATAGGTATAAATTTAAAAAAATTAACGGGAACTAATTTCCTAGAGCGTTTTAACCCATTAGCTTCTACCTAAAAGTGTCGTTTTGACCCTTATTTCAAGAAGCTTTTTAAGAAACATATTGTTCTAGCAAATTATTCTTCCAAAAATTCCATAAGAGTTCTCCGCAGGCAAAATCTTTATATAAATAACGTAAAAATCAACAGAAAATAAATATCAAATATGAATGCCCCCTTGAAACTTTTGCAAATCCATCAAGTGTTTTATTGATGGATGACTAACATAAAAAAGATTGACAAAGTCCGGGCTGGTTTCGGGTTTCCACAGTAATACTACATTTCTAGAACATAAAATAACTATACTTCTAGTTCCTTAACTAATTTAGTAACTTAAACCAACTTAAATTAATTTGATTAAAACATGCGTACGTAAATAAGCAGTAAATAAATCCGCAAAAACTTGTGATTCTTGTATTGAGCTATCGAGGCAAAGTGAAAAAATTAAAAGCCCAAAATATAGAGATCTTTGTGCGACTAAAGGGCTTTAACTCTTTTTAAACGCCGTCTGACTTTATGAAAAATTTTATTTTTTGGATATTTTTCAAAATTATGTACTTTTTATATTTTTCAGAGGTTATTTTGGGAAATGTGAACAGAACCATGTTATTAAACAATATTTCCTCAGTTTATGTCTATGTTTGCAACCATGCATCTTCAAAGCTTCTCCATATTTATATTATAAATCGAAAAGCGGGGCATTCCAGCAGCGAAAGACCATATTTTTTTATAACATTTTCCAATGGGGCACTATGAAAGAACTAAATATTGGCACTTTCCAACGAACTTTTAGGATATTTTGCAGTTTTCGAACTACTACTGAATTTAATAGAATATAAATTCAATAAAAAATAAAACCGAGTTAATATGGAATAAAAAATGTAAGATCAACATTCTTCTTCTTCTTAATTTATTATTTATTATTATTTATTCAATAATAATCTAGAAAATGTACATTTTCTTACAGACTATACAGAGACAAATTCAACATATAATTATTTAACAATTTCATTTAAAAGGGATTTAAATCTCGGTTTTGACATAGAGAAATCAATATCAGACGAGTATGACAGAAAATTAAATTGCTTTAATGCTCTAAATATACATAGGTGAGTTAGAAGCATATACTATTCTAACGCGATTTAGAAAAAAAATTTCATGATTGCGCAGGTCTCTTGTGGGGATATTGAAGTAGATGCATTCAAGCAGAAATGGAGAATCGATCGCCCCTTGTAAAATATCATATACAAAAGTAAGCGAAAGAATAGTCCTTCGGCTATTTAGAGATTTAAGATCAATTAATTGACATCTGGCAGTATACGAAGGAATCGGATCAACAAACTGAATTGAGCGGAGGGCAAAACGTATAAAGGTTTTTTGTATACGCTCAATCCTTTTGATATGGGAATTGTGGTATGGTCTCCAAATAAAGACAGCAAATTCTAGTTTAGAGCGGACGAGAGATGTAAATAGTAGTTTCAGAGTGTACGGATCAGTAAATTCGGAGCTGAAACGGCGTAAAATAGCTAGTAAAGAATAGGACTTAGCTATAGTATAGTTTATATGGCTATTAAAAAGAAATTCAGATTCGAAAACCACTCCAAGATCGGAAATTTCACTTCGAGTGCTTAGGCATGAGCCAGAAATATAGTAAGAAGTGACTATCGGGGAACGAGATTTGGAAAATGTGATATGGAAGCACTTTTTTAAGTTTAGCTGTAGATGATTATTGAGACACCAAACAGCAACATTATTTAGATCTGATTGAAGCTTGGCAGAATCAAGCTGATTTGAAATAGTAGTGAAAATTTTCAAATCATCGGCATATAAAAGATATCCAGAGTGTTTAAAGCAATTAGATATGTCATTAATGAATATCACAAAGAGAAGGGGACCTAAGACGCTACCCTGAGGAACTCCAGAGGTCGCAGTAAAAGAATGAGACGAGATATTATCCATTGCGACAACACATTTGCGTGCCGAAAGGTAAGACTTTACCCACTTCAGAAAAGTAGAGTGAAACCCTAAACTGTATAATTTTGAAATTAGAAGCGAATGACTAACTTTGTCAAAAGCTTTAGCGAAGTCCGTATAGACAGTATCCACTTGCAGACGATTATTGAAAGCGGACAGACAAAATTCAGAGAAAACAGCGAGATTTGTAACAGTTGATCGGCCAGTCATAAAGCCATGTTGGTTATCTGAGATCAGCCGCTTAGTTGCAAAGTACATCTTTTGCTTGACAATGTACTCAAATAACTTAGATACTGTAGACAACTTTGATATGGGTCTGTAGTTGGCAATATTGCTCTTATTACCACTTTTGAGTATAGGTGTTATGAAGGGAACCTTCCACGCATCGATAAATTCACCACTTTCAAGGGATTTATTGAGCATTAGTAAAAGAGGGTACGCAAAAGCGGGACAGTTTTTGAAAAGATATGGGGACAAACCATCAATATCTGACTGCATTGAGGATTTTAAATTAAGAATGCCATCACTCACGTCATCGAGCGTAATGGAGAGTGATCCAAAATCTATTGGGGCATTCACAATTAGACAACTGTCGTCTATAGAATCTAATTCAGGCTCAAAGTTAGAGCTAAAGAAGTCAGCAAACAGATTTACCGCATCTACAGAGGAATTCGCACGTGCTCCATTATAAAAAACACCAGACGGAATGCTTGAGCACCCTTTTTTTGATTTAACGTACCGCCAAAAAGCCTTCGGATTCGACTTAATTTCCTGTTCAAATTTCTGAACATAATTTCTATGAAGGATTTTACTCAAGGATTTAAACTCACTTGAATAGTTCAAATACATTTCCTTATGTGATGAAGAATTGGAGACTTTAAATTTTTTGTAGAACTTATTTCTTAAATTTTTTAGTTTCTTTAATTCCTTAGTGTACCAGGGAATTCTATAAAAACTCTTAAATCTTGGCGGAATTATTCTAAAACAAATTTCATTTACTCTGGACTTAAAAGTATCAAAGCATAGATCTACATTGACTCCGGAAAAAATCGAGTCCCAGTTCAATAAAGAAACCTCATAATTAATGGCATTAAAATCGCAATTATTGTTAAAACAAAAACTAGTGGATTGATTATTCACCAAAGTATTTTTAAATTCATAGAATTGCAGTTGAAGAATAAGAGGAATATGGTGAAGACCAGAACACGACAAGGGATCAAGGCATTCATGTAAAGAAAAATGCATATTATCATTTAAGAAAATGAGATCTAAGATTCTAAAAAGCTTATTTTTAAAACAATTTATCTGACTAAGATTGATACTCGAAAGATTGTCAACCACATACGATTCAGAAAAAGTATGGATGTTTATGGGATATAAAGCAGCGCAATCAGACGAATTTGCCCATTCGACATTACTCAGATTGAAATCCCCTAGAATACAAAAGTTACTATTTGTGTACTTATATGCTAGAGATAGAACATTATCAATGTGCGCCTTATATAGAGCATCCGAGCCAGAGGGAGGAATATATGACGCACAAATGGCAAGTTGAGAGGTGCCATACACGGACAAACACAGTTGGTCAAGAAGCAAGTCATCATTCTCCAGTGGCAGACGGGACGAGCGAAATTTTTTCAAAACTGCAATTAAAACTCCACCACCTCTAGATAGTCCAGTGCTGAGGGGATCGCGATCTTTTCGAAACACATTGTAGAGGTTCCTGTCGAAAAATTCACTGTCACAGAAGTCTGCAGTAAGCCAACTCTCAGTAGCACAAAGATGTCGTAGTCCATATGTGAGCTTAAGTCGAAGAGTATTTTCGATTTGGTTCTTGAACCAGATACATTCTGGAAGTAGATGCGAAGCTGTTTTGTTTGAACTTCATCCCAGGTGGAGAGACTCATGGATGGAGTTGAATTACGTCGCCTTTGGGAAAAAACCTAAAGGGACGAACTTTGACGTTGGCTGGCCATATATCCGCAGCCAGAACCTTTTCGTAGCACCAATCAGACACACCTAGCTTAAAATTGATTTTTTTAAGACTAGCAATCGGGATATTCTTCTTTACCAGCATAAAGCACTCTAAGAACTTTTTGTCAATAGTTGGATGTTTAGAAACGTAATCCAATATATCTTCATTAGTCACGTTATTCGTAAATGAAGAGAGATGCAGCCATTTAATTTTTGATACTACACTTAACTCATTATTATTACTAGTTCCCATAACTAATGGCAGTTTTAATGTCCTACGATTGGCTGCAATTGAATCACGAGGAGGTCGTTTTTGCATATTTAATTTATTGCTGGGTTTGTCAGCAGTTGCAGAAGTAGAAGCGGAAGCAGCAGCGGCGGCATATGATTTTGTGTTTGTATCACTCGGGTCAACTGAGCGAGCTACGGTAGCACTAGAAGCTGGAATGGGAGTCAAAACATCAACAGCAGCCGATGAAGCCTTGAGCGAACCAGTAGCGTAATTTTCTCGCTCAGTTGGGCGTGGTAATATTGCTGGAGTTGGGTGAGCGCAAGCCGAACTCTCACCATCAGCGACAGAAAGTATGTGGTCAATAATAGGCGTAGGAAAATCAGCATCAATAGCAGCGGCTGTAGCTGTATGCGACCCAACAGCGGAGTTATCATGCCAAGTTGGGTAGGCAGATAATACGGAGGTCGAGTGAGCGCAAGCATTACTCTTTTCAGCAACAGCATTAGGTGTTGGCGGCGGAACATTATTATCAGATGCAGCTGGAGTAGCTTTGAGAGGAACAGTAGCCGAATTACATTGCTCGTTTGAACAATCCGCGACATCAGAAGTTAGAGCGCGCGTAGATGAATTTACAAAAGCACGATCATTGTTTTCACACACACATTTATGCACAGAGCCATGAAGTTCTCTAACCTCCGCTGTGAGCAATGCCACGGCAGAGGTAATTTCTTCAGTTTGAAGTTTATGCAAAGATTTAATTTCGAGCCGCAGCTCTTCAGTTTTTCCAACCAGAAATTGTTTATCAGATTGAAGAGCACTTATTGAGGCAGATGCATGAGCAAGCTCAGATTTAAGAGCTGCGATTTCGTGAAGAATCGAAAGAAGAGTCGAATTGTTTACATTACCAGCATCGCATACTTGTTGATTTGTCAATAGTTTAGACAAGTGTTGTTGCGAAGTGGTGTTAGCACTGGAATTCGTATGCGAGGAAATTGACGGATTAGTTGATGCGAGACACTACACAATTATTGCAGCAATACTTATTGCCTGAGCTAAGCAGATATTCCAAATCAGCTGGTAAAACACCAACACAGACCATATGGAAGAGGTCGTTGCACTTAGCACACTGCACTTTTTCATGGCTACAATCGACCTTTTGTCCACACACACACGGCATTTTAAACAGACGTATGGCAAAAATTTGCGTTTTCAAGCGTGACAATATTATCCAAAAAAATAGATAAAAATTATTTACGAGTATGAAGAGTCAATTGCTCTAACTTAGACATTATTAAATTTAGTTAAAACCCAATCACTATAGACAGCGGAAAATCTTAAGACCCTGGAGCGCAGTAAAATCACACAGCACAGCAGATTAGCGCCAGTCGCTTCAGCTAGATATTCCATGCGTAGCTATGTCCATCTCCACCTGGTATTTTCAACCTAGTGGAGGTTTTCCTCTTTCTCAGCCATAATCGGGTACCGCGTTTATTTGTGGTGGGTTAGAAATTACGCCAGGTGGTGTCGTGCTCTCTAGAATGGGTATGGAGTTGAACGAGAGCCGAACCAAATACATTTTGTCAGCAAGTATATAAACAGTCAGCCCATTCACGTCGGGGTTCCCTTTCCACTGTTGACAGTTACAATTTTGACAAAGTAGAGCACTCTGTTTATCTTGGTATTACGCTGAAGCATGAGCGCTGGCAGCATGGGATGAGATGGCCCGTGGAGTGTTCGATAGAGAGATTCTCTAAAAGATTTTTTGACTTCTCCGTGTTGGCGACGTCGAATACAGAATATGGAACGATGAGCTTTACCGCGACATATATGTAGTCCAACGAATTAAAATGCAGCTCCTACATTGGCCGGGACATGCCGTGCGAATGGACGAAAATGCTCCAGTCCTGAAAGTGTTCAACGCGGTACCAGTTAGTGGCGATTAGCACGAAAAATGAACGACTGGCGCAATACATTGAACTCGGCCAAAATCGCTTAGGCGGTTATAGCGCCAATTGAGAAAGTAAGCAACATTGGACAACATTACTTATATCGGTGTTGTGAAAACCACGATAGTACATTGCTTCTAGAAATCATTCCATTGTTTTGAATTTTATTTGTATGAACTGGGAACACTTAAAATGAATTGACTCCTATATTTGTTAAAATTAAAAATTTTAATTCTGTGAGCGGTGGAATCATTTTTTGTCTTTTATTTTTTGTGGAATAGCGACGAATAACTCTCCGGCCGAGGAATACATATTTGTTCCAATCGTTTCTCTAGGGAAGTGAATTGACATTCGGAGTGTTAAAATATTGGAAATAATTTTGTTTTGTGATTATGTTCTATAGACGATAATGAAGAAAAGAAAAAGTGGCGAGTACATGTGGATGCAACGGGCCCATGACCATTGAAACTTCGCAAGGATGTACACTAAATGGCAAGCACGCTTCTACGATTATTGTTGTTGTTATTTCTATGCTATTTTAAGGTATCAACAATTTTTTTAGCAAATTTTTCGCGACCTCTAGTCTGCAGAATTCTTTAAATAAATGAAGCAGTATTTCCAGAAATTTTTAACATGGTACCCGCAAGTGTGAATGAATATTGATGGCAGACTTGCAAACCCCATCTTTCAGAACCAGACGGAATACGTGCCCTATTCACCCTATTCGGAGAGATTAGCTATTCTCCGATATAACTTTTCCGACATTTTTATTCCCTTTTAAACAAAGAAATTGAGGAAAGTATTGAACTAACGTGAAAATGAAGTAGCACTTGACCTGCCCCTTGGTCATATGCTATATTTTGTTTTGAAAATTTTAGGAGTGGTAGAAAAAATTCAAAAAGTGAAATAACTAATTTATTTAGTTAAAATAATATAATAGAATATGTTAATATATAAAAAAAATTAATAAAAACAACGTTTACTAACTCGATGTGGTTAGAGAAGAAAAATTTAGAGGCCAGTGCGACAAAATATAAAAAACTTTCACAATTAATTTTAGTGTGCTTATATAGAATTTTATATTTAGATATTTTTAAAGTCAAAGGCCGCCTCAATTTCGAAAAGGAGGTAAAAAAACAGCGTCCATCTCAGCCATAATAGACAGAAGCAAAGGAAATATTTTGAGAAAAAACCTTTCTCACCAGCACTGGAATAGTTGCTTTTTATTTTTATTAGTTTATTTAATTTTTAATTTTACTAGTGGATTTTTGATGTTTTAAGTTTTTATTTTTAGTTTCAATTTTTACACTTATTGTTCCTTTTTCAATTAATTTTTGCCAATGAATAAGTCCCTAGTTTTTAGGTTTTAAATGAAAATTTATAAAATTAATTTTAATATTTAAAATTTTTGCTATCGAAGTGCATTGAAAAAGTATAAATGTTTTCTTAAATCAAGATCTCATATTATTAGTATGAATTCTCTTTGTGCAATTGAAACTTGTAAATGTTTCACTCTAAATGTGATGTTTTAACTTTAACTGAAAAAGAAATCCAAGATTTTGTACAACTGAAACGTTTAAATGTTTCACTACATGTGATATTTCAGCGTGAAATGGCGAAGTTGTAGCTTTATACTCAGAACTTTAAATATATTATAAACCTAGTGTTTTTTAAGTTTATTAATATTCGACAATGGAAAAAATAAGATTTTCCAACTTACATTTTTCCATATCTTATTAAAATGTGATTTTATTAATATATTTATGTGATAAAAAGTAACCATGATGTCTACATTTGTTTGAAATGATAGCATACCTTTTGCATATACTTAAAATACAGGGTTTAAATAAAAATAATAAAATGTATATTTTTATTTGTTTTCATGTTTATTTGGGTATTTTACTGGTTATTCTACTCGATAGCTTATCGACTTTCCAGAGGTTAGATTAGCCGCCAGAAAAATCACTAATTAACCAGATATTTTCCCAGTAGATTGACCACTAAATTCACTTCCACATCCTCAACTAAATTACTTGTATGAGCGAGCAAACGTGTGTGCAAGAAAGAGATGCATAGTAGCGAAATGGTCATTTGGCACCAGGCGTCCATACAAACCTAATCGCTAATATGACCATTAGTATGAGTTAATTTGGCCGCTAATATAACCGTTAGTTGTGGCTTAGACTTCTTGCAGGGTAGATGACAATCTGCGTTTATCGATTGTCGATAGTTCTAATTTTTACACATATTCAAAATAATCGGTTCACAAAAAATGCAGTAATAAGAATTTTGAACGGTTAATTTCAACGTTACTTTTACGATAACCACATTGTTTTAATTTTAAAAGCGCAATAATGCTGTTGACAAAGAATTGAGAAAGTATATTGCGTGCTATCGATGAACACATTTTCATTGAGGTTTATTGCGCATATCTAGCTGAACATACCATCAGCTGATTGTCTCTAGTGCTCTTCCCCAAAGTCCTTGGTGAAATTTTTTGAGACTGTTGCTTACTGAATACCGAAATCGTCAATCGTCTCAAGTCACAAAAATGTCTTTCATTTAAAGTTTCAAATTTAGGGATAAGGCTGAGCAATAGAATCCAACATTATTGTCCCCTAATCCGTAAATATTGTTATTCCGCCTTATTCCGAATTATTCGGACTATCAACATGGCCGTTAGCGAACATTTATGCCCTAACGGTTTACAACTCAACTCAACTCTTTAGTTGTTATTATTAAGTAGTAACTGCAAATTGATTGGAGCATAGTTTTAGGCGCAGTATTTAAGCAACCTCAAGTGGGAAAAGTTTACACGTACATATGTATGTACATATATCGCTGCATGCTGTTCGTCAACAAGAATCTATAGTGGAAGAAACCAATTCTTTAATAAACGGGATAATAAACAACATATTGCATTAGTTGCAATAAAATGTTACATTATTGAAATCAAGAGCATTGCTCTTAAAAAGTGATAACAAAAGTTGGTAATTCATTATTATACATCTATAATAACAATAATTTGGCGCTTAACCCCATATAAATAGATTGATATTTGACCGAGCTTCTCCTATAATTTGTAGTGTGCGGCAAATGATTTTTGTAAGAAATCGGTTCATGGCAGAAATACCTGTCTGCCGAGGGGCGACCGCTAATAAACAAAACTTTTTGGCGTAGAATACGTCTTACCTTACAGTATGGGCACCAATGTCAGGTTTTTATTGTTGTAATCCCTATTTCTTTAATTATAAGGAAACGGCTCGATTAATTTTTTTTTTTTTTTTCTGTAGTCAAATGAAGATGTTAGCTTTCGTTTGACATACATTTCATGTTGGTTGATATCTTCCTAATATTTAAATTTCTCAAATGAAAATTGTATAAACACATGCACACAAATATGTGTGTGGTGTTTGGTTGAGTGTTTGCTGTTGGGCGATTTAAATGTACTCGTGCAGCCCTTTCTTTGCATTGCATAATTTTAGGCGGGCAAGTTAAAGTAGAGTAAAAGAAGAGAAAATGCTGCCAAGCACTGCAAAAAAAATAATAAAATTGATTCGCGTATGTTATTTATCATTTATCTTTACTATTGATAACAGCCATTGACTTCGTTTTTGCGAGAAATTTAATTGATAATTTAAAAACATTTTTATCCTATTTTTCCTATCATAAGCTTATGTATGTATATCATCCAAAGTAACTATCAAATAAAGAAATTCATTTGCTTGCATTATTTATCATTTATTGTTACATATGTTTTCTGTCTTATCGGATGGCGTATTCTACGTTAAACTTAATGGCCGTGTCTCTGACGCAGCCTGCTTCTTTTTTAATAATCTTTGATATTATTTGCATGTTCCCGAGACCCACCGCAAACACGGCTACGGCGATCGATATTATACATTTATACATATTAAAAACTCTCTAACACTAAAAATAGTCACAGGGAAAATTCCAAAATATTTACACTAACTAAAAAAAATTTATTAAATATCAAAAAAGTTAACTTCGACACCAATTTTGCCTCACGTTCACGGCACTGATTTTGTAAATAACGCATATTCACGGTTGGAAATTTTCTTGTGAAGAAATTTAGATAATATACTTATATGCATATGTGCAAAAGTAAACGTACAAAAGTATCTCTATTCATGCTTTTAAAATAACATTAGTTCAGGGCACGACCAACTTTGCGAAAATTCTGCCAGATACAGATAAAACCCTTTCTATAGTTGCAGAGCTACATCGTCACGTTTGGTTTTTTTATTTCAAATAAAAACAATAGTTTCAAAAATATCGTGATTTACACAAAAATCAAGTTCACGCACGTAAAAATATCAGTCACCCTCGCTCACGCAATTCACGTAATTTTATTCTTGTTAAGTTATCCCGTAAGAAATTGTGACAACTCGGGCCACGTAAAAAATCACCAAATCATCAAAACATCATCTTTCTGAAAACATCATTACAAAGCTTTTAAAGACATTTTTTTTATAAAAAAAATTACAAACTCTTTACGAAATGGACTGCAAATCTGCATGCTCAACAACCTTTTAAAAGTCCTGATTGAAAAGTTGGAAAATCGCATTACAATTTTTTGAAATTTGATGAATTTCGTAAAAAGTTTGAAATTTTTATTTATATCGTTTATGTTACATATCGAATTTTGTTGCCTATGATAATAACAATACTGTATATTGCAAACAAACTTCGAAAATGTAATGCTTACAATTAATTTAGGTTAACATCGAAGAAAATCCAGAATATTAATTAAATAAGAGTAAACAATAAAGTAAGTTGATAAAAACGTAGCAAAGGTATCTGTATTTTCACTTTGCATTATTTTATTATTGAGCTCTTTATCCCACTTCATAATTATAACGCCACCACTTATTTACAAGTTTTGGCAACAAATTTTCGTCAAAAGTGTTAACCTTTTAATTTGAAGTTTGTTGTATGAAGTTTTTTAGCCGGCTTAATTTCAGAATAATAAGGTGCTTGTCTGTGATAGCTAAAAATTAACGTTGATTTTGACATTTCACGGATTTCATTTTTCGCGGACGGTCTGCAAAATTTCGACGTCTCTTACAACTAGATATGAGAATATCACAAAAGAAAAGGGACAGAAGAAAAAATGAATTCAAAAGAAAATAGTTCATCGCAATCGCGCTCATAGCAGACTCAAAGTAATCATGTAATATTATGTTACCTCTATTCAATGCAGGCTTAACTAATTCGGGGAATTTGTTACAACGTCTTATAGCGTGGATAAAAAACAATCTTGACGAGGTCAAGTATGTGTATTTCGAAACTACCAGCTTGCAATTTAAGTCTCTTAGATTTTTGTAGATTTACTTTATCGAATAAATACATTGAAGATTTCCATTCTAGTAATTTATGCATAAATATACAATTTCTGACCGCAATGTAATTCATAATTCTATATCATAAAATCTTATTTTTCCACGAGGGTATACTTTTTTAGACCATACACATAACAGGTAACATTATTGAAAGGAACATTAATTTTTATGATGTCATGATTATTGTATACAAGTTCAGAGTACGGAATCAGGCACCAGTTGTCTAGCTAACTTGCACCAAGTTACCAATGGCGCTACTACTACTAACAACACTATTAACACGATCGGAACCTATCAGATTATAGTTAGTGACATAGCCTACATTTTGAATCTTGTTTGTAAACATTACTGCCAATGAGCAGGTGGAGAACACACGAAAATATTGAACAATAGAAGACCTACCACATATCTCTGGGCCACCAACCAAGGCAGCTTTAAAACTACTTGCATACCTATTTACCTAATTGGCGCTATAACCGCTTACGCGATTTTGGGCGAGTTCAACAAATTGCGCTAGTCACTCCTTCTTCCTGCTAAATGGCGCCAATTGGAAATACTAAGTGACGCGAAGTACTTTTCCACTTGCTCATTCCAACACAGAGGAGGCCGTCCTCGTCCTCTACCACCACTAGCTGCTACCGCGTTGAATACTTTCAGGGTTGTACCATTTTCTTTCGTTCGCACGACATATCCCAGCCAACGTATCCGCTGTATTTTAATTCGCTGGACTATGTCTATGTTGCGGTAAAGCTCATACAGCTCAGCGTTCCATCGTCTGCAGTATTCGCCGTCGCAAAGACGTAGAGCTCTATAAATCTTCCGCAGAATCTTTCCCTCGAATACTCCAAGGGCCGTCTCATCCGATGCTGACAACGTCTACAAGTCACCGCCAAACACTACCACGAGCATGATGAGAGACTTATAGAGTGCTACTTTGGTTCGTCAAGAGCGGGCTTTACTACGCAGTTGCCTCCTCAGCCCAAAGGTCCGCTTGTTGGCAAGAGATTCTACGTTAGGTTTCTAGGCTAATATTATTGAAGGTGTTAATGCTGGTTCCCAGATAAACAAAGTTCTCCACTTTTTCAAAATTGTAATTGTTAAAAGTGATGCGGGAGCCCCAACGCGAGTGCTCTTCTGACTATTTATTTGATGACAGGAGGTACTTAGTTTTGCCCTCGTTAACCTCCAGACCCATAATTTTAGATTATTTATCTATTTTAGAAAAGGCAGAAGGAACGGCACATTTGATGAGGCCGATGATATTGATATCATCAGCTTATACCAGAAGTTGCACGCTCTTATAAAAAATGGTGCCTGAACGGGTCAATTCTGCAGCTCGAATTATCTTTTCCAACATCACGTTAAAGAAATCGCCCGAAAAATCGTTGGGTTTCAAACGGCGTAGAGACGTTCTCTCTGACCATATTTTGCAAATGAGTTGTTGAATACACTTTACCAGCCCTTCGTCGTCGCACTTGAATAGCACCAGCACTAGCGGCTTTATTCTTCTTAAGGCGCGCTATTAAGGTTCGAGTGCCGTGCAGGTCGGGTAACGGTACTTCGACTCCGTCTTCATTGATTCGAGGTTCGGGTTCATCATCTTCGATTTTTACCGTGCCACTATCATTAAGGAGCATGAAGAAGTGGTCCCTCCACAGTTTGAGCGTAAGTAAATAAAACAAGATTAATTTATTATAATAATCTTTTATTTCCCTTGCTATGCAAGGGCAGCGGTTAATGCCGAGCGAGTTACTATGACTAAATATTGCGCCTGAATGCCTAACTCCCTAACGTGGACTGCCGTGTGACTCTTAATTGCTGACCTGGCGATTCCCCCGATTCTACCGGTTCGATATGGTCTGCTGTAATAGTCTGACAGGATGCTAGTCGTTGGCTTAACAAATTCAAAACACAAGAGCTATTTTAATTTGATACTTGACAAAATACAGTTGATAATGGGTTTTTACAATTCACAAGTTGCTAATATTTGCTGTTACATTTGGACACTATTCTAGTCTCTATCATAATTGACTTAAAATTCTCTATAACCGGTTTAACTCTAATCTTCTTACAATTTTGTTCTACTATTGAGTATTTGATTATGAAATAAATGTTGTCATAGTATTGCAAAATCTTAAATTTTGAGACTGTTAGTAAATCGCTTATGGTAATATTTGTAGAGTGATCGGTTGTTAGTAAATTTTTAACCTCATCTATATAGTGACGGGATAAAGAGCTGATTCTAGTTCGTCTATTAAGGCTCTGTTTCTTGCTGATATCAGGTCAAAAAGGTGTACAGTATCAAGCTCATGTTTTTTTGCTGAGCTAACTAATTGGTTTACGGTGTCGGTTAACTGGTTAATTTTAACTTGGAGTTGGCTATTAATGTAAATCTGTTGCTCATTTGCTTCAATCAAGGATTCTGTCCGTATTTGAAGTTGGTTAAAGTCATCAAAATCGGGAGTTCCAGCTACGTATTTGAGAGCGGTGCCAAGGACGTTTATGCTACGGGAATGTCGATGGTGAATCCTTCCTGAATCTATTAGCCGTAATATGCGGCCCAGGTCCAGTTGAACTGTTTTCCTAATATGAGACTGTGGAAAATTCTCAAGATCGTGCATTTCTTCGGTGATTTTTTCGTAAATGGCAAGGTTCAGGTGGTGAATGATATGCTTATATTGGCAACCTCTCCGTCCGATATAGGGATATCAGAAACCTAATGATAAAATAAAATTATCTTAGATTACCTTTGTGAATTCTTTTGCCGTCAATAAGAAGGGTTGTTCCCAAATCTTTTTTAGCTATTTTTCGGTGTACAATTTGCTAAGTTTGTTACCAAATCTTCTGTTGGATTTTATAAAAACCTTTTCGCCTGGCTTAAAAATTTTCGTTTGTCTATTTCGGTTGCGGTAGCAAGCTCGGAGTTCTGTGCTTTTATTAAGTTATTTTTAATTTCGTTCTGGTATTTTGATGATGTAGAGTGAATTATGTCGATGGGCCGTTGTCCCGTCACAGAATGTATCGTCCTGTTGTATTTATGATTCGCGAGAAGAATGAGATCGTTAAGTCCATAGCTTAGTTTGACACGCCGGCTGATCTCCGAAAGAGTTCCGTGAAAGCGTTCTATTTGTCCGTTCATCGTACTGTGATGCGGCGGAGTCGTAAATATAGTCATGCCAAAATGATCTTTTAACAAGGACTTTATTGTGATAGAGCTTAGTTATTTTTCGTTGTACCATACAAGGATTTTAGTATCTTTAAAGATCATCATCATCGTTGGTCTCCTTGATGTGGGGATGAGGCTTAAGTGTTGAGATGGTTGCTCCTTTCGAGGATTTCTATGACACCACGAACTAAGAGGGAAGCTCCATACATGAATCAATGTAGGACTCGAACTTGCACGGCTTCTTATGTGGAGATTACCGCACCAACATTGGCCCGCCAAACACTGGCGTGGCTGCGAAGCCTAATCTTGCGAAGGCAGAGGTCTCACGGCCTGGCCCAAGAGGATTAAGGCGGCAGGC
This sequence comes from Anomoia purmunda, assembly GCA_951828415.1. Lineage (NCBI taxonomy): Eukaryota > Metazoa > Arthropoda > Insecta > Diptera > Tephritidae > Anomoia > Anomoia purmunda. Next base: position 80,912,002 of record OX639997.1, on the reverse strand, counting down.
AGCTACACACGATAATATGGAGGGCGCGGCAGCGATGGAAACTACGAACCACGCTCCTCTGAAGTTGGAGTCGGAGCTCAAATTCGCTGACAAGCGTAAGGCCGCGAAGACGCTAAAAAGATACGACGGGGTCAAGTTGGAAACGCTGCCCCAGAGCGCGAAGGAAGCGGTGGGAAGGGCGAAAGCCGTGCTGCCTAATTTCCGGGTCACTGGGGTTTCAATGGAAAACCGGGTGCCTCCGTCTAAACGACAGAGATCGGCGGAGGAACAAACTCCGCCCAAGAAAGAGAATCCGGCCGCACTCCTGGGTGGGCAGGCAACGAGCTCGGGTCTATATCAAAGGACCAGTGGAGGTGGGTGAAGGCAGCTCTGGCGAACGTCATCTTTGACGTTCTGCTGGAGAACTCCGGAACCCCCTCGACCTGTAAGCACGCTGGCTGGTACCAGGGCCATATTAAGGTGGTCGCCTGTGAGGACCAGAGATCGGTGGCGTTAAGTTGGAGGTGGTGGACTGGAAGGACATTCCAGTCCGACCACGGGCGAGGGCATGGGTTCCGGTGACATCATCGGCACCGGAAAGCATCCTAAAGATGCTCCAGGTGATGAACCCGGCCCTCCCGACAAGTGATTGGGGGGTCGTTCGGGTCGAGGACACGGAAGGCCCTTCTAGACAAGTGGTATTGTCTGACCTGTAAGGACGCTGGCTGGTACCAGGGCCATATTAAGGTGGTCGCCTGTGAGGACCAGAGATCGGTGGCGTTAAGTTGGAGGTGGTGGACTGGAAGGACATTCCAGTCAGACCACGGGCGAGGGCATGGGTTCCGGTGACATCATCGGCACCGGAAAGCATCCTAAAGATGCTCCAGGTGATGAACCCGGCCCTCCCGACAAGTGATTGGGGGGTCGTTCGGGTCGAGGACACGGAAGGCCCTTCTAGACAAGTGGTATTGTCTCTAAACAAGGAGTCTATTGGGCTTCTAGAGAAGAGGCAAGGCCGCGTTTCCTATGGCCTCGAAGAGGTAATCATCAAAGTGTAACGCGGGGACGCTCAGCGTGCCTCTGGGGCGGGTGAAGCAATGGACGTGGACATTGAGGCACCCGAACCGGAGCCGGAACCGACACTCTCCGACGCTGAAGGCAGCGTCTCCTCGCAGACAAACCTTGCACCAACAATGCATAGGATGTTTGCGGAGGAGGAGTTGCTTCTCAGTGACGGGGAGTGTGAAGCTGACGTCCCCGTCGTAGCTGGAGGGGAGGAAACGGCTTTCTCGTATGAGGGTGCTGCAAATAAGCCTCCATCGCTTTAAAGCAGCCTCAGCTGCTCTCCTAGGTCGCCTGAGCAAAGGCGACGTTACGGTGGTACTCATTCAGGAACCCTGAGTTTGCAACTCAGAGGTATGTGGGTTAAGTGCCACCGGCTTTAAGCTTTTCGTGGAGCGCGGTAAAGGTAAAATTGGAGCCTGTATTCCGGCTAAAGCAGATTTAAATATCTTTCTTTTATCTAATTACAGTGATGGCGACGTCACGGAAATTCTCGCGGAGATAGGAGATATGTCAATCGTGCTGGCATCGGTTTTTATACCGTACGAAGCCGAGTACCCTCCTCCCTCTACGGTGCGGAACTTGGTGTCCCATTATGAGAGCGGGCACATGTTGGTCGGCAGCAACGCAAATGCTAACCATGTCAGCTGGGGGAGCATGGACATCAATGATCGAGGTGAGTTACTTTTCAACTACCTTCTAACTACTAACCTACTTATATGCAACAAAGGTAGGGATCCCACCTTCATTACTAAGAATCGTAAAGAAGTTTTAGATATAACTCTATGTAGTGTTAGTCTATCTGAATTGATCGAGAGTTTGCGGGTTCTAAATGAACACCCCTTCTCTGATCATCGTTATATTGAAATCGTATTGAACTTTACTATTACCAGCCCAAAAGTGCGCCAAAAACCTAAAAAACATGGATTGGCGCTCTTACAAAAGGTTATTTGAGGATAGGCTAACCAGCGAACCTCTTATTGAACCTAATTGCATCGGGGATCTAGAGAACATGGTGAGGCCATCAGGTCAGGCTTGCCTGAATCTAAACAATGGGGCAAACGTAAATTCTATTGGTGGTCACGTGAGTTGGACTCACTACGTAAATCTTGCAGGAAAAATTTCAACAAAGCCAAAAGATTTAATCTCGAACTGGTATGGCAAGAGTACAAAATGTCTCTCCAGACCTATAAAAAAGCTTTAAGGGCGGCAAAGAGATCTTCGTGGAGAAACTTCTGCGGCGGCATCGAGGGGGCTTCCGAGACAGCCAGGCTAAGGAAGGTTCTCTCGGGATCCTCTAACCCGATAGGTTTCTTGCAAAAGCAAGACGGTTCCTGGACCTCAACGGGAAAGGAAACCCTTGAACTGCTACTAGACACCCACATCCCTGGGAACACAACTGCGGAGGCAAAAATTCATCCGTTTATTTCTTCCAACCCGTCAACATACCGGTTTCGGAAGAAAAGGTTAAATGGGCTATCCAAAGCTTTAAGCCATTCAAATCCGCAGGGCCGGATGGGATAATACCTGCTCAGCTAATTAAGACACTGGAGGTGTCTGCAAAATGGCTCTCTACTTTTTTCAGGGCCTGTTTCAAATTGAATCACATACCGTTGGCATGGAGAAATGTCAGGGCTGTTTTTATTCCTAAAGCTGGCAAGGCCTCACACACTAATCTAAAGGATCTTAGGCCTATCAGTCTATCATCCTTTGCTCTTAAAGCACTTGAAAGGATTGTTACTAGCTACCTGTCCGATACCATCGACAGTCGACTACTGCCTAATGACCAGCATGCCTACCGTAAAGGCAAACCTACTGAGACTGCACTCCATAGCTTGGTCGGCTATATTGAGAAGTCTCTCAGCGTCAAGGAATTCTGTCTTGTAGCCTTCCTGGACATCGAAGGCGCCTTTAATAACGTATTTCCAGAAGCTTTAACTGGCGCCGTTAGGGATCTAGGTGGTGAACACTCACTGGTTGAGTTTATCGGCCAGCTACTCTGTTGCAGAGTAGTAAGGGCTAAGCTGGGTGCAAGCGAATTGTCGCGGCACGTGTCGAGGGGGGCGCCACAAGGAGGCGTCCTATCCCCACTCCTATGGAACTTCACCGTAAATACGCTACTGCGAGATACGGCATGGGGTGGCGCAAAAGTTGTCGCGTGCGCTGATGACGTCGCGATTGCACTCAGGGGAAAGTTTCCGCAGACATTATGCGAGCTCATGCAACGAGCGCTTCGGGAGGTATCCAAGTGGTCCCCCCACTGCGGGCTTAGGGCCAGCTCAAGTAAAGTGGAACTCGTACTCTTCACGAGAAGGTATAAAGTGCCTTGGGTGACTCCACCAGTGCTAAATGGTATCCGGTGAAGTATTTCTACAAGTGCCAAATTTCTAGGCGTTGTTTTAGATAGGAAGTTGAACTGGCAAGAGAACCTGGTTCAACGTCATGAAAAGGCTTCCGTAGCCCTCTACACATGTAAGAGAGCAATAGGCAGGAAGTGATAATCCCCGGATCTGTCGGTGGATCTTCACAGCGGTCGTCAGACCAATTCTCCTATATGGGGTAATCATATGGTGGCCTTCATTAGCTAAAGAGGTTAACCTCAGGCTACTCATCAAGGTGCAACGACCTAGTATGATCTGCATAAGTGGGGCGCTCAGAACCACGCCAAATGAGGCTTTGAACGCAATTTTAGACCTCCTTCCTTTAGATTTGGTCGGACAACAGATGGCAGCGATGACTGCTTTGCGACTAAGAGAGACATCCCAGTGGCACCCTGACCCAAGGCACTCATGTATTTTGAACAAGTTCTGCTCTACTCCGAGCAGCACGGGCCGGTGTGCGGATCGGTTTCTGAAAGTAACTTTATTACACGAATTCCAAGCAGGGAGGAGTGGAAGCTTGAGTTTCATACTCCACCTGATAGCATTGTCATCTATACAGATGGCTCGAAACTTGATAATAAGGTAGGAGGGGGTGTTTTCTCACGAAACCCTCTCCTGCAAATTTCCTTTAGGTTACCAGATCACTGCAGCGTCTTCCAGGCTGTACATATAAACAAGCTGACAACAGATGAAGGCAAAATACGACCTGTCGAACCTCAAGGCAGACGTGGCCTAAATGGGATCGGAAACGATCGCGCAGCGTTCTCTCCCTAAGAAGGGAAAACATTTCGAACGTGATCGGGGCTCTAACAGGTCTGATAGGTATACATGCTGAAAAGTTGGGAGTGCCCTTCCGAAGATGCTGTAGAAGCTGCAAGAATGACGAGGAGGAGGAAACGACCTTGCATTTACTGTGTAAGTGTCCTGCACTGTGTAAAAGCAGAATGCGACATTTGGGATCACCGTTTCTGGATGACCTTAGTAAGGTTTCAAGCACCGAGGTAAATTGTCTGTTGAAGCTCATCAATGAGGCAAGCTGGTTTAGTAAGGGGTAATTTCTTGGATGGTACAAAATTGTTTCTTTGTGGTAACACAATGGGCCTAATACGGGCCTAAGTGAGCCGCTGCAGGCGGCTGCCACTCCTACCTACCCTAACCTATCTTTAAAGAAATTCATAATGCAGATCAAGGGCTCTTTTATATCGACTATTGACCTAGAGGGAATTGACTGAACTACTGCGAATTTTGAAAATTTGCCGATGATTTGCCGGGTTTGGAACCGTAACGTCGTCCGACTGAGATATAGTTTTAGGCTTTAAACACTTTATATGCTGCCTTGATAACGCGTCTGCGACAACGTTTTCTTGTTCCACAAATGCTCTCCACCGCTTCAATTTCGGCTTCGGATTTTGATCCGATATCGAGAATGTAAGCGGTTGATGATCGGTAAATACGTTAATACTGTTTGCCCTCTACAGATAATTCCTAAGTTTCTGAAGGGCTCATTTGTCGCATAGATTTCTTCCGTTTGCGACAAAGTTCGCGAAATCATAGTTATGGGTCTGCCTCCTTGCGAAAGGACTGCACCCAAGGCATGGAATGACGCGTCTGCGGTCAAGTCGGAAGGCTTTTCGTAGTCGAGATTAAGGTAGAGAAAGTCTTCTAAAGACAGAATACTCTTGGTTCTTCGGCACGCTTCATGAGCTTCATTGCCAAATGTAATTTTAATGTTTTTAGTTGTATTGTTCCATTTTCGCCGCTAAGATATTTTGTGAGGGGTTTGGCTATCATCGGATAGTCCTTTATAAAGCGCCTATAGTAGCTAGATAAGCCTAAAAAAGAACGTAATGCGCGCAGTGTTTCCGGAACCTCATAGCTGATTATATCTTGTACCTTATCCTTTGCTGTTCTAATACCATCTTTCGAGACAGCAAATCCTAGGAATTCAACCTTGGATTTAAAGAATTGAGTTTTTTCCGAGGAAACCCTCATGTTAGCTGAGTATAATTTTCCAAGTACTCGGCTGACGTCCTGTAAGTGAGATTCGTAATCCTTGGAGAAGATAATAATGTCATCGATGTAAACGTGGCATGTTCTCCCGATTCCCTCCCTTAGTACGTCGTCAATTGCACGCTGAAAAATGCTAGGACCATTTTTCAACCCGATTGGTAATCTACAAAACTCGTACTTCTCCGCAATATTTGTATTGTATGACAAGGACTCGTTTGGGTCAGAAAAAACGCCAGGGTATTTTACTTTTAATTGCTCAATATCCCCATCTGCGATTATAATGTTAACATTGCTACAATGAAAATGCATTAATTTTTCTGAACCGTTTTCATAAAACAAAATTCCTTTTTTAAGGTCTAATCTAGCATCTATCTTTCGAAGCAGATCATACCCAATTATGCCGTCGAAAGTCTTGAGCGTAGGTGAAATAAAGAAAATATTTATGGTGCATTTATTGGTGCATTTATTGATAATTTTATATGTGCCATGAATGGGGCTGACTAAAAATGGGGACGATAGAAATTTTATACCCTTCCAGTTTGCATTTTTTACGTAGTTTTTTCATGCACCCGTGTCAACTAGAAATTTTAGTTGTTTTCCTTCGAATGTCCTGCTAACGTAGCGTAAAAAATTGATCTCGTCAAATACTTCTTCGGGATCTGCGTTATCAGTATAATAGTTCTCGTTATCTGCAACGTCGTTATATCTGGCTGGTTGGTAGTAGCAGTCGTTATCTTCGTCATTTTCGGTTGAAGGATATTGTTCTAAATTATTGATGCGCTGTATCTTGTTATTATTGAATCGGTCACTATCACTTTGCCTTTTCTGCGCTATTTGCTTATCGGAACTCTTCGGGTATTGATTTCCGAAGGCCGTCCTACCTGATGGAAAGACTCGGGGTTAGAAGATGTAGGTTGTGGCGGAGTTACTTGCGGCATGGGAAGATCGTTGGGACTATAATTTCGTGGGGCGACGCTGTATCTAGAGAGGGTCGGGTGTATATCCATAGGAGTTGGACGTTGTGACGGTGGTCCGTTTGGTTGGCGGGGAAATGGTTCCCCGTTTCCTGCCAGAGGCATTCTATTAAGACTGCGTGTTTGCAAACTATAATCTGAAAATCTGCTATCGGAAAATGTGTGTGCAAATAAGGAGCGCGCCTGATTGGACACCAGCTCCTGTGCAAGGGCTAGGGCTGACGCCATGTCCGATAGTCTTGACGAGAATACAATATCGCAAAGTGGGCGATCCAGTCCGGATATAAATACCCGTAATGCGTCCTGTCGGTACTTAGCGTTCAACGATTCTAAAACGTCCTTGTTTTGATAGGACATTAACGTCTTATTAATGATTGCTGTCAATGTTAGGGTCAGCTTTCCTTGACGAAGAGTGGACAATTCCTGCTCTAGTATGTAGACCGGTTTCTTGTCCGCGTACGTAAAGTCAAGTCTCGCTATAATAGCTTTAAAGTTCAATGTGGTGTCAAAGGATGGCAAAATTGAACCCGCATTTATTCAAACACATTTGTTTTTTGTTCGTGTTAATTTTTGGTTGAAATGCCTTTTTCATTTAAACACTTTGTGGATTATGCGGCCCTGGGTCCGGGCACAAGGCAACGATATTTGTTGGGCGCCAGTAAATAAAACACGATTAATGTATTATAATAATCTTTTATTTCCCTTGCTACGCAAGGGCAGCCGTTAATGCCGAGCGAGTTACTGTGACTAAACATTGCGGTGACTGCACCTGAATGCCTAACTCCTTAACTGCCAACACCTCACGTGGACTGCCGTGTGACTCTTAATTGTTGACCTGGCGATTTTGATTCTGTCGCTGCGCTAAATATTCAGCCGTTATTGTCCGCTGCGATTGCAAATTTTTGTTTTTCTACTGTTGTATGTTAACTTGTACTCTCAATGTCGATTATCAGGTCGCCATTTTCATTCTTACAGGAAATCCACCCAGTCTTGAAACCTTCTGTAAGCCGCCGTACCTTCTGATAAAATTTTCGGGCGACTTTTCTATCGGCTAGCTTCTTAATCTCCTCGCACACGTGCTTCCCGGCCTCTCTCTTTTTTGTCGGAAGATGCGCCTCGTTTCCTACTGGCCCTATAGGCGGCATCTTTCTCTTCCATGGCGGCGCGGCATTCCTCATTGTGCCAGTCATTTTTTCATGCTCGCTGGAAACCAATGACCTCTTCAGCGGCGGTACATAATGAGCGAGGAATGTGGTCCCATCGCACGCAGATATCCGCTTGTTGAACAGTGCTGTCAAAGAGCTGGAGTTCAAGTTGAGTGGCGAAACGGTCGGCGATCTGCTGTGATTGCAGCTTTCGGACGTCGAGCTTTCCTGGCGGATCTTGGTTGCGACAAGAAGATGATCCGGGTCGATGTTGGTTCCTCGAGTGCGCACGTCTAAGACGTTGGAAGCATGTCTACTATAACTTGATCAATTTGATTTCGTGTTTTTTCTATTAGGAGATACCCATGTAGCTTGATGTATTTTTACGCTTGAACCTAGTATTACATATCACCATGTTTCGGACCCCAGTGAAGTCGATCAGCCTCAGCCCGTTAGCGGATGTTTCGTCGTGTAGGCTGAATTTACCGACTGTCAGACCAAAGATAACTTCCCTTCCCACCTTGGCATTAAAATGGACTAGTACGAGTTTTATATCGTGGCGGGCAGCGTTCACACGCGCGCTCAAGGCGCAATAGAATATGGAAATATACTGATCGGTCTATCTGCATTAGGACAAGTAGCCGCAATCTTCTTGGCTGCTGGAAGGATGATCGCCTCTTTCCACTCTGCGGGAAAATTTTATGTCGTGAAGCAGTGCTTAATGATGTGGGTAATGGCACCTAATTTGAGAAATTTGAGAGAGATTCGATAGTCACCAACAGCATTAGAATTGATAACCTATATACCTTTCATAACGCCACCTTCACCTACTCGAAGTGTTTTTTCGAGTTATATTTATAATCTGTCTTAATATTAATAGACAATAAGTAAATGTGATGTAATGTTAATCTACAATAATTTTAAGAGTGTCTCCATGAAGGGACGTTCTATTTAGTGACAGGATAATTAAATAATGATAAGAATAAGTAGATAAGTACATAGCTACTAGCTACTGATTTTGTTCAAACACCTAATTACATACTAAGGAATAATAACATTATGTACAAGCCAGTTTATAAATTCAAAATATTTTTTTCTTTTTTAGCCTCGTTGTTGGGGGGTGCCTGAAGTAATGGTTTTCCTGGAGGATTGCGGTGATTTTGTGGTTTGATTTTATATCTCTCACTGAACTTTTTTATTTCATCTTTAACCATACTTATTTTTAAATCTCTGTGTATAGTGAGGTTTGACACATACCAGGGAGCCTGGGTATGGACCGTAGTGTCTTTGATTGAATGCGCTGTATTATTTCAATATTTGAGTTGCTTGCCGTTCCTCATAAGTCCAAATAGGTTTGATAATGGTTTTGTATATTAGCAATTTATTTTTAAAAGAAAGAACTGACTTTTTACCCAGAAGCCATTTTATATTAATTTGCTCCCTTCTTGCTTTTACATGATATTTTCAGGTGAGCCTTCTATCTATTTGTAATCTCAAATATTTCACATGATCACTAACGGATATGGATGTATTAAACATTTTTATTTTCTAAGGGCAAAGGTCACATGGATAGATTTATCGGTATTGACTTTGATGTTCCACATCTTGAGCCACGCTTCGAGTTGAAATAAATAATCACAAGGTATTTTACTTCAAGTTAGTACTAAGGTGTCATCAGCAAATATTGCTACTGCAACATCGTCACGTTTCGGCTTGTCCGATGTGAAGATAGAATAAAGAATTGACCCTAAAACACTGCCCTGTGGCACACCTGATTTTATTTTATATATATTTGAGTACTGATTTCCAACTCTAACATAAAATTGTCTATATTTTAAATAAGATTTAACAGGAAAGAGAAACGGAGCAGGTAAATATCTCTTTAGTTTGTAGAGTAGTTCAGGGTACCAAACTATATCTAATGCTTGTTGCACATCAAAGAATACTGCTGAACAGTATTCTTTTTGTTCTAGAGCTGACTTTATTTTGTTAAATACTCTATGGCATTGTTCGGGAGTTCCATCGTTTCTGCGAAATCCGTACTGTTGATCGGGATTAAATTTTAAATTTTCCAACACAGGCATCAGTCTTCGTAAAAGAATTATTTCGAATACTTTTGGAAAAGCTAGCAGTAAACTAATGGGACGATATGAGTTTACTAGTTTTTCTGGTTTTTTGGGTTTAACAATCATAATTATTTCTGCATATTTCCAGGCTGTTGCCTTAGTATGGCGTTAAAAATAATTGTAAGGGCTCGCATGGCGGAGTATATCTGATCGTACCCTGGATTCTTTTTGTTGCTATATTTTTCCAATTCTGCTTTCACTTCTGATAAATAACACGCCTTATTGGAAGACCCATTTGGCATGGAGAATCCGAAAGGTACATCATTTCTCTTTCATCGGAAGCGTCAATAAGTTTAAATGGTGTAAATACTTCTTTAAAATACTTAGCGAACGCTTCTGATTGGTCCTTATCCGATCGATACCATGCGTTGTTAATCTTTAGGAGAACGGTAAGCCTCAGTTGTTTTTGTTGATATTCTCCTTTGTCCATCTATTTGTGTTTTGTAGTAGAAATTAGCTCTGTTTGTGACTTCGCAAGTACCATTGCACTAGTATTTGTCACATTTGGAATTATTATTGGCGGCGGTCTACTTGCTGGTTCATCGTTATCAGTGTTAATTATGCTGTTGTTATTTTCTTTAACACTAAGTATATTTTATTTTATTTATTTATTTCAGTCAAAAAAGTACAAACTTTCTTACAGACTAGTTAAAAATAGTGAAAAGTTCAAGCTTAAATTTATATATGCTGTTATTAAAGTTAAGAAGACCGTTATATCGATTTACTAAGCGTATAGACTTGGATATGGGTTCATTCAACGCATAATTCGTTCTAAGAGTTACTTCAACAAATAGTCTGGTATTCCTTAAATCGCGTGGTGGAATGTATGGAATGAATAAATTAGACAAATCAGAGCAGTTTATATTACCGTTGAAAGCATTATAGGCAAGCATGAGGGAGATACAAGTTCTTCGGTCATACAAAGCCTGAAGGCCGAGCAATTTACGCCTGCTGATGTACGATGGGAGGCCATCAGGCCAATAAAGCATACGCAAAGCAATTTTGGTGAAAATTCTTTGAACTCTCTCAATTTTATATGAATTCGCTTCATAGAATGGGCTCCATATAATCGAGCAATATTCCAAGCGACTTCTTACCAATGACGTAAAAAGTGCCTTCAGAGTCATAGGATCCTTGAAGTCACAGGAATTACGTCTAATAAACCCAACCATTGCGAAAGATTTAGAAACAATAAAGTCAATGTGACCAGAAAAAGAGAGGTGGTTGTCAAAAATTACACCCAGGTCTTTAATTTCCCGACAACGATTTAAAGATCCGGCATTCAGTTTGTAGTTAAAAGAGGTGATAGTTACCTTTTTTGAATAGGAAACAACGCAACATTTGTTGGTATTTAAAAGTAAGTTATTACATGTACACCATTCATTAAACGAATCGAGATCGTATTGCAAGTTAACGCAGTCAGAAGTATCATGCACGGTTAGAAAGAGTTTGACGTCGTCTGCGAACATTAAACATTTAGCAAATTTGAATTTTTGAGGCAAATCATTAATGAAGATTAGGAACAACAGAGGGCCACAGTGGGTTCCCTGTGGGATTCCCGACCAAGCATTGATAAGCGCAGTAGACTGGTTGGCTCCGATTGACACAAAAAGCTTTCTATTCAATAAGAAACTTGAGAAGAATTTCAGCAAACTTCCACTCACTCCGTACATTTCCAATTTGTGCAATAGCATAGAGTGATCAACCTTGTCAAATGCTTTCGAGAAGTCAGTATATATAACGTCTAGTTGCGCATGGGTTTCAAAGGCATCTACAATTTGGTTAGTGACTAAAGCCAAATTGGTAGAGGTAGACCTGCCAGGAAAAAATCCATGCTGACTCTCAACAATAGCCTCCTCTATGAAATCAAACAATTTGCTTTGAAGGATATGGTCGAATAGTTTTGCCAGAGTACTCTGCTTAACAATAGGTCTGTAGTTGCGAATATCATTGCGATCACCAGACTTGAATACCGGATTTATGGAGCATAACTTCCAAGAGTCTAAAAAGATCCCATAGTTCAAGCAACCCTGGAAAAGAAGTGCCAGGGGTTCTGAAATTGTATTCGAACATAGTTTGAAGAATATAGGAGAAAATCCCTCGCTATCTGACTTCGGAATATTATTCAATTTTGAAATTGCCAGAGATACATCTTCGGCGGTAATATCAAAAGAAGAAATTCGACCAAGAGAACCAGAGTAGAATGTCGGACTAGGTAACGAGGTATGACTAGAGTATACCTTCTGGAATAATTTGGCAAATAAGTTGCAGATATCTACCGCATTATTGGACGATACACCGTCATACTCCATGCACATCGGAAATCCGTTAGTCTTTCTCTTGGAATTAATAACTGACCAGAAACTAGATGGGTTTGTCTTCAGTTTTGATTCCAGATTATTCATATATTGTCTGAACAAGAACTTATTAAGACAGTTAAAAGTAGATTTAAGCCTAACAAAGATAAGACGATCGGATTCACTCCTGCTCCTTTTATACTTTTTAAAGGCCTTACGTTTTTTATTTATAATACTATTAAGTCTAATATTGAACCATGGTGGTCTATTATTCAAAGTTTTCCGTTTTCGCGGAACAAAATTGGAAACTGCTAATGAAAGCTTTTGCTTTAAAATTACATAAGAGGCCTCAGGCCCGTTAGTGGAGTCCAAGAAGGACCAATCAGTGCCGAGGAAAAAATCATTTATCGCAGTAGCATCAGCCTTGAAATAATTATATTCAGAAATATTTGCAACTGTGGTTATATCAAAGTTATAAAACTCGAAATTTGCAACCAAAGCATTGTGATGGAAACTGTTTACCAAGATTGGAGATAGACACTCCAGGCAAGATATTCTTAGATCATCAGATCCAAAAACGAGATCAAGGAACCTACCATTACTGTTTGGTTGGGAATTGTATTGTTTCAAGCCATACGAGAATAAAGTGCTAACAACAAGCATATCGATATCAGATCTGATATTTGTGGGTAAAGTATTACAGCCACTTGACCAGGAGACATTACTTAAATTAAAATCACCTAAATATATAAAATCTCATCAGACGGATTAGAAATATTTATAACACTATTAATATTATCTAAGTGTTTCTGATAGACAGCAATTTCACTACTTGGCGGAATATAAGACAAAACTATTATTATTGTTTTATTGCCATTAAACAGTTTACTAATTAGATCAGCTCTGATAGCAATTAAAACACCACCACCCCTCTCAAGACCAGTGGCGTTAGGGCACCGATCATTACGAAATACGTTATAATAGCCGTCGAAAAATTCGTTAGATGAGAAATTTTCATTTAACCAAGTCTCTGATAGAGCTAATATATCATACTCGTGTGAACTAACGTTACGATAAAATTCTGATGATTTAGTACGCATACCACTAACATTCTGATAATAAAGCGCATAACTCGCTTTTGACTTATTAATAGGTTTACTATAATCTAAGTGAGATCTAGTGACTATGTCTTCGGTTCGAACCTCTTGCGGCCTAACCGAAAAGGGCAAACAATCACACCGGCAGGCCAAAGCTCTGGATTAAGCATCTTATCAAACCAAGATATGGGAACACCAAGTTTGAATGTAATTCTCTTCAACGATTCAACAGCAGTACCTTTCCTAATAAGCCCGTGACAAGAAAGCAACTCTCTTTGTATCCCAGAGTATTTAGAAACGTATTCAATAATATTGTCGGTTGTAACGGATGGCAAAAACGACGCAATATAAAGCCATTTAGTTTTTGCAACACTAAGCTCAGTGCTTACATTTGAACCAATAATGCGCATTGGTTATCATCATTGTTGTTCACTGCAGTATTTATCTTCGTAAGAGCATTTTGATGATTGTTGTTGCCATTCGCAATGGTAACTTCAACCTTAGTGTCAATAACAGCTGACGCAGAAGAAGACGGAGATGCGACGATGTTGATGTGGGACATATCATTACCGGTACTTAGATTTTTACCACCTTTCTTCTTCCTCGTAACTTCAACCCACTCAGCTTCGGTAGCCTGATCACTTTGAATATCAGTTGCATCGATAATAACAATGCTGTCATCTACACCCGTATTGGCTGGTTCAGCAGATAATGTTACATTGTTGTTGTCAACGAAAACAGGTTTCTGCTTAGCAGCGACATCATCGTTAATATTGTCATCGTTGGGAGTAAGAGATTCAGTTTCGATAAGAGGTTCTGATTGTTTTGTTTCCGTATCAGATTCCTGCTTTTCTTTACTCGCGCTTTGTTTTGCTTTTGCAGCAGAGTCATTGTTGTTGCCTTTTGCTTTTGCAGCCAAGTCTCTCTTATTTTTTTCCTGTTTAGAGGTTGACTGTTTGGCTTTTTGTTTTACTTTGCGGGTTGATTCGCGTTCACTAGCATAGGAAGTAACAACAGTATGCATGGCTTTTATTTCGTTAGTTAACGAGGTGATAGTATTGTTTTTAGCGTCAATTAATGAGCGCAGAGAGCAAACTTCGTCTGATAGAGCATTCAGCTTTTGTAAATACTGAGTGTTATCATTTTTTAGCGAATTCACGGTAGTAAGTATACTAGTATTTTCTGAGCGTTAGGCGATAGGCGAAGCACCTGGTGGGGGAGTACGTATGGATGCGCGACGCACAACCGAACAGACTTTACATAAGAATGATTTCTTTGAAGAGATTAAAAAATCAAGATCAGCAGATGACATGTTGACACATTTCAAATGAAAAAGGTCATTGCACTTCGCACACAACACTTTCGGTGCATTGCGATCAACCCTTTGTCCACATTCGCAGGGCATTATGAATAAATTATTATTTTGATAATATTGTTGTATATCATTTGAATAAAATGATTATAGCAATTAAATTCAAATAAGAGTCACTACCTCAAACCAGCGCACTAATTATAGTTATAATTATTAACACTTGCCATAATAGCAGAAATAGTACAAGAATCACGGAGCGAAAAATAAACACGTCCGCAGCATTCGAATGCTTTTAGCCTTATTGTTGTTCACTTTGGCAAGTTTTCAAGAACACGTAGAGGGAAAGTTGGTAGCTGCGTTTCTTTTATTGTTACTGTTTCCAACATTGTTTAGCCAATTGCACTGATTATGCACTCATTAATTTCTCGTTTTTTTTTTAGTTTGGTTTTGATTTGATTGCGCACACAATCACTGATCACGCTCGACTGACCTACTCCAAGTGAATTCGAAATTTGGGGAGCGCTTATGCTAGCAATAACAGATGTAAAAAGTAGTATAAGTGTAATATAATAGGGTATAAGTCACATCAGGTTTTGAATTTCTTTGATCTTCTCTTTTTCCGACAGGGTGAAAAGTTGATGTATATTGGAACGATTTTCCGTCATCACTTGTCATGTCGATTTTGGCGTTGCGCCATCTTCAGTGTCATTTTTCGTTCACTTGTCGTTAAGTTAGCGTAATTTTCATATATTACAATATAATTAAGAGGTTGCGGACAGAGAATGAAGACATTTATAAAGATACTTAAAAAATTTAAAAAAGAGAAATTATTGATATTATTAAACATAGAGAAATATGAATAACAGTACAAATAAATATTATTATTATAGCACCATCATCATTGTTGGCTACTTTTATTGCTTTACCTTGTGGCTGAGCTTGATCATAGATACCACAGATAGAGAAAGCACACAACAGTCGCTACTGTTTCTTAAGCTGCAATGCAAACTGAAGAAGCTTGCAGTTACTTATTCCTAGATATACACAAAACGTTCGTGAAGTGAGGCTGTTGAAATCGAGCTCGATAAACTTTCGCGACCAAAGTGTGCGAAATTAATCAAGTGATCTGTAGCGGAATAACACCGTCATCCAGCTAAGCTTTTTACGTTTATTATCTGTAACAAGTGAGCAAATTAATGTACGTTCTCTGTTATCAGCTACATTGTGTGGTTGCAGATGTTTTTTGGCAAAAATGTTCCTTTTGTTTTGATAAAGAATTTTTGCAATTCTATTTCCAACATTAAAAAAATAATAAAAATATGTCTTTCTGTAATTTCAATTTTCGTGTTTCATTTTATTCTACTAATATTTTCCATACAGAACTTTCAATAAATATTTTAAGTGGTTAAACAAAATCTTTCAAGAACACTAAATAAATTGCATTTATTGTTTATCATATGTATGCACATGCATGCATTTATTTAACAATGCATATTTAATCGAATTACTTCCATGCAAAAGGGTGCGTATAAGCATATGTGTAGATATGTAAATAGAATAGAAATAATTATATAGCGTAGCGGTAAGGCGTTTGGTTGCGCCGATTTGGAATAATTAGGGCTTTAAATGACATATATAACAGGATTTCGTGCAAAACACGTTTATAATGATAAGGGGTCGTGCACATATTACGTTATTTTTTATATTTTTGATCATTTCAGACCCCCTACCATGTCACACTTTCAGAAAAATTGTTTTTATTAATCGTAAAATAAAATACAATGTTAATTGATATATGTTATATATTAGGCAAAGGGAAATCACATGTCACACTTCGTCACAAATCGCAAACCCCCGCCGCCCCCTAGCGCGTTACGTAATATGTGCACGACCCCTAAGCAAACATAATAAATTAATAATAGACGAATTTCTTCATGAAATATTTTACGGGCACAAGCGGGCCAAAATAATACCTACATATATTCCCATTTGAAGTTGTGAGCATTTGGGCCAAAATTACAAAAATCTTCAATTTATGATTTTTAGATTTTTGTCTTCGTCGCGAAAAATGTGATTGATGAGGGGCGCATGTGTTTGTGGGGAGATGAAATTTTCGCATTTATGAATGAACGGAAATTTGCTTTCAATAATATGCGCGTGCGTTATGAATGAATTTTTTGCTGCTGATGCAGTTGCGCTGCGGTTGAAAACAGACACGCTGGCGGAGGGATGAAACAAATGCTGCATATATCTACATAACAATAATATATGAATGTATGTGCACTTGTTGACATTTTTTAGTACATATGTACGTACATACATGCGCATCAACATGTAAATATATATACATACATACATACATACGTATATTTGGATATTTATATATGTATGTACTACATATTATCCATATACAAGTTAACACGCTGCGGCACCCAACAAGTTGCGTTCCCACATTATAGCATTACACGTGCCGCTACATCAGCATAATTGCAGTCAATCGCAACCTAACACCCTAACTCAAGGCCGACCGCATTTCACCATATTCACCTGTGGGAAACCAAGGGCATAATTAGTACCACGTACTAATGCTTATGCAATAGGAACCGATCCAGACAGCATGGTCAGCAAAATATGTTTCACACGATTGTGAAATACTTGGACATGCCATTGGTGCATGTCAACCGTGGGAAGCCAACGCACCTAAACTTCGCATACGACTTCAGGCGTTAGGACAGCAGTACGGTACTCTATAAAAGGGAGCAGCGCAGATTTGAGGCCAGTTGCGCAGTAGGCCTGGTGCTTAGTATACTAACCTAATTGTGAATTAGATCTTAATAAAGTTTAACTATAAAAACACATCTAAATAATCTTTCATTTGACAGGGCAAGTTGGCCCTTTAATTTTTTAATCGTGCAGGACCTTCAGTCCTTAACTGGCGCCCGAGCAGGGACCAGTAGTGAAGTGTATAAATAAAAATAATACAATAATAAGTGAAAAACAAGCGAAAGCTAAAAGATAATAAAAGCAATACAAGCAATTGTTAAAAACAAGTGAAAGCTAAAGATAATAAAAACAATACAAGCAATTGTTAAAAACAAGTGAAAGCTAAAAGATAATAAAAACAATACAAGCAATTGTGTGAAGTGAGAAGGAAGTGAAGGTCGTTAAAAGCTAAAAAACAGGGATACCTGTGAGCCAACAATTCACTGCAAATGATCCTTTGGATCTTGTAAGTATCCTGTACATTTTTTTACCCTCTTTTCTTTCATAGACAAATGCTGACTAGATCAGCCATGGATTCACTTCAATCGACCGTTACGAACCTGACTGGAGCAGTCAACGCTCTCCTGGAACAGATGAGTAATATGGAAAGGCGGGTGTCCTCCTTGGACAGCCTCAGGTCACAGCTCACCGTTGGTGGAGAAGCAAGAGAATCAACGCAAGAAGTTGCATTGGAACCACGAAGCCCAACGACAGAGGCCGACTTGAAGGACATCTCGCGACTACCCGACTCTGTTAAGGAGCTGCGGCCATTTGACGGCAGCCCGGTACAATACGTGTCCTGGATACATTCTGTGGAGAGTATATTAGCTGATTTTAAGATAGTAAGTGATAAGCCGATATACCGTGCAATTCTGCAGCACATACGGCAAAAGGTGCGAGGAGCTGCCGATGCTGCCCTCATCTCGTACAACATTTTTGATTCTAACTGGAGTGCCATTAAGGAGTGTCTATCTCTCCATTACGCTGATAAGCGTGATATAAGAACATTGGAGTACCAACTCCACCAGCTTTCTCAAAAGGATTCACGGTTGGACGAATTTTATGCCGCCGTAAATCACCAATTTTTGCTTATTATTAATAAGCTTAAGACAGAGGCTTACTCCGAAGAAACAGTCAAGGTGTTAATAGACACTTATAGGAACCGTGTCCTAGACGTGTTCATCCGTGGGTTGAACGGGGAGCTAAGCAAGATGCTCCTGATTCAGCGCCCCAAAACACTGCCAGAAGCATATTCAGCATGCCTCGAAATCCAAAATACAAATTTCCGCAATTTTACATTGCATACGGCACGACCTAATAATCGTGTTGTTATACCAACAAACACAATTCCTGATCGTATGTACGGCTTTAATGGTAGCAGAGCACCTCCAATTCCACCAAACCCAACCCAGCGTCCTCAGGATCGCAGATTCCCTTCTGAAAGACGGGACTATCAGTTTGCTCCGAAACGGGATACTCCATTGACACCCCAACCGGCTGTTGAAAAAATGGGCGTAGATCAGTCAGTACGTTCACGCAAGGTAAACTATATGAATCGCCCGAATCCATTTAAGCGGTTTGCAAAATCCGAAAACTTTCCCCGCAAGCAACAGAAGCTTTTCAATATAGAGACAAAAGCTAATAGTGACGAGATGGCCGGCTGCGTCGAGGAGGAGAATTTTCTATCCGACGGCCATCTAGCGTACCATACTTAGAGTACGTTCTCCCTGGCGGCCGCACGTTAGATTTCCTTGTGGACACAGGTGTCAACTCCGACATAACCTTCTTTGTGCTTCCGGGATTGTCGTCATTTGACGGAATCATAGGGGACGACACACTTAGGGATATAGGCGCTATAGTTGATAGGAAATCGAATACTTTAACAGTAAACCAATTAAAAATTCCATTAAAGGCTCGTGTATCCACCCAAGTGAATTATACGTTGTCCAAAGATCTCCCTCTGGAAACGGAGGAAAGAGTAAATAAACTTCTTGATAAATTTAGCGATCTTTTCCTGCCACTGAATGGGAAAGAATTAATAGACACCTGCGTACGCGCTGAGATCAAAACATCAACTCCTGAACCAATTTATAGTAAAAGTTATCCCTATCCTTCTTGCATGAGAGAGGAAGTCGACCGACAAGTGAACGAGTTGCTAGAGGAGGGAGTTATCCGACCATCTAAGAGTCCATACAACTCTCCTATTTGGGTGGTCCCTAAGAAACCCAAACCTAATGGAGAGAAGCAATACCGTATGGTGATCGATTACAAAAGGCTTATCGCCGTAACGATCCCCGACACCTACCCTATTCCTGATATAAACGCAACATTGTGTAGTCTAGGCAACTCCCGTTACTTCACAACCATTGATTTGACGTCGGGATTCCACCAAATCCCTATGAAAGAATCCGACATACCAAAAACTGCCTTTTCAACGATGAACGGGAAATATGAATTTTTGAGGCTGCCTTTTGGTCTCAAAAACGCCCCAGCCATTTTTCAGCGTATGATCGATGACGTGTTGAAAGAATATATCGGTAAGATTTGCTACGTGTACATCGACGATATCATCGTGTTCGGTAAGGACTCCGATGACCACTTAAACAATGTTGAAATGGTTTTCTCTCGATTGAGGGAATCTAATCTTAAAGTAAATTTGGAAAAAAACATGTTTTTTACAGGATAAGGTTGAATTTTTGGGATACATCATCACTCCCGAAGGAGTCCGTCCCGATCCGAAAAAAGTTGAGGCGATGAACAAAATTCTGCCACCATGCAATTTGAAGGATCTGAAAAGCTTTCTGGGAATGACTTCTTACTATCGGAAGTTCATTCGCGATTATGCCAAGATAGCTAAGCCATTAACGAACTTAACGCGTGGAGAAAATGCACAAATAAGGGCCAATGCATCGAGCAGCTTGACAGTGTGGGTTTGCGGGCTTTTGATGACTTGAAACATATGCTAACTTCCGCTGATGTCCTCGTATTTCCTGATTTCGGTAAGCCTTTTAATTTAACCACCGACGCGTCGAACTACGCAATTGGGGCAGTCCTATCTCAGGGGGATATAGGTACGGACAAACCAATTGCATATATTTCCCGGTCTCTAAATAAGGCAGAAGAAAATTATGCCACGAATGAAAAAGAGATGCTGGCTATAGTCTGGGCCTTAGATAATTTGAGATCGTACTTGTACGGAGCAAAAAAAATAAGAATTTATACCGATCACCAACCACTGACGTTTTCTTTAAGCTGTCGTAATTATAATGCAAAGCTAAAGAGGTGAAAGGCACGAATCGAAGAATATAACTGTGAGATAATTTATAAACCGGGTAAGACTAATGTGGTTGCTGATGCTCTTTCCCGTCTTAAGACAGAAGTTAATGCCTTAACGGATTCTGTGGTGGCCCAACCGGCAGAAAGTGAAATAGGAAACGATAATGGGGATGCAGGATCAGAAGCCACAATGCATTCTGCAGATCAGGATAGTTCGGATTTAATACCGCATGTGGAGGCCCCCATTAACGTCTTTAGGAACCAGGTGGTATTTAGGGTAGGTCAGGAATCTCGATGCCATGAAGAACCACATCATGGCTACCGCAGATATTTTATCTCTTTGCCCAATTTTGACAGGGCAAACATCATCTCAATCCTTAAAGAATGCCTTAATCCCAATGTTATAAATGGTTTAAAAATCCCGGAAGAATTTCTTCAACTATTGCAGGACGTGTATGCTAATAATTTCCATAGGTATAAGATCAGGATCACACAGCGAGTCGTAGAAGATGTGACACTAGCCGACAGAATTTTTAGTATAATCGAAAAGGAACATAAACGTGCACATAGGAATGCTCGCGAGAATAGGGAGCAAATCCTTGAGAAATTCTATTTTCTTGCAATGTCAAAACAAATTAAGGATTACGTTAGGCAGTGCGAAATGTGCAAACTTAATAAATATGACAGGCATCCGGCCAAGCCTTATTTACAATCAACACCAATTCCCAGCTACCCATGCGAGGTCATCCACATCGACATTTTTGAAATTGAGAAGCAAAAGTTCCTGAGCTGCGTAGATAAATTTTCAAAATTTTCCAAATTATTCCCTATCAAAAATAAGTCATCTATCTATATACGCAGGAAACTTACCGACGTTTTGCATTATTTTTCCGTGCCAAAAATATTGGTCATGGACAATGAGAGGGGTTTTCTAACCCCACTCGTTCTTAACTACATTAGGTCTCTCGGGATTGAGATTTATCAGACACCCACTCAACGGAGTGAAGCCAATGGCCAGGTAGAAAGGTTACATTCCACCCTGATAGAAATTTATCGGTGCATATCTAACGACTTGCCTAGGATGACTCCCAAAGAGAAGGTAGCAATAGTCGTAGATAGATACAACAATACGGTTCATTCCATAACCAAAAGGAAACCGGTAGATCTTTTCTTCAACCGAACAGCTAGAGTAAACTACCAAGGCTTAAGGGACTTTAGGGATCAAACGCATGAGAATGTTAAGGCCTTGCTGTTACATGAGCAGGAAACTAGAAATGCGAGGATAAATGCAAAACGCTCGCCACCTCGTGATTTTAATAGTGGCGATGAATTATTTATTGTTAACAAACAGATAAAAAGTAAACAAAAGGCACTGTACAAAAAAGAAGCAGTTGCTGAAAATAGAAATGCGACTATAGTAACGCAAAGTGGGAAAAAGTTCCACAAAACAGATATAAAGAATGTGTAGATAACATTGGTCAGAAGGTTTGTAGAAGCTTAGGATCATTAGAATCCGGAGGTCCGGATACAGACGTTAATGCGCTTGTAGTCGATGAAGTTATAATGGTTCAATTCCACTATCCTCATTGGTGTGAGATAACTGATTCGAAGGGGTTCAATTCCCCCAACATGATCTTCTGCTCACTTGCGTGAAATCATCCGTGCTATGAGTAGGTCATTTGCAATTATAAACGCTTATGACTAAAAGGGATCAACCGGACCTTCCATAGTCAAGTCAATACCTATATTCCAATGCAAAACTATAAAACACATAATTAGCGAAACATGCGCAATAAAGCGCCCGAAGAAATATATAAGCGTAAAAAACGCAAAAACCAAAGAAATAAAAATTGCAATAAATATGCGTAAAAAACGCAAAACAAAGTAAACAAAAATTACAATAAATATGCGTAAAAACGCAAAAATAAAAAAGAAATAAAAAAACACAATAAAATGCGCAAAACGCGCCAAAAGAACAAAAAAAAATAAAAAAAGGGGAAGAGAGATTTTCTCAAAAAGAAAAAAATAAAAATTGCATGAAACCTACTAATAAACTAACAAGTTAAATATTTTTTACTAACCAATAAAACTAGTTGAGCTAAGTAACCTCAATTAATATAACTAACTACTTCACTACTGGGTTCCCAACTAACAAAATAGGAAAAAAGCACCTTTAGTCTAATTAACTCCACCAGCTTTTACTAATTCATCTTCCTCTGCGTAACTCAAAATTAATTTAAGTTCCTAGAATAAAGCATAATCAATAAGTTTACGTACTCCTAAGAATTTAATTGTCTTTCTTAAACTTTATAGATTAGTATAATAGGAATAGCCATTAAAATTACCATTGTTAAACGATAATGGGGATGCAGGATCAGAAGCCACAATGCATTCTGCTGATCAGGATAGTTCGGATTTAATACCGCATGTGGAGGCCCCCATTAACGTCTTTAGGAACCAGGTGGTATTTAGGGTAGGTCAGGAATCTCGATGCCATGAAGAACCACATCATGGCTACCGCAGATATTTTATCTCTTTGCCCAATTTTGACAGGGCAAACATCATCTCAATCCTTAAAGAATGCCTTAATCCCAATGTTATAAATGGTTTAAAAATCCCGGAAGAATTTCTTCAACTATTGCAGGACGTGTATGCTAATAATTTCCATAGGTATAAGATCAGGATCACACAGCGAGTCGTAGAAGATGTGACACTAGCCGACAGAATTTTTAGTATAATCGAAAAGGAACATAAACGTGCACATAGGAATGCTCGCGAGAATAGGGAGCAAATCCTTGAGAAATTCTATTTTCTTGCAATGTCAAAACAAATTAAGGATTACGTTAGGCAGTGCGAAATGTGCAAACTTAATAAATATGACAGGCATCCGGCCAAGCCTTATTTACAATCAACACCAATTCCCAGCTACCCATGCGAGGTCATCCACATCGACATTTTTGAAATTGAGAAGCAAAAGTTCCTGAGCTGCGTAGATAAATTTTCAAAATTTTCCAAATTATTCCCTATCAAAAATAAGTCATCTATCTATATACGCAGGAAACTTACCGACGTTTTGCATTATTTTTCCGTGCCAAAAATATTGGTCATGGACAATGAGAGGGGTTTTCTAACCCCACTCGTTCTTAACTACATTAGGTCTCTCGGGATTGAGATTTATCAGACACCCACTCAACGGAGTGAAGCCAATGGCCAGGTAGAAAGGTTACATTCCACCCTGATAGAAATTTATCGGTGCATATCTAACGACTTGCCTAGGATGACTCCCAAAGAGAAGGTAGCAATAGTCGTAGATAGATACAACAATACGGTTCATTCCATAACCAAAAGGAAACCGGTAGATCTTTTCTTCAACCGAACAGCTAGAGTAAACTACCAAGGCTTAAGGGACTTTAGGGATCAAACGCATGAGAATGTTAAGGCCTTGCTGTTACATGAGCAGGAAACTAGAAATGCGAGGATAAATGCAAAACGCTCGCCACCTCGTGATTTTAATAGTGGCGATGAATTATTTATTGTTAACAAACAGATAAAAAGTAAACAAAAGGCACTGTACAAAAAAGAAGCAGTTGCTGAAAATAGAAATGCGACTATAGTAACGCAAAGTGGGAAAAAGTTCCACAAAACAGATATAAAGAATGTGTAGATAACATTGGTCAGAAGGTTAGTAGAAGCTTAGGATCATTAGAATCCGGAGGTCCGGATACAGACGTTAATGCGCTTGTAGTCGATGAAGTTATAATGGTTCAATTCCACTATCCTCATTGGTGTGAGATAACTGATTCGAAGGGGTTCAATTCCCCCAACATGATCTTCTGCTCACTTGCGTGAAATCATCCGTGCCATGAGTAGGTCATTTGCAATTATAAACGCTTATGACTAAAAGGGATCAACCGGACCTTCCATAGTCAAGTCAATACCTATATTCCAATGCAAAACTATAAAACACATAATTAGCGAAACATGCGCAATAAAGCGCCCGAAGAAATATATAAGCGTAAAAAACGCAAAAACCAAAGAAATAAAAATTGCAATAAATATGCGTAAAAAACGCAAAACAAAGTAAACAAAAATTACAATAAATATGCGTAAAAACGCAAAAATAAAAAAGAAATAAAAAAACACAATAAAATGCGCAAAACGCGCCAAAAGAACAAAAAAAAATAAAAAAAGGGGAAGAGAGATTTTCTCAAAAAGAAAAAAATAAAAATTGCATGAAACCTACTAATAAACTAACAAGTTAAATATTTTTTACTAACCAATAAAACTAGTTGAGCTAAGTAACCTCAATTAATATAACTAACTACTTCACTACTGGGTTCCCAACTAACAAAATAGGAAAAAAGCACCTTTAGTCTAATTAACTCCACCAGCTTTTACTAATTCATCTTCCTCTGCGTAACTCAAAATTAATTTAAGTTCCTAGAATAAAGCATAATCAATAAGTTTACGTACTCCTAAGAATTTAATTGTCTTTCTTAAACTTTATAGATTAGTATAATAGGAATAGCCATTAAAATTACCATTGTTAAACGCTTTGCTTACATATGAGCAAATAATCTACTAACAATACTTTAATATAATTCATAGCATCTGCCTCTGCGCAACCGCGCACTCCTATGGGATTTTTAAGATAGACTCACCATTAGCTACTATACGAGATGGGTACGGCTGGATCATCAATGGACACTTTAAGCTCATTCACGTAATAGACCTGGAGCGCTATGACTTGGCAACGAATCAACTGGAGCATTTATTAACCACTCTCAATGAATCAACAACAGCAACGGAGGTACTATTGTTCCAACTAAACAAGGTCCGCATACACCTAAAAGAACTGAGAGGACACCAGACTGGTAGACAAAGGCGATCCATTGATTGGATAGGGTCAGCCTGGAAATGGATAGCGGGTTCTCCTGATGCCACCGACTGGGATAAAGTTCTTAACAACGAGAACTCTCTTAACCAAAACAATGAACAACAGTATAAGGTAAACAATGCAATTTTCAAAAAAACTAATGAACTATTGCAGAAACTAAACACCATTGTGACGATCACAAACGATGTCGTTGATCGAAGAAACTGGGAGAGGCTCGAGCGGGATTTTCAGAACAAAATAGTCATCCTGAAAGAGGACGTGAACGAATTGGTGCGTGCCCTCCAAATGGCTAAAGCTGGCATTGTCAACAGCAATCTTCTGAGCAAAGAAGAGGTAAATCAGCTTGTTAGCGAAGTCGATGTACTCCCATACAGCAACGCCATCGAAGCCATCGAGTATAGCAAGCCTTCAATCTATACTAACAACACTCTCGGCAGAAAGATTCAACCACGTTATCACACGGGCCAATGTCGAAGAGGGTCATAGGATAGAATTGGCCTACAAAACGGTTCTAGTGAATAGGCAAGAGACATATGGCATACGAGGGGCTTGCTTGCACTTATCCTCGGCAATGGTATGCGAGAAGGAATCTTTGGACTTGTTGCCGGAGGCTGACTGTTTGGCATGTCTCCTAAAGGGCGGAAAAACAAGTTGCGCCTACACAAGAAGCAACGAATCCACCGTTGAAGTGATCAAAGAGGATACGATTTTCCTTGACAACTTCGTTGGTACCATAGGATCAGGCAAAACCACCGCTCATCTCAACGGCTCTTACATTCTCCGGATAGACAACGAGACGATCGTAATCAACAACCAGACATACTCGAGTATAACCACCTCAGGAGTACAGGTGCTCCCACCTATTCTAACCAGTGTCACAAACCGCACCATGGCGCTAAATCTGGATCTGGTACATGGAATGACGATAGATAATTTGAAAATATTGAAATACCTTAAGGTTAAGACAAATTGGTTTGCGTTATCTGAAGGATCAGGACTACTGTTACTTTTGCTACTAATTTGGTGTATCTGGAGGAAGCTCACAGCGAAGATCCACTTACCTGAAATAAACATTGTGAATCAGCTTAGTCGAAGGAGCAAGAACCCTTCTTCGCCATCTAATCTGCGGGACGCAGATATTTAAAGGGGGAGGAGTTAACACGCTGCGGCACCCAACAAGTTGCGTTCCCACATTATAGCATTACACGTGCCGCTACATCAGCATAATTGCAGTCAATCGCAACCTAACACCCTAACTCAAGGCCGACCGCATTTCACCATATTCACCTGTGGGAAACCAAGGGCATAATTAGTACCACGTACTAATGCTTATGCAATAGGAACCGATCCAGACAGCATGGTCAGCAAAATATGTTTCACACGATTGTGAAATACTTGGACATGCCATTGGTGCATGTCAACCGTGGGAAGCCAACGCACCTAAACTTCGCATACGACTTCAGGCGTTAGGACAGCAGTACGGTACTCTATAAAAGGGAGCAGCGCAGATTTGAGGCCAGTTGCGCAGTAGGCCTGGTGCTTAGTATACTAACCTAATTGTGAATTAGATCTTAATAAAGTTTAACTATAAAAACACATCTAAATAATCTTTCATTTGACAGGGCAAGTTGGCCCTTTAATTTTTTTGATCGTGCAGGACCTTCAGTCCTTAACTTACATATTTACATATGTATACTTAGTATGATAACGATTGGTACGCTTATAATATAAGTACATAGATATATTATATTGACATATGTATGTATGTATATAATGCATGCATAAAACCAAAATTGGCTCACTCTTATCATGCACATATTTAAGTAAAGCCAAATTTCTCGTCAAATTAAGTATTTAGATCTTTATATCAATTCGTTCATATATTGGCAAATTCTAAAATTCGAGCCAAAAAAATTAAACTTTATCAGAAATCATAGTCTGTTAAACAAATTTTGCCTTCGCTCAGCTCTGTTAACTTCTGACTCTCGGATTTCCCTAGCCGCCATTGCAATGGTGAACTAAGCCGAAAAATATTGATGGATTTTGACAATTCACACCGTCATCATAACTTAGACCTTCTCTGTCTAATATAAGTTCTCTGGCAAAAGCATGCAGTCCCTAGCGAAGGCATTGGAATGTTAATGCACACATATCGCCCTTTACCTACCGCACTATATGCCTTCTAGACACCATGATGAAGATTCTGAAGAGGATCATCCAAAATCGCCTATTCCGCGTAACCGAAAGTGGCAACGGGTTATCACAACTACAATTAAGTTTTCGCAAGAAGCAATCTACGATAGCGGAAATAAATAGAGCGGTATTTTTTGCACCGAATATAATTGCAGGCAAGCGTTGGAAATGCGGAAGCAAAAATACTGCGCTATAATGACGCTAGACGTCAAAACCGCTTTTAGCACTGCAGATCGGGATCTTACACTTAAAGTCCTACCTCACTGGAAGAGTGATCGACACAGCAGAAGGGGAAAAAGGAAGGAAAAAGGCTATGCGGTAACATCGGGAGAGCCGCATGGCTTGGTAGCAGGTCCAACACTTTAGAACATTATGCTTAAAGTTTGTTACTGGTGTTAACATTATTGGATCTGCGGACGATATAGCGTCTTACATAGTGGACTGGCTAATAACGATAGAATTTTCTCTAGCCGAGGAAAAAACAGAACCGGCTTTGATAAGTAGTCGGAAAGAGGCAGAAACAGATTATTTCACTATAGGTAAGCACCTAATAGCTTGAAAAATGCAAATAAACTACTTGGGCGTGATACTAGACGATAGGATTAACTTTGGCGCACACGCAGAATACTTTTTAAATAAATCGTCCAAAATGTGCACTGCTCCTAGTAGAATATTTCCTTATATCGGTTTACCAAAGCGCAGTAGACGTAGTTACTTACTAAAGTGATCACCTCCACCCTTCTATATGTAGCACCAGTATGGGCCGACTACAGAAAATCAAAACACACCGCCAACACTACAGTGCCCTATTAAGGTTGTGCGCTTCTTGGTACAAGGCGACATCAGCGGAAGCGGCAATGGTGGTCGCTGGTATGATACCAATCTCTATACAAGCGGAATAACCCACGCGTATCGCATTGCGAAAGGAAAGCCACACAGCAACATTAACGGAAGCCGGCGTTTATGAAGAAGAAAAAGACATTCCCACGACAGTCGGTTCTACGTACCGGAATGACCCGGGTTTCACCCGGCCAAGGACTGTTGTTTCGGCGATCTAACCCTGTTTAGATCGGCCTACCCCATAAGTTGTCTGTCTCCCCTGGAGCAACTCCTTGCAGCAGGGTTGCTTCACCTCCTTCTGCTCAGGGCTGGCATCGAGCCAAACCCTGGTCCAGAAATCTGTTTTTGCTGCGTTTGCCAGAAAAAGCTCCATCCGAACTCCACTTAGGTAAGGTGTAATTCGTGCGACGGATGGAGCCATCTTAAGGTCTGCACAGGCCTTAAGACCCATAAGGAGTGGTCCACAAACTATGTGGCCCCATGTTGTTCGCGCCCTACGGCGCCCATAGCCTCTACGGCCCCCCTAGTTGCACCTAGTGCACCGGTGCCTAGCACCAGCAGAACCTCTACGGTTCACAGGAGCACACAACGACATGGACGCTCGACTCCCCCCCCCAACCTAGCTCCGCCCCCCGTGTGGGGAGTATCCAGCAGCTCCTGGTGCCCCACACAGCCTGTTCCGTGTGTCAGGCCAGGATATACCGGAATGCGACATCAGTCAGGTGCAATTCGTGCCAAGGCTGGTGTCACTTCCGTGTATGTTCTGGCCTGCGCATGTGCAGCAGGGATCAGGTGGGCAACATCACCCTTCCCTCACACCTCTCTCCGCGATGACTCTACCGAGGCAAACGAGAGCAGCTGAACTGCAATGGGCTGCAGGGCAAGATTGAGGAGATAACCGACTTTATGAGTCGGTATAATCTGTCAATAGCTGCGATCCAGGAAACGAAACTGCACAGCAACTCAACCTTGTTGAGTTGCAACGGCTACAATGTGCATCGTAAGGATCGCGAGCGAGGTAATGGTGGTGGCTGAGCATTCATCATCGACCGCAGGGACACTACCTTAGAATGTCAAGGAATAACTGTCCGGTCAGGCGATGTCGAACTCGAAATATTTAATATTTATATACCCCCTGTCACCTGCTGCCCGGACAGAGGTGAAAACCGATTGGTAGTTGGTGACTTCAACGCGCACCACGATCTCTGGCATTCAAACCTACCAGCTGATCGTAGGGGAAATCATTTGGCAGAGCAGATAGACGATTCGACATTCTGCACGATGAATGATGATGCCCCCACCAGGATTATGGGTAGTTGCAGCAGCTTGACCGGGTCAGGTTCGCGGAGTTCACCGAAAATGCCTTCAGATCTCTTTCCACACCCACTGACGTTCGTAAAGGCGAACAGAAGTTCCGCAAGGTGGTTGCGTCAGCTGCGGGCCACTTCATCCCGCCAGGGAGCGTCCCCGAGATCCGTCCCAACTTCCCGGCGGAAGCGCCCGCTCTAGCGAACGAACGCGACCACCTTCGCCGCTCCGCTGGTGGACCAAAACAAGCGGAACAAGTGGGAAGAGCATTTGAAGTCCTGTAACCTGGTCACGGGTGTTGGTAAGCTCTGGTCTACCATGAAGTCCTTATCCAACCCGACGAAGCACGACGACCGAGTGGAAATTTCATTCGGGGATCGTGCCTCGTCGGACCCGAAGAGATGCGCGAGCTATTTTAGCCGATAATTTATACTGCATCCTTCGGGGGATAGGACCAAGCGGAAGGTGACCAGGAGGCTGCGCAAACTACCGAACAACAGCGCGCCTCTTGCCTTCACTTGTGGTGAGGTAAAGGAGGTCATCGGGAAGGCGAGAGCCTCCAAGGCCATTGGCCCTATCGGGCTAAGCGTGTTGATGCTAAAAAATTTAGGCCCCGCGGGAGTCGAGTTCCTCACAGGGATCCTCAACTTGTCCATGGCCACCCTCATCATTCCTGACATCTGGAAGGCTGGGAGGGTGGTCCGGCATTATACCTTGGGTCGGCTAAGCATTAACATGGCTTCCGGAAAGTGCACAGCACAACAACAGCACTTAAAGCCATGAACACACAGGTGAACCGTGGTCTTAACCAAACCCGCCCCTGCGAGAGAACCGTCCTAGTAGCATTGGATCTGTCTAAAGCTTTCGACACAGTCAGTCACTCCACGCTACTAGCTGACGTGGAAGCATCAACTCTCCCGCAGGGACTGAAACAGTGGACCGCGAATTACCTGTGTGGTCGTCAATCATCAGTATGGTTTAGAGATAAAACATCCAAACCAAGGAAGATTAAACAAGGGGTACCGCAGGGTGGCGTCCTGTCCCAATTATTGTTTAATCACTATATCTCCAAGCTCCCTCTTCACTAGCAGAAACCTGGCACTGTCCCCTTCTAAGTCCTCGGCGACCCCTTTTACCACCAGGGCGAAGGAGGTCAGTCTGGATCTTAACATCCATATCGATGGCACCCCCATTCCGACGGTTAACCACCCGAAGATTCTGGGGGTGACTTTCGACAGCCTGCTCTCCTTCTCCGCGCACACTACCGCAATCGCCAATTGAGTACAGAGCCGCAACAATGTCCTCAAGTCGCTCGCCGGCAGCTCTTGGGGCAAAGACAAAGAAACGTTGTTGGCAACATACAAGGGGATTGGCCGGCCGGTAATAAATTATGCCGCGCCAGTTTGGTCGCCGGGAACCAGCAGGACACAGTGGATGAAGCTGCATACCTGCCAGAACGCCGCACTCCGCACGGTGACGGGATGTCTTCTGGTGTCGCCTGAGGAGCATCTCCACCAAGAGGTCAATGTGCTCCGAGTTAAGGAGCACAACCTCATGCTCAGCAAGCAGTTCCTTGCTGTATGTCCCCGTTCGGGGCATCCAAATAGGCACCTGCTTGCAGTGGAGCTTCCCCCAGGCACATTAGAAGACATCTTATAGAACTAAAGGACGAGATCCAGCCACTCGTCACGCAACCGCTGGATCCGGAGGCGTACCGGCGGGTTCTAAGCAACATCCATAGAGACACAGTCACTACCCTCATTGACTCCCGTCAGGCAAATGCAGTCATCGGAGCCCAACCACCACCTGTAGCAGATGAGGAGTCCCTGCTGCACCGTGAGTCCCGCGTCACTCTGGCACAATTGCGATCTGGATACTGTAGCAGGCTCAACTCCTACCTATCCAGAATCAACCCCGACATACCCAACACATGTCCGGCATGTGGAGATTCTCCGCACGACACCAACCACCTATTCACATGCCCTCTCAAACCCACTCATCTAACCCCCCTCTCCCTCTTGTCCAACCCTGTGGAAACTGCACGTTTCCTGGGCCTCCCCCTAGATGAGTTCGACGACAACGACCATGGGTGTATCCGCTCTTTACGGGGCGCGACTAGCCACTACAACAACAACAAAGAGAAGAAAAATACGTTCATATGTATATATTAGAAAATAACATGAGAGATGGGACAGAAACACCAAGGAACACACATCCTAATTCCCAACCTTGAAAAATAGCCAAATCGCAAGCATGGAGGTAATTTTCTAGTTGACGCAGTTTCTAAGTGTCTATCAAGCTACCTGCACAGATTTGGACACGACGACTCGCCGCTTTGTACAGTTTGTAACGTACCAGAAGATGCGTACCTCGTATTCTTCAAGCGCCCGCGGTTCAACGTTCTTAGAACACAACTAGTGGATATAGCAAGCACGACACCAAGCCCGCAAATTCTCGCGGATATCACGCTCACCACCGAAAGCGCACAGACTGCGATTGCGACATAATTGCAAATATTAAAAAGCAAGGTTCTACTAACGTGTCTAGTGGCATAGGTATGTTGGGTAGAATAGGGTTGTTGACCCGACAGCGGCGGTGGGCGTAGGTACAAAACAAATACCAAGGGGCTCACGTAGGTACAACTTTGTAACTCCACCAAGCCAGAAACAGATGTTGAACCTACTGGGCACACCGTCTCCCGACGCAATACGTAACGGTAGTAGCGGGGGAACATGGTACAGGACGGTAGAAGGTTTAGTGCGATTAAGCGATTAAAATTCCACACTGACGGGGTTAAGGCTTTCGATGCTTCCTCCACTGAAAAAAAAAGACGTTCAGTATGTGCTCCAATGTCGCGCAATACAATTTCCGTCTTGTATTTCGGTTCATAATTTAACAGGAAAACTTTTAATAAATTCAGGTTTTACACTGCACCTTTACTCAGTACGTCCGCACACGCCAACGAATATCGAGCAAGTGCTGTCATAATGATAAAATGGGATTATTTTAAATTATTAATCTTCATTCAATATTTTCTTTTTATATTATTTAAGTTTTTCATTTATACCGAAGAACGTAGAAGACAAAGGAGTGGCATCACTCCCACCGTTCCTCGAACAGAAAACTTTAGCTTACTTCCCCATACTTGAAAGAGTTATACGAACGCTACCTTCTTCACTTACATAGAATTTTACGGCCACAAATATATATATAATCATATATATAAACATAATTAAAAGCTCCTGCTGAGTTTTCTAACCCTAAAAATGGGCTGTAAAATCCCAAAGTTCATAAAAGAAGGTGTCTTACTATGTTGTTATGTAGATTGGACAATTTGGATTGTTGCCAGATTTATAAAAAATAAAATATAAGTGAAAAAAATTTCTTTGTATTTTATATGCATATATAATTTTTTTTTTGTTTATTGCTAAGCGACAACTTACAATATTGGAAATATTCCCTTAGAATGTTGTGATAATGTGTTCATTAACTACTGCCGTGCTCCCAGTTTCACATTTCAATTCTACTATTTGACTTAAAAAATGTCCGGTGAAAGTGAATTAATATGCTCCTAAATTCGCAAATTGTGTAATATCTCATTGTTCCCTAATTCTAAGCAGCGGGAAATCACCTGAGGAGCTTTGATTGAAAACTTATAAATATAACAAACTGCATTTTATTTTTCCAATTTCTTCGTTTGAAGCAAAACAGCGCAAAATAATGCAAATTAGACATAATGCATAACTGAGAAATAACTGGGGTATTCTTAAAATTTCGTACGAATGGTGTGTTACATTCTGCAACAGTTTTTACTTAATAATAATTGCTTTACAAATTTCATTTGAGAGATTCCATGCATTTTTTTATGTTTTGCATTAACTACAACACAAACCGAAAGTTAACCCCAAAAGCATACAACACATGTAAGTTACAAAACTAGATAAAAAAAACGTTTACTCTTACAAAATATTCGCCAATTGTAAAAAATACCATAAAAATATGCCGGTTTGTCAGGGAGAGCTAAATAGTATCAAGGTTCTTAGCTTATGTTTTTTATGCAAAAGTTGAACGGAAGCGACTATACTCATATGAGCCAACACGTGAAGATGGTATCCGAGATGAAGTGCTGTGAAGTAAAAAAAACTGTAAATGATCCCTAAGAAAATAATCAAAAATTGCAGTTTAATACAAACTCCGTTTTTATAGATACAGTATTTTTAAATATATAACCAAATCAGTCAGATACCACCAAATAAGTATGTTTCCTGAAAGACGCTAACATGGTTCATGCAACGAAAAGGTGATTCTATCCGATAGCCGGTTACACAAAAAAACAGGCCTATTATATTAAAAATGATTTAAATACGTGCTTATTGTATTTTATTTAAAAAAATACTTGAATTTCAATAAATAATTTGAAAAGTAAAAAAATTAACACACTTCATGCCATTTGCCTTTCATTTCCCTGACCATTTCGAAAGCCACCAGATCCAAATCGCAAATATGTATGTATATGAATGTCAAAGTGGGAGCCCGACCGATAATTTTCATCCACACGCTATACCGAGGAGGCCAATATAACGGAAGAAATATCTCATTTAATTTAATCTGTTTTTAAATGTTCTCAGCAGGGATTTTCAAGGGTAAACTTATTCATACTTATACCTCAACCCTTGAAAGACAGTTCCCTCAAAGTGACCTCAATCATCTGGTAAAATAATGTAATAGTTGCGCAACTTAATAATTTTGTAGATTTGAGTATTACGGCGGATCCAAAGCTAATTTCAGCTCACATACAAATATTTGTGTTAACAAAGGAAAGAGCATATTAGCATTTATAAAAAGTATAATTTAGTGATTTGGATAGGGTTGAATCAGTTCAGAAACAGATTTAGTTGTTTGCGCTGAGAGGTTTGTAGTGGGATAACACGAAAAAATTGCCACCTTACAAAATCCGTTTAGAACTTGTTAACTTACTTCCGGTACATAGTCGCTGACAAGCGCTAGGAGGTATGTTCGTAGTTAAATTATGAAATGGATTAGTTGTAAGTCCTTAGTTGTTGAGTGGAATTCATATAAATATTCCCGCTAGAGAAACAAGACATTTCACGCTTCCTAAATTAATTGTTTGTGCGCCGATTTCAACAAATATTTCAGAATCGCTTTTAAAAATCGTTTTTTAAAAACAGTAATCTTACTTACTAGGATAAGTTTTTTTATTATTACAGGAGCGTTTCGGATCATGGTGACGATATCCGCTGGTGCCTTCTTTTTTAATCTACTCAAGACTGCACCTAATTCTTCTTCTTTTATTTTTGCTTTTTTTGATGGGCTTATATTGATTGGGTTCTGCAGGGTTGTTTTTACTTCTTTTGTTGAATGTGCTGCATATAGACTATTTGTTAAACTTTCTTTTAGGCAACTTTTTTGTATACAGTGGATGCGATGTGCGATTGTAATCCCAGAAACTGCATATATTTGTCCATATTTTTGCAATAGGTGTGTTCGAACTAATTTCAGCTGTAAATTTTTGCATTGAATGTTGTTTTGGGACTTTGATATCACGTTTTAGCTGAGCGCTAGCTACTTGGTAGTTGCGGAAGTTATCGTTTGTTATATCGGGTGTTTTTTTACAGGTTTGTTTTTCGAATAGAGATAAAACTGGCATTTTGTGGTCAAATCTGGCAACTCTAATGTCATTTATGTTCAGTTTGGTTTGCCATTTCATCATGAACAGGTTGACAAAAGAACAACGCTTGCAAATCGTGCAAATTTATTTCGAAAATAATGGTTCAGTTCGCGAAGTTTACCGCGAGCTCCGTCAATTTTATGGTCGACATAATCGTCCATCAGAGCAATTAATTCGGTTAACCATGGATCGTTTTCGCACTACGTTTACTCTATGTGATAATACGCATCCGCAGAGACGTCGAACAGTGCGCACCGAAGAAACAATTGCCGCTGTAGAGCAAAGTGTTGAAGAGGACCCGAATGAATCGATTCGCCACCGTGCACAGCAATTGGAGCTTTGTCCATCAACTTTATGGAAGATTTTGCGCAAAGATCTTGGCTTGCGACCTTACAAGATCCAGCTTGTGCAAGAATTAAAGCCGCGAGACCATGCAATGCGTCGTGATTTTGGTGTATGGGCCGAAAATGAGATTGATCTCGATGCTGATTTTCATCGCAAAATTTTGTTCAGTGATGAGGCTCATTTTTGGTTGAATGGCTACGTCAACAAGCAAAATTGCCGCATTTGGAGTGAAGAGAATCCACATGAGACCCTTGAAACGCCATTACATCCACAAAAACTGACTGTTTGGTGTGCTCTATGGGCTGGTGGAGTCATTGGGCCATACTTCTTCCGCAATAATGCTGGAGAGGCAGTTACCGTTAATGGAGACCGGTATAGAGCCATGATAACCGACTATTTTGTTCCCGAATTGGATGGCATGAATGTGGATGAGTTGTGGTTCCAACAAGACGGCGCTAC
This sequence comes from Anomoia purmunda, assembly GCA_951828415.1. Taxonomy (NCBI): domain Eukaryota; kingdom Metazoa; phylum Arthropoda; class Insecta; order Diptera; family Tephritidae; genus Anomoia; species Anomoia purmunda. The sequence continues at coordinate 80,875,849 of OX639997.1, read as the reverse complement.
ATGCCACACAGCGCACGTCACAATAGATTTATTGAAGGAAACATTCGATGAGCGCATAATTTCGCGGAATGGACTTGTAAATTGGCCACCAAGATCGTGTGATTTGACACCATTGGATTATTTTCTTTGGGGATATGTGAAGTCGCTCGTCTACGCCAACAAACCAGAAACGTTAGGGGAATTGGAAGCCAACATTCGTGGCGTTATTGCCGACATACGGCCCCATATGCTCGAAAAAGTGGTTGAAAATTGGACCTGTAGAATTGGCTTTATTCGAGCCAGCCGCGGCGGCCACATGCCCGAAATCATATTTAAACATTAATGGCATAAAATTATCCTTCCAATAAAGCCAAATTGATGTACCTTAAAACGATTTTCTTGTGTTTTATTTCAATTCGTACGGCGCGTACTAGTCGGCCTATGCAGAGCCTACAAGGAGATTCTTGAAGAAAAATCTTGACCCTGCTGCAGTAGTACGTAGAGTAAAATAGACGAGCAATGTACTGCCTCCAACGACTGTAGGAATATGGGTAGCGGACACGGAAAGCGACACGCTATCCGAGATACTGGAGGACAACCATATCCTAGAAAATGATGAAGGGTTTACAAATTAACCTTCATGGCTCCAAGGCTGTGTCAACAGCTTTGCTCCTGCACCCCAGTCTGAGAGGGGAGGAGCTCGTATTTGTCCAGGAACCTTGTGTTGCAAGACTGAATAATGCTGAATACTACGTAGTGGTAGCCCCAAAGGCTGGTAAGAGAAGAGCATGCTATTTACAATAATAAACAAAAGTATTTCTTACCTCCTTCTTTCACAGTGCAGTGATGAGGACACGGTGTATGTGTACGTGGAGTACTGAATCAAACCACTTTGGCTGCTATCCACATAAACGACGCACGACCGCAATATTTTTCCCAGAAGTCGGCTACAAGACGCGGTGAAAGGGGCCATAACAGGTGGTTTCCCATCGCCATTGGCTCCGATGTAAATGTAATATTGGGAATAGACACAGTTTCGTCACGGCGAATAGAAAATAGGTATTGGGTACAAGACTTTCATCCCTACCATTTCTAGAAAATATTCACATCTGGCGCGTGTCAAATACACATTCCTTCTCCGATCATATGTACATTAGTTCCAACTGGCACAACTACTAAGAGGTTGTAGAGTCTGCCCTCTCAAAGCCACTTATTTAACCCCCTCTCCCTCTGGCCAACCCTGTGAAAACAGCACGTTTCCTGGCCTCCCCATAGATGAGTTTGACGACAACGACCATGGATGAATCCGCTATTCAAAGGGCGTGACCATAGTGGGCACCTGCATCGGGCATCTGCTCGCTAAAGATCCGCTTTCGAGACACGTTAGGGGGCATCTCTTTGATATATCCGACGAGATCCAGTCACTCACCACCAACAGGCTGGACCCTGCTACCTACCGGGTAGTCTTAAACGACATTCGCCGAGAGACAATCACCACCTTCATCAACTCTCGCCCGGTGAATGCCGTCCTCGGGGTCAAACCACCACCCACCACGCAGAGGAGGAGCTCCAGCTGTCTCGTGAATTCCGCATCTCTCTGGCTGAACTACGATCTGGATATTGTAGCAGGTTAAAGTCATACCTGTCCAGAATCAACCCAGACGTATTTGATGTGTGTCCGGCATGTAATAACTCCCCGCACGATACCACTCACCTTTTCACGTGCCCTTTAAAACCGACTCTTCTAACACCCCTCTATTGGGCCTCCCCCTAGATGAGATTGATCATAACGACCACGGTTGAACCGACCTTGCAGGGTCTGTTGGGTTACAACAACAACAACGCTTCGGGATGTATACAAGTGGTCCACCCGCTACGGGCGTAGGGTTACCTCAAATAAGGTGGAACTCGTTCTCTTTACGAGAGGGAATAAAATGCCCTCGGCAACTCCACCGGAACTGAACGGCGTCCGATTAGGTCCTGCTATAAGTGCAAAATTTTTAGGCGTTATTCTAGATATGAAGTTGAACTGGAAAGAGAATACAGTTCAACGTTATGAAAATGCTTCCGTAGCCCTCTGTACCTGTAAGAGAGCCATACCCAAGAAGCAGGGCCTTAATCCCCAGATATGTAGGTGGATCTTTACAGCAGTCCTTAGATCAAGGTGCAACGATCAAATATGATCTGCATAAGCGGGGCTCTCAGAACCACGTCATATGAGGCATTCAACGCTATTTTATATCTCCTCCCTTTAGACTAAAAGAGGCATCGCAGTGGCATCCCAAAACCCAGGGGCACTCTTGTATTTTGAACAACTTTTGCTCTATTCCGAGCAGGACGTATCGTTGTGCTTCGACATCGGTTTCTGAAGGTAACTTTGTTACAAGAATTCGAAGTAGGGAGTAGTGGAAACTAAAGATTCATACTACACCTGATATTATTGTCATCCTACAGATGGCTCGAAACTCGATAATAAGGTGGGAGGAGGCGTTTTTTCACGAAACCCTTTACCGGAGTTCTAGGAAGAGACATCTTTAGTGATAGCCAGGCTGCAATCAAAGCTCTGAGTTTTTTCACGTTTAACTCAAACATCTCGTTGAACCTGAATCAAACCTCAAAGCAGCCGTAGCCTAAATGGGACCGGAAACGGTCGCGTAGCGTTTACTCTCTAAGGAGGGAAAATATTTCTAACGTAATCGGGGCTCTAACCGGGCACTGTCTGATAGGAAAACATGCTAAAAGGTTTGGCGTACCTTTCCGAGGATGCTGAAGAAGCTGCAAGAGCGACAAATAGGAGGAAACGGCCGTGCATGTACTGTGCAAGTGTCCTACGCTGTGTAAAATCAGGATGCGGTATCTGGGATCACCGTTTTTGGATGACCGTAGTGAGTTATCAAAGACCGAGGTTAGTTGCCTGTTGAGATTCATCAGCAAGGCAAAATGGTTTGGTATTAAATTCTTGTGGTAAAACAATGGGTTGTGAGCTGTGTTTTTTGTTTATTAACTGTTCTCCGCTGCAGTTTTTTTTTTAATGTCACATAAATTTTAGGATTCAATTTCCTCCTTTATTATCTCTTCCGACATTGCCCTTAAATGCTTCCGTGAGTAAATTACCAATCAGGGTATGGTTGCAAATTTGCTGCTTCGCTCAGCCAATTCATATCTGTGAACATCTCTCGTATAGATGCATCGTACCCTTTATTATACCATCAAACTAATATGTATATCTCAGCCAAGATTGCTCAATTTTTACTGCGGAAGCAGAGGCTCACTCGACGCAGCGAAATGGTTCAAAACCCAAATATGCAAACTTGTTATTTGCTCCGACTTGCATTGCAGCAGACAATGCTGCAAAATTTAGCACCTCAGCTCCAATAATACAAGAATCTAACTGCATAAACCACATACTATACGAACCTAAACGCCTTACACTCAACAAGCAAGCGAGATATTTGGATCAATTAACGTCATCACTGCAATACTATAAGCCCCTCCAGAAAACTTGCCATTTATCCCACCAACATTCCCAAAAAGAACTTACAAAATACACCGGCTTACGCATGGGACATACACGTCTTATGACTTAGTGATTGCCACTCAAAACTTGGATTCGTTCCGTTATCAGTGCGTATGATTCGAAATGTGCTAACTTAGTTTTGCAATTTACTGATTTCAAATCGGCCGGTTGTAAACTATGCTACTCCAATTTGGACGCCGGGCACCAGTAAGACACAGTGGACGAAACTTCAGACCTGTCAAAACACCGCGCTCCGGACGGTAACGGGATGTCTTCTGATGTCGCCTGAGGCACACCTCCACAGGAGACGTTTATGTTCTCAGTTAAAGAGGATAACATCCTGCTCAGCGAGCAGTTCCTGATTGGATGCCACCGAACGGGACACCCAAACGGGAACCTGACAATAACCGAGCCGCCTCGTCAGGGGAAATCTCCGTGAACACTGGATCCGATGGCGTAAAAATAGGCTCTGAAAAGCATTCACCGAGAGTCAATCACCATCTTCGTGAACTCTCGCACTTTGAATGCTGTTTTTCATCGTTCATCATGTCTAATCGTTTATGTGCCTTGTCAATTCATTTCCCATACGATCTGCTGCTAGGCTTGAGATCGTGGTACGTATTGAAGTCACCTACTACCAAACGGTTTTCACCTCTGAGAAGCGCACCTATGTCAGGGTGAAATCCTGCCAGGAAGCAGGTGGCAGAGGGTATATAAACATTAAATATTCTCGATGTCTTCTTCGATAAGACGATTCTGCATTGTATGATAGGTGTTGTATGCTAAACCACCACCGTTACCTCAATCGTGATCTTTAGGGTGCACATTGTAGTCGTTGCAGTGCAAAAAGTACCAACTCAATTTATCATATTATAACAACAAGAAACTTAAGTAAACTGATGTGTTTAAGTGATAGTTTCTGTTAAAGAAATATTAGAAAAACATTTATTCAGTTTAATTTTAAAATTTTCCAATTGTTTGCATATTAATTAGTGCACTATTGTAAGCACAATCCGGAAAACGTTATAAAAGATGTCGATTTTGACAGCGTTCTCACGAAGAGTTACGTTGCTACTATACCGCCAAAAAATTAGAAGATCTGTAAAATATCAGACTAGTCCACCTTTGTATTTGTGAAGTGTTACGTTGCTATTAGTAAAAAAACATGTCGATAAGTGTTTCGGAATGCTCCGTTACACGGGTTTTAAAGTTAATTAGTTGTTTCATTGCAGTGTGCGAATATTTCTTCGAGTTTCCTACTATAAGCTGATACTACATTTTGGTTTATATTGAAATTCCTAATCATAATGTTATTTACCATGTAGCCAAGTACAAGTCTCGCATGTGGAGATTCTCCGCAAGATACCAATCACTTATTCACATGCTCGCTCAAACCTACTCATCTAACCCCCTCTCCCTCTGGTCCAGCCTGTCGAAACAGCACGTTTCCTAGGCATCCCCTAGATGAGTTTGACGACAACGACCATAGGTGAATCCGCTCTTCACAGCCGCTGCAACAACATTAGCATTATGAATAAAACCCAAGCATTTATAATATCTTTTAACCGACTGTCCATCATAAACTGGGCATCGGCCCCAACCAATATTTAATATCTTTCATTCTAGAACCTGCAGATGAATTCATATTCTATTTCGATTAATGCACTAAAGATGTTGTAGTTATTTACTTTTAGACTTAATTTTTTATGTTTTAGGTTTGCATTACAAAAGCACGTTTTCTGCGATTTTATTTTAATTGTGACCTCAGTTTCGGTCTAGTCAGCATTTATACATATTATTATATTTGGTCCGTTTCTTTGCACACAAGTTGCAAAAGAACGCTCCAACTCGGATAAAATTTCCTTTAGTTGCAAAAGCAACCCTGTTTGAATCTTTCATGAATGTTGTGATTTGTTTAGTGCGATTTAAAAACGGAAAATAGTTGTGCCGACAGTTTATGTAGTTATATATTAACAAATATTATGCAAATAAAAACGAATTAGGTCTTAAATCTAAATTTCTCATTTAATTTATTGGGGCTAATTCACAATAGCGTAGTTTGTTCACTTCCCAACACTGCATCTCAGGTAGGATATCATTTTACCGAGTCGGCTCAACTCAACTATTTTTCCGAGTTAGTGTTGTTGCTTTACAGGCATTTTGTTATCCTACCTAGTGTTCCTTTGCAACTAGGTTACAAAGAAACGGACCGATTGTATAAGTTCAGTTACACTATTAGCGTTTATCACTACCGCCAAATTTTGCTTTTTAGATACTTTGTCTCATATTACTGGCATCGATTTTGTTTAGATCCCCCTAATTTTCTCAGCCGCTTGCTAACTCTTCGGCTTAATATGAACGCTGCACAGTGTTGCGAGCTCCTCAGTAGAGTGGACAAAAATAGTTAGCATACTCCAATTTGGGTATAATTCATTATAGGTGCCTCATTTGTCGTAGAAAGAAGAAATTCAAAATATGGTGCAAATTGGTTAAATGGCACACTCTGTACGCTAGGTGGCGGAAAAGTGAAAGTGCTCCAATTTTAATGAAATTTAGTTTGTAGCTTTATGTTTGCTTAAAAAGTAAAAATATGAAATTTAGTTGAGATCGGACTTCCGACACGCCCACTTCACGTAAAAATATTTGATTTTAATATAACGCACTTCTATTTTTTTATTTATGATACATTTTTTTGGCTATAATTAGCGGAAATTAAAGGTTCAGACGTAAGTAATAAATGAGCTATTGGACGCTTCCCTAGAATTCTTTCAAGTATTTTCTAATCTAGGAGTTCCGCTTGAGGTCTGAGAATGTTTGTATACTTTTTCCCCCCACTAGCTAACGTTCTTAATATTAAACTGAAAATTTTTATTAGATTTATGTATGTCTATAGAAGTAATTTTCGCAGACATTTCAATATTTGAGAAAAAACGATGGGCAGTATTGCCATCGTTGGATGTTTTATATCCAGTTTTTATTCTATCCACTATGAGACCCATTACTTTCCGAATTCGTTCCTTGTTTGTTTTAAAAATTTTTGATTTTTCCTCCGCTGTAACACGCCAACATTTCAAAGTCAATCTATATGCCAAATGTATAACACATTCAACAAATTTTATTTGCGCATGTAGGACCGATAAAAAATATTTTAAAAAGTTATCATTTATATGTAGCACTGTTAAATGGAATGAGTTCATAATTTTTGGAGTCGCACCGCAAAGATAGCAATTGCTGTTGGACCTATTTCCGGCTAAAACATTCGCCACTGCTCCATCAATCATCGTTAAATCTATTCTGAATTGTTGAAAAATATATCTATCTATTTCAATGTGATACTGTAGCAAATAACAACTTGCTATACATTTACTTATGTTTTTAGAATCAACTAGTTTTAGGATTGATGTCATTTTGTTTTATGAAAATTTTTTCACATTAAAACTTTTATTCTCAATAAAGCGTTTTGTTCAATAGGTTATGGGCCCAGACACGACGGTCCTGTGGCTTTAAGATTTGTTTTTTTGTCGGTAACTTGAGAGTAAGGCAGCTTAGTGTGCGATCACCATGAGTTCCATGTACCAGATTGAGAAATTGGATGAAGGAAATTATGATTCCTGGAGCATTCAAATGCGCAGCGTGTTGGTGCATGCAGAGGCGTGGAAGGTGATGGACGGACAGCGGACAGCAGCTGAAGGTGCTAGATGGGATGCTCTCGATGAAAAAGCATTGGCAATGATTACGTTAAGCGTAAAATCGTCGCAGTTGTGCTACCTGAAGAACTGCACGTCTGCATCAAATGCCTGGAAAAAGCTCAAAGATGTGCATCAACCCAGTGGGCCGGTAAGAAAGGTCTCACTTTATAAGCAATTGCTTGGTTTGCGGATGATAGAAGGTGACGCTATGTGTAGCTATATAAATAAATTTTGTTCAACGATAGACAAGCTATCAGAGGTAGAGATTAAGCTAAGCGAGGAGCTAGCAGTTATAATATTGTTGTCAAGCTTGCCTAAGCAGTACGAGAACTTTGTAATAGCTATGGAAACACGAGACAGTTTACCTACTTTAGATGTGTTAAAAATGAAGCTACTGGAAGAAGGAGAGCGCAGAGGCGCAGAATCCAAAGGTGCACATTGTAACGAACAACAGGCGTTTCATGCAAATACAAAGTCGGTACGGAAAAAGAATGTAGATAAGAAAGATATTGAATGTTATAGATGCGGGCAGCATGGTCACTATAGAAATCAATGCAAAAATAAAGTAATAGAAACATCGAACAAGACGCAGCAACCGCAACGATCTTTTACAGTCCTAGCAGCAGCAGATGTGGGGGATCTAGAAGTTTCAAGCTGGTGTCTGGATAGCGGCGCAACAGCACATATGAGCTGCGTGCGTAATATCTTCACGAATTATGTTTCCCAGGAAGAGGATGTTGTATTAGCTGACAATAACGTTATACGTGCGGCAGGCAGAGGAGACGTCATATTTCAAACCGATTTGTGTGAACTGAAATTGGAGAATGTTTTGCATGTCCCAGGAATGAAGGGGAACTTTGTTTCAGTTAGTCGAGCTGTAGAACGCGGTTGTACAGTAAGTTTCAACAATAAATATGCCATTGTGAGCCAGAAAGGCAAGCAGATTTTGAAAGCAGAGAAGCAAAACAAGCTATTTGTGTTTGAGAGCAGAAGCAACAAATGTTTTGGTGCAACTCAATGCAGTGCAGCATTGTGGCATAACAGATATGGTCATTTAAATTATGGCAGTCTTATGAATCTCGCGAAAAGTATTATGGTGCGGGGTATAGAAAATGTGGATTTTTCAGACAAGGTGCCATGTCGGACGTGCATGAAGAGCAAGATACATACTCAGCCGTTCCCATCAGCATCGGAAAATCGGGCAAAGCAGTTGTTGGAGTTGATACATACTGACGTATGTGGCCCGTTTGAGAAGCGTTCTCTTGGTGGTTCGGCTTATTTCTTAACTTTCATAGATGATATGTCTCGACGCATTTTCACATTTTTTCTTAAGTCAAAAGACGAAGTCTTTGAAAAATTTGTGGCGTTCAAAACTATAGTAGAGCGTCAGACTGGACACAAAATTAAAGCATTACGTAGTGACAATGGTCGGGAGTACATCAATAAGCAGTTTGACAATTTTTTGAAGAAAAATGGTATAGTTCGTCAACTTACGGTGCCGTACAGTCCTCAACAGAACGGGGTCGCAGAACGAGCAAATCGCACTCTTGTTGAGATGGCAAGAAGTATGCTTGTGCATTCTAATATGCCTGAGTTTCTTTGGGCAGAGGCATTGCAGACAGCGTGTTATATTCGCAACAGATCACCAACAGCAGCCTTGGTTGGTATGACACCGTTTGAAGCGTGGACTGGCAGAAAACCCAATGTGCAGAATATGCGTACGTTCGGGTCAGTGGCAATTGGTTTGGACAAGACACGTCACAGTAAATTTCAGGCGAGAGGAAAAGAGTATCGCCTGGTAGGGTACTCATTGGTATCAAAAGCGTACAGGCTCTATGACAAGGAAAAACATCAGATTGTCGAAAAACGTGATGTTTTATTTGATGAACGTTTCGACGAAGCTCATCTTGATGACCAGATCGTGTTTGATTTATTACCAGAAAACTCACCAGCTGATGCATCGGTGCGTGATACAGTGAAGCTTATTTCAAGTATTGATAATGATAAGCAGCAAAAAGATACGTTCAGCGACAACGATATGGGGAGCGATGAATATGCTAGTGCAGAAGAATCAGACCTGGAGCAGAAACAGGTTTTGAAGATCGGACCCGGTAGGCCAAAACTGATTCGAACCGGAATGCCAGGGCGTCCGAAGAAGAGCTACAATGTAATACACGCAGTACAAGCGGAAGAGATACCGTTGCCGCAAACGTTTAAGGAAGCAAGGAGCAGTAAGCATGCTTCGTATTGGCAGACAGCCATGGACGCAGAATATAAGGCACTGGTGGCAAATGGTACGTGGACGCAGACAGACTTACCTAAGGGCCAGCAGGTAATTGGTTGCAAATGGGCTTATACAGTCGAGAGGAACAAAGCTGGCGCTGTTGAACGCTATAAAGCTCGTTTGGTAGCCAAGGGATGTGCGCAGAAGTTTGGCGTAAATTATAAAGAAACGTTTTCACCGGTGTGTCGGTATGAAACGATACGTCTGGTTCTTGCCCTGTCTGTTGAGCTGAAGCTATACTTACATCAAATGGACGTGTGCACGGCTTATCTAAACAGCGAGTTAAAAGATGTAGTGTATATGAAGCAGCCAGAGGGATATGTAGAAAAGACCAATGGCGAAAAAGTATTGAGGCTCAACAAAGCAATATATGGCTTGAAACAAGCTGGAAGGGAGTGGAACTTCAAACTGAATGCAGCACTAAGTGAAATTGGTTTCATTCAGTGTCAGAATGAGCCATGCTTGTATAAGCAGGATATAAAAGGTAACCTTTGTTTGGTACTAATTTATGTAGATGACATACTTATAGCGTGCCAAAAGGAGACAGATTTGATACGAATCAAATCACTGATTTCGACAAAATTTGAATGCGTAGATAAGGGCCCGTTGCAGATGTTTTTGGGTATGCAAATTCAGCGCGATGGCGATATAGGCAGCATATCGATGAATCAGTCCCTTTATATCAAAGATATGTTACAACGCCACAGCATGGAGCAGTGTAGAGTTTCCACAACTCCATTAGACAAAGGATTTCAAGTAGCTTGCGAAAGTGAAAAATGTGTGATTGAAGATCCCATGACATATCAGTCAGCAATCGGAGAGTTAATGTGGCTAGCTTTAATTTCAAGACCTGATATCTACCACTCGGTTGTGAAGTTGGCACAAAGAAATAACAATCCACATAGTGAACATGTCACAGCTGTGAAGCATATAATGCGGTATCTAGCAGCTACAAAAGATTTAAAGTTGAACTACCGTGCATGTGGACAGGCGCTTGAAGGTTTCGTAGACGCAGATTGGGGTAGCGATATAAGCAATCGCAGATCTTATACTGGATATGTGTTTTTCCTGGCTGGTGGACCCATTTCGTGGAAGTCGGAGAAGCAAGGATGCGTGGCATTAAGCAGCACGGAGGCCGAATACATGGCATTATCATCAGCAGCGAAGGAAGCATTGCATTTGAGACGTCTAATGATTGAAATTGGCTGTGGTAAAGCTGATACACCTATTGTCCTGTATGACGACAATCTTAGCGCCCAAAATCTGGCAAAGAATCCAGTTTATCATGCAAGATCAAAGCACATTGATATCAGGCATCACTTCGTCCGAGAGGTTGTTCAGAATGGCGATGTGGAAATAAAATATCTTCCAACTGAAAATATGATAGCGGATGTTCTAACAAAAAATCTGTCGAAAACAAAGCACTGTCATTTTGTGAAATTAATGAGTTTAAATTAAATAATAGAAAAAGTTTAATGTAAACAGTCTCACATTGAGGAAGGGTGTTGAAAAATATATCTATCTATTTCAATGTGATACTGTAGCAAATAACAACTTGCTATACATTTACTTATGTTTTTAGAATCAACTAGTTTTAGGATTGATGTCATTTTGTTTTATGAAAATTTTTTCACATTAAAACTTTTATTCTCAATAAAGCGTTTTGTTCAATATGAATGATACAGTTACAAGAAAACTATTTATTTTTATGGAAAATGTGCAGAGTTTTTCAATTTGATTGGCGAAATCATTTTCAATTTGATGTATTAATGTAGGATTTTCCTTCATGAAGATAAATTTCATCGGTCGACATCATAGCGTCGAAGAAGGCGGCTTGTTATTCCAAATCTCTATTAGATCGCCTATTTTGAATATTTTTAAAGGAACTAAAGCGGTTATAAAAACAAATTCGTCCGTTTGATCATTGTCTTCATATCTTTGCTTCTACATGCTGTGTCCAGAACTATCGTCGAAGCCCCATTTGCAATACAAAGTAACTTCAATATTTTCAGTAATACTACATAATTGCAATAAGCTTTTTGTTTAAAAGCTCTTGTAAAGGTACTTCTGCTGATGCTATTTCGGAAACAATAAACGGGCGAGGTAATAACTCATTTTTATATTTTGACAATGCATAATAGGTAGGAAACAAGTCTTTCTGAACACTATTAACAGCGGATCGCAGCATATTCTATTTTCTCACAGATAGACCAAGATCGTAAAATAATGCAAGTGTTCTGGTATTTGACAAACACTTAATACGTATAGCTTCGTTTGATTTGTTTAAAGCGTGGGCAGCACGTTGTATTTCCTCACCTGAAGTATTTGCCATGAGCTCGTTAACTCTACGTTTTTTTTGTACGCCCACAACTTTCCTCGCATTCCAATTTTCTTCTTCCTTTGCTTGCGCTTGGTACATATGTACATACATATGTATGTTAATTATAAAAGAATGGTTTTTATTATTTTAATTTTTTTTAGCTAAGTAATGTGAACTCACGCATTCTTGTTCTTGCATGGACTCACTTTCCTCACAAAGTATAAAATTGGTTTGAAGCCATGTAAAATGCTTCTTTTTTTTTTTCAAAATATATTTTCGAACGATGGCACTTTTTCCACTGGTTTTGAAAATTAGAACAAATGTTTTGAGTTTTGATCAATTCTTCATCACTCAATTCCCTAAATATTTTGTTTTCCACAAATTTTTGCACTGCTGTTTGCTAATTTGTAGTGTCCGCTGCACACCAAGCATCGAATAATTCGCTAATTGTTACTAAAGGCCCCAATACAAAAACCAACGAGAAAAATTAGATTGCAGAAAGTTGCAGAAAAATCTTATTGATTTCGATTGTACATACTTTTTCCTATATACTTCTATTAAAAATTCTGTAACGATTTCAAAATCGCTAATTTTGGTTATTTTTCTTTAATGTTTTGTTCTTTATAACGGTATTTTGTAAATGTCAAACACAGTGAAACAAAACAAAAAGTACCCTGCAGGAAATATGTTAAGCTTTCAGAAAACTTATCGATCAATGAAATACGTGAAAAAACACCTAAAATGCGACAGTTTATAATCTAAATAAAACTAGTATATTTTTGGCAAAAGTACCTTGAGCACTCCATACTACAATACAACAAGTAAACATTCATATTTTTCAAAAATATTTTAGACTTGGCCAAGTATGGGTATCCGCTGCACACTGCCATCCTCTGACGCCTTTTCAGCAACTTCCGCACTCCGACATTCTCCTACTTCGCACAACATTCTATTTGCTTATCCCAGCCACTATTGTTGTTAGAATTTTGATGCTTTTATCAGCTTTCATGTATTTGATAATAATTTGAATGTTCACTGTTGTTTTAAGTGATGTTTTTTGTTAATTAGCACTTGCGCTTGTGACACAAACGCTGAAAAAAACGTCAAAGCAACATCGCGTGCATTCCTGGCCAAGGAACCATACCTCTTAAGTGAATTTCGAGTCCGCGGAATTTTTTTGGCAGTTATTTTCAAAAATACTAAAAAAGTCAAATAGATCACAATGCATTTGCATTTCAATTTTCGACAAATTTATGTAGACTACTTGATTTCGATGAGGTTATCTGTATTTCAGAACATTTAGTAAAAGTCGACTATGGATCCAATACCGTCTACATCACAAGCTGCAACAGCACCAACAAGGGCCGATCGTGTTAAAAATCGAAGCTTTATGCTCATGTGGATTGATTCCAGAAAACTTCAATGAGTTCATGAAAGATCTACGATACCGGAATATGCGAAAGAAATTGTTGAGCAAATACCAACGTCTATGTACAATAATACAACATACGATCCAGAAGGTAATATGGATTTGGATGAAGGACCATCAGTTCATGCCCAAGATTTTTCTTCAACCAAAGGAGAATCATATTCTGCTATACAATGCTTTCAATTTTGCAATGATGTGTGACAGATTTGGTGTGCCTGATAGAGTAGATTCAGCATTGGCGACATGACTAATGAAAGATATTGGTGTAAAAGATGATCAGGGCAATCTTATCATTATAGATCGATCCAAAGTTCGTAGAAAAAGAGAAATGTAAACATGAAGTTTTTCGTCGAAAATATGATGCTTCCAGTTTAATTGCATTTGCATTCGACGGCAGAAAAAATGATTAACTTACATTGGAAAAAATCAATCACAAACTTCATCCAAATGTCTCTGGATTCTCTGATTGGCATATGCTGTGATGATGAGCCATCAAATACTGGCATAAGAAATGCAATTATGCGACGATGCGAAATGCATTTAAAGACACTTCAATGAACTTCCACTTCGACATTTGTTTGAAAATTTGGAAAAATCATCGACAACTGGAAACTTCCGGTGTGTAATTAATAACTTATTTATTAGTCATTTTAAATGTCTTTCTCCACTATTATGTTTCAATAATAAATGATCAAATGTGATTTCACTCATCTTATCTTTTCATTTTTCAGCCGGTGGCCGATTTCGAAAGTTGAAAAGTATTCATATTTTCAATAATTTTTGGTTTTGCAATTGAAATGCACTAAATCTAAGATCGACTTTTTAGTAAGTTTGAAAACAATATCCAAAAAAATTTCGCGGACTCGAAATTCATTTTGGAAGTATGGTTCCTTGAGCAATAATACTTGTTACGATCCATAGTACCCGAATCGCGATGATGATTTGAACATTTTTTTTATATATTCATGTATTTCATCACTTTTAGACGAGCAAACAAAAACTCGACCTTTGACTATGATAACTACTGGTGCTTTAAGACTGGTACAACTTTGCGTACAATTGTCCCACCAACGATGGCATGCCCCTTTTCTATACACTAAAACAATAAGTATGAGGTTTTAACTGTAATACATTGTAAATAAATACTTATTATTGTCACTCTCTTTCATAAAGAAGTGGTTTTGGCCAAATTCCGATTCTGGGTCGGCTGGCTAAATTTGTCTTGTTGCATATCTGCAAAGAAAATCTTTAAACAAAACCCAAGCAAATCAGATTAAGTCTCATTAAATTTACAAGCATTAGGTGGCAACCATACATGAAAGTCGAATTGCTACAAAGAGAAGAATCACATTTTCTTTAAAAATGTTAAGTAGTGGAATTTTCGTGTTTGCAAGAGGAAATATCTTGTAACTGCATAGTTCTGTTAACATATCCTAAAATAATTTCTGAAACGGGTCCAAGTCTTCAAAAAGTCGAGTCAACGGGTATTGGCGCCTTTTTAGTCGTACGATGGCAACACTGCAGGCAGCAACTGATTCGCTCAATACTTTTGCGATTCCAAGTATGTGTGAAAAATACATATACTCAGAGAGCACTCGGTGATCAATGGCGTGCCGACCATTACTCTACAGAATCGACCAATCCGGACTCATTTCCAAGCTGCGTCAAATGAGCGCAACACAATTTTTTGACGGGTGAAAAGCGGGATCTTGCCTTCCCTTGGTAAAAAAAACCGATTAGATCTTGTTAAGTGCTGAAAAACATTTCCCCTTCACCTTGTTGATTAATTTATGCTATACCCAAGGCACATGGAACAGGTAGTATCAGTAGAGCTCACAACCAATCAAATTGCACCAATAAATAAAAACTGAAAAATGTAAATAAAGTTGGGCAGATCAGTTACTCTGCCTATTCAATGGGTATTGGTTTTATCAGTAACATTCCATCAAATCTCAGATGGTTTGCAAATTTAAAAACTGTGTACATACAAAATCGTTTGGTAGCCCAATTTCTAATATGCGAAAAGTTTGCAACAAGGACCAAAATTGAAAAGTGAATCAAACACCCAGTACAGTTAACCGAGTGCAAATATTCGCGTATAACAATAAGCAATATTCTTACCTGTTAACCACTTCCATTGAATGTAATGTTATATCCATTTGCACCAAAACATTAAAATATTCCGTTATTTCCACTGTCTTCATTAGCCTCAGTAAAATTTCTATTGATATAAGCGGATTATTTTCCACAAGCTGGGGAAGCTGAAAAAATAATTAAAAATAATGATAAGTCTTTTAAACAACTTTTTTACATCTACCAAGTAACAACTACCAATTTGTTTTTAAGACGTATGTATCAAACTGGATATTTCGTAAATTTTTGTTGTTGTGTGTTTGCACGAGATATACAAAAGAAGTTTTGTGCGTCCGATAAAAAATTTTTTTTGGCGTAATGAAATACAGTTTGCCAAACTTTTAGGTTTACTTAAACAACCGAATGAACTATATAAAAAGTTTTTTTAGCTCCAAGTTATTGAAAACTGTCGGAGTTAACCATAGTGGTGTAAATAATTTCCGTGCAAAAGTTGTCAGTTTGCGGGCGGTATGGCGTTCACAGTTCTGGTTTGAAACATAGATACAAGGTTTCTTCTAATTTTTTATACTTTTTCTTAGTCCATGGACCTTAAAAACTTCAGATAACTGGGGACTTTAATTTTTTTTCACGCTGCAGTGGCTAAATTAGTTTTTAACGTCGTTCCTATTCCATTTATGTTATAAAAATATCGTATTATAAAGTATTTATTTAATTTTCGGAGATCACATTTTCGTAACCTACAAAATGAACGTTAACGAAGTTTTGATGCACGACTTATTCTTGCCTGACACTATTTTTCTCAAAATACTGTAATTCTTACAATATTTGAAAATCAGCGCTGAAATTTTAAAGGGCTCATTCATTATTTAAAAAAAAAATCGATTATTTTGATCGCGCGCGACAGCTGACTGTTGTACAATATTAGTTAAAAAGTATAAGTCAAAATAATTAACACTATATTTTGTAGAGCTTCCAACTCAAGAGTACATTCAACAATAATCTCCATCTCCTCGACCGAATCATAATTTTTATAATCGACTTCATGACGCGTCTAATTTAGCCAGTATGCAACTAAAACTCTTTGGATTAATCTATTTCTAATTCGATAATTAAAGGAGATACTCCATATGATAGGGAGAATAATGCATAGCTCTATCAAACACATCGATAATTTTGTTACTTCGAGAATTTCTGCTCGCATGAGTAATACGGTCTTTATTGTACAACTTTTTTTTCTTCTGATGCATTTTCACCCAGGATCAGCAAACCTGTGCCAAATATGCCTCCATTATTTCTGCATCTGCAGTGTGTATACAGAAAGCATTGAAGTTTTTAAAGTTAATGCGAAATTCGCTTGAAGTCGACACCAGCATTATATATATCGCAATGCCTGAACTCAACAATATTAGTAATTTGTGGAAATAGTTATACATTAGCGAACACTCTTTTAGCAATGTGCAGGGCCGTAGCGAGGGTGAGGACCTAAAATACAAAAAAAAAAAAAAAAGGTCATCAAAAATTTTTCGCGAATGATGTTCGTCAGTGCACTTGCAACTATTTTCCTTCGTCCGGCGCATTTTGCTGAATTGGAAAACAGTACTATTAATAAGCCCTGTCGGTTTATTGTGAACGTAAACAACACGAATCAGCTGCGCGTTATCAAGCACCACTGTGCCTGCTCTTTTTCCGGCTGAATTCGCATGCGATTTAGATAAACGGCATTGCAAGACGCAAGCGAGACGTTGAACGTCCTGCTCGTATCTCAGAGCTAGCTGCTGGGGAGCATGTAACGACGCAAACCTACTCACAAGTAATCATCTTTTTTTTAAACCAAGCAATTTATTCACTTTTATATGTGCATTGACGGAATGCGTGGTACTACATTTATAGACGCGTCTGGGACTTGTTCTTGTTGATTTCGGAGATGACCTTTTTTTTTTTTTTTTTTTTTTTTTGCTTACAAATTACGTCCTCGCGACGGGCCTGGCAATGTGCCCGACCTTTGTTGAGCCACATCCATTCGACTTAATGTAATAATAATTTGGCCCTTACAACATACCTTGCTGTTGGGGCCGAACTTATGGGGAGCGTCTTGATCTTGTAACACAAATTAAAGGACCTACAGTTTACGCCGTCTCCAAACGGCAAATGATTTTTGTGGCAGAAATAAACAGGGGGGTTTGCCATTGCCTGCTGAGGGGCGACCGCTATTAGAAAAAATTGTTCTATAATTTTTATGCCCAAGCGCACTTATTCCCAGGGTATTATAACTTCTTTTCTTTATCATCTCTTTTTCGACAGGGTGAAAAGATAATCACCCTTATCGGGAAGTTCCCCCGGAAAAAAATTCGCCTCAACTTTTTTTGTTCGGGTGAAATTATTTCGCCTATCGACAATTTCGCCCGAGCAAAATTTCACTTCGAATCAGCTGATACTCTATTGTGAATTCATTGTGAACAAATTATTTACTTGCTATTGTGTAAATTTTGTAAACAAACATACATTTAGTTAAAATAAAGTAAAAATAAAGCCAAAAAACTATTTAGCAACATGATTAGCATTGCAATCAGGTTATTATTGAACGAGCGCGTGGAGAATTTGAACGTGAGGGCGCTCAGGAGGTAATTAAGGGGCATTTCTAACCCTTTGGAGTTAAGTGATTCAATGTGAGATAAAAAAATTGGTCTTGGCACTTATCAAAACTTAATTAATTTCTTATTTTTTAGTTTTCGGCAATATTACAGGCTAAACAAGCCGGCATTTAAATATTTGCTGGATATTCTTACACACTCCTTGCCGCCATTGAAGCAAAAATTTGGAATTCCACCCATTGTAAAATTGAGCGCATGTTTGCGTTTTTTTGCAGAGGGAGGATTGCAAAATGGCGTTGGAAAGGACCATGAAGTAGGTCTAGCTCAATCTTCTTTTAGTGAGGTACTATCAGAAGTGCTGAGTATTTTGGAGCCAGTGCTTTGTCCAGAATGGATAAGTTGGCCTGCCTTAGAAGAGCAACGTCAAATTGCGCACGATTTTTATACGGAATTCGCAATACCACGAGTTATAGGATGTGTTGAAGGAACACACGTTAACATAATATCTCCTTCAAAAAACATTCATCAATTGTACAACAGAAAAGGCAAATGCAGTTTAAAAGTTATGCTCGTAAGTACTATATTTATAAATTAAGGTAAAATAAAGAAATTTGTATACATAAATGGGGTTTCAGGTATGTGACAGCCAACTGAGAATTCGATTTATTGATGCTACACATCCTGGTGCTTGTCACGATGCTTTTATATGGAACATAAACAACTTAAGATCTGAAATGGAACGAAAATATTTGGAAACCAATAACAAAGCTTGTCTTCTAGGTAACAGCTTAAATCCAACGAAACAAATGAATTTAAAATTCCAACCTTTTCAGGAGATGCTGGGTACCCCCTAGAGCCTTGGCTGCTTACTCCATACAGAACACCAGAAAGTGGTTCAGCTCAGGCCAAATTTAATGAAGTCCCCACGCGTTGCCGAAATATAATCGAAAGAACAAATGGTGTTCTTAAAAACCGATGGAGGTGCCTGTTAAGTGCAAGAGAGTTGTACTATGCTCCTGCTAAGGCAATACAAATAATTAATGTTTGCGCAGCTTTGCATAACATTTGCATTCATTATAAAAGGGATGCAAATCTTCCTAACCCATCTGTTAATGAAAATGTCAATGAGATCTCCACAGCAGGTAATCAACAAATCGCCGAAGTAAACACTACCTATCTGGTCGCAGGTCAGCGCATTCGTACAGAAATCGCTAACACACTTTAATCAAAATAAAAATTTCATTTCATTCTTTATGTTTATTTAAAAATATTCAGGTAACTTATATTAAAATATATGAAAATTTGTCTTGTAATATTTTATAGGTTTTTTGTTTCAATACATAGTTCATTTCCTTTAACATACATAGTTCATAGTTTCCGCAGAAAGCAAAAATTAAAAAAATCAGTCTTACAAAAATATATTATTTAGTATTGGGATCTACCTTTCTTTAGAAGTTCTAGTTTCATTTCCTTTAACTCTAACGTCCGCCGATTATTTTCTAGTAGCTCCTCAAGTTCTATTTTACGCAACTTTTCCATTTCAAAATTGTGCCTTATCATTTCGCTTGATTTCTTCTCCTTCTGATCGCATATTCGTTCTTGTATGCGATATATTTTTTTAGTCCAATATTGCATTTCTTTATTGTTTGACTTAATTGCTTTTAATATTTCGCCTAACTTACAACACAGCTCTTGTTACGTTTCCAGTTCTTTCAAAATCATCTCGCTACTTGTTGGTTTCTTGGACTTCATTGCACTGCTCGTATTAAGGCTACTTTGCGGAGCTGGCTGCGTGCTGCTATCCGTTGGTGAACATTGGCTTTGGCACTCAGGAGCAGAAAGTTCAATATCCCAGATGTTTGGACGAAAATCGGTACTACAGCCAGGAACTTCTTCATCCTGTATTACGATTTCCGACAAAACTTCAACATTGGAATCTACCTTCGTTCTTTTTGCTGGCAATCCATAGCATTGCGAGTTTTCAACCCCATCAATTGATGCCTTCATATCCAGAAGTTGGTATACATATTGTTTCTTCTGCAGTCGACAATTTTTGCGTTTTGTTAGGTCCGCCTCCTGTCCCCCTTTCATATATTTTATTTTGGGAAGCCTTCTTCCGTACATATCGTTTTTGGTCACTCCACACCTAGTATTATGTACTTTGGTATAATAATCAGATTTTACAAAAATGACTACACAAAACTTACCTTTTTCCACTCAAACTCACTCTTAACCGGTGGACCAATGCTATTCAAGGCCAACGTAAGCTCCTTCCAGAACTCGGCCACTTTTCCGATTTTCTTTTACAAACCCTTTTGCAATGTCGGGTTTTTGTAGCATTTTTTCTAGCAGCATCTCAGAATGGGCTCTATTTATTGATTTACTCCTAAAAATAAATGTAAATTGAATTAAAAGTACATCTATTATTCAAAACAAACCGTTACTTACATTTTATTGCGGTCTCGTTCGCCTGTAAAATAAAAGTGAATGATTTTGCATTTTCCACTTGTTCATTTCGTCCGAATAAATAGTTGCCAATAGCGCGAAATGTTTTTCGAACATGAAAAATAGTTTACGATAAGGCGAACAAAAAAGGCGACAATTTTTGGGCGAAAATGAAACTCCCGATAAGGGTGAATGTATATTGAAACAATTAACCGACATCCCTTGTCAAGTTTGATTTGGAGACAACCCGGTTTCGGCGTTGTGCCATCTGCAGTGTAATTTTTCGTTCGGTTCAGTCAACGCTTTCTGTTGCGTATTTATGATGTTGTTGTACAGCACAAGATACAATGTTGTCGTGATACTTGGTTGTGATATCGTGAAGGCCAGGTACAGATCGAGCGTTCATGAGCGGTTGGTTGTTTTACTATAAATTTAGGGTCATATTTTTTTAACACGGGGAGTTTGGGAAATTTTTCACACAAAATTGTTGTCTTTTTAAGTTTAGAGCGGGGGCTGGGCGATAATAGAGCAAATCTATTATACTCAAAGTTAAAGGCCCCTGGGCCATATCACTCAATTTGCGCTCAAGAAATAACTTGTCTTAATAGACACAATCTATTAAATAATAATCGCGTGTTTATAGCATTTAAACAGATTTCATTCACCATATTTTTGAAAGTATTAAAGCACTCGGTTATAAAGCAAGGCTTTCATCCATATGTTTCTATTCAATATTACTCAAATTAAAATCACCTAGTACGCAAAAGTTACCACTTGTGTGATTTGAAATTACTAATAAAATATTACCAATATGTGCCTTATAGAGCACGATGCAGCGGATACAAGGTGACAACAAAAGCACTTCCGTTACTTCGTACTTGCTTCGTTTGACAGAATGACGTAGCAGGAGGTTCTGAGCGTTTGTTTACGAATACAGACTGAGAATCACAGATTGTGCCACGTGTTGTTTATGATAAACGTTAATTTTTAAATATTCGTGTAAAACTATTTTAAAAATAATTAAAAATAAGTGCCGCGTTTTGAATTGTGCAAGCAACAGCAAAAACAAAGATCGAAAGTGCAGTTTTTTCAAATTTCCCGATAATGATGCTGTGGCTGAGCGTGCGTGCAATCTTTTGTAATTGCTTTGTTAGTGTCAAATTATCACCCTCCTTTTTACATTATTCTTGGCAGAGGATTTCTGTGACGTGTGCGCTGCCGGCGTTGTCGTAATCTGGTCATCTATCATTCTTGCTTATAGAGTATATCAGCACTAGAGGCGGAATATAAAACACACGAATAAAAAGTTTTGCATAATTGGTCTCAAGCGGCAGAAGTGTTGAGCGATACTTTCTACTTTACAGCGATGAGAACATCATCACCTCTGGAGTGGCCAGTTTTCGCGGCGTTCCGATCTTTCCGATAGACATGAAATATATTCGTATCACAAAATTCATTATCAAAGAATTCCTCGTTTAGCAAGGTCTCAACCAAAACAAAAATACCGTAATCTAAGTGTGAGCTCACGTTTAGTAGCTTTTTAGTTTGGTTCATATTCCCAAAATATTTTGAAAATACATTTTATGATTTTTAGTAAATGGTTCATTAGAACACGAAGTCCTTATGGCTTTTGCTTGACTGTCCCTTCATTGGGGGAAAAACAGAATGCTCGAACATTCACATTAGTTGGCCAGATATTCGAGTTTAAAATCTTATCAAAGTAACTGCTACTCCCAATTTAAAATTTATTAAGATAACATAACAAGCAAAATACTTCTGATTAATGACTGCCATACGGTATTAGCGGCCATTACATCCTTAGATAGATAGATGGGACCAAAAACAAGGTGATCAGGAGGCTGCGCAAACACTCCGACTCAGCGTACCCTTTATCTTCACCTGTAGCGAGCTGAAGGAGTACCTAGCAGGAATCCTCAACCTGTCGCACTGCTGAAACCCAGGAAACCAGCTGACAAGGGCGACTGCTGTCGGCCGATATCCCGGCTCTTACCAGTGATTAAGACGCTTGAGTCCCCACTCCTCCCGTACTTAACACACCACTTGGGCTTGTCTGAGCTATTATACAGGGTGGCTGATGAAAGCCGCTACCAAAAAAAAATTAAATAACTTTTTTTCTATTTAATGAATCTGGTTAATTTTTTTTTTATTTTGCAGATTGACTTTTACATTTAACAAAAATGGATAACTGGGACACTGAAACAAGAATTTGGATTGTCCGCCGCTATCACGCACTGGAGTCCGTAGTTTCGGTTCAAAGAGAGTATAGGCGCACGTTTGGCGGCAATCCTCCGAGCAGATGGACCATAATGAGACTTGTAAACAATTTTGCCGAGCATGGGACAGTCAACAGAAGACCTTACCATCGAAACCCTTCAGTTCGAACGGAGGAAACAATCGCTGCTGTATCTGCTGCCATACAAAACAATCCACGTGTTTCGACAAGAAGCTTATCTGCTCAAATGGGTATAGGCAGACAGTCATTACAGTCAATTATGCACAAAGCTTTGGACTTATTCCCATATAAAATTCAAATGGCCAACAAACTGAACGCTGCAGACTTGCCGATTCGCTTGGAATTTTGCCAGATGCTTCAAATGGTGGAAGAGGATGGAAACATGTTGAACTGTCTTTTCATGTCTGACGAGGCCCATTTCGATTTAAACGGCAACATAAGCAAACAAAATTGTCGAATATGGAGTGCTTCCAACCCACAGATACTCCATGAGACGGAATTGTATCCACTTCGTGTCACAGTGTGGTGTGCAGTTTCATCACGCTGCATTGTCGGGCCCTACTTCTTCGAAGAAAACGGTCACACCGTTACGGTTACTGGAGACCGTTACTTGAGCATGTTGAGAGAGTTTTTCTATCCAGAATTACGCCGAATGAGAATTTCTTTCAACTCTGTGTGGTTTCAGCAAGATGGTGCAGCTCCTCACATAGCCCAACCTGTTATGACAGAATTGCGACGAAAATTTCCCAATAAGCTGATATCCAGAAACTCCGTTGGCCACCCAGGTCGCCTGACCTTACTGCACCTGACTTTTTCTTGTGGGGTTATTGCAAACAGGAAGTCTACAAAGCAAAACCAACAAATTTGAATGAACTAGGGCAATCCATTCGAGAAACAATTGCGGCTATTCCTGTCTCAACTCTCCAAGCAGTAATGAACAACTTTTTGGTAAGATGCCGCACATGCATCAACGAGCAGGGGGGCATTTAAATTCCATTATTTTTAAAACTAATTAAGCTATATTTCATAAAATTGAATGAGCTTTAACATGAATAAAAGAAAAATGAATTCCATACCCTGAAAAAAAAAAATTTGAGTTTCTTAATGTAGCAAAATTCATCAGCCACCCTGTATAAGTAGATGCTCAACATCGAAATTAAGGAGAGTTAAAAAAAGGGTTCCACAGGGTGACGCGCTATGCCAACTTTATTTTCACCACTACAACTTGGGGTTCCTTCAACCACCAAAGGTTGTCCCAATAGTCTCATATGCCGATAATGGTCATGGCAATGTAATTGATGACCTGTGTTCACTGACAGAAATATGATCTGCGAGAATGATGTGTCAAAAGTCATAGTCATAAAATTTAAAAAATACAAAATTGCTTTGTTTTAATTATTTGTTTCAATGCAATAAAAAAATTTACTTATGAAATCTACAATTTTATGACTATGATTTATGACACATTATGACACCTTGCGAATCACCCAATTGTAATTATAATTACCTCTTAAGTCATAAGACTGTAATAAATAAATATAAATAAAACATCGGACACAAACTGACAAGTAATCTACTTTCGCGATGGGAAATCTTCACGGAACCTTTACTGTCGGATCACCGAGTCCTCCAACTTCGGCTGAGAGCTATGACAATTCCATAGAGATGCACAAAGGGGGATTTCCAACGCCCCTATTGAAGAGTATAGTAGTGTATAAACTCCTAACAGCTAACCGACATTGGAATTCAGATGATGAATGGCTATGCAGATGATAATGTCGTTATAGCTAGAGGGAAACATGAAAGTGCATTAGGCGACATTGTACAAAGAGCACTGATTCTAATAGAGGTATGGTGAGGGGTAGGGCTTAATTTCAATTCACATAAGACAGTCTTCAAGTCGGCGTGGTAAGCTAGGTGAAGTACCTCGGTACCAAATAATGGTCTGCAGACGTCTAGCGGAAAATCCTTGGAAAGTAACCAGAGTATACTTAGATGTACGTACACCACGATAGCTGGGCCGTAGTAACCTATTGGGAAGTGGCGTCCGTATCGAGGATCACCCTCTACATGGTTATGAACTCGCGAACCAGTAGTGCGATTCACTAATTTATTTTAACGATATTCATTTTTTAACGATGTTCGCATTCGCTGAATCAGCTGTTGTTGTTAGCTAGTCGATTGCCGAAAACTAAAGGACAACAAATTTGATGTTGTTAACTCAATCGAGAATA
Organism: Anomoia purmunda; assembly: GCA_951828415.1. Taxonomy (NCBI): domain Eukaryota; kingdom Metazoa; phylum Arthropoda; class Insecta; order Diptera; family Tephritidae; genus Anomoia; species Anomoia purmunda. The sequence continues at coordinate 80,851,013 of OX639997.1, read as the reverse complement.
GAAAAATTCGTGATTTCAACTTAAATAAAAGAAAAAATTTTAAATTTTTTAAAGGAACCTTAAATAATGTCCTTTGAATATGTGGCTATAATTTATAACGAGGTGACGAAAAAAGTAAGCGCTCCAACAGTGGATCGAAGTTTGCTTCGGGATGTGGACAATCCCTTTCATTTGAATGCAACAGAAAGTGAGGTTTCCTATGCCCCAAGCTTCTAAAGAAATGCTTGCTTCAGCGTCGTCACCCTTTGTGGAGGGCAAAGGCCGCCATGCATCAATTTTGCCATCAAAGAGTCATGACGAAGAGAGAAGCCTTCTGCCAACCACCATATCTACCATTTAATTAAGGATCCAAGTATAAAAACAGAAGCATAGTTTAGTTTTAATATTGAGGTGACATGCTGAAACAACGAATCATAGATTGCATCCGTTACCCGATGAACTACGGATTACGGATGACTGACTGGCTCATGGATATTCCCCATTGTTCACTTACGGGTCGTTGATTGCAACCAATTACGAAGAATCTTAAAGCCGCTAGAACCTATCAATATAAAAGATAAATGATTCTAATTAAAAAAATGTAAATATACAATGCAAATCCTAAATACTACGCTGGAGCACAACGCGAATTTTGAAAACGAAAACCAGGCATATTTGCAGGTGATTTCGGATATTCCTTGGAGTCGAGTTGATGTCTATTCTACCAAACCACTATATAAAAAGAATTATAAACGTTTGTAGTTTGAAATAAACTAATATCTTATTTCACTTTAATGAAATATAATAAAAACGCTAAAATTTGTAATTGGCAGCAGGCATTCGTTTGTTTTTTGTTCGCTTATTTTGACATTTAGTTGACAGAAATATGTTACAATAGATAAAGAATTTCTTACAATTATGTATTCAATAACTTATTTCATGCCACACATTTATGGTACAAAATTTTAAATTATTACCAATCACTGTCCAATTAAATATCGGAATAATAAATACGAGAATTCTCGCAACAGCGTCAAGGGTGGATTTTAATCCCCAGTAATATAACTACTTAATGGGAGAGCTCAACGGTACTGGCAGATTTTTGAGCAGATTAGAAAATTCACCAACAACAATTGAAAACAATGACAACGAGCCGAACCTCAAAATGTCTAATACAATATATTACGCAGACGAAGCGTTAGCAGAACATTTCGCAATAAAAGAAGAAATTGTCAACAAATACAAAATCCAAATAATTACAGTCCAAGAGCAGCAGTGCAAACGGTCCATAATCAAAAGATATTGGAAGCAAATCCAATGGAAGATGAAAATGGAACTAAAGATATTTTCAAACGCCACATTAGTAAAGCAAAAATAACTTTTTCATAACGCAATATAAAGCAAGTTAATTTCATTTATAATTCACTGAAAGATAAAATATACTATCTGAAATTTAGAGAGCACGTACAGAGACATCAAATAATTAACAATTGCCGCAAAGGCCAATAAATTAAGTATTTTCCGACCATACTTAATTTAACCAGACCAAGCAGTTTCCTTCTACCAATATAAGAAGGAGGACCATCCAGCCAGTGCAATGCATGTAAAGCAACAACGCTAACGCGGAAAAATATGCGAGTTGAGCCAACTCGGTAAAATGATATCCGACCTGAGATTTAGTGTTGCCCACAAGGGGGAGTTTTATCACCTCTATTGTGGAGTCCTGTAGTAGATGAACTCCTACAAACACTAAAAAAGTCATCCACGACAGTCGGTTCTACAATACCGGAACGACCCGGATTTATATCCGGTCAAGGACTGTCACTTCTGCAGCATTCTCAAAATTTTATAGAGAATATTTTATGAAATTGCATCAACAACGAAACCTGTAACCGACTTTCCGGGGTGCTGAGGTAAGCTCTCGGCTGTCCGAGGATCCTGTAAAAAGAATAGCATAACTCCTCTAAATATTAACTTTTGTCTATACTCTTTATTTATGTTATTTCTTCTATAAGCATAGAGCTGAAACCAGGGAAATCGGCTGACAAGGGTGACTCCTATCGGCCAATTTCCCTGCTTTCGCCAGTGGTAAAGACACTTGAGGGCCTCAATACTACTCATACTACACTTACCACCTGGCTGGATCTCGTCGTTCAGTTTTAAGAGATGCCTTCCGCTGAGCCTGGGGGGTAGCTCCACTGCAAGCAGATGCCTGTTTGGGTGCCCCGAGCGGTGACACCCAGCAAGGAACTGCTTGCTGAGCATAAGGTTGTGCTCCTTAACGCGGAGCACATTGACCTCTTGGTGGAGATGTTCCTCAGGCGACATCACCAGCCATACCGTCACCGTGCGGAGCGCGTCGTTCGGCGACCACACTGGCGCAGTATAGTTAATTACCGGCCGGCCAATCGCCTTGTATGTTGCCAACGTTTCTTTGTCTTTGCCACAAGAGCTGCCGGCGAGCAACTTGAGGACGTTGTTGCGGCTCTGTACTCTATTGGCGATTGCGGTAGGATGCGCGGAGAAGGAGAGCAGGCTGTCAAATGTCACCCCCAGAATCTTTGGGTGATTAACCGTCGGAATGGGGGTGCCATCGACGTGGTTGTTGAGATCCAGCCTGACCTCCTTCGTCCAGGTGGTAAAGAGGATCGCCGAGGACTTTACAGGGGACAACGCTTTTGCGAACGTCAGTGGGTATAAGAAAAGGTCTGAACGCATTTTCAGTGAACTCCGCGAACCTGACCCAGTCAGCCTTTTTAAAGGTGATGTAGGTCCGGTGGTCCGCGGAGACAAAGTTAGCAGATCTGTCAATCGACATGATTATGGGTAGGTGGTTTGATGCAAGCAATAGCTAGCTATTGTTAGGTCAGGCGAGCTGCTGCAACTACCCATAATCCTGGTGGGGTCATCATCATTCATCGTGCAGAATGTCGAATCGTCTATCTGCTCTGCCAAATCGTTTCCCCTACGATCAGCTGGTAGGCTTAAATGCCGGAGATCGTGGTGCGCGTTGAAGTCACCAACTACCAATCGGTTTTCACCTCTGAGGAGCGCAACTATGTTAGGGTGGCAGGGGGTATATAAATATTGAATATTTCGAGCTCGACATCGCCTGACCGGACAGCTATTCCTCGACATTCTAAGGTAGTGTACCTGCGGTCGATGACTTCTTCGATAAAACGATACTGCACAGTGTGATGGGGGGTGAATGCTAAGCCACCACCATTACCTCGCTCGCGATCCTTATGATGGACATTGTGTTCTTTGCAACTCAACAAGGTTGAGTTGCTGTGCATTTTGTTTCCTGGATTGCAGCTATTGGCAGGTTGTGCCGACTCATAAAGTCGGTTATCTCCTCAATCTTGCCCTGCAGCCCGTTGCAGTTCAGCTGAAAGAGTCTCGTTTGCTTCGGGAGAGTCGTCGCGGAGATAGGTGTGAGGGAAGGGTGGCATTCCGGTATATCCTGGCCTGACAAACCGACCAGACTGCAACTAGAGGCCGCAGAGGCCGTGGGCGCGGTAGGGCGCGAACAACATGGGCCACATAGTTTGTGGACCACTCCTCATGGGTCTTAAGGCCTGAGCAGACCTTAAGATGGCTCCATCCGTCGGAAGCATTACACCTTCCCGAAGTGGAGTTCGGATGGAGCAAAAATTGGGGTCTGGTCCAGGGTTTGGCTCGATGCCAGCCCTGAGCAGATGGAGGTGGAGCAACCCTGCTGCTAGAAGTTGCTCCAGGGTAGACAGACGACTTATGGGGTAGGCCGATCTAAACAGGGTTAGATCGCCGAAACAACAGTCTATGGCCGGGCAAAACCCGGGTCATTCCGGTACGTAGAACCGACTATAGTGTGAATGAGGCCCTCGCCAAGGCTGACAATCGAATCATTTCGAAGACATAGTCTTAAGTGAAGCACCCGAACCGGAGAAGGTGCGTAAAGAGTAATAAATTTGCGACAGATAATGTCAATCCTCCTCGGTGAGCGGGACATCGACATCAGCCTAATCGAGGAGCCGTCGGTCAATAACCAACAGATCCTTGGGATAACAAGCAGCACCCAAAACATCTTCTACGACAGTAACACAGGTAAACCTTGAGCATGCATTCTAATCAAAAAAGGTATCAAAGCATTTCTCAGTCCTAATTAAAGCACATGGCACATGAAAGGGATGCCCCACCCGACGAATTGAAGCGCTTCATCACCCAAAACCATCACCAGAATATCATAATAATTCGGCAGCAACGCGCGGCATTCTATTTGGTAAGCTCAGCCATCAACGACAAAGGTGAATTACACTTGCACTTTATCCTAAATATCTATCTAAGTAGGTAAATGTAATACGAGCGCGAGACCGACTCTCATTTTTCCAAGCTCCGAAAGCTTTTCTAGATGGGAAGAGGTGTCAAGCAAAGCATCCATGCCCACTGCTGGATAGTTTTCAGCATCGGCATCCAACACCCCTTCTTTTTCCGTAATTCTAGGACTGAGTGGAACGTATTCAGTAAAATAACATGAAGATGTTCTGGGAACGGTAAATCCAAGAGGATTACAACTGCAAGAGAACTAGACAAAAAAGTAAAAAGAAAGTTAGAGGAAAGTCTAGCTTAGACCTTCTAGAAATCAACATCAATAAGTGTTCTTAAGAAGAGAGGCCCAGTCTGGTGGCGGGGGGAACTTAGAGAATTCATATGTATGTCAAGAAAATCTTCAACGCCCCCTACAGACCAAAAGTGTGGCAGCCATACAAAGATGCAAGGAAACAATATAAAAAAGCAGTAAGGAAGTCCGAAACCGAATCCTGGCAATTATACTGCTCATCCATAGATAACTGTGGGTACTCCGCCAGACAGAGTAAAATTCTAGCCAACGAACACACGAACCCAAGCTTAATCAGAAAAGAAGTGTGTGGACGAACAAAGCAGAGGAGTCGCTTGAAACCCTTAACAATATCTATTATCCAGGCTGAGCCCAAAAGAGTTAATCCCAACGGGTTATACACAACCCTCAGAAGGGATACCGGACTCGATCATTGAAAAACAAAAAATTAAGTTGGCTTTGCTCCCTACAAATCCCCCGGCCTAGATGGCATAACACCCTTTATGCTTCAAAAGTTCGAGGAACCCATCGCCTCATGGCTAGACAGGGCCGTCAAAGCCAGCATTCGTTTGACATATGTATATTCCACAAAGGTCGAAGAGAGTCAAGGTGGTTTTCATCCCTAAAACGGCTGTAAGAAATCGAGAGAAAGTAAAGGGTTTTAAGCCAATAAGTCTTACATATTTTCTGCTAAAACCACTGGAAAGACAGTAAGACATGTACATGAGATCCCTTCCAGGAATATCGAAGCTATCGACGCCACAACATGCGTACACTAAGGGTCGGCCAACAGAAACCACTATCCATGAAGTTGTAAGTATCAAGGGGAAATCCCCCCACATAAGCAGTTTCCACTTGCAGCCTTCCTAGGCACAGAAGGTGCTTTCAATAACGTAAAAACTGACGCTATTACTCCCTAAGGTTGGAGTCTCAAATTCCATATGCAGGTGGATTGAGCTAATGATCAGAAATAGAATTATAACACCAACTAATAGTTCAGCAACACTATCGCCCTACACGAGAAGGGTACTCCTCAGGGGGAGTCTGATCTCCTCTGGGTGGTGACACTGAACGATATTCGACTGTAATTCAATACGGGTAGAGTAAAGGTAGTAACATACGCAGATGTTATAGTGGTGGCAGTATGAGGCACCATCCCCTCAACGATCACCTAAATTCTTGAGGCAGATCTTTCAAGGTTACACACATGGGACTCCAAAAGCGGTATCAGTGTCAACCCGAGCAAGATAGAGGTGATGATGCTTACTAAGAAAACGAAAACGACACATTTAAGACTTTTTCCATAAACAAAACGATTCACACATTGTCCTCCGAGGGGAAATACTAGATGTCAAGTTAAGCTGGAAGACAGAACATCGAGAAACGCGTGGGGAAAGCTTATATAGCTTATTATACATAGTACATGCAAACGGATCTTCAGTAGAAACTGGAGATTAAAACCAAGGCTTGTTCTGTGGATGTGCACGGCTTTGATAAGGCCAATACTAACCTAAAGACCCCACTAGTATGGTGGCTACCGCTGGACAAGCAATATCAAGAAGTTCGGTGCCATCAAACGCGCGGCTTGTGCATTTGTTACAGGAGCTATTAGGTCGTTCCCACGGATGCGTTTAAAGTGATTCTTAATCAACTGCCAATAGAGCTCCACATTCGCGAAATCGCAGCGAAGTCTGGAATCAGACACAGACAGTCGGGATGCTGGAGATCATAGCAATACGGGCATAGTAGAACATTTGTCAAGCTCTTAGAAACAGAAAAACACACTGATTAAACACCTACATCGCTTGCTTTCGGGCAAAACTTTAAGCTAAAGTATCCTTCAAGAATGGTTTGGAGTAAAGGGAGAGTGGCTGAGGAGGGCACCACGGCTATTTACACCAACGGTTCCAAAATGAGCTGCGGTGTGGGTGCAGGGGTATATAAGCTAGAAGCCTCTCTATCGTTCCGATTAACGATTAGCTTGGCGGCCGGGTCAACGGAATTTGCCATAGTAGGAACTTGTCTTCATGTATCCATGGCGGAAACTGTAGGCTACCCGCTAGGGGTAATCAAGAAAACTGCATTTACAGTTCTTACGAATTCCAGAAAATTACGAAGGAAATCTGGCCCACTCACGACAAATCAAGAACGATGGATCTACTAAATAGGTCAAAGAAAGATATATTTAGATCAATTTAGTCGAATACAATTACAGATCAGTACATAATAGAAAAAAGAAAGAAAAAAACAAGTCCACAAACCCTTAAAACTACGTAATAGAATTATGCAATGAGAAGAGCTTAAGTTTATGATTTAAAACATTTTTTGAGAACGATATATCAATATCTAAATAATTTGAGACCCTTAAAACTACGTAATAGAATTATGCAATGAGAAGAGCTTAAGTTTATGATTTAAAACATTTTTTGAGAACGATATATCAATATCTAAATAATTTGAGAGCTTGTTAAGTTCAGACAGCGTTCTTTTGATTGGTGCATTTCAGCTTTACAGTGTTTAAAAAACCGACGAATGAAGGCAACCATTGAAAACGATAGATCAGCCTGAAGAATAAGTGTGCCACTTACATCCTTGATTTCATAATATTTTAAATCATCGGCATAAAGCAAATAATTAACAGTAGAAAAGCACAAGCCTATATCATGTATAAATAAAATGAAAAACAATGAACCCTGTGGTACACCCGATGTTGAAATAAATGTATTGGAATAAATTCAATCTAGAACAACCGAACTTCTACTACTTCTTAGATATGAGTTAATGCAACTAAGAAAGCGGAAATGAAAACCTAACCGGCTAAGTTTAGAGATTAAAACAGAATGAGAGATCCTGCCAGCGGCTTTGGAAAAGTCAGTATAAATTGTGTTAATTTGGTGACCATTTTGGAACGCAGCAAAGCAATCATCAGCAAAAACTGCTAAATTGCTAATTGTTGAACGCCCCGAAACGAAATCATGTTGTTTTGGGCAGATCAAATGCTTAAGTTTAAACCATAGTTTACATTTTGTTACGCTTTCGAAAAGTTTAGAAACTGAGGATAAATTAGAAATTGGCATATAGTTTTTCACTTTTCACTTTTAAAAATTGGGGAAATAGAAGTTTCCAGTAATCAATAAAAATGCCTAACTCAAGAGATTTATCAAAAAATGGTTTTAAAGGCTCAATTAGAGGACAACGTTTTAGAAGGATCACAGAGAGACCATCAGAATCAGTGACGGTAGAAGAAAGCTAAAGAAAACAAAAGAAGAACTACTGGCACGAAAATTAGTATAGAGTAAATTGGACACTCAGCAATGAGAATATCCTCATCCGTAACATAATTAGCCGCAAAAAAATCAGCAAAAAGATTTGCAGGCTCTGAAATAGAATATACGGAAGAAAAATATTTAGGAATGTCAGAAACCTTTTTAGACTTGAGATAACGCCAGAAGCACTTATGGTTGGTTTTTATATTAGCTTCAAAATTACAGCGAGATCTATTTAGCTTTTCAAATTCATTTTTGTAATTTAAGTGCAAATCAAGATATTTTCGTTAAGGTAATCAGTTAATCTACACTTTTTAATAAACTTATTTCTTAAGTTTTTCAGACGCTTTAACCCTTGAGAAACCCAAAAGAACTTATATGGTAAATTTTTAAAAATGTATACACTATATTTACAATACTCAAAAATAATATTTTTTAATCCATTATAATATGATGCAGCCCAACCAAACACATCATCCCAATCAATATTGACGAAAATTGCATTCAAATATAAAATATCGCAAGATTTATAATTAAAAGGAACTCTGTAATTTACATTTGGAGTAACGAAATATTCATAGAAATAAATTTCTAGCATTAATGGGAAGTGATGTATGTTTGGTTGACGATTAATTATAAAAACAATTAATATGAGATAAGCCGCAACCTAGTAAATTGTCTACAAAATAAGACTTGCGAAGCTGGAGATATTAGCTGAGGTACGCAAAGCTGATGCTCTCCAATTTCGTTATGAAGCAATAAAACGTTGTCAGCATGCGCTTTATAAATAGCTTCATTACAAGAAAGAGGAATGTAGGATGCACAAAAATAGAGAAACCCAGGAGCACATTGAACTCGAACGCATAGCTGGTCCAATAAAGAATCATTAAATCAAGTGCGATTAACGACGCATTGAGCTCATTAAATTTTCACTTCTTATCTTCAGTCGTGGCAAAAGAAGATAGATGAAGCCATTTGTACCGGATAGCAACGTTAAGTTAACAAAGTTAAACCACTGTACGTCTTTAATAGAGTCAGAAGAACCCACATAGTTTACAACAGAGTTCCCAGCATTATCAATTACAGCACCATCAGTTTTAGCAACCATAAAGCACGGACGAACAGAAATATTCGAAGCGGGTGTATTGAGAGCACCAGCACCCAGCAGGAATCAACAACAGCATCAGCGCAAGAAACACGGGCTGAATTGGCAGCAACAACGTCATTACATGCAATGTCAATTGGCGATTGAACACATGTACTTTCACCACCAACACCAACTTTGGACTTTGACCGGGTTATCACTTTATTGGTGTTGTCAACCTTAAAAAAAAACAATAGCAATGCGATCAACTTTATTTGTTTGATTTATCAAAGACAGAAAAAGATTTTTGATACGATCCAAACCGGCCAACGCAGTAACGATTTTTTGCATGTTGATAGAATAAACTAAACACTGATCGAAGCAGTTATTACAAAGTGGCATAATTATTAATTGGACAAATATAGCACAATAACTTCTCGTAGGAAAAATAAAACACGTCCAAACTGTTACGCACTCAAGAGCTTTATTCAGACTGACAGCCACGATAACGGGGCACTGGCCGATTGACGAACATGAGGACAAGATGGGCATCCAATACAACACGTGTTGTTGTTGTTGTAGCGGCTAGTCACGCCCTGTAAAGAGCGGATTCGCCCATGGTCGTTGTCGTCAAACTCATCCAGAGGGAGGCCCAGGAAACGTGCTGCTTCGACAGGGTTGTAGGAAGAAGGGGGCTAGATGAGTGAGCCAAAACAACACTCGATGTCGGTGCTACAATCTCGATTACATTAGAGAAACAGTTCTTCACTACCTCTGTGAGTGTCCGGCTCTGGCTCGTAGTATTCAGCAGACACTAGGATTCTTTCTGGAGAGCGATCTGACAAAAGTCTCCAGTTGCACAATGGACAATATCAGTACATTCACCCACGAATCTAAATGGTTTGAAAATTAAGAATCACAAAATCGTGCTCTAACCAACCAAGAGTCGATCTCATTTTAACGCTGTTTACTGGGACAAAAGTTTGTTTGCGTAAGAAATCCTCGCAGAAATAACCACATTTGAGCTCAAATCTGTTAATTCATTCCTACTTTGTAAAAAATCCGTCGAAAAATCCGCTTTAAATTACCCAAGTTTTCACCCCAACCCCGAAATTGGGGAAAAGAAGAAATTTATTACATATGTATATTAAAAATTGTATTTTACAGAATTAAAAATAAATTATATAGAGATCACTCATGTATAGCTTAAATTATATTAAACAACAAATAAATTCATATTTTAGTTCTTAAAATAATCTGTGAAGAAGGCCTGACATTTCTCTTTCTGTATATCCTCATATAAATCCCGGTAGCACTCCATAGCTTTTTTTAAATCTCTTCGCTAAACGTTTATCATTATGATGATCTACAAAATGATTTTCAAAGCAGCTTTGTATAATTTTTCTCGAAGTAATCTTGACGAAAGTGGAACGGTCGACACAATATTATTTACACAGGTCAAAGAGTTCTTTGACATAAATATTTGAGTTCCCCAGTCCAGCTAGGTTCGTTATGTTGAAGATGGAATTTAGCGATTCAAGCTATCTACAAATGCTGATGTTGACGGAAAACTGTCTTACATTATTATTGTAGAGAGTTTATAGACGCCTGGAAAATATTTTATATTAACCCAGTATTCACAAGTGAAAATGAAAAAAAAATTTCCAATTATAGATCCATTTCCAAAACATCCACGGTCGTAAAACTATTTCAATTAATTGTGAAAGAAATCAAATTATTTTTCCGTTAATCACTTAATATCCATAGACCAACAATGATTCATGAAAGGCCGATCAACGGTTTCAGTATTTCCTGAGTACTGTACATATGCTTTTTTAAATAGAGTTCATATTGGCATTGTGTACACAGACTTTTCTAAAACATTTGACAAAGGCGGCCGCCGCAGCCGACTGTGTAGCGTTTCGGGGATTCATTCGGTAGGCAACGGGCTGAAATCCTGGCCAGAGCAAGCAACATCAAAAATTATAGAACATTTTTTTCTAATAGCGGTCGCCCCTCGGCAGGGAATGGCAAACCACCGAGTGTATTTCTGACATGAAAAAAAAATTCTCGCATAAAAACATTCGCTGTACGGAGTCGGCGTAAAACTGTAGGTCCTTCAATTTGTGTTACAACACCAAGACGCACACCACAAATTGTAGGAGAAGTTCGACCAAAATCGCTTAAGCGGATATAGCGCCAATTAAGTAAGTTGACAAAGTCTGTCACTCAATCCAAATTTTGAAATTGTGGGCGCCAGGATTTCATTCCACTTCTTTAAAATGGATGATATCCTATCTCTCCTCTCGCAATTATGTTGTGAGTCTTGAGGGTGCGACATCCTCTTCTAATGTTGCTGTCTGGTGCAAAAATAAAAAGGTAAATTTAATTATACAAGTTATCGTGAGAAGCCCTCACAGTAAACATTCCCACAAATTCGTTTTGCTTAGGAATTAAACTAACCAACAATTATAATGCAGTCTTATTGTGCTCACAAACAAAACAGCTAGTGGCTGGAATAAATTAAAATTTAAATAAGAAATCGTTTAATTGGCGCCCGACGTGGGGCTCGCGAAAATTAAGTCGAAATTTAAATAACGAACTGTAGTGTAATGCAGTGAAAGAAACTTAATCCTCAAAAAATAACACAGTGCTACAAAATGAAAAAAAAAATATGCAGGGGCTCTCGCATGGATTTTTAGTTTCGTCATGGCCCATAAAACACTTCCTCATTTGCAGTTTTTCTCCATCACTTCGTTTTTAAATTTTCTGCGTAGAAATATAATACAACTCTGAAATTCTTAAAATTACAACTTCGAGATGCTATAACTTTCTTGTTTCTTGGTCGAATTCAATTTCTTTTACCCTTCAAACAAGCAAAATAGTTTGCAAATCGACTGAAAAATTACCAAGTTTTGGTCTTTTATTCCAAAAAAACATTAAAGTTTTTCTAAAAATTTTCCTTTTCTGCACGTTTTTATTGGATATTGAAGTTACAAACAATGGCTTTTAAACCTTTATAACAAAACACATAAAATCAGCTTTCCCTTGCCATGCATTTTTTTCAACATCGGTCATTTGTTGTACAAAGTTAGTATCGCTAAATAGTTCGCGAATTTGTAGACCGACAAATATTCCTGTTGGAAAAGGTAACTTTGTTTTAAATCGTGCAATTAAAATACATACTTGCTTACCTTCTTTCAATTTTGCGTAAGTTATTCGCGGAAACTTTTTTACAATATAGTTGAAGGCTCGACCATTTCTATCCAGTGCTTTGACAAACTGTTTTATTAAGCCCAGTTTAATGTGCAGCGGTGGTAAAATAATATTTTTTGAATCAACTAAGGGAATATTTATACTATTTTTTTCACCAACTACAAACGATGTACGTGGAGCCCAATATTTTTGTATGTAGTGTAGGCTAGTTGCTCGACTGTCCCATTGGCAGAAATAGCACGGGTACTTCGTATTTCCACCCTGCATACCACTTAAAATAGTCAGTACCTTGAAGTCAGCTACAATTAGCCACTTGTGAGTTTTGTAGTCAATGACATTCAATATTTCAGCCATACTGTCATATGATTCTTTTATATCGGTAGCGTAGGCCAGTGGGACCGATGGATATAAGCCAGTGTTGTGTAATAGTACAGCCTTCAAACCTTAAAAATTAAATGAAACTAGAATATGCAATCACATAATAAACATCTCAAGTGTACTTTTCGTTGAACCGTCGATAAATAAACGCCAATCTCGTGGAATATGGTTATAGCTAAATTTTTCAAACAATGCATTTACATCATTGCAAAAAACCAAGCTATCATATCTAGTGCTTTGACTAAATAGTGAATCAAATGCAACAGTTTCTTCTGTTCTACGAAATGTAGTATGCACATCATTTTGCAAATGTTTCCATTGATCCATTCTTGAACCTGAAAGTTCTTTCTGTCTTTTGGACAGTTCTAAATCCCGTACAAGGTCTTGAAACTCTGCTCGAGAAACTAAATGTGGTTCGTTCATTCCATTTAAAGGTGGAACGTATACTGAAGCTGCAGGTTCACAAAAGTCTACAAAAGGCGATTCAAAGCCACTTAAATACTTAATAACATGGTCAACATCAGCATATTTAATATTTCGTCTTACCTTGAAGTGGTATCCTATTGTAATCGTCAAACAGAAATAACAATTATTTGGTCGGTGGATACGTTGTGGAAGCCAAGCAACTGGCTCATCTAAAGTGAATGCTTCACTGGGATTTATCTTCCAAGACCTTAACGACGAATAGCACGACGAGCAACAAACTGTGGGTATATACCACTTATCGTATATATAGCATCGACCGAAATATTCTTCATACAGCGAAATAAGCTGTTTGTTTGACGACGCGGCAATTTCGTGTCGTGAATCCACATATAATCCGCAAATAAAGCAAAAATTATCCTTTTTATCACACATTTCACAGTTAAGATGTAAATATTTCTCAATTCTTTATTTCACAATAAATTCACTAAAACATCATCAAATGACCTCCACGAATTTAATACAAAACTTTTATAGAAAAAATTTGAAGTAAACTGTCCAATTTTGACAAGTCATAAAGAGGACACTCAGATCGCTCTATACTCAGTTTTGTGAAAGTTCATACCTGCTATATGCAAATATTAATCTATATATATAGAATTGTAAAGTGTTTTTTGTAAAAATTGGCTCAAACACTACTGAACCGTTTTTTGTCAAGTTTGGACAGTTTATTTTTTGGATAAGTACTCTCAACATAGGATATATTTGTATCCGCTACATGGCGCTGGTATCGCTATCTTTACAAAATCCGTATTTATGGTCCGATTTTATTCATATTTGGCACGTATGTTTGATAAATGTAATTAGAACCTCTGTTGCTAGGTGGCGCAGAAGTCGTATTTATGGTCCAGTCTTTTAAGTTTCGTACACAAAGTCGTTGACGACAAATAAAACGAAACATTAAAAAAAGGGTTACTCACTTTATGAAGCACTACTACGCTAATTTTGAATCAATTTTGATTTACTATTGCTTTTTGGAAAGCTGATTTTATGTGTTTTGTTATACAGGTTTAAGAATCATTGTTTGTAACCTTAATATCCAATAAAAACGTACAGAAAACGATAATTTTTAGAAAACTTAAAATTTTGTTTGGAATAAAAGACCAAAACTTGGTCGATTAAATTCGATCAAGAAACAAGAAAGTTATAGCATCTCGAAGTTGTAATTTTAAGAATTTCAGAGTTGTATTATATTTCTACGCAGAAAATTTAAAAACGAAGTGATGGAGAAAAACCGCAAATGAGGAAGTGTTTTATAGGCCATGACGAAACCAAAAATCCATGTGAGAGCCCTGCATATTTTTGGTGTAGCACAGTGCAATTAAGGCGAAGCAGATTTAAGTTACCAAGGAGTGAATTATCCTTGGCAGCTTATTTTCAATTGAAGCAAAGCATCTTTACGTCACCAAGGAACGAATTGTCCTTGTGCAGCGTTATCCTTGGACAACGTGTGGAACGAAATCACCAAAGAGAATCCTGGGAATTCTAGACACCACTACCTGATAGAAAGAGAGAGATCAGCAGCAGGAATCCGGAATTTTGTCTCGTAAATTAATTTAAGTAAAGGTGAAATATAGCGAAGTGAAACACAATTTTTGCGAATAGTGGATGTGTAAATTACTTACAACAAATTAACGTGAGAATAAAATAATTTTTACGGGAAGTAGATGAGTAAAGTGTTGGAAGACTTATTCAGAAATCTTAAACTAGAGAATTCAGAAGAACAAATCATGAACGCCGAACAGGTGAGTGAGCTCGTTAGAATAGAAGTGAGCAGGGCATTAAATACTCAAAAATTAGAGTTTGACAGGAAGATAATTTCAATTCAAAACCAGGTTGCTTTAACGAAACCAAAAATAGAGAAATTTACGAAGGTCGCTATCAATCCTTTGGTAAGTTGCGAAATTACTCTTGACGCAATAAATCTCTTCCGGAGTTTTTCGGTCATCCAGGTACCTATGTGTCTTGGCGCAAGGCTGCACACAATGCGTACGCCACTACGAACGCCACTATCAAGCGGCTACTATCCTTAGAAATAAGGTACGAGGTGCTGCCGATGCAGTACTGTCACCCTTTAACACGGTACTGAATTTTAGTGCAATAATCTCTCGTCTGGACTTTACATATTCGGACAAACGACCGATATATCTTATGGAACAGGAGCTGTCCACACTGAGACAGGGTTCAATGTCGTGTTTAGAATTCTACGACGAGGTAGAGAGGAAGCTAACTCTCTTAACAAATAAAACTATTATGTCCTATGAAAGTTGTGTGGCGGACACCATAAATGAAAGGTATGGGGCCGATGCGCTTAGAGTGTTCATATCAGGTTTAAGAAAACCTTTATGCGATATCCTGTTTGCCTCGAGACCATCTGATCTTCCATCTGCCGTGGCCTTGGCACAAGAGGTAGATGCTAATAACGAACGCTACGTTTTTGCAACAAATTTTACAAATAGACCTAGTGATAGTTCTTACAGCAAAAAAAAAAACAATGGGACGCAAAATTCCAGTTATCGAAAGGCCTTTAACTCCGAGCTAGGTGCGGGTCATAAGAATCCACATTATTCAGTCGGCAAACTAACCAAACAGATCGGAAACGCACAGAATTCCGTCAGTAACCTAAAGCCATATACCAGTAGTAACTATTCTAGTTAAAGGCGAACCTACGGAGATGGATCCTTCCATGTCCCAATTTAAGCACATATCAAATAATCCCAGTCAGGACCAAAATAATAGGTCACAGGGAAATCCTCTGCAGAAACGAGCAGCAAATTCAGGATCGTATACTGGTCCTAAGTTCAACGCGTAAATCATTTAAATGACGAGCCTGATTTGCCTAACGAAACAATGTATGATGGATAAGCAGAACAAGCGGTGGATAGCATCGAAAATGATGAACTTAATTTTTTAAGGGGATAGTCCCTCCTTCCTTGGGTTTCAAGATCAATAGGAGGGAAAGAGGTCAAGCTTCTTGTCGACACCGGGGCTTCAAGGAGCTATTTCAAACCCCTACCAGAGCTAAAAGGAATACAACCAGTAAAAAATTCGTTTATGGTGAAATCGATTCACGGAGTTACCCCCATCAGGCATAATTGCAGAGTTAAAATTTTTGGGGTGGTAGCAGAATGTTTCATACTACCCAATCTGACATCATTCGACGGTGTAATTGGCCTGGATTTGTTGGACAAAATTCACGCATATATCGATTTAAAGACAAACACAATAACACATGACTCCGGTAAGGAGGTTATTTTATTTATTACGAGTCGAGATATAAGTCACTTACAACTACAGGCCAAATCGGTTCCGAAGCACTTGGAAGAAACCTTCTCCAAATTAATTGGTAAGGTAAATGGGGTGTTTGCGGACCCTAACGAGGATTTTCCTTATAATACAAAGGTGGTGGCGTCTATTCGCACCGAGAATGAAGACCCGGTATATTCAAGGTTATACCCGTATCCACTGGGCATTTCGGATTTCGTAGATAAAAGAATTCAGAACCTTCTAGCAAACGGCATCATTCGACCGTCTAGGTCACCATACAATAACCCTATATGGGTTGTTAAGAAAAAAGGCTTTGGCGAAACTGGGCAAGAAAAAAAGCGATTAGTAACAGACTTTCGCAAACTAAAAGAAAAAACCGTCGGTGACAAATATCAAATTCCCAATATCACAGGGATTTTGTCCAATCTTGGTGGAAGCAAATTTTTTACCACACTCGATCTAAAATCTGGTTTTCATCAGATTAAGCTTTCAGAGCTGAAGAACGCTCCCATCATCTTCCAGAGGGCATGATGATGTATTATGGGAACATATAGGGAAGAAATGTTTCGTATACGTGGATGATGTGATCATTTTCTCGTCGAACGACAGCACCTCGAAGATGTCGAAGCAGTTTTAAGGAGGCTATTTGAAACCAATATGCGGGTCTCGGCGGAAAAATCAAAATTTTTTCAAACTGAGGTCGAATATTTAGGATTCTTGGTTTCACAGCGGGGAATTAAAACGTGTCCAGGAAAAGTTGACATAATTCATAAATTCCCGGAGCCCACCACTCTAAGGGGACTAAGGTCATTTTTAATTTTAATCCGAGTCCGAGTCATCCGAAAATGGGTGAAAAAGATGTCATCTGGGTATAATACAATAGTTTTAAAAAAGTTTTTCATTTTCCTCACTTTTCTTCTTTTGGAACACTCTTCAAACAAGAAACTTTTTATCTTATGTCTTCTCCGCCTTCTTTTGTCCATGTTTATCAGATACATATGTAAGTTAAAATCTCCATATTTCCCAATTACGCGTTCTGTGCAAAATAAATGCTGCAATATTGCTGCACATTATCAGCTGAGTATCAGCAACAGAGTATCAAGTAAGTAACACGGTTGCAATATTGCTGTAATTATTGAGCGGCTCGAACACCCCCCAGGTCGGGAAAACGTGGTCGCTGATGCGTTGTCAAGGCATCACATAAATCCCTTAGATAATATGAGCGTTGAGACAATTCATAGCGAAGAGTCACCAACCAAAACAATTGAAAGAACAAATCAGCCGGTAAATTGTTTCCGTAATCAGATACTGGTGAAAGAAGGCATAGAACCGCTGAGAAGAAACTTCATTATTTTTGAAAAAAAGACAAGACAATTAATTACATTCAAAACCAAGGACGACTTAATGAGACTCCTACAAGAAGCTGTAAAAGTGACGTGGTAAATGCATTACAGTGTGACTTGCATACATTGGCACAATTTCAGCATAACTTACTTGAACTGTTTCCAACCGTAAAATACAGACATACGGAAAAACTTGTTACCAATATATCAGACCCGAACGAACATGAGACGGCTGAATACAATCGAGCAGCCCAAGAAAATGTTAAACATATTTTAGAGGACTATTTTTCCAAAGATGGAGAAGAAGGCTAAACAATTTGTGGCAAACTGTCGCGTGTGCTCTCGGGCGAAGTACGATCGTCACCCGAAAAAGCAACTTAATGCCCAAACACCCATACCAGCATATTGTGTAGAAGTCCTCCATATTGACATATTTTCCACCGGGTCAAAATTTTTTGACTTGCATCGATAAATTTTCAAAATTTGCAATAGTACAGTCACTGAGTGCATAAGATTTAGGTAGAGGGAGGAGGGTCCATAAGGACAACCTCCGTTAAAATTTAATTTATAATCGACATAATTCTCAACGGTAATTAATAATATTTTAATGTTTTTAGAAATGTCATGGAACTGGTTATAGCCGCATTAGTTTCGGCATCAACAGGACGAGTAATTTACTATTCCAATGCAAGGTAAATTCCAGTGACCGGCGGTGACCTTGTTATCAGGAAAAAACGACAACAACTTAACCCTATATGAATTACTAAGAACGAGACAATCAAGGAACGCCATACTTCGATGTATATTTCATTCCATTTAATTTCATTTCATTTCAATTTATTCAGTCAATGGTTACAAAACCTTACAGACTAGAAATACAAATTTTCTTAAATATAAAACATTAATAACACTTAAAAATAAGTTGATTGCAATTTAGCCAAAAATATGGACCTGGACTGAGCAAAATCTAGATCGAGTTGTGAAAATTCGATTGAATTCTGTAAGCGACCTTGTAATGGGTGCATACAATAAATAGTTAGATCTAAGCATTTTAACATGAAACGGCAGTTGAATACGTAGGACCCTTTGGGGTACATTAAAGCCAATTTGCTCGAAAAGTTTAGGACAATTTATCATGCCAGAAATTACATATATCATAAACAAACATGAGAGAATGCATTATGCGTCTTGACTTAAGCGATTTAAGGTTAATTAATAGGCAACGGGCCTCATACGATGGGAATGGCTCATCAAAATTAAGAGGTTGCAGAGAAAACCGGGTAAATCGGCGTTGAATTCTTTCGATCCTGTCGGAGTGTAAAGAGTAAATAGGGTTCCAGATTACTGAGGCATACTCTAACTTTGATCTAACTAGGCAATTATAGAGTGATTTTCTAGTGTATGGGTCCTTAAAATCACGCGCATAACGACGCAAGAAGCCCAAGTTAGAATTTGCCTTAGGTATAATATGATTGATGTGATTGACAAAGGTGAAGCCTGAGTCAAAAACCACACCTAAATCCAGATATTCATGTACATTAGATAGGCAGGTATTAGAAATAGTGTAAGTAGTGACAATTGGATTTACAATTTTAGCAAAAGTCATTTGGAAGCATTTCTTTATGTTGAGCAACAGTTTATTTCTCACACTCCAATCAGATAGCTTATTTAGATCACGTTGCAATGATAATGTATCTGACAAACAGGTTATTTCATTAAAAATTTTTAAATCATCCGCATAGAGTAAGAATTTTGAAGTACTAAAACAAGTTTTAATATCATTAATAAAAAGTAGAAATAGCAATGGGCCAAGAATACTACCCTGAGGCACACCAGAGGTGGCAACGAAGGGGTACGATTTAGTATGACTAATTTCAACAAATGAGACTCGGTTAGACAGATAACTGTTTAACCAAGAAATGAGAGTTGAATGGAAACCAAGCTCTTCTAACTTCAATAACAAAATGTTATGTACAACAGTATCGAAAGCTTTCGAAAAGTCTGTATTAACAACATCGACTTGATGACAAGATTTAAAGGCTGAGATGCAGTATTGTGAAAATTCAGCGAACACCCACACACACGGCTTGGTGTACTCATAGACCAGCCGCTTTTCGTACCGAAGGAGAAGATTTTCTCTGGTAGAGAGAGAGAGAGAGAGAGCAGAGAACCTGGAGCTATCGTCGATATTAACGGCATCGATCGTTTCTACTTCGTATGAAGTAGTCGGAAGTAGAGGGAGCCAGCGGCTCTTAACAGCGGTGAGCGGCCAGCAGCGTCGAAGAAACAACGGCAGAGCACAGTAGGTGGCTCTCGCTACCAGCGAAGCGATTGGCGATCAGCGCTAGGTGAAATGGTAGAACGGCGGGTGATGCTCCTCGGCAGCTGAGCGAATAGCGGTCAGCAATAGGTTCACTGGTAGCACGGGAGATGACTATCCTCTGCAGCGGGGTACTGGCGGTCATCGGTGGGTGCCCTGGTAGCATGGCGTGTTACTCTCGTCGACAGCGGTGTGTGGAAACCTACGGAGACTTAGCAGACTGATTAGAAACATCAATGGGTACCACCGTTCCCGTAGTCGCACTGTACATTAGTAGGGGATGCTGGATTCACTGCGACCATCCGCGTTGCTTTTATTTGAATTGGCCCTGCGTTGGGTGAGAATTCATTTGTGAAGCCTTGTCAGCGAGTGAAATATGCACATGGACTGGAGCGAATTGTGTATATGCGCTGCAGTACTTGTATGTCGGTATTGGATGTTGTTGAGTGTTGGGGAACAATGTATCGCAACAAGCGCCACTAACATTGCATAGCAGCCAAGGCCATGAGCATTGTAAACATTGTATCGCAGTAGAATGCCACGTTACAGTCCCCGTACGGCACTCCGGCGCACGAAACCGCTTTGGTATTCTAGATTTTCGGTAGTGGCTCGGTCGGTGTGTGTATATACATATGTAGCTCTTTTATTATTTTTTTTAAATTCATTAGAAACGATTACTTATGTTAATTATACTTCAGTCTCTCTCTGACAGTGCCAGAGCAAACACTAACTCCATAAGTGTACACACAGCGCAGT
Source organism: Anomoia purmunda (assembly GCA_951828415.1). Classification (NCBI taxonomy): domain Eukaryota; kingdom Metazoa; phylum Arthropoda; class Insecta; order Diptera; family Tephritidae; genus Anomoia; species Anomoia purmunda. Next base: position 80,830,324 of record OX639997.1, on the reverse strand, counting down.
GTTATTCGACCATCCAAATTAGCAACAAAAATTGCACAGACAATTATTCAGAACTTATTTTCAAATAAACAAACAAAAAAACGTGAATAAAAACTACAAATCGAACAAGAAATGGCGTTGCTTCGGCCGCCACGCGGTCAACAAAAGTGATTAAAAGAAAAAAAACAATGTTTAGTGACAGCAGTCGCTTTAACTATTATAGTCCGCTGCAAACAGCAGACGACAACGAAGACGAAGAATTTATTGTGAAAACAACAACTAAGGAGTATATTTCTCCAATAACAATTATAAAGTGCACACCTGAGCATGTTCTGAAGTTTTGCAAAGACAACAAAATCAATGACTTCTCAATTCGCAAGACCGCTATTGGTCTTAAACTATTTTGTAAAAGCAAACCAGATTTTAATGTTATAATGTCTAAAATTGAGGGTAATTATGAATTTTATACGCACGCTACAAAAAGTGAAACCCCGTATAAAGCTATATTATTAGGATTCGAAAAAGCTGAACCTATGTTAATTAAAGGAAAATTAACTGCAATGGGTTTGTCATGCGTCGACGTCAAACTCGTGGAAAGGCCTGGGGCTAACAACCGCATTATCATTTATGTAGTATATTTTCAACGCTTAACATAAATTACAATGTTATTGATCATATTAGAATCCGTTGGGACTTCCAAAGGCAGAACAAAACTAAAATTACCCAATGCTATAATTGCCAAATGTTTAGACATGGTTCGAGTCGTTGCAAGGTCAAGACATATTGTGGCATATGTGCTGCAAACCACTCTGTTCATCAATGCAATGCAACTAGTGTCAAATGTGCAAACTGCAGAGGTACACACAAGGCTTTCTCCAACGAATGCCCTATAAAGCAAGAATACATTCCACAAAAAGAGCGTATTCGTAAGCCAACGACAAGACAAACTGATGTAGACTTCAACGTAAATTCACAAAGATATGATGAATCGTTCCCGAACATGTTAAACCAAAGCACCAGAAGGTCGAGGAGACGGTGTTGCTATAATTATTAAGAAAAATATTAAACACGAGCTCATCCCTCTTATTAACACTAAAATTATTGAATATATAGGAATTAAGATTTATTTTAATACAAATGAATTAACACACATATATTCTTGTTATTTTCCTGGCGGATCCCGAAATATCGCTGACTGCAAAAATTCATTTGCGTCAGATCTGTTTAAGTTGACCAGGCCCTCGCATTATCTTATTGGGGGCGATTTAAACTGTAGACATCAATCTTGGGGTTGCTTAAGAGCCAACTGCTGGGGCAACATATTATCTAACAAACTAAATTCATATAACATATACATATATAACATCTCCGGACGAACATACTTATGTACCTGCTAATCCGAACAGGCAGCCATCCACATTAGATTTTTTCCTTTCCAATGTACCGCAATATCTCAATCAACCAGTAGTGACAACAAATCTCAGCTTCGACCACCTCCGAGTTAAAATTGCAGTTCAAAATCGCGCATACTGCAGTGACAACAGTATATTAGATTTCCATCATGCAAACTGGTCCAGATTTCGACAGATAATTACTCGTAACCTGAAAGTCCCCGATATATCCAATATTACGGATATAAATGGCATAAACTCGTTAGTTAACATGCTCTCTGACACTATTTCCGGTGCAATAGATGCTAGTGTCTTAAGAGAGCTACCTGCTACAATGCAGAAACGTTTTCCTTGCCATATTAAAAACCGAATCAGAGAAAGAAATTACTACAGACGCATCTGGCAAAGGAGTAGAGTTCCTTTTTTCCTTACCGAATACAAAAGATTAAACTCGATAGTTGGAGTAATGACAAATGAATTCAGAAACCTTACATGGAACAAACGTCTGCTGACATTAGATAAGGGCTCTCCACCTTTTTGGAATTTAACAAAAATTTTGCGGAAAAAGCACAATAATATCCCAGTATTGGAAGAAAACCATGTCAAATACATTGCCAATACAGAAAATCGTGAACTACTAGCGAAAGAATTCGCATCAAACAACAATATATCCGCACATCTCAGTGATCCAATCACTTCAAGGGATGTAGAATGTGGATATCAGCGGATACTAACTACAATCTTACCACCCGCTAACGAAAATCGAATATCCATTTCGAAAGTTCAAAAAATAATTAACAATCTAAAAGTCAAAAAAGCTTCAGGTGTCGACGGCATTAACAATAACGTACTTAAACATCTCCCAAAGACGGGAATCCAACTTCTTACTGTCCTATTTAACAGCTGTTTCCATTTAGGATACTTTCCTAATAAATGGAAAATTTCTAAAAATCATACCAATCAAAAAACCGAATAAAAAAATTATCTAAGACGAACTTAATTACTTTCTTGATGGAAATAATGTTCTCCCCGCCTATCAATTTGGTGTCCGTAAAGAGCATAATACTTTACACGCACGATGCAGCGAATACAAGATGACGACAAAAGCACTTCCGTTACTTCGTACTTTACTGTTCACTAGTAAAGAATTTCAATAACAAAATTTCTACGGACATGCTGCTACTGGACATCAAAGCTGCTTTTGATTCTGTCTGGCACGCCGCTCTGATCTACAAAATGGCCAAATGTGGGTTTCCTCTCCGAATAATTAAAATTATTCAAATCTTTTTATCAAATTGGTCCTTTAGGGTACACATAGGCAAAAGTAGTTCATATAAAAAGAATATCCCGGCAGGTTGCCCACAAGGATCGTGTTTATCTCATTTAATCTACAACCTAAGTATATACTGCTGACTTCCCTCCACTTAGCAAGAGCATTACTTCCATCTATGCGGATGACAATGCTATCTTGTCTTCTGCTGTGCTTGCCAGTGATATCATTAACGATCTTCAAGTCGCACTAGATAACACAATAAAGTATTTTAACAAATGGAAAATCCTTGATAACACATCTAAAACTCAAGCCTTATTCTTCACTAGAAGACGCAAAACAATTTTCTTACCTCAAAGAAATCTCATATATAATGGTGACTTAATTCAATGGGAACAAAAGGTTAAATACCTCGGTGTTATACTTGATCACAAATTAACTTTTAAAGAGCATGTTGCGTATATAAACAAAAAAATTAATGTACTGATCATGATATTATATCCATTCATCAACCGGAATTCTTTACTTAGTATACAAAACAAAATGCTAATTATTAAATCGATTTTCTTCGCTGTTATATACTATGCATACCCCGTATGGAGTAACATCGCATCGTGTCATGCTAACAAAGCAAATTACACAAAATAAACTCCTTAAACTTGCATATAATCTTCCTCGATGTTTTTCAACGACAGATCTACATAGCTTAACTAACTTAACACTTTTTTTCAAATAAAATTAATCGGTTAAACACAAACTTTGTACGCTAATGTCAAGTGTCAGAATATTTACACATCCAGGATCTAGCTCTTCCACAGTAATTAAGCGTTTTATTATTGAGTTTCAGAAAGGTTTTTGAACAAGAATTTAAATTTGTCCTTTACTATTACTATGTTAACTAATTACATCTCTCAATTATCTAATTTAATACAATATTGAAGTTGAAAAGGAGGATTGCCCTAAACACTGTTAATGTAACTAATATGTATAATTTCATTGTACAACATTAATATTAATAAATATATCTTAAAAAAAAAATATTTTACTTAGGACTACGCTGAGTATCTATACAAATTTGTATTCTATATTTTGTTAGTTTTTTCTGGTTACTTCATTTACAAAATTTTTCTGAAAACTACTTATGTTCTAATGAGTAATTATAATTTAAGGTTTAGTTGAGATATTGAAATCCCAGCAGTTCCTCTTCCTCACCAGCAGTTCCTCTTCCCTGAATTTCATAGTCGCGTGACCAGCGTCATGCCGCATGACTCATACACGCTGCTACTTTCATCGGATGGTTCAGCATGTTTGCTGGGTTTGTGGACGCCTTAGCGTAATCATTTCGAAAAAGTCGGGTTGTGGGATTGATGATATTTGAGATCAGTTGTGTGTGAGCCTGTCTTTCTCAGTATTTGCGGCTTGATGCTGCCATTTCGTCTCGGTACTGGGTTTATTTTTGGGTACTTGTTCGATGTTTTCAATTTTATATGGGCTGGAGAACTCTGCTGCAAGGTTTTGTGCAAAGTAATGTTTTTTTTATGTTTGACAGTCGAGGCTATCTCCTTGAATAATTCCGCAACTGTTGAGATTCAATTTGCATTGGCCGGTGACGTTTAAACGTGATCTTGTGTTCCGCGATGGTACTGGGTCCTGTGAGGCTGGCGAAGAGTGTTTGGTGCTGCTTCACAAACTCGTTGCTGTCTTCCTTACTAAGATGATTCCATTCAATCAGATTGCACAGACTGCCTGAAGGATTTGACACTATCGGCACAGCGGGGCCCAGAGATTGACCGTCTGACGTGATGGCAATGTTTCATTTCCTTAAGAAGTCCATCTACAATATCATTCGTTCGGTCAGTTCGGGGATTACTGCTACCACAGTGCTTGTTATTTATTCGTTGTACGCGATTTTAACCAGGATGATGCACGTCTGGTCGGAGAGTTGTATGTCTCGTTTGCAAAGCCGATCCAAATATTTTCTTACGTTTTCGTCGACATAAGTAAATGTGACTCCAGTGTCAACTAGCATCCGTACGCTCATGCTCTCAATCGTGACGTTGGCGTAAAAGCGTCCGTCGGCGTCCCTTAGGCCAAGTATGTAGCTTGAACGGGTGGCGCCGTTGTCGCTGGGGCGGTTGTAGCATATCTCTGGCACGGACAGCCACGGCATCATAAGCGATGGTGTCCTCGCTCCTTACATCGCCAGCACGTGCTTCTCCCATCGTAGTTTCCATTGATGGTGAACAAAGCCTCTGCTGCATGTTTGCTCTGCTTGGCTTCCTCGCCTTTGAGTAAAAAGCCGGTATTCTACGCTCAAGCCATTGTAGAAACGCTCCAGGCGATCTTCATGGTTGGGTGTTGACGGATCTGTGTCCATGTGTCACATGCGGATGCGGAACCAATGCGGAGCCTTTCAGCGAAGTATCACTCTTCAAGAGTTGGAAGGAGCTGGTCTGGCGTGATACAATAGCATTCGGCGAGCTCTTCAATACTTTCCAGGAAGTTGTGTAGATCGCCGCCGCTAAAATAACGTACGTCCTAGCGGCGAACGGTACTCATTATCTCGGCGTTGCTTATGTCATCGCGCTTTGGAACGGCTCATCTTCCTTCTCTTTGGTGCAGGACGGATTTTCCTTCTTTGTTGGACGGATCGAGCCATGCGCCGGCTTCGCAAGGCTACCTTCTTCAGCGGCAAAATCCCTCTCCAAATCTTGGAAAGAATTTTCGGTTGAAATGCGGTTTCTTTTCAGAATGATATAACAGCTTAAAGGTGTACGGAGCTCAGCTACGGTGTTTCCCTTAACCGGTATCTTATGTCTTCTGTACACCTCTATCAGTCCCTCTTCTTTCAAAAGGTATATCCAGCCAATAGAGTTGGCGTTCAGCGCTGTGGTGTTGTCTTCGTTGGCACGTTACGATTATTTTGTGGTGTGGTCGATGAACTGGATTCACTGCGACCATCTGCGAAGCTTTTATTTGAATTCGTTTTATAACACACCCTAAAGCGAAATTTCTGTACACAAATTAATCTGGTTAAGTTGATATTTTTTTTGTCTAAAACTTTTTTTCTTAACAAGATATATAAAATGGTGGAGCAAAAAAAAAACAGTATTTCAGTTTATTCCAATTTAGAGATAATTACAACAAAAATAAAAGTTAACTCGCATTTAATTTTATTAACAATATATATACATATATATATATGTGGTGTACCGTTTACGTATTCCATAAATTTATGTTACGTTGCATACTGCAATTGTTAAACTTACGCTTAACAACACTGTAAACTTCTCATTGACTTTTTTTTGACATTTCTTATTTTCATCTTTACCAACGTATTCGCATAAGGTTTTAGTGTTAGTTTTCTAAGACTTGAATTTAATAAATGTTTAATCATCGTGGACGCAAGTCGTTTTATTTTAAGTAGTACCACATTGGTGACCCCGCATCGTTAAAACACGCGTTTTACATCCGAAGTTTTTCACAGCAGAAGAATGTCTCTCGACGATAGCGTTACTGTCACGGGAGGCCGCGATTTAAGCATCTTTGAAAGCAACAGTGGAGCACCGCGAATTCCACTGCCTAGCATGAACGAAGAAAACATCGAGGCATATTTCTATGCTTTGGAGTTCTGGTTTCAGGCATCCCTCGTGCACAGCGATACCAGAAAGTTCAACATAGTTCTTGCGAGCCTTCCACCTAATAAACTACTAGAGCTGAAGCCAATAGTTGAGGATGCACCAGCTGCAGAGAAATTCACTTACATTAAGCAGAAGATAACGGATCATTTCACTGAAAGCCAGCAACGCCGCTTGCAGCGTGTTCTCAAGGACATGCCTCTTGGCGACCGAAAACCAAGCGAATTGTTCAGTGAAATGAAGCGTGTGGCTGGCACTACGCTTAACGATAGTTTGCTGCACGACTTATGGGTGGCGCGACTTCCACCTTACGTACAAGCAGCTATAATCGCAACAAATGTTCCCTTAACGGAGAAAGTGAAGGTGGCTGATTCAATCGCCGAGTCCATTGGCTGGTATAATGGACAAATTGACATGGTCTCATCGAAAAATGACATTTCCAACCTCAAAAATGAAATTGCGGAACTTTCGCGCAGTTTGCAAAAGCAATTTAAGGTTAGGGATCGAACACGTTCCAGATCATCGTCACGAGCAAAAACGGTAACTCATAGCGGCACTTCGAAGAACGGTATCTGCTGGTACCATAATAAGTTTGGCGACAAAGCTACAAAGTGTCGCGAACCGTGCGCGTTTGCTAAACACACAGCTTCGAAATAGGGTCGCTCGGCTGAGGCGATTTCGGGTATTTGCAAACAACCTGATGTCGTCCAAAATCACCGGCTTCGCATTTTTGATACGTCATCGAAAATTAACTTTTTAATTGATACGGGCGCTGACATATCAGTAATTCCACCTAATGCGAGAACAGTTCGAGCTAAAAATACCGGTATAAATTTGTTTGCAGCGAATGGCTCTCATATTAAAGTGTTTGGTGAAACGATTTTAAAGCTTAATTTAAATTTGCGCCGAGAATTCACATGGAATTTTTTCGTAGCAGATGTGTCTCAGGCTATAATAGGTGCAGACTTTTTAAGTCATTTCGATATTTTAGTTGATCTCAAAAGAAAGTGTTTGATTGATAAGAAGACTGATTTACAAACATTTTGCAAAATCGATAACAGTAACGTAGCAAGCGTCAAAACTATTAATGCCGACTCGAAATTTTTGAACATTTTAAAAGACTTTATTGAAATCACGCGTGCACCGCCTATCGGTTCGTCCACAAAATCCACGATCGTACATCGGATTTTAACTACCGGTCAACCTGTCTTTGTTCGTCCACGAAGGCTTTCGCCAGAAAAACTAACTGCAGCACGTTGTGAATTTGAATTGTTGCTTAAACTTGGCATTTGTCGACCATCGAGTAGCAATTGGGCGAGTCCGCTGCATATGGTGCGCAAGTCGGATGGTTCCTGGAGGCCATGCGGTGACTACCGCGCTCTCAACGCGCAAACCATACCTGATCGCTACCCATTGCCTTTTTTACAAGATTTTTCGAATGTGCTTGCAGGTAAAACGATTTTCTCGAAAATCGATTTGCAGAAAGCTTTCCACCAAGTAAAAATTCATCCTGAGGACGTCCCAAAAACGGCCATTACGACTCCGTTTGGATTGTATGAATTCACTCAGATGACCTTCGGTTTGAGAAACGCCGCTCAAACATTTCAACGGCTAATCAATGAAGTTTTTCGTGGTCTTTGCTTTGTCTTTACATATCTAGACGATATCTGCGTAGCATCGGAGACAGTTGAAGAGCACCGAAATCACTTGCGGACGGTGTTTTCGCGTTTAAAAGAGAACAACCTAACAATAAACGTGTCGAAATCTGTGTTTGGGGTTACGGAGCTCGAGTTCCTTGGACACTCCATAACAAAAGATGGTATTAAGCCACTTCCGACTCGTGTCACCGCTCTGCTGACTTATCAACGACCCATAGTAGCGAAAGAGTTGAAACGTTTTTTAGCAATGCTCAACTTTTATCGGCGTTTTTTGCCGCACGCATTGGATACGCAAGGTCCACTCTTCGCTATGATACCAGCGAATAGACGCAACGACCTGACACCTCTTATTTGGACTGAGGAAACAAACCGACATTTCGAGACCTGCAAACGCGAATTGGCTAATGCTGTCATGCTCGCCCATCCTATCCCAAACGCCGAACTATCGCTTTGGGTCGACGCATCTAATTTCGCTGCCGGCGCAGTGCTCAACCAAATCGTCGATAACAGCATTCAGCCCCTAGGTTTTTTCTCGCGAAAGTTTTCAAAATCTGAGCAACGATATAGCAACTCGATTTTATAGCTCAAATTACGACGGACATTCGCCATGTGGGCGGCGAAAGCAACGTTGCAGCAGATTTAATGTCACGTATCGAGTCAATAACTCTTGCACCGTTCGACTATAATAAACTAGTAGACGACCAGAAAACAGACGCTGAGCTGCAATCGATGCTGTCTGGTAACTCTGCTCATTCACTTAAATTTACGCAGTTTGTTCTCCCTTCTAGTTCGCAAAAAATCTACTGCGACTATTCAACTGGAAAGGTTCGGCCTTTTATCACGGAAAAGTTCAGATCCAGCATCTTGCACTCTGTGCACGACCTTGCACATCCGGGTACAAGAGCTACAGCACGCCTCATGTCTGAACGTTTTATCTGGCCTTCAATACAGCGCGATAGCAGAGAGTTCGCCCGTAACTGCTTGCAATGTCAACGAAATAAGATCGTCAGGCATAACAAAACAGCATTACAACGACGTGCCATGCCTACCGAAAGATTCGCACATCTTCACATGGACATTGTTGGACCGTTTCCTCCTTCGGAAGGTAATCGTTACTGCGTTACCATAATCGATCGCTTCACGAGATGGCCAGATGCCATCCCCGTCTCAGACATTACCGCACCTTCGGTGGCCAGGGCTTTAGTCAACGAATGGATCTCTCGATTTGGCGTCCCTGCAACAATTACTACCGACCTTGGCAGGCAGTTCGAGTGTGCACTTTTTCGTCAACTAATGCAGCGACTGGGCGTTAACCATTTACGCACAACGCCTTACCACCCGCAGGCCAACGGAATGGTAGAACGTTGGCACCGCACACTAAAATCAGCCATTCTTTGCCACAGTGCTGATAAGTGGACGACGTATTTGCCACTGATTTTACTCGGCCTTCGTTCTATCTTCAAGGAAGATTTAAGTGCAACACCCGCAGAACTCGTTTATGGTACGACTCTTCGTCTGCCCTCCGAATTTTTTGTCGACAATAAGACAGCTAGAGACGAGCACAATATTATTAGCGATTTCAGGCGTACTATGAACGATCTTCGCCCTGTCGATGCGTCGTGGCACACAACTTCGAAAGTTTTCGTTCATCCTAATTTGAAGTCTTGTGGTCAGGTGTTTGTAAGAGATGATTCGGTTAGACCCTCGCTTACCGCACCATACAAAGGCCCATTCAACGTTTCACATCGAACACCGAAATACTTCATTATAAAAATCAACGATAACGAAGTGAAAGTCTCTATCGACAGACTTAAGCCTGCTTTTACCGCAACCCTATCTGGTTCCTAGGTGGAGGGTAATGTGGTGTACCGTTTACGTATTCCATAAATTTATGTTACGTTGCATACTGCAATTGTTAAACTTACGCTTAACAACACTGTAAACTTCTCATTGACTTTTTTTTGACATTTCTTATTTTCATCTTTACCAACGTATTCGCATAAGGTTTTAGTGTTAGTTTTCTAAGACTTGAATTTAATAAATGTTTAATCATCGTGGACGCAAGTCGTTTTATTTTAAGTAGTACCACATATATATATTATTATAAGTTAACACCCAGCAATGAGCTACACGCGCAACTGGTCGCTAACGTAGCAGACATAGCGTCAGCACTTTCCATGAGAACGGAATTCCTAAAACGTACCTGTTTACTAACGTAGCAGACATAGTGTCAGCACTTTCCATGAGAACGGAATTGCTATAAGCGCATGACACTAAAGCTAACACCAAAACAGCGTATCCAAAACTGCGACGCCAGCAGCAGCTGCAGAATATCGCGCGGCAACAACTGCAGCGACAGTTAGGGTATAAGTAAGAATAATTCTAAATATTGTCAGCTTTAGTTTTTCTGCCCTTCTGGCATTCGGCAGCATTTGGCTGGCCGTTTAAGGCAATAAAAATAAATAATTTCATGTATAAAACGGTGTCCCGCTAATTGGCGCCCAACGTGGGGCCGCGTTAGGTGAATCCTTGTATAAGGGCCCGCCGTGGTTCGAATCCACAATAAAGATAGTTACTATAAAGAACAGATTGTGATAAAACGATTAAACGTAAAGAAGACATCAAGAGTCTCCTACATCTACTATCTAGAAAAAAAAAGGGCACATCAAAGGTCTCCAGCATCTACTATCTAGCAAAAAAAGGACACATCAAAGGTCTCCAGCATCTACTATCTAGCAAAAAAAAAAAGGACACATCAAAGGACTCCAGCATCTAGGAAAAAAAGGACACATCAAGGATCTCCAGCATCAACTATCTAGCAAAAAAGGGACATCTAAAATTATTTAATAACATCTGTATTTTCCGGATAAAATGGGATATTCTAAGGAGCTATTAATTTTGTAAGTAAAGTGCTCGGCAAAATATAAGCATTTGTGTTTAAAATTCATTTGGTGAAATTATTATCGAACAAACAGAACAATTAAACGTATTCTTCTTTGGAGAATTTTGTGAAATCATTAAATTGAAAAAGAATAGCATTTGTAATTAAAATTTATTTGGTGAAATTATTATTATTCGTCATTGAAAAATATAAGCATTTGTGGTTAGAATTCATTTGGTGAAATTATTATTGAAAAAAACAGAACAATTAAACGTATTCTTCTTTGAAAAATTTTGTGAACTGAAAAGGAATAGCATTTGTAATTAAAATTTATTTGGCGAAATTATTATTATTCGTCATTGAAAAATATAGTGTGTTTAAAATTTATTTGGTGATAGTAACTGAGCGTATTCGCCATTGAAAAATTTTGCGAAACTATTAAACTGAAAGATGCATTTCTAAAAAATTTTTACTGAGAGCGAACAAATGACATTTTATTATTTTTTCAAAGGTTGTGAAATTTTCGAAATATAAGCATAAGATCGAGTGCATTATTAGAAAGGCTTTACCAGGGATAAATTAAAAATCCAAGTAGAAAAGAATTAAACTAAAATAATTTCAATAGTAAAATTGAAAATTTGAAAAATGTGCTCAAGTGATTCAGACTATGTTTAACGCAGCGGGTAAATGAATTACTTGATGTAGCGAAGAAAGCAGATATGGATACGGGGATTTTTTTTGAGCTCGTTACAAGCAGGAATAGGGCAATAATAACGGACATAGAGACCCTTATTTATTCCATAACCTTGGATAAAACAAACGTAATAAACCCAATTATTTTAGATTCCAAAGACATTAAACAAATGCTAATTACCGACCATTTTGCTAACGTTAGTATAAGTGATATTATTATGTCATCTAAACTCAAAATATTGCAAGATAATGATGATGTTTTCTTTATAATTAAATGCCCAGAGATTAGGGAAATCTGCAAGAAGCTTCAGTTGTTGCCCGTGGTGCACGGAAATAGAATGCTGAAGATGGAGACGGATTTGATTGCCGAGAGTGACAATACTTACCACCCCCTCAGAGACTGCAAGGACTCAACATCAATAACGTTCTGCCAGCCACTTCACGATAGCCAGTGTCTTCGCCAATTATTGAACCACCATTCTGCAATCTGTACAACGGTATCAGCTGATCACGTCCAATCGATTGAGGAACTGGACGATGGCCTAGTTGTTGTGAATGATGCATTAGTAAATGTTCAAGAAGGAAACAACACAGCCACGGTAATACGAGGTACTTTTCTCATAACCTTTGCAGGGAACATAACCATCAATGGTAGTACATTTGAAAACTGGAAAACAGTAAGTCGTTCATACCCCGAAGCTCCACCTGCCCTCCTGATAAATTTTACGGAACATACTACGCTGTTGTCGTTGCCATACCTGAAGAACCTCAATATAAGGAATTTAGCACACATTTCCAATCTTACGCAACTAATTCATACTCGCTCTACACAGTTACTTGGCGCTATCGGATTATTGATACTGTTGGCATTAGCGATTATAATAAGCCCAGTTATCAAAATAAAAAGGCAAAAAAAGAAAGGTATGAAGGCCCTGAAAAAGGTTTTGAAAGACGCCGAGGACGACCTCTCTTTAAAGGGGGGAGTAGTTAACACCCAGCAATGAGCTACACGCGCAACTGGTCGCTAACGTAGCAGACATAGCGTCAGCACTTTCCATGAGAACGAAATTGCTACAAGCGTACCTGTTTACCAACGTATCAGACATAGTGTCAGCACTTTCCATGAGAACGGAATTGCTATAAGCGCATGACACTAACTGCATTAGCGTGAGAACAAGCTAACACCAAAACAGCTTATCCAAAACTGCGACGCCAGCAGCAGCTGCAGAATATCGCGCGGCAACAACTGCAGCGACAGTTAGGGTATAAGTAAGAATAATTCTAAATATTGTCAGCTTTAGTTTTTCTGCCCTTCTGGCATTCGGCAGCATTTGGCTGGCCGTTTAAGGCAATAAAAATAAATAATTTCAAGTATAAAACGCTAAATTATATATATATATATAAAATTAGTGTAATATTTAGTTGCATTGCCTTTATTTTTTATGACTACAACACATCTGTTCCTCATGCAGTCGACAATGCGGCGACATCTTTCCAATGAAATGTTATACCACGCCTTTTGTACTAGTACAAGTTTTTATTATTCGTGGGTTTTCTTCTCAAACGGCTTAAGATCAGCCCACAAGTTCTCAATAGGATTGAGGACTGGCGATTGCGCTGGTCACTCCATAATTTCAATACCATTTTCCCGAAATCAATCTTTTGCTATTTTACTAGTATGCTTTGGATCGTTGTCATGTTGCATGATCCATTTCAGTGACATTTCCTCTTTGACATAAGCTAGCATGTCGGTTTGTAAAATATCCACATACAGATATTGATCCATAACCTTTTCTATTAGCCGTATCGGACCAACTTCTTGATGTATGTTCTTACTGTAACGTTTCTTTTTTTTACCATCCTTCCCAGTAGGGCACAGGAGACGATGGCGGAGGAGCATGGAGCGGCTCATTGGAAACAAAAAAAATATATTTTTTAATCAAATATGTGATGTGGTGTGAACTGGTAGTAGACTGTTGTCAACGCTCAGGAGTTTTGCTTACCGCAAGGGGGCCGGCATGTTTACGCCGCATCGTAAATATTTTCTAACCGCCCTAATGCGCGCGTCTATACACATACGCATACATCTGCAACTGCGAATTATTCCGCATTTCCCGCCGGATAATTCCTTTTGTTCACGTTTCCAATTTCTTCCTTTCCACTAAAACTGCGGTTGACGGCAACCGTACGTTTTTTCATACTTTCACTCGATCACAGGATTTCAAGACGACACAGGTCTACCACGGATTCACACCACAGGTAAAGCAACTTTCATGTATATCTACATATATGCAATTGAATAAATCGTCATTACATTGTAAAACTAAACACAATCTTTTTAATTTCTCTTTCCAAATATCCAACCGTGCGTCTGGGCATTTGTACATGCTGATGGGCAGGCGGTCTGAATGGACGGGATCCAACGCCGCGCTGCCTGGGCAGTCGGAAAGGACTGGTTTCCGAGCTGCGCCTACGCCGTTCATGTTGTAGTGAAGGTCGGAAAGTACGAGTCTCCACCCGCTGGCATTTCTTACCCACTGCAGCGCCTCATATGGGCAATCTTTTTAATTTCTCTTTCCAAATATCCGGCTCGAAGGAACATGTACAAATGTCCAGACGCACGGTTGGATATTTGGAAAGAGAAATTAAAAAGATTGTGTTTAGTTTTACAATGTAATGACGATTTATTCAATTGCATATATGTAGATATACATGAAAGTTGCCTTACCTGTGGTGTGAATCCGTGGTAGACCTGTGTCGTCTTGAAATCCTGTGATCGAGTGAAAGTATGAAAAAACGTACGGTTGCCGTCAACCGCAGTTTTAGTGGAAAGGAAGAAATTGGAAATGTGAACAAAAGGAATTATCCGGCGGGAAATGCGGAATAATTCGCAGTTGCACATGTATGCGTATGTGTATAGACGCGCGCATTAGGGCGGTTAGAAAATATTTACGATGCGGCGTAAACATCTAACATAATCCCTTGAGCCTTTTCCACCATATACAATTTTGCTCTCGTCAGTTCATAATATATTTCTCCACTTTTGCAGTGGCCATAACATGTGGTCGTTTGCAAACTTGAGTGTTTTGTCAACATGATTTTTTTTCAAAAGGGGACCTTGTCGAGGACTCCAAGCAAACAATTTATTATTTCGTTAACATTTTCTGACTATATGTACTCCACATGGCAAGTTTAACTCATCTTTAATTTGCGTAGCTACCGCTGATGGATTTGCTCGACTAGTCCTTATTATGCGTTTCACAAGGGACACCGATAAAATTCTTTTACGGCCTCTATTTCAGACAAGTTTTTGGGGTTTAATGCATTGGATATGATTTTTGCAGAGCAACTTAGTAATTTTTGTGCTTCTCTATACGTTTTACCTTAATTTATCAGATTTTTTTTAATGAAATTACGCCTCTCTGGTGTGCAATGTTTTCCACGACCCACTTAAAGAAATTAATTATGCGAACACATGGGATAATTTGTGTTATGTTTTAGATCATAATATTACTTACTTTTGAAAACTTATAATATCAAAACTACAGTGGTAGACAGTATGTTCCACAGGGCACTGCTATTATTTTGCTCGCAACTGTATATATGCGCTGCAATGCTTGTATGTCGGTATAGGTTGTTGTGGAATGTTAGAGAACATTGTATCGCAACAAGTGCCACGAACATAGTATAGCAGCAAAGGACATGAACGTTGTATAGTAGCAGAAAGCTACGTTACAAAGATTTAATTCAGATTTTACTTATCCATATACTCTAAGGGTTATATGTATATACATATCAGTAAGCTTGAAAGGACTCGAAAAGTTTTTGTACAGCATGCTTTACGCTTTGAGTTTTACATATCCAATTCCATATTATAGAGGAAGGTGCTTGCTCATTAATCTAAAATGTTTACAGAAGGACTAACTATTCTGTCCTTCATCTTTGTCTTCGATTAATAAGAGGGGCGACTGACGCCATTTTTGGTTGGAGAAATTCATTTCAATATGAAGTTAGAACGAACTATGCGTATATATAATTAAATAAAATAAGATCGACTGTAAGGTTTTTCTTTTTCGCACAAACTGTATTTCAAAGTTTGAGTGTCAAAATTACTTAAAAGAATTTTCTAACTTCTTAATGTCAGATGAACACGGTTAAATTGACAACTTTGCTTGCACAGTAATAGCTTAGTCATTGACCCAGAAGGAAAAAAAATTTAATATTTGAGGGTTAAACTGTTAAGTTCTGCCATAAATAGAAAATTAAAATTTTTCAAATATATTTGTTTTTTAGATAAACAAAAATAATTCTTTCAACAGAGCTATAGCAGAGCAAAGCGATCTGAGAGACTAAACACGACTGGATACCGGAACGACCCGAATGTATATCCGGCCAAGGACTGCCACTTCAACAGCATTCCTCAAAAACTTTATGGGTATTTTTTATGTTGTTACAATAACAACAACAAAAACAACAATAACAAGAGCAACCGAGCATTCCAGTCATTTGTACATACGTTCAAAGAACATACAACTATAACAAGGGACAACACGTTACTTTTGCTTTTCTCGTTGATCAATAGGGTAGCGGGTAACTGCACCATTTGGAAAGTCAAAAATGTATGCATAAGCCAAAGCACACAAATGAAGAAAAAGAAAAAAACAACCCAAAGAATTATAAGAAAGGGAGAATTCGAACGCCAGAAGGTGGAGAACTACTTGTCGAGGTGTGGAAGGAAATGTAAACGAAACCTATGTATGTAAAGTGCAGTCTCTTTTAAAAGTTTTAAATGATGCAATTTTTTATTATTTACGGGAGGATATATTTTTTAATAGCATGGTTATGATAATATTTCCTACATAATCTCAGAAAAAGGGGGCAACGGTCGCACATAGTTTTGGAAAAGGGTAAAAAAACAAAGTTTTCAAAAAGTGGGGTCAAAGGGTATTGACAATCAAAAAGGATCATATTGCCCCATTAGTCGCACAACGGCAACATTAATTACAACTATTTATATATACCTTAGCAGATATTAAGCTTTCGATATCCTTCGGCATGATCGCTGCCTAAGGACACTTCTAGCAACTGCCTTTCCAACTACCCACAGACTTTCGAAAGAGAATATATTTTGTGAGAAAAAGATATATTCTGGGAACTACCTTGAAAGGTCTTTGCTGCTTTTCGGAAGATGAATTGAAATATATGCGAATAAGCAGGCCTTAGCGTTGTATTGTTTTCATTTAAGCAATTGTTTTTAATTGTATCGTCTTCCGAAAGACAGCAACATTCAAGGTGAGTACCAGAATATATCTTTTTCTCACAATATATATAAATTAACACACACCGGCCGCACTTACTGCGACGCTCCCACGGCCGGCTTACACATGCCGCCCAATAAGCACAATTCTGTTTCACACATTGCAACCCAACACCTTAGTCAAGGCCAAGGCTAATACCAGCGACTAATACCTACACGGATACTTATGCTACTGTAATACTCCAGACGCATTGTCAGCATAATTTTATTTCACACGATTGTCAAATGATTGCAACGCATATGGAACCTGTGGGAAACAACTGGCTTCTGCATTCTCAGACAACGGGCTGCAAACAAGTTATGCAAGAAATGCGTCGTTGCTGGAGAACTGGTTATTTAAGGCAGTAATTGCGGCAGAGCAGGCAGTCGAGTTCGGGACGGGAAACAATCTAGTTAGATTAAAATAGTTTTAAATAAAGTTGTTCTTAATTTAAATAATTGTGTTCTTGTATTTATTCTCTGGGCAGCTGGCCCAGATTAATTTTTTTATAACTGAAGGACCAAGAGTCCTTAACTGGCGCCCGAGCAGGGACCAGGAGTGAAAAAAAACAGTGGAACTAAAAAGTAGAATTAGTGATAAAAATTGAATGATATAAAAACATAACAGTGATATAATTAAAAAACGAAAAAACAGTGGAACTAAGAAAAAGAATTAGAGATAAAATTTAACGATATAGAAACATAACAGTGAGATAATTAAAAAACGTGGTGTGCTCCAAAAAAGAGTGCTTCTTAAGTAAAATCGAAAGGACGTATTTAATCATCCAAACGGAGCAAAGCGCTAAAGTGAAACAACAAGTTAGAAGATATTTAATCCTCGCAAACGGAACAAGGTGTCGAGGTGCCAACTGCATTGGAAAGTGAACCTTTTAAATAGAAGGAGTAAACGATAGAGAGATACGCAAACCAATTATTTTGATTTTGTAAGTAAACTTAGTAAAACACTTTTTTCACTTATTTCCAGAATGGAGGACCTACGGGCTACGGTAACAAATTTGACTGGGGCTGTTAATGCCCTTCTGGACAAAATTAATACTTTAGAAAGGCGTGTGGCGCTCATTGATGCGATTAACTCTATGACCGTAACCGCAGCTGGGGGAACAGCTGAGGCTACCGAAGAAGTGGTGGCCCAAGCCCCTGCAACAAAAGCAGACATCAGGGATATCAGTAGACTCCCCGACTGCGTAAAGGAATTACAGGTATTGGACGGTAATCCCGTCCAGTATATTTCCTGGGTTCACTCTGTGGAGGTGATCCTTTCAGACTTTGAGGTCATGAAAGGGATACCTCTCTATCGCGCAATTCTCCAACATGTAAGACAGAAGGTTCGGGGTGCAGCGGATTCTGCACTTATTTCATACAACATATTTGACAGCAATTGGTCAAAGATTAAAGAGTGTCTTTCCCTGCACTATGCACATAAGAGGGATGTTCGCACGCTAGAGCATCAATTGCACCAACTACAGCAAAAAGGGATGAGAATTGATGATTTTTACGCCAAAGTGAACCACCAATTCTCCCTAATAATCGACAAAATAAAAACTGAATCTTACACGGATGAGACAGCTAAAGTTCTGGTAGAAACCTACCGAAATCGCGCCCTCGACGTATTCATACGTGGGCTTAATGAGGAAATGTCCAGGATGCTCCTCATACAGGCATATTCAGCCTGCTTGGAAATCCAAATCGTGGATTTCCGTAACTTTTCCGTCCACACGACTAATTTTAATAACCGAGTGGTATTCCGGTTAACAATTTGCCAAGTACCTCTTCCTTTCAAAACAGGAACAAGCCCCCTCAGGTGACCTACTTGGCGCATCCAGGAACAGCATCCACATTACGAAAATAATGATCGTCCGTTCGGTCGAGTTGAACATCCTAGCTTCACGCGGCCATCACCAGTTGAGAAAATGGAGGTTGTCCCTTCAGTGCAGACGCGTAGGATAAATTATATGAATCGCCCCAATGCATTCAAACGAAGCGCGAGATCGGAAAATCTCCCCCGGAAGCAGCAGAGATTATTCCATGCGGTACCAGAGGGGAGCGAAGAAAAGAACGTGGAAAATGATGAGAAAGATTCATCAAACGAGGATAACTCGGAGGATTTTCTATCTTCCGGTCATCTAGCGTACCATACCTAGAATATACCCTGCCGGATGGTAGTGCGCTAGATTTCCTGGTGGATACTGGTGCAAATAAGAACTTCATTAGACAAGATATTGCGAAAAAAACAACTCCAGTTAAAAAACTATTTAATGTATCCTCGGTGGGAGGTAGCGTGCCGATAAAGGATAAGGTTAAACTAAGATTATTTGAAAGCTTGGGTAACTCCACAGAGTTTAAATTCTTCGTGTTACCCACTCTTAGTGGATTCTGTGGAATCATTGGGGACGACACCTTGAGAAAATTAGGTGCCATAATAGATAGGAAAAATAACCTCCTTAATATAGATAATTACAAAATTCCTCTTAACGCGCGAGCTTCTCGCGATGTCAATTTTACACTAGGAAAGGACTTACCTCTCGAAGTCCAGGAAAAGGTTGGTTCACTATTGAAGAAATATTCGGGACTTTTCGAACCCCTGAACGGTTATGAGCTTGTAGACACAAACATCCGTGCAGAAATAAAAACATCAACCTCTGAACCGATATATAGTAAAAGTTACCCGTACCCAGCTTACATGAGGGATGAGGTTGAAAAACAGGTAAATGAATTACTAGACGATGGTGTTATCCAGCCTTCAAAGAGTCCCTACCACTCTCCAATTTGGGTAGTACCTAAAAACCCAAAAGCGAAAGGGGAAAAGCAGTACCGTATGGTGATCGACTATAAGAGGCTGAATGCAGTAACAATCGCCGACACTTGCCCCATTCCCGATATAAATCCGACCTTATGTAGTCTTGGGCAAGCTACCTATTATACAACAATAGACTTAACCTCTGGCTTCCACCTAATCCCAATGAAGGATTCAGGCATCCCCAAAGCAGCCTTCTCTACGATGTGCTTAAAAAATTCATCGACAACATTTGTTACGTCTATATCGACGACATTATAGTGTTTGGCAAAGACGCAAATGGGTTTTTGCAACACTTAGGGAAGCAAATCTGAAAGTGAATGTAGAAAAACGTGCTTCTTTGAAAGGGAAGTTGAATTCCTCGGCTACGTTATTACTCCCGATGGAGTACGCGCTGACCCAAAAAGGTGGAAGCGATAAAAATGATTTCACCCCCAGAAAGTCTAAAGGACTTAAAGAGTTTCCTTGGCATGACTTCATACTATAGGAAATTCATTAGGGACTACGCCAATGACGCTAAGCCCCTGACCAACCTCACTCGTGGAGAAAACGCACAGGTAAAAGCAAACGCGTCGAAAAAAGTAGCGATTGAGCTTGATGAGAATGCTCTAGAGGCTTTTTGCGAGTTAAAACAACTTTTGGTGTCTGCCGATGTCCTAGCATTTCCAGATTTCAGTAAACCATTCAACCTAACGACGGACGCATCAAACTATGCCGTCGGCGCTGTACTATCTCAGGGAACAATAGGCGAGGATAAACCTATAGCTTACATCTCG
Source organism: Anomoia purmunda (assembly GCA_951828415.1). Taxonomy (NCBI): domain Eukaryota; kingdom Metazoa; phylum Arthropoda; class Insecta; order Diptera; family Tephritidae; genus Anomoia; species Anomoia purmunda. The sequence goes on along the minus strand of OX639997.1, from coordinate 80,809,927 downwards.
CGCTCCTTGAATAAGTCGGAAGAAAACTATGCAACTAATGAGAAAGAGCTTCTAGCTATCGTGTGGGCGCTCGACAATTTGCGCTCCTACCTGTACGGCGCAAAGAAAATCAGAATTTACACCGATCACCAACCTCTGACATTCTCTATGAGCAATCGCAATTACAACGCAAAGCTCAAACGATGGAAAGCGCGAATAGAAGAGTACAATTTCTGTCTTAAGACAGAAGTGAACGCACTCACTGACTCAATAATTGCTCATCCATCGGGTACCGTGGCTGATGCGGCATCTGAAACAGATACTGCATCAGAAGTTACTATGCATTCCGCCGAACACGATAGATCCGACCTCATTCCGTCATCTGAAACAGACACTGCATCAGAGGGTACTATGCACTCCGCCGAACAGGATAGTTCAGACTTCATCCCGCACGTGGAGGCACCAATAAATGTGTTTAGAAACCAAATAATCTTTAGACGGGGGGCGAGTTGCGAGTGTATGGAAGAGCCTTATAGGGTATATAAAAGATACTTCATTACAATGCCTATGTTAGGAGTCGAAACTCTGTTACCTGTCCTCAAAAACTATCTTAATCCAAATGTCATAAACGGCATTAAAATCCCAGAAGATGAGCTTCATAGTCTGCAAAGTGTTTATGTTAATCATTTTAATAGATATAAAATTAGGATCACGCAGCGCATGGTTGAGGATGTAACGATCGCTGATAGAATTTACAACATAATCGAAAGAGAGCACAAGCGTGCACATCGGAACGCTCGCGAAAATAGGGAACAGATCCTTGAGAAATTTTATTTTCCTGCAATGTCTAAACAAATTGGAGAATATATCAATCAATGTGAGACATGTAAAGTAAATAAGTACGATAGACACCCTTCAAGACCTTACATGCAGCCAACTCCTATTCCTAGTTATCAGTGTGAAATCCTGCATATCGACATTTTTGAAATAGAACGTCAAAAATATTTAAGTTGTATCGACAAATTTACCAAATTTGCTAATCAAAAATAAATCCTCCACTCATTTGCGAACGAAATTAACGCTGGCATTACACTATTTTACAGTACCAAGAGCTCTGGTCATGGACAATGAGCGCGGATTTTTAACACCGCTTGTGCTGAACTACATCAGGTCCTTAGGAATAGAAATATATCAAACGCTAACGCAGCGAAGCGAGGCCAACGGCCAAGTAGAGAGATTACACTCTACCTTGATCGAAATATATCGCTGCCTTTGCGTTGAGTTTCCCAGATTAAAGTCGGAAGAGCGCGTTGCGATAACTGTAGATAGGTACAATAATATCGTACGCTCGGTAATAAAAAGAAAGCCCTCTGACGTTTTCCTCAATAGGACTGCTAGGATATATTATCAGGACCTTGCAAACTTCAGGGAGCATACAAATGACGGCATAAAGGCTCTTCTACTGCACGAACAGGAAACTAGAAACTCACGAAATAATAAAACTCCCTCGCCCCCTCGCAATTTTAATAGTGGCGATGAATTGTTCATTGCTAACAAACAAATAAAAAGTAAACAAAAGCCACTCTATAAAAAAGAAACTGTCGCTGAAAACCGAAATGCGACTATCACCACACAAAGTGGAAAAAAGTTCCACAAATCGGACATAAAAAATGTCTAGTATGGTAAAAAAATATATGAGACAAAAATGTTCAAAGCATATTGAAAAAATTGGTCAGGAGGCAAAAAAAAACTCATGCATAGATTCCCAAGCCCCAGCGGTCTGGGTACAAATGGTTTTTGTATTCGATCTGTCGTATTGGTTCAATTCCAGTTCACTCGGTGGTCCGAGCGATATCAATCGAAGTGGTTCAACTCCTCCAGGGGACTATTGGCTTTAACTGACGTGAAGTCACTCGTACCATGAGTAGGCCATTTGCAATTATTAACGCTTATGGTTAAAAGGGGTTAACACGAGCTTTCCAATGTCATCTGAGTTTACGCCTGTATTCCGATGAAAAGTAATTGAAATTAATATACGCAAATAAAACCCGCAGGATTCAACACCTGCGTAAAAACGCAATAAATAAAGCGTGAAAAAATGCGTAAAAACGCACATTAGAACAAGCTAAAATTGAAAATACAAGAAATAACAAAAAGAATTCTTAAAAAAAAAATAAATAAAATAACATTAAAAGATTCAATTCTGAAATCAATCTTTTTATCAATCCAAAAAAAAAATTGTTCATTTTAATTTGAAGGCACTTTTTTGTCTCAAGAAATGTTCAAATTTTAAAAGAAATGAAAATAAAATTTTAACTACTAACGATTAAAAAGTACTCATTAAATTTAAATAAAAATTAAATGAAAAGAAGGGCGAGCCCCCTATATATAAAAAAAAAAAGGGAAAGCACTCCAAGCAAAAAAAAAAACAAAGAGTAAATAAATAATAATAAAAAAGAAAATACAAAATAAAGTAGAATAAAACTGAGAAACTAACTAACAAACAACAAAAGCCATTATTAATAAGTTCGTAGACTAATACAACAAATTTAGTTGGTCTAACATACTAATTTTTACTAACGAATTAACTATAGTTTTGAATAGTAAAGACTTAACTGTCAGGCAAATTCCACTGTTAACATCACTTCCTGGGTCCTCTTAAATCCTTATTAACCCTAACCCTTCCCGGACTCCACTCACTAGTGGTAATATTAGAAGCTAAGTTACTAAAATTAGATTGCTACTTTAAGACGAACTTTTGTTAAATTTTCGGCATACACACTTCGAAAAAATTTAGAATCTAATTAATTTAAAAATATGCTTTAAGGAATACTACTAAATAATATTGCTACTATAGTGTAAGACTCACTTTTGTTAAATTTTCGGCACACACACTTCTAAAAATTTAAAACATAATTAATAAATAAATATGCTATATTTTATTTTAAGGAATAGTTACCAAATTAGATTACTATCTTAGAATAAGATACACTTTTGTTAAATTTTCGGCATACACACTTCAAAAAAATTTAAAATTATTCAAAAATATGCTATATTTGATATATATTGACCTTTGAATTATTCTTGAAGTCAAAATCTAATTTCTAAAAGGTAAAATATTTTTTTTAATGTTCTTTCTGAACCAATTGGAAAATAAAGATAGGATTAATCTAATAGTTTGTAATCTAATTCATCGAATCTGCTTCTGTGCGACCGCACAAACATATGTAATATTCAACCTAAACTCTCCCGTCCTAACCGTTCGTGATGGATACGGCTGGATAGTCAACGGACACTTCAAACTAATTCATATGATCGACTTGAACCTTTATGACAAAATTTTAAGCCGCTTAGAAGACAAAGCCGCCAGGATAAACGAGACCAATGGCATAACAGACGTCATCGCCTATCAGTTAGAAAAAATTCGCACCCAACTAGACGAACTGAAGGGCCCAAAAATTGAGACCATGGAGCTCAATCAACTGGATCGAGTCGGCTTGGAAATGGATTGCCGGATCGCCTGATGCTTCAGACTGGGATGAAGTCCTGCGGAGCCAGAATGCACTAATTGCCAATAACAATCAACAATACAAAGTAAACTCTGACATTTTCAAAACAACCCACGAGTTATTGCAGGGTGTCAACGAAATTGCAATGGCCACGAACGATGTCCTGGGGCGCAACTACGTAGTGAAGTTTTCACAAGAACTGCTGCACAAAGTGATGATCCTCAAAGATGACGTTAGCGGATTGGCTCGAGCCTGCCAAATGGCCAAAGCTGGCGTAGTAAACAGCAATCTATTGAATAAGGAAGATATAAACCAGTTGATAAGCGAGATAGAAGTACTTCCTTATAGCAATGTCATCGAAGCCATTGAGTACAGTGAGCCCTCAATCTACACAAATGGCACTATTTTGCTATACGTGCTCTCCATGCCAAAGGTGGCACAAACAAGATTCAACCACCTAATCACGCGAGCAATTTTGAAGAATGGTCAGCGGGTGGATCTTAGGTATAAAACAATCCTGATGAACAAACAACATACGTATGGGGTGAAGGAAAGCTGTCTTCACCTCACCACTGCCATCGTTTGTAAAAAAGAAGCGCTGGACTTACTACCTGAAGAAGATTGCTTACCACGACTGCTTAAGGGTGGTCAGACAAGCTGCCGCTACATAACCTGCACGGAATCAACAGTTGAGGTCCTCAAGGAAGACACAATATTCTTGGATAACTTCAATAATAGCGTATGGTCAGGTAAAACACCTAAACACCTTTCTGGTTCTTATATTTCACAGTTGGAGAATGAGACGGTAACAATACATAACCAAATACTGGAGTACAGGTGGCTCAGGCGTGCAGGTCCTCCCATCTGTGCTGTCTACTATAACGAACAAAAGTCTAGCTGTGAATCTTAATCTCGTCCATGAAATGACCTCTGGAAATATACGACTCCTGGGTTACCTAAAAGATAAAACTAACTGGTTCGCAACATCCGAAGCCCTGGGACTTACTTTTCTGATGATCCTCATTTTCCTGGTTTGGAGAAAGTTAACAACGGGTACGAAACTTCCTGAGTTGAACCTGTCTGTACTGCAACAAAGTCCTCGTAACTTACCTAAGAGGACCGCTTGTTCAAACCCTGATCTGCGGGACGCAGATCTTTAGAGGGGGAAGAGTTAACACACACCGGCAGCACTTACTGCGACGCTCCCACGACCGGCTTACACGTGCCGCCCAATAAGCACAATTCTGTTTCACACATTGCAACCCAACACCTTAGTCAAGGCCAAGGCTAATACCAGCGACTAATACCTACACGGATACTTATGCTACTGTAATACTCCAGACGCATTGTCAGCATAATTTTATTTCACACGATTGTGAAATGATTGCAACGCATATGGAACCTGTGGGAAACAACTGGCTTCTGCATTCTCAGACAATGGGCTGCAAACAAGTTATGCAAGAAATGCGTCGCTGCTGAAGAACTGAAGGCAGTAGGTGCGGCAGAGCAGGCAGTAAAGTTCGGGACGGGAAACAATCTAGTTAGATAAAAATAGTTTTAAATAAAGTTGTTCTTAATTTAAATAATTGTGTTCTTGTATTTATTCTCTGGGCATCTGGCCCTGATTAATTTTTTTATAACTCAAGGACCAAGAGTCCTTAACTTATATATATAGGAAATTTTATCCGAGTTGGAGCGTTCTTTTGTAATTCGGTTACATTAAAACGGGGCCGTTGTTACGTTACCTCCGATTGGGTCATTCATTGTGAATAATAACAAAAGCAGACTACACACTTGTCTTTTGGTATGTTGTTATATGCTTGATGCTTTCTAAATTAAAATAATGTTTTTCTTTTTTCAAAATAAACAGAGCACTTTTCTGATGTATCCTCATCATATTTTTTTAAAAGAAAATGTATATATATATACAATATAATGTATAATAAACTTGTAAATGAAACATTTTGAGGAATAAAAATTTGCCCACCCAATTCAAGCATTGAAAAAAATTAATAAATAACAAAATTAAACATGTGATTTTGTATGCCCCTGGAATCTTAGATTACTGCATGGGCTCAAATGAACGGAGCTTTTTATTTGCTCTTTGTCTTTCATCAGTTTTGAAAAAAAGTGGTCTTGTCAAAAAAAGCTTTTTAAAATTAATTTTAAGGAGGGAGCTTTTTGTGTAAGATTTTTGTTTCAGAATACAAAGTCTTTCAAACTGTCTCTACAATTCTTAAGACAATTGTAGAATATAAACTATCTTTGCCAGTATATATCTGTTAATCAGCAGTTGAATAATACCTTTCATTGAGCCCATTTCTTTGTAACCCAGTTGCAAAAGAACACTAGGTAGGATAACGAAATGCTAGCAAAGCAACAACACTAATTCGGAAAAATATGCGAGTTGAGCCAACTCGGTTAAATGATATCCGCCCTGACATGTAGTGTTGGGAAGTGAAAAAACTGCGCTATTGTGAATTAGCCCTAAGAAAATACATGGGAAATTTAGATTTAAGACCTCATTCGTTTTTATTTGCATAGCATTTGTAAATATATAACTATATAAACCTAAAAATTTCCGGCTATTTTCCGTTCATAAATAGCACTAAACAAATCGCATGAAAGAGGCTAAGAGGGTTGCTTTTGCAACTACAAGAAATCTTATCCGAGTTGGAGCGTTCTTTTGTAATTCGGTTACATTAAAACGGGGCCGTTGTTACGTTACCTCCGATTGGGTCATTCATTGTGAATAATAACAAAAGCAGACTACACACTTGTCTTTTGTTATGTTGTGATATATGCTTGATGCTTTCTAAATTAAAATAATATGTTTTTATTTTTTCAAAATAAACAGAGCACTTTTTTGAAAGGCGAGACCTTTGATGTATCATCATATTTTTTCAAAGAAAATGTTTCTTGCTCCGTAATTTCGAAAATGTATAAGTAAATTCCAATAAATTCATTTTTTATATATTTTCACAGCCGTCAGGTGCTGGGTTTTGTTCTGTTAGCACCAATAATAACAATAATAATTTGCTACTTACGTTATAGCTTGATGTTTTGCCGAACTTTTACAATTTCTGATGTGCGTCTTGATATTGTAACGCAAATTGTGAGACCTATAGTCCTACGCCGACTCCGAAGGGCAAACGATTTTGGGGGATTTTTTGCATGGCATAAATAGACTCGGATGTTGGTCATTGCCTGCCGAGGGGCGACCGCTATTAGAAAAAGCGTTTTCTATACTTCTTTATTTTACTTGCCCCGGGGAGGGTTTGAACCCGGGATCCCCAGAATGAAGCGCGCACATGCTACACACTACGCTACGGCGGCCGGATTATTGGACAGTTAGCACCTAGTCAGTGGGCAATCGTCTGGTAATCTTAATCGGGTGACAGACAACCGACGGATTTGATTAGCTTCGGTTTAAGCCCTAATCAGTTTTTAAGAAACGAGCCTAAAACTGTATTGTTGTTGTTGTTCTAGCGGTCACTTAGCCCCTGCAAGATCAGTTCAATCATGGTCGTTATCGTCGAACTCATCTCGGGGAGGTCCAAGAAACGCATAGATTCGACAGGGAAAGGGCTGCTAGATGAGTCGCTTTATAGAGCAAGTGAAAAGGTGGGTGGTATCGTGAGGGGAATTGTCACATGCCGGACATACATTGAGCACGTCTGGGTTGATTCTGGATATGCAAAGTTCCACCTTCTACAATATCCAGATCGTAAATGAGTCCGACTGACGCGGGATTCACGAGGCAGCTAGAGCTGCTCCTTTGCTATGGTGGTGGTTTGATTCCGATGACGTCATTCACGGGGCGAGAGTTGACGAAGGTGGTAACTGTCTCTCGGTGAATGTCGTTTAAAACCATTCTGTCGGCAGCAGGTGGTGGTGTATGACTGGATTTCAAGTAGATGCCCTCTGACGTGTCTAGGAGGCCGATCTTCAGTGAGCAGATGCTCCATTGGCACCCAACGGGAAACTCCTTGCTGAGCTGCCTAACTGGGAGCACTGAGCCTCATGGTGTGGGTATTTTACTCGAGATATCAGAAGACATCCTGTTGCCGTCCGGAGTGCTGGGTTCTGAGTGGTCAGTAGTTTCATCCACTGAGTCCTACTTATCCCAGGCGACCAAACTGAAGCGGCATAGTTTAGAACCGGGCGTCAATCGTCTTGTTTGTTGCCAGCAACGTTTATTTGTCTTCCCCTCAAGTGCTGCCGGCTAGCGACTTGAAGATTTTGTTACGGCTCTGTACTTTATTGACGATTGCGGTTGTGTGCGCAGAGAAAGAGGCTAGGCTGTCGAACGTAACACCCAAATTTTTGCGTGGTTTAATATTGGTACAGGTGTACCATCCACATGTATGTTCAATTGCACCCCGACTTCCTTCGTCCAGGTGGTAAATAGGGTCCCCTAGGACTTAGCAGGGGAAAGAAACAAATTGCGGCCAGTGAAGAAACGCGCAAGGTCGGAGAGGTAACCCTTCATCTTCGAGCACAAGTCATCAATTGTATTGCCGGATTTCATAATCAATAGTCGTCAACATATAAGACTATTGAAACTCCCCCGGGTGGCTGAAGGAGCATCTGAGATAGGATGCCACCCGCCTTCAAGATGTATGGAATGATGAGGGTGGGCATCGACAGGTTCAAGAGCTTTGTCAGGTATGCTACGCCCGTGAGGCCTAAATTTTTTGACATCAGCATGCTTGGCCCTTCAGGCCTTAGAGGCTTCCGCCTTTCCAATGGCTTCTGCGACCTCACCACAGGTGAAGGTAAGTGGCTCACTAGATTCTGACAATTTGCGCATCCTTCTGGTCACTTTTCTTTTGGGCCTACCCACCGAAGGATGCAGTATGAACTATAGGAAACAACAGCTCGCGCTTCTCTCCGGGTCCGACGAAGCGCGGTCGCCGAATAAAATTTCCACTCGATCATCAAGCTTCTCCGGGTTGGATAACTACCTCACGGTGGTCCAAAGCTTACCCACAGCTGTCTTAAAGTTGCATAACTTTAAGTGTTCTCTGCTCTTGTTACGCTTGTATTGGTCCACCACATTCTGAATCTCCGAGTTCAAATCCCTGATGCGGGGACGTCGATGATCGGACTGGCGAAGGTGGCAACGAGCGTGCCCATGTTGACGATTCCGCTGACAAATTCGAACGAATTTCCAGTATACGTCCAGCGGGACCGAAGTGGGCCAAAGGAACTGTCTTTCGCCAACACGAACATCTGTTGGTGGGAAGGGCACCTAAAGCACTCTGGGTGACCACCGCGAATCCGAACCAATCAGCCGTTATAAAGTTGATAAAAGTCTTTCGATCCTCGGAGACAAAGACGGCAGGCTTGTTAATTGTAATGATTATGGGTAGGTGGTCTGAAATGCTGCACCAGCGATTGTTAGGTTAGGCGACTACCCCTAATATCTGTCCTGGATGAGTCGACGCGATGTGGGACGTAAGGGGCAGGTTTGGTTGTCCACCTTGCCTGAGCTGCGCTTGTCGCTGGGCAGGTGCCGGTGGAGGCTTCAGAGCTCTACTATTTTTAATATAGCATAATGTGGCGATCTATGCTATCTCTTGCATCAGACCACCTAACCATAATCATCACGATTGATAGACCCATCGCTTTATCTCCGCGGATCGAAAGACTTTTATCAACTTTAAAAAAGTTTATTGGTCCGTATTAGCGGAGTTCACTGAGAGTGCCCTCGGTGTCCTGCCCACACCGACAGATGTTCGCGTTGGGTGCAATGCCTGCACTTTCGATAATAGTGTTAATGGTTAGGCCACGTTGTTTTCTTCGCCAGTGGAATATGGATACAGTAACGACAATGTCTATGGCAGCCATACTAAGTGCCCCGAACGATAGGGCGAAGTTTGAGTTAAGCTCCTGTCGTGGACCGGTAATATGCTTAACTCTTTTCATGTTGATTTAATTTAAGTATGGTAAGGACAGAGTTGCTACGTGATCCGTGAAATTCACTACCTGTGGTTTAGGTAGCGCTGGGACTGAGCTGCTTTTACTTTATTTCTATTTTAATTTAAAAGAAAGTAGATTAATTTTAAGATTTTACTAGTTTTAAGATTTTGGTAGGGGTTCGAATCCCAAAACCTCCCCCTTGGGTCCGTCAATGTTGTGTGATGAGAATTAGAGACGGCGCCAATTATGGCCAAGAGGTTTGTTTGGTCCGTTTCCTTCCTTCGAGGCGTTTCATAGTTTGTCATTGACCGACACATCTGTTTCTTGCTCCGCTTTCCAGTGGATTTTAGCGGCGATGGAGTACAAGCCGTACGTAATTCTCTACCAACACCCACGAGAACTGGGAGGGAAGTATCGTTGATGACAAAACCAACATACCCCTGATTCTCCCTGGCCTCGTCAACTGGGATTGTCTTCCAGTAGCCCATCGTTGTGAAGGATCTCCTCCGATTTTGAGGGCTCGGCTGGGTCCCAGGCCCAGGCCCTCGATATCAGTTTGACCTGGTATTGTGGACGACTGGTTCATTGTCGGGATACTTTTCGCGTATCCCTTTATAGACCCTGCATATGTAGCCATCCGGATGACCTTTATCCACCACAGTCAGCTTGGTGCTTCTTGGCAACTTTGCTAAATGGCTTAGCGGTGGAGACGGGCCTCAACTGACGATTAAAAGGAGCAAGGCCCTTAATGTCTGTTTCTTAGAGAACATATCCTTCCGCGGATTGGGTTATGTGCGTAGTTTGTATTTTTATTCCTACGTCAGTTAGTCATAGGGGATAACACCCATTATTTGTATGACCTTGGGACAGCCCTTTGGTCTCGCGGGTTCTGACGGAGGGCAAATGGATTCATTACCACTTTGATAAAAGCTCATGCCATTATTTTTTTTCTGTCAAACAAAAAAACATAAATTTTGAAATTTTTTTTAATCACGGCTATTATAGTAAACCTCGGATGTGCTGCGGCGGGAGTAAACTCGATCCGTACTCGAGTCGTTATTATTGACACCGACGGATGCACTGCACAACTCGCCGTGAACTGTATTATCAACATAAGAGAGCACCCCAATTAAAACTTTAAAACTCGCTGGACACTATACACATATTTATTGTAATGGAAAAGGATATTGCATTGTTAATAAATACAAGAAGAACTAAGTTAATCGTTCCTTCAATTACTAAAAGCAATTGCTTTGTATCTGCTGATATGAAAAAGCAGCGAATAAGGTATGGGCCCCGTAATTATGCAGGTGCAAGCCAGGATTCTTTTGTTTGGGGAAATAGGGATGCTGCTCCATATTTTCAAACGTTGTATGAAAATGAAGACAGAATCGCTAGATTACTGCTAAAAATAAAAAAGCAAATAACAAAAATGCATTTTGTTAATTATTTCGCTATGCCCGGACGCTCCTTTAATTCGGAAACTATACATCTCCCTGCTCGGTGAACTCTTTTTAAGGAACATCGATCGTTTCTGATAATACCGATAGCCGTCAGAAAAGAATATAACTCCCTCCGCAACCATCCGCCGGAATCCATGATATTTTCATAAGTTTGTTATCTTCGCTATTCATATTTGGTTCTTGGTACAATTTTGATGTTGCTTTATTGAATTTTTTCTGTCGAATATATAAAAAATCCAGTTTTGAAAAGTTGTTAGATGGTATCTTTACATATTCATATACGTTACTGCGTAATTATAATAATAATAATGATATAATTATAAATTATATAACTAATAACATCTTCATGAAAGGAATACATTAAATACAGATTTTTTCTTATTTTGGTCCTCATTATAACAGTACCAATATTTCGATATTTCTCAGAGTTTCTCCTACGTTTGTGTGTGCGTCTTGAAGTTGCACAACAAATGAAGGACCTTACAGTTTTATGCTGAGTTCGAAAAGCAAAAATATGTAGAAGAAATGCAATCGGAGGTTTGCTATTGCCTTAATGTTGTATACCCCGACTGACATTTGAACGGGTTAATAAGACTAATAAAACGCACTGTTATACACGTCACTACGGTGGCCGTATATGCAAATGGAGTCTCCTCAAAGCGTAGTGTTCACTTCAGAAATGTAGTGGAGAGATTTAAACTTCAAGATGTTCTTTTCGGTTTGTAACAATAATAATTCAATATTCATTATAATTTTAGCTGAAATACATACATCCCATGTATATATGGCAGGAAAAACATTAGGCCGACAATGGCAATTATTCAAAAGAGTAGGTTTTCCTATCCAAAAGGTTGACGGTTTAATGCGAGTGGTTAAGAAGTTTCTAGTCCGACCTTCCCGAAGTCGTAAGGTGTCAGTCACCCTCTGTCGGGTCTGGCCACTGTGTTGGACATTACAAATACGAAGAGTTAGTCCGAAAACGAATAGTCATTCTGAGCGACAGCCTAGCAGCACTCAAGGCGCTAGTCTCGTATGTGGTGAAATCCTCACTAGTCTTTGAATGCATAGAGAGACTTAACACATTAGCAATACTAAATCATATTCAGCTCCTCTGGATTCCCGGCCATCAAAGGTAATGAGGAAGCTGATAGATGAGCAAGAGAGGCAATTCTAAAAACACCTATAGGACCCGAGTCTTTCCTAGCGATACGACAACACACTATTAAGGAAAAGCTTAGGATAGAAGAAAACAACTTGAGGGAAGAACACTGGCAACTTGAGCCAGGGTTACGTCAGGCGAAGTGACCACTGGGAGGATACAACCATAAACGCTTCAAGCAGCTTATGCACCTCTCGAAGAAAAGTCTGAGGATGCTGACAAGATTTCTCACAGGACACTGCAGGCTCGGAATATGGTCGAACGAGTCCTTCCCCTATTGCGACTCGGCTCCGGGACCTCGATGCACCTGTTGTGCATCAATGGATCTTTAAAGGTCGAAGTGCAAACCTCAAATATATACATATGGGTCATTTCATGCAAAATTTACACTCAAAATTATTTTTTGGAAAAACATATTTTTTTCGCGTTCTATATTGAAAAATAATCGACCCGTTTTTTTTATTTTAATTTGATACTTAAAATTTTCGAGAAATTAATTTTCGAATGTACGAAATCTTGAAAAAAGGCGTTTTTTTAGTATTTCACAGTAAAAAAAGTTTTAGTCATAAAAAATTCTTCCTGTACTGAAAATTTGCGTTATTCCCCTATCTTCTTTTTTTTATAATAAATTAGTGTTTTTTTCTAAACAATTAAACTTTTTCCAAATTTAGGACTAATTCTTTTTACTTTTTTTTATTTTAATATGATTGCCTGTGATTACTACATAACCTGTGAAAAAAAAAACTTCGGGAGTTATGAATTTTTTATCTTTACGCGCGCTTCGCCGCTAGCTAACGAGCGAGCGCACTCCGAGGCTGAACTTGCTTGGACCTGCACGGACATGTAGCGCGAGTCGTTAGCGGCGAAGAATTTTTTATGACCAAAACTTTATTTTACTGTGGAATACTGAACAAACGTCTTTTTCAAGATTTAAAAAATTCGAAAATTCATTTCTCGAAAATTTGAAGTATCATATTAAAATAAAAATAGGGGTCGATTATTTTTCAATATAGAACGCGAAAAAAAATGTTTTCCCAAAACAAAATTTCAGTGTAAATTTTGCATGGAATGACCCATATGTATCTATCTATCTAGTTCGAAAACTGCAGTAAGCCCATGTCTTCAACATGTGGCCCTTTAAGCCAGAAATGTTGAAAACATAGACTTACTACTAAACTAAGCTTTAGAGAAAAATATACTTTATGTTGCACAGTACCTTCGATGGAGTTAAACCTATTTGATAAATAAAGTTTGAATGCCTTGAGACTTCATCCAATAACGTTTTTTGTTCGTGTGGTGTTAGGGGTTGATAGAATGCCAGATATAGCAGTTGCTTTGAGTATGCATCAATACAGTTGGTATTATCGTAACATATGATGTCGCTGCGACTTCCTACGTTATCAGCCCAAATTAGTTCATCCTCAAAATCCATCAATGGCGGAGCTAAAGACAGTAACTGAGGATTAATGACTTTTTTACTGCTCATGATTCCTCTATATGGTGCGGATAAATTTTCCTCGCATTCAGACGGCCAACGTAGATTATTGGAAGATGCTATGCAGTTCATAACACTCGAAATTACATTTATAGGCAGTTCATAGGCTACATCAAGATTCCCTCTTTTCATGATGAAACGAAACGCTGAAATTAATAAATCAATTTATTTTGCTTTAGATAATCAGTTGAATACATGGTTTAAATATTGTATGTTAATTTGAATATAAAAACTTATTCTAAAAGTTGTTGTTCATATGTGCATACATATTAATATGAACGAAACCACAGTATACAGTAATCTAAATAGGCAAAACAAAAAATATAAATATTTGATAATTCTTTTGATTGTATTGGTTGACAATTTTTCAATAGTCGTAATTTGCGTTAACCCAAGGCGAATTCATATAAGGTGAAGTTGATCAAGCCGATGATTGAATTCGCTTGGTTAACGTTAAGTGAAAATGGTGTGTTTGATATAAATCATTGTCATTGTGCGTATATTTTGTTAGTGTAAATTTTTGTTTTTGTACTTATAACACCACCTGATATGAATTCGCCTTTCGTTAACCCGTTCAATCAAGGCGACTTCATATAAGGTGTAGTTACTATAGCAGCCGGTTTGATTTTTTTTATTCAGCCACATGTATTTTGTTTTTGCTTTTGCGTAAGAGCTTTCAAACCCCGTAAAAACAAAAACAAAGTGTTTGTAAATTTTTGACAACTCTTAAGCAAAAGCAAAAATAAAATACATGTGAAATTTGTAGTTGTACTTATAACACCACCATGTACGAATTCGCCTTACATTCAATAATGAAAAATATTTTGAAGCCACAGAAAATAAAATATCGAGAAAAACAATAATCCAATCAATTCGCGTTTTTTATGTAAATTTTAAAATTTTTGTTCGTTTATTTGTTGTTAAATAATTTTTTACATATATTAGCTTTTCCGCCTATTTATTTATATCAACAATAAGTGTTATGAGCTCAAGGTCATTCACTTATTAGAAAGTTATTGGAAAAGCAACAATGGTAAAAGTTGTAGCAGTTATTTCGGAGATAATCACATCTCCTCATCAGACTTCTGCCATGGGTATCAAACTAACGTCATCCACGGTAAACTAGTCCTCGTACTCCTTAAGGCAACGCCTTAACCTCTTGTACCAAGTCAACCATGTACCCTGTTGTTGCTTTTTAATCTTCCTATTTTGCACACCTATTTTTGTGGCGGCCGCCGTAGCCGAGTGTTTAGTGTGTGTGTCATCCAGGTAAGAGGTCGACGGTTAGGCTAATGACAACGTTTCATATGGCCACGAATGAAACAGCAGGTCAGTAACATGGTATCTTCATGTCTCCAATGTCAAAAATCAAAGACCTGGAAACACAATCGTTCAGCGCTAGCAGATCGGGTGCCGTCTAAACGATTTCGCCTCATCACTATTGATATAATTGGACCATTACCTCCGTGTCGGAGGGTTTTAGGTACTGTTTAACCTGTAAAGATCGTTTCACTCGAGGGCCGGCGGCAATCCCTATGCAGGACAGGGAAAGCAGTTTAAGTCAATGTCAATGAATTTACGAACCTGGTTGGTGTTAAACACTCTAGATCGACGTCATACCATCCTCAGGCAAATGGTCTGATTGAACGTAAGCATCGAACCTTGAAGACGGCAATCAAATGTCACACAGATAGCAGCTGGGTAAGCAGCCTTCCCAAAGTGTACGTTGAAAATTTAAAACTGATGGGAGAGTTATTCATCAATCAATCCAACGATCACACGGTCAGAGAGTTTCTGGACAATTTAGGAGATGTCGAGTCTTATTCCAGTTTCAAAATCCATCCATGCTGAGAACAAAGTTTTTGTGCAAAGATATACTATTGACTGCACGCATATTTTTGTTAGAGATGACTCGGTCAGACCACCACTCAAGCAGCAATATACGAAGGTAAAGGAGCACTTTGACAACTTCAATCTAACGATGCTTCTAAAGAGGGAGTAGATTTGGCTGAATATAATCACTCGAATGTAATTTATCAATACGTATGTATGTAGTCCAAGATGGAGAAGGAGGATGGGGCCGTGTGTAGAAGTCCACGCAAGTGGGGAAAGTCTCGGATCGCCATTCACCTGGGAGTAGCCAGAACGATTCTTCTGAATGCGGTTCAAGCAGCTCACAACTTCCGGGTGATTTCTAAGACCAGGAAAACTGATAACCGCGGTAGCTGCCGCATAATGCAGGATCGCAGTTTTTGTGGATTGGGCAGAGTACACTTATTATATACATATATTCCAATCAACAGGCATGCGTTCGTCCGACCATATTTTGAAAATGAGCTGGTGCATGCACTTTACCAGGCCCTCGCCCTCGCACTTGAATAGCACCAGCACCAGATTGTTTTTTCGCCGTGCTATTGCCGTTCAAGTTTTGTCTAGGTCGGGTAACGGTACTTCGACTCCGTCTTCCTTGATTGGAGCTTCGGGTTCATCATCTTCAATGATTTCCGCTCCACAACCATTAAGCAGCGTGAAGAAGTGCTCCCTCCAGAGTTTGATTGTACTCTGGATATCGGTCATCAGGTCGCCGTTTTCATTCTTACAGGAAATTACCCCGGTCTGGGAACCTTCTGTAAGCCACCGAACCCTCTGATAAAATTTTCGGGTGTTTTTCCTATCGGCTAGTATCTCAAGCTACTCGCACTCGCGCATCTCGGACTCTCTCTTCTTTTTTCGAAAAAGGCCCCTTGCGTCCTTCTTCCACTACCGATATCTCTACCTACCCACGGTCCGCGATGCGCCCGATGGTAGCGTGGCTCTATAGCATCTTGCTTTTCCATAGCGGCGCGGCATACTTCATCGTACCAGTCGTTTTTCGGGCTGGCTGAAAACCAATGACCTCTTCAGCGGCGGTACGTTATGAGCGAGAAATGTGGCTGGCTGTGCACTCCAGCGAGTGGCGAAACGGTCGGATACCTGTTGTGATTGCAGCTTTTAGACGTCAAGCTTTCCCCGTGACACTGAGCGCTCGCATTTTGCTGCACAGAGACGCGTGCGAATCTTGGCTGCGGCAAGAGAATGATCCAAGTAGATGTTAGCTTCTCGAATAGCGCGCACGTCTAAGGCACTGGAAGCATGCCTTCCGTCTACTACAACATGATCAATTTGATTGTGTGCTTTTCCATCAGGAGATAGCCATGTAGCTTGATGTATCCTTTTATGCTTGAATCTGAATTCCTTCCCTTCCCACCTTGGCATTAAAATCGCCTAGCACGAGTTTTATATCGTGACCGTTCGTACGCGCGCTCGAAACGCTCGTAGAAGTGATCTTTGGTTACATCGTCCTTCTCTTCCGTAGGGGAGTGCGCTCAAATCAGCGACATGTTGAAGAATCTAATTTTGATGCGAACCGTGGCGAGACGTTCGTCCACTGGAGTGAACGAGAGTACTTGGCGATGAAGTCTCTCTCCCACCATTAATCCAACACCGAATTTGCGCTCCTTTACAAGGTAGCTGTAGTAGATGTCACAAGGTTCGATGACAGCCTTTGCCTTATTTTTTAAATTTTTCATAGTGAGCCGCTTGCTCCAAGTCAGACGCCCGGTCGCAGCCGCACCTACTGATGAACAGACGTTGCAAAACCCTGGTGAGCCCTTAAACCGAAAACGTCGGAATGGCCCCACTGCAACAACCCTCCAAATAAATAACAATTCAATCATTTCCAATACCACCCAACGCAATCATTCTTACCACTATGTCAAAAATTACCGAAGGAAAACTACCAGAACCCACATGTAAACCTCTCCAATGACAAACACAAGCAACGAAACTAGCGCGGCTCGGCCAAAACTACCATTTAGTGTTTCCCTATTGTTAGAAAATAACGATTACTGTACAACTAACCTTTTATAATCCGATTCCATCTATAGTGATATAGATTTCAGATTATTACAAAGCTTTCTATAACTCACATGAACTACAACTCCTCATAAAAGAGCATTCCCCCTCATTGATATCATTACAAGAGAGACTGCCTCACAACAAAACCGGACACATTTCCAAATTGTACACACATTTTAACTTTGCACAAAACACTTCCAGTAAACCAGAAATCGCTGCCCTTGTTAGAAAAGATATCCCAGATAAACAAATTCGAGTTCAATCAGCAATTCCAAGGTATCCACGACGGTCGGTCTACGAAACGGGAGGGACCCGGATTTATATCCGGTCAAGGTCTGTCACTTCAGCAGCATTCCCCTAAATTTTATGGGGAATGTCTTATGCTGTTACAACAACAACAAAATCACCTCAGAAATCTTCTTTGGATTTAGATTTACAGTCCTATGTACATATATGCATTCCCCCACAACAAACATTCATATTAAAAGGCTTGCAAGAAATAGTTTGTGCTTTCAATACAGGTCTCATCGTAACAGGTGATCTAAATGCCTGGAACCCTCTGTGGGGGGTAGGACGATAGAGGATCTTATCCTGACAGAAAACCTTTTTATTCTGAATGACAATGCACCTACGCATTTCTCCATACAAAAGACTTTCACACACGTAGGAATTGAGCCAAGCTTAGACACGATGAAAAGAATGTTTGGAACATATATCGTAAGAATCGATATTAGCAAAATAATATCAACTGGATTGAACCGAAATAAAACAATAAAAACGTGTGGACTGATATCCGAATGCTGACTGGCTCCACCAAACCACCATTCATAAAATTTGTAGAAACCAGCCGAGGTCCTATATTCACTCCTGAGGAAGTGTCTAATCATTTTGCATCCTTCTGAACTGATTATTCTAAAGATACCAACTTAAATCAAAAGTACAACGTTATAAGAAATCATTATAATAACCGAGCAAAATCATCTACTAGTAAGCATCGATTAACTTTGTATTGCCAGATTTTACAATTTTGTCACGAGCTGGCTCCGCGTGACGTGGGGATTCCACTTCGATGTGTTTTACGTCCTGTGTACTTGGACGATGAAAAGTTCTCTACTACTCTTCACACCAAGCGTTCCCTCGGCAGTCGGTTCTGCGATACCGGAACGATCCGGATTTATATCTGGCCAAGGATTGTCACTTCAGCAGCATTCTCCAAAATAGTATGGGGAATGTTTTATGGTGTTAGCTTAGGTTAGGTTACTGTGATAGTTCCCCAAAGGGAACTCACTTAGACATAGTAGGTGTCCATTGTGATACCACCTGATTTATGAACGGTAACGTGAATCGGAAAATCAGGAAAGGTTAACCTGAGAAACGTTGCATGCCCCGAATGAAGTCACGCAAATTACCAATCTCCACTCCAGAAAGGTCTTCTGGAGTGCTAAAGAAGACGAGCCTAGGTACTTGAACCTCAGTCTCGCAAATGCAGGGCAGCTGAGCAGAAAATGACATACAGCTGCGGCAGGGAGGTTCAGAGACTATTTTCAGCCTAACCGCGTGAATACCCAACGGACAATGCCCAGTCAAAACACCAACGAGGGTCGAGAGTTGCCGCTTAGTAAGCGACCTCAGCTCCCTTGAGCGCCCACGATCCACTCTCGGCCAGAGGGACCATGCAATTCTGCATGTCGTGGCAATTTCCCAGCGCTCGCTGAGACGACATAGAGCCCATCTGTCCAGCAGAAGCCCGTAGGCAGTCAAAGGAGCCCCCACCCCCTCCCTACAAGGAGAAATGACTTCCAGGGTACCTTGCCGAGCGAGCTCATCAGCCATGCAGTTCCCTGCCGAGGCGGCTGCGAGGGAAGTCAGGCATTCCCTGACCAGTGTTGATCTCACCATTAGATCCTAAGGCCTTAATAGCGGCCTGACTATCCGAATAAATGTTGGCCCGTCTAGAGGGCATTACGTTGGTAAGTAGCCAATCGGCTGCCTCCTTTATTGCGGCCACCTCTGCTTGAAATACACTGCAATAGTCCGGAAGCCTAAATTTACGGCTGAGGGAAAACTCATCGCAGAAGACCCCTCCCCCTACCTTACCATCCAGCTTCGAGCCATCCGTGAAAAAGTTCACCGTCCCACCGCCCCACAAGCCACCCTCCTTCCACTCTTCCCTACGCGGGATGTAAGTGGAGAAGGAGCAACTCCGAGCTGGAGCCGGCTGACAGTAATCTGTTTCCGGAGGGACAAAGTCGAAGCTGGCAAGTATCCTAGAATGCCCAAAGGCCGAGCTGAATCTGTATCCATTGCACTCTAGCCGGGCTGCGCCATGGGCTGCTGCAACCCTGCCTGTAATGTCCACAGGTACCACGTTAAGCATAACATTGAGCGCGAGAGTGGGTGTTGTCCTAAGCGCCCCACTGATCCCAATGAGCGCGGACCGCTGCACCCGCTCTAGCTGCTTAACCTTAGATACCCTGTCTAGTGAGTTCCACCAGGCCACCACTCCATAAAACATTATAGGCCTGATTATAGCCTCGTAAAGGCAATAGTTTACTTTGAGAGAAAGGCCCCATCTCTTCCCAATAGCACCCCGACAACAGTACACCGCAACCGAAGCCTTTTTCACCCTTTCCTCAGTATTTGGCCCCCAGGAGAGCTTCCTATCCAGAATCAAACCAAGATACTTGACCCGGTCAGAAAGCACCAACGGGACGCCACCTATTGAAGGAGGATGGGCGACCGGTGCTTTGTACCTCCTGGTAAATAATACCAGCTCTGTCTTGATAGGATTTATCGCGAGCCCACACCCTGCAGACCATTTCACGATCAAAAGGTACCCCTGCATGATATCAAGCAGGATCATAATATCAATAGAAGCAAAGTTGGGTTTTCGCTGCTATGACTATAAATAGATTCTGGTTATCTGCCAGTTGTCATTTGCACCAAAACTTGTCAACATAAATCAAAAAGGAACTTATCGAACAAACGTTACTCAATTACGCGAGCTTAAATATTACTAAATGGATTTCAATGAAACTTTCTTATAAACTTAGGCACAGGGTTTCGACATATCGGATATCTAGAGTGAGGATGTTTATAAACACCGCCTTTCTGATTTAGTTCACTTGCATAAGTACATGCAAATGTTAATTATAAGTGGAGATCCAATTATTGACAGTTTCTTGATTTTACACTTCAATCTAAATATATCCTTTTTCAGGGGAAACAGCAGACGGTGCATACTGCCCAACTGGTATCACAAGGAGTCGAAATCGACCGAAGTGTGTCAGTAGCCTATATAAGTACCATGGTCCGAGGGCAGCCATTATAACGCAACCTAATCTATACGAAATTTGCAATTTTGTATCTTATTTTGTACCCATCTAGATTTAAATCAATTTGTGTTACAACATCAAGTGCATCACATTGTTAGAGAATTTCGCCCAAACATCGAGAGCCAAATTATTATTATACATATATGCATTTCCAATCTTACGTGAATTGATTTAAAAAATAAAATGAAAATTGACAATACAGTTTTTTATATTTAAATAGATTAATTAAGTAGCCCTTTATTCGTAAAACAAATACAACATAGGGATTTAAAAAATTGTAAAACTGTTAAATGTAAAAATATCTCCTCTTTGTTTAGTCAGCCGAAATGTATATCGTAGTGTTACGTTAGTAAAATTTCCATTGAACATTTATTTGTTAAGGTTGTTTTTAAGCGAACTTTTAACGCAAATAAAACATGAAAGGATGTTGAATATATTTGCAAACCTGAGCGCACTATTACACAGGATATTAAAACTTTGTTCACATAACGGTGGTTTGTAACAACTTACAGCAACCGATATAGATATAAACAAAAATATATAGCAAAACATTCAAAATGAAAAGAAAAGTCGATTAAGCCATGAATGTCCGTCCCTCAGTCCGTCAGTAACTTTAAACGAACCGAGAATCATCTATAATATTTGTTGTTTGCACTAACGACGATTCACTAACTTGTTCTTACGAACACTTAATAGCTGTTTCGTTGTATTTATTCAAAGTACCAACAAGTGTCATCTTGGTCATAGTAAATGTAAAAATGGGTGAAAAACACAGAAGGGAATGAAAAAAAAAACAAATGAGTGCGTGCTGCCGAATATAAATTTGAGCGCGTTTTTATTATATTTTATTAAAGTAAAATAAGATACTACTTTATTTACAACTACAAATATTTATAATTTTTATTACATTTTATTAAAGTAAAATAATTTATTTCAAAATATTTATAATTTTTATAGTGAGTGATTTGGTCGAATAGTAATCAACTCGACTCCAAGGAATATCCGGAATCACCTACAAATATGTAAAAGGTAACTTAGCAATACGTCTCAACATAATAAAATTCTTATCGTCGAGCACTGTTTTTTACACTCTTCAACGTTAATAAATATCACAAAAGCGCTGATATAGTCTAAAGTGGATTACGACCTCGAAATATATGGACAATGCTCAAAACAAAAGATGATTACGCCATCCTAGCAGTAGCAGCTCGGAAGAGTATACGGGCTTTCCCTACATCACCACTCAATGCATTTTAACGGAATCTGGACTTCCTTCACTTCAATAGTTTTCAGCACACTAAGTATGAAAAACGATGGATGGAACATTTTATATACGAATGCGTCGAAAATCATTTTATATACAGTCTTTGCAGTGTTTGACGAAAACGAAAACTCTATAAACGTCGGTCACCTTTTCCCTTTCAACTCAGCCTTTACAGCCGAAGCTGAAGCAATACTTCAAGCGGTCAAATTTGCATTCAATGACAACGAGAACTTCATCATCTACACTGACAGCCTTTCCACAATCAGCATGCTGGTTAACAGAAACACACTGGCCTTATCAATACGTTAAATGTTAACAGAACGAAGGGGAATGATGCAAATTATAAGGATCCCCGCGACGTTGGCATCGTGGTTAATGAAGCCCGCCGATCACAGAGCAAAGCTCTCTGTGAGGAAACCACTAACTATTCGCCAGTGTGTATCAATAGCTGACATGACTCTTCTAACACAAGCACGAATAACCAACACAAAGATGCACGAATGGCGAAATATTCACCATCACTACGCAACCTGCAACCCAAAAGGGAAAAAACCAACGTTCCCCTACAACGTCTCCTGCAACGACATAAAAGCCTTTACATGTAGCCACATTATTGCCAACCACAGTGTCCATACTGTGGTTCAAACGCGCTATCTGTAATCCATCTTAATGACGTGTGTTCACATCTGAACGTACTTAGAAACAAAGTGTTCAGTTGCTAAACATTTGAAATTAACTGATATGAAGAAACTTATAAAAAACCTGAAATATAAGCAATAATAAAGTGTGGACGACTGTTCGATTATGGCATCCGGCAATGCTACCCAGATGTCACCGGTTAAACAACTACACCATAATTTTATGCTCACCCAGCAGTTTCTCGTCGGTTGCCATCGTAGTTGCCACCCAAACGGGCACCCGCTTGTTGAAGATCCGCCTCCGAGACACGCCAGAAGGCATCTTCTTCATATGTCTAACGAAATCCAGTCACTCATCACTGGACCCTGCTTCCGACTGCGTGGTCTTAAACGACATTCCCCGAGAGTCAATCACCACCTTCATGAACTCTCACCCTGTGAATGCTGTTTTTGGAGTCAAACCTCCACCTATGGCAGACGAAGAGCTTTAGCTGCCTCGAGAGTCCCGCGCCCCTCTGGCTAAATTACGGTCACAATATAGTAGTAGATTCAACTCCTACTAATCCAGACTTATGGTGTGCGATTCGTCCCCGGGAGCGCAAATGAATGTCCGGAATGCGGAGAATCACCGCTACCAACCACGTATTTACAGGATCCAACAAACGACCTCATATAATATTCCTCACACTGTGGTCCAACCCAGTCGAAAGAGCCCGTTTCCTCGGCCTCCCCTTAGATGAGTTGGAAGATAAAAACCATGGGGAAGCTGATCTAGCAGGGTGTAACTAGTCCTACAACAACCACAACAACAACAAGAACAACGAACCCTACAGCGTACAGGCGTACTATCACCCTGTGAATGCCTTGCCCTACCCACACCGACAGATGTTCGCGTTGGCAAACGACAGTTCCGCAGGGTGCTCACGACCGCTACGGCCCGCTTCGTTCCCGCTGGAGGAAAAAAGGAAATTTGTCCGAACTTCCCAGCGGGATCCGAAAGATTGGCCAACGAACGTTGCTGTTGTTGTTGTAGCGGCTAGTCGCGCCCTGTAAAGAGCGGATTCACCCATGGTCGTTGTCGTCGAACTCATCTAGGGGGAGGCCGAGGAAACGTGCAGTTTCGACAGGGTTGGACCAGAGGGAGAGGGGGGTTAGATGAGTGGGTTTGAGAGGGCATGTGAATAGGTAATTGGTGTCGTGCGGAGATTCTCCACATGCCGGACATGTGTTGGGTATGTCGGGGTTGATTCTGGATAAGTAGGAGTTGAGCCTGCTACAGTATCCAGATCGTAGTTGTGCCAGAGTGACGCGGGACTCGCGGGGCAGCAGGGACTCCTCATCTGCTACAGGTGGTGGTTGGGCTCCGTTGACTGCATTTGCCCTGCGGGAGTCAATGATGTTAGTGACTGTGTCTCTGTGGATGTTGCTTAGGACCCGCCGGTACGCCTCCGGATCCAGCGGTTGCGTGATGAGTGGCTGGATCTCGTCCTTTAGTTCTAATAGATGTCTTCTAATGTGCCTGGGGGGCAGCTCCACTGCAAGCAGGTGCCTATTTGGATGCCCCGATCGGTGACATCTAGCAAGGAACTGCTTGCTGAGCATGAGGTTGTGGTCCTTAACTCGGAGCACATTGACCTCTTGGTGGAGGTGCTCCTCAGGCGACATCAGAAGACATCCCGTCACCGTGCGGAGTGCGGCGTTCTGGCAGGTCTGCAGCTTCGTCCACTGTGTCCTGCTGGTTCCCGGCGACAAAACTGGCGCAGCATAATTTATTACCGGCCGGCCAATCGCCTTGTATGTTGCCATCAACGTTTCTTTGTCTCTGCCCCAAGAGCTGCCGGCGAGCGACTTGAGGACATTGTTGCGGCTCTGTACTCTATTGGCGATTGCGGTAGTGTGCGCGGAGAAGGAGAGCAGGCTGTCGAAAGTCACCCCCAGAATCTTCGGGTGGTTAACCGTCGGCATGGGGGTGCCATCGATATGGATGTTAAGATCCAGACTGACCTCCTTCGTCCAGGTGGTAAAAGGGTCGCCGAGGACTTAGCAGGGGACAGCGCCAGGTTGATTCTAGTAAAGAAATGGGCAAGATCGGAGAGATATCCGTTCACCTTCAAACACAGATCATCAATTACATTGTCGGTTGCCATTATGACTCCCTCTGGCGACTGATGGAGCTTGGAGATATACTGATTAAACAATAATGGGGACTGGACGCCACCCTGCGGTACCCCTTGTTTAATCCTCCTTGGTTTGGATGTTTTATCTCTAAACCATACCATGTTGTTGTGTGCTCCTGCGAACCGTAGAGGTTCTGCCGGTGCTAGGCACCGGTGCACTTGGTGCAACTAGGGGGGCCGTAGAGGCTATGGGCGCCGTGGGACGCGAACAACATGGGGCCACATAGTTTGTGGACCACTCCTTATGGGTCTTAAGGCCTGAGCAGACATTAAGATAGCTCCATCCGTCGCACGAATTACACCTTACCGAAGTGAAGTTCGGATGGAGCTTTTTCTGGCAAACGCAGCAAAAATAGGTTTCTGGACCAGGGTTTGGCTCGATGCCAGCCCTGAGCAGGAGGTGAAGCAATCCTGCTGCAAGGAGTCGCTCCAGGGGAGACAGACAACTTATGGGGTAGGCCGATCTAAACAGGGTTAGATCGCCGAAACAACAGTCCTTGGCCGGGTGAAACCCGGGTCATTCCGGTACGTAGAACCTGCTGCCTCGCGAGTCCCGCTTCACTCTGGCACAATTGCGATCTGTATATTGTGGTAGGCTCAACTCTTACTTATCCAGTATCAACCCTGACATACTCAATATATGTATATCCGGTATGTGGAAATTCTCCGCACGATACCAATCACCTATTCACATGCCCTCTCAAACCCACTCATCTAACCCCCCTCTCCCTCTGGTCCTCTGGTCCTCTGGTCTGACGACAACGACCATGGGTGAATCCGCTCTTTGGGCCCTTCCAAGCATCAATACGGCTTCCGCACACCACAACAATAGCACTAAACGTCATAAACACCCATGTGATTCGTGGCCTTAACCGTGACCTCCCTGTGAGAGAACCGTCTTAGTGACATTGGACCTATCAAAGGCCTTTGATACGGTCAACCATTCAATGCTACTCGAAGACGTTGAGACATCCACTCTCCCACAGGGTCTCAAGCGATGGACTACGAACTACCTGTGTTTTTGACAGTCGTCGGTATATTTTAGAGACTCGACATCAAAGCAAGTAAAAGAAGAATTAAACAAGGGGTACCACAGAATGGCGTTCTCTCTGTTTAATCACAATATCTCGAAGCCCCCTTAACCACCCGACGAAGTTGCAATAGTCTCAATTGATGACATGTGCTCGAAAGTAAACGGTTACCTCTCAGACCCTGCTCGTTTCTTCACTGGTCGGAACTTGTTTCTCTCCCCTGCTAAGTCCTCGGCGACCGTATTTACCACCTGGCCGAAGGTCAGGATGCAATTAAACCTACATGTGGGATTGCATACGCCAATGTGCAACTCTGCATGTGAATACCGACTTAACGAACGATTTGAACGAACGGAACGAGGACATAAATTGTGACAGCGAACGTTAGAGGCAGAGTTAATTTGAAAGTGAAACGAGACACACCACGGACCGCGCAGTTATAAGAGCGTCGTTGTAAAATTAAACTTAAAAGTTTATCTAATAAATCCACTAAGATTATAAGATTGTGTTAGTTTCGTTTTTGGCTAATTCTACAGTGGTGTCAGAATCGGAATCGATACCTTTCGAGTGTGCGCGAGCATAATACATATGTACAAATCCGTGCGTTTGCGTGAAGCGCGTTCAAAAATAATTAAAATAGCCACCCACGGAAGAGAAAAAATACTAAAAACTAAAGTATGTGTGTGTGCTAGGTGAGCGCGCTAGTGTACGCGGAGATGAACATAGAAGACGCATCCGCGCAAAAGTGAATTTTTACGGATTGAAAATCAAGATTTATCTTGAAAACTATTCATTCCAAGTGTACGAACATATAGGGCTTTTCCAAAAAAAAGCCTACTTATAAAAAGGGTTAGAGACTGTACCCTAAATTTGGCGTGGCGTGACCGGTGTCGACCGTTAAGGGCACCGTTAACTCAAGCCGTTGGGACGCCGATTTGGCGTTGTAAAGCGCAGTCGGCAGTAGCAAAAGCAACAGAAACAATTTAAAACCGTTAAACTGTTTGCGCAGCAGAATCGCAGCAAAGCAGAGGAGAAGAGGCATAAGCGAACTTATGGGGTAGGCCGATCTAAACAGGGTTAGATCGCCGAAACAACAGTCCTTGGGCGGGTGAAACCCGGGTCATTCCGGTGCGTAGAACAGACTCCACGCTACTAGCTGACGTGGAATCATCAACTCTCCCGCAGGGACTGAAACGGTGGACCGCGAATTACCTGTGTGGTCGTCAATCATCGGTATGGTTTAGAGACACAACATCGAAACCAAGGAGGATTAAACAAGGGGTACCGCAGGGTGGCGTCCTGTCCCCATTACTGTTTAATCACTACATCGCCAAGCTCCCTCAACCGCCAGAGGGAGTCACGATTGTATCCTATGCTGATGATTGCTCGATAATGGCAACCGGCAATGCAATTGATGATCTGTGTTTGAAAGTGAACGGATATCTCTCGGATCTTGCCCACTTTTTCACTAGCAGAAACCTGGCGCTGTCCCCTGCCAAGTCCTCGGCGACCCTTTTTACCACCTGGACGAAGGAGGTCAGGCTGGATCTTAACATCCACATCGATGGCACCCCCATTCCGACGGCTAACCACCCGAAGATTCTGGGGGTGACTTTCGACAGCCTGCTCTCCTTCTCCGCGCACACTACCGCAATCGCCAATAGAGTACAGAGCCGCAACAATGTCCTCAAGTCGCTCGCCGGCAGCTCTTGGGGCAAAGACAAAGAAACGTTGTTGGCAACATACAAGGCGATTGGCCGGCCGGTAATAAACTATGCTGCGCCAGTTTGGTCGCCGGGAACCAGCAGGACACAATGGACGAAGCTGCCGACCTGCCAGAACGCCGCACTCCGCACGGTGACGGGATGTCTTCTGATGTCGCCTGAGGAGCATCTCCACCAAGAGGTCAATGTGCTCCGAGTTAAGGAGCACAACCTCATGCTCAGCAAGCAGTTCCTTGCTGGATGTCACCGCTCGGGGCATCCAAACGGGCATCTGCTTGCAGTGGAACTGCCCCCCAGGCACATTAGAAGACATCTACTAGAACTAAAGGACGAGATCCAGCCACTCATCACACAACCGCTGGATCCGGAGGCGAACCGGCGGGTCCTAAGCAACATCCACAGAGACACAGTCACGAACATCATTGACTCCCGCCAGGCAAATGCAGTCATCGGAGCCCAACCACCACCTGTAGCAGATGAGGAGTCCCTGCTGCCCCGCGAGTCCCGCGTCACTCTGGCACAACTACGATCTGGATACTGTAGCAGGCTCAACTCCTACTTATCCAGAATCAACCCCGACATACCCAACACATGTCCGGGATATGTTTTGTGAAAGAATTCGAAAATCTTTGGTTTCTGTGTCTAATAGAGAAAAAGACATTAACATTGATTTGTCCCATTTAGGCAGTGTTCAGTCAATGGAAGTTAAGACTATCGTAAACAATTATGTACCAAAAAAGCAGCATGAATCGCCAGTCGCGATGAAAATTTGTCATAGCGATGATGCCCCTACTTACCAAGGACCACGTCGAATGTCATACTCCGATAGATGCGTTGTTGACAAGCAAATCGCCGAGTGGCTCAGGGAGGGTATTATCCAACCCAGCACATCCGAGTATGCATCGCCTATCGTCTTGGTCGCTAAAAAGGATGGTAGCAAAAGGTTATGCTGCGATTATCGTCGCCTTAATGAAGGACAATTTTCCCATGCCGCTTATCGATGATGTCATCGAACGGTTGCAAAGTGCTTGCGTATTCACGACTCTTGATCTTAGAAATGGATTCTTTCACGCGCCTATTGAAGAGGCCTCCAGGAAATACACTTCGTTCGTAACCCATCAAGGCCAATACGAATACTTGTATGTTCCATTTGGAATCTCCAACTCTCCGGCCGTATTTACGCGATACATTTTTGCTGTGTTTAGGGACCTTGTTAGTGATGGTACGGTAGTCACCTATATGGACGATCTTATTATTCCCTCCAAGGATGTAGATCAGGGTATAGCGAAGCTAGAGGTAGTTCTGGAAAGGGCAGCACAGTTCAACCTACGCATTAAATGGGAAAAATGTCAATTCCTGCAAACTAAAGTAGACTTTCTAGGCAACATAATTGAAAACGGTACAATCAGACCTTCGGAAACAAAGACGAATGCGGTGAAAGGCTTTCCTGTGCCCACCGATAAAAAAACTGTACAAAGGTTTTTGGGACTAGCCTCGTATTTCCGTCGATTTATCGAAGGGTACGCAGTGGTCGCTAAACCACTATCGGACCTTTTACGGAAGGAAACAAAATTTATTTTCACGGAAAATCAACAAGCAGCATTTCAACAATTACAGGCTGCGATGAGTAGTGCGCCAGTTTTGAAACTTTATAACCCTAAGGCATTAACCGAGGTTCACACTGACGCGTCTATGTTTGGGTATGGTGGTGTTCTTCTACAGAAAGACAGCGGTGACCAATGTTTGCATCCAATCCAGTATATGAGCAGGAAAACCAAGCCTGTCGAGGAGAAATACCACATTCCCACGACAGTCGGTTCTACGTACCGGAATGACCCGGGTTTCACCCGGCCAAGGACTGTTGTTTCGGCGATCTAACCCTGTTTAGATCGGCCTACCCCATAAGTTGTCTGTCTCTCCTGGAGCAACTCCTTGCAGCAGGGTTGCTTCACCTCCTTCTGGTCAGGGCTGGCATCGAGTCAAACCCTGGTCCAGAAACCTATTTTTGCTGCGTTTGCCAGAAAAAGCTCCATCCGAACTCCACTTCGGTAAG
Organism: Anomoia purmunda; assembly: GCA_951828415.1. Taxonomy (NCBI): domain Eukaryota; kingdom Metazoa; phylum Arthropoda; class Insecta; order Diptera; family Tephritidae; genus Anomoia; species Anomoia purmunda. The sequence continues at coordinate 80,780,278 of OX639997.1, read as the reverse complement.
GTGTAATTCGTGCGACGGATGGAGCCATCTTAAGGTCTGCTCAGGCCTTAAGACCCACAAGGAGTGGTCCACAAACTATGTGGCCCCATGTTGTTCGCGCCCTATGGCGCCCATAGCCTCTACGGCTCCCCTAGTTGCACCTAGTGCACCGGTGCCTAGCACCGGCAGAACCTCTACGGTTCGCAGGAGCACACAACAACATGGTCGCTCCCCTCCCCCCCCCCTCAACCTAGCTCCGCCCCCCGTGTGGGGAATAGCCAGCAGCTCCTGGTACCCCACACAGTCTGTTCCGTGTGTCAGGCTAGGATATACCGGAATGCGGCATCAGTCAGGTGCAATTCGTGCCAAGGCTGGTGTCACTTTCGAGTGTGTTCTGGCCTGCGCACCACACGTGAATGGTCGGGTGACTACCTGGCTCCCTGTTGTAGAGCCTCGCAACCGCACGCGCCAGTGGCGGCGCTGCCAAACAACACCATAAGGCAGCCCAACGTGCCATTGCATGTGCAGCAGGGTCCAGGTGGGCAACATCACCCTTCCCTCACACCCCTCTCCGCGACGACTCTACCGAGGCAAACGAGACTCCTTCAGCTGAACTGCAATGGGCTGCAGGGCAAGATTGAGGAGATAACCGACTTTATGAGTCGGCATAATCTGTCAATAGCTGCGATCCAAGAAACGAAACTGCACAGCAACTCAACTCTGTTGAGTTGCAACGGCTACAATGTGCATCGTAAGGATCGCGAGCGAGGTAATGGTGGTGGCTTAGCATTCATCACCCATCACACAGTGCAGTATCGTCTTATTGAAGAAGACATCGACCGCAGGGACACTACCTTAGAATGTCAAGGAATAGCTGTCCGGTCAGGCGATGTCGAGCTCGAAATATTTAATATTTATATACCCCCTGTCACCTGCTGCCCGGCAGGATATCACCCTGACATAGGTGCGCTCCTCAGAGGTGAAAACCGATTGGTAGTAGGTGACTTTAATGCGCACCACGATCTCTGGCATTCAAGCCTACCAGCTGATCGGAGGGGAAACGATTTGCAGAGCAGATAGACGATTCGACATTCTGCACGATGAATGATGATGCCCCCACCAGGATTATGGGTAGTTGCAGCAGGTCGCCTGACCTAACGATAGCTAGCGCAGGTCTGATAAATAGCATAACGTGGCGACCTATGCTATCGCTTGCATCAGACCACCTACCTATAGTCATCTCGATTGACAGACCTGCTGACTTTGTCTCCGCGGACCATCGGACCTATATCAACTTTAAAAAGGCTGACTGGGTCAGGTTCGCGGAGTTCACCGAAAATGCCTTCAGGTCTCTTCCCGCTCCCACCGACGTTCGAAAAGGCGAACATAAGTTCCGCAAGGTGGTTGCGTCAGCTGCGGCCCGCTTCATTCCGGCAGGGAGGATCCCTGAGATCCGTCCCAACTTCCCGGCTGAAGCGGCCGCTCTAGCGAACGAACGCGACCACCTTCGCCGCTCCGATCCCCGTAATCCTAACATTCAGGATTTAAACGTGGCGATTCGGAGGCTGGTTGACCAACACAAGCAGAACAAGTGGGAGGAGCATCTGAAGTCCTGTAATCTGGTCACGGGTGTTGGTAAGCTTTGGTCTACCGTGAAGTCCTTATCCAACCCGACGAAGCACGACGACCGAGTGGAAATTTCATTCGGGGATCGTGCCTCGTCGGACCCGAAGAGATGCGCGAGCTATTTTAGCCGACAGTTTATACTGCATCCTTCGGGGGATAGGACCAAGCGGAAGGTGACCAGGAGGCTGCGCAAAATACCGAACAACAGCGCGCCTCTTACCTTCACTTGTGGCGAGGTAAAGGAGGTCATCGGGAAGGCGAAAGCCTCCAAGGCCATTGGCCCTGACGGGCTAAGCGTGTTGATGCTGAAGAATTTAGGCCCCGCGGGAGTTGAGTACCTCACCGGGATCCTCAATTTGTCTATGGCCACCCTCATCATTCCAGACATCTGGAAGGTTGGGAAGGTGGTCCCACTACTGAAACCAGGGAAACCGGCCGACAAGGGTGATTCCTATCGGCCGATTTCCCTGCTTTCACCTGTGGCAAAGACACTTGAGGCCCTACTCCTCCCGTACTATACATACCACCTTGGGTCAGCTAAGCATCAACATGGCTTCCGGAAAGTGCACAGCACAACAACAGCACTTAATGCCATAAACACACAGGTGAACCGTGGTCTTAACCAAAACCGCCCCTGCGAGAGAACCGTCCTAGTAGCGTTGGATCTGCCGAAAGCTTTCGACACAGTTAGCCACTCCACGCTACTAGCTGACGTGGAATCATCAACTCTCCCGCAGGGACTGAAACGGTGGACCGCGAATTACCTGTGTGGTCGTCAATCATCGGTATGGTTTAGAGATACAACATCGAAACCAAGGAGGATTAAACAAGGGGTACCGCAGGGTGGCGTCCTGTCCCCATTACTGTTCAATCACTACATCTCCAAGCTCCCTCAACCGCCAGAGGGAGTCACGATTGTCTCCTATGCTGATGATTGCTCGATAATGGCAACCGGCAATGCAATTGATGATCTGTGTTTGAAAGTGAACGGATATCTCTCAGATCTTGCCCAATTTTTCACTAGCAGAAACCTGGCACTGTCCCCTGCCAAGTCCTCGGCGACCCTTTTAACCACCTGGACGAAGGAGGTCAGGCTGGATCTTAACATCCACATCGATGGCACCCCCATTCCGACGGTTAACCACCCGAAGATTCTGGGGGTGACTTTCGACAGCCTGCTCTCCTTCTCCGCGCACACTACCGCAATCGCCAATAGAGTACAGAGCCGCAACAATGTCCTCAAGTCGCTCGCCGGCAGCTCTTGGGGCAAAGACAAAGAAACGTTGTTGGCAACATACAAGGCGATTGGCCGGCCGGTAATAAACTATGCTGCGCCAGTTTGGTCGCCGGGAACCAGCAGGACACAATGGACGAAGCTGCAGACCTGCCAGAACGCCGCACTCCGCACGGTGACGGGATGTCTTCTGATGTCGCCTGAGGAGCATCTCCACCAAGAGGTCAATGTGCTCCGAGTTAAGGAGCACAACCTCATGCTCAGCAAGCAGTTCCTTGCTGGATGTCACCGCTCGGGGCATCCAAACGGGCACCTGCTTGCCGTGGAACTGCCCCCCAGGCACATTAGAAGACATCTACTAGAACTAAAGGACGAGATCCAGCCACTCATCACACAACCGCTGGATCCGGAGGCGTACCGGCGGGTCCTAAGCAACATCCACAGAGACACAGTCACGAACATCATTGACTCCCGCCAGGCGAATGCAGTCATCGGAGCCCAACCACCACCTGTAGCAGATGAGGAGTCCCTGCTGCCCCGCGAGTCCCGCGTCACTCTGGCACAACTACGATCTGGATACTGTAGCAGGCTCAACTCCTACTTATCCAGAATCAACCCCGACATACCCAACACATGTCCGGCATGTGGAGATTCTCCGCACGACACCAACCACCTATTCACATGCCCTCTCAAACCCACTCATCTAACCCCCCTCTCCCTCTGGTCCAACCCTGTCGAAACTGCACGTTTCCTGGGCCTCCCCCTAGATGAGTTTGACGACAACGACCATGGGTGAATTCGCTCTTTACGGGGCGCGACTAGCCGCTACAACAACAATAACAAGGAGAAATACCACTCGTACGAATTGGAGGTGTTGGCCATCGTGGAGGCACTTAAGAAGTGGAGGGTTTATTTGATGGGAATCCACTTTAAGATCGTCACCGACTGTAACGCCTTCGCCATGACCATGCGGAAGAATGAGGTTCCAGTTAGGGTATCTCGTTGGGCGATGATGTTGCAGGATTATGACTACGAGATCGAACATCGTAGTGGTTCAAAAATGCGGCACGTCGACGCATTGAGTAGGGTGCACTGTTTGATGTTGGCGGATTCGTTGACTCATAGGTTGAGGCAGGCCCAGCAGCAGGACGAGTGGATTCGAGCGGTTTGTAAGGTGTTGGAAAAAGACGAGTATGGGGACTTTTTTATTAAAGCCCGTCTACTCTATAAAGACCCCGTGAAGGAGTTAATAGTTGTGCCTTCACTGATGGAAGACGAGATCATCCGCACGGCCCATAAAGAGGGGCACTTCTCGGCAAAGAAGACCCAAGAAGCCGTTGAAAAGAACTTTTATATTCCCCTACTGAGTACAAAAGCAGCTAAGGTCGTAAGGAGTTGCATCGAATGCATAGTAACTGACGCTAAGGCTGGAAAGAAGGAGGGCCTATTGAATCCTATAGATAAAGAGAATCGGCCATTAAGCACTTTTCATCTTGACCATGTAGGACCTATGGAGCAAACGAAGAAAACTTATAATTATATCTTAGTTGTAATAGACGCCTTTTCGAAGTTTGTATGGTTGTATCCCACCAAAAATACTGGCGCTGAGGCAGTCATTGACCGTCTCTCTAAACAGGCAGCAACTTTTGGTAATCCACGGCGTATAATCACTGACCGGGGAGCCGCGTTTACAGGTAACCTCTTCAAAGGGTACTGCGAAAGGGAATGAATAGAGCATTTGCTGTTGTTGTTGTTGTTGTAGCGGCTAGTCGCTCCCCGTAAAGAGCGGATTCACCCATGGTCGTTGTCGTCAAACTCATCTAGGGGGAGGCCCAGGAAACGTGCAGTTTCGACAGGGTTGGACCAGAGGGAGAGGGGGGTTGGATGAGTGGGTTTGAGAGGGCATGTGAATAGGTGGTTGGTGTCGTGCGGAGAATCTCCACATGCCGGACATGTGTTGGGTATGTCGGGGTTGATTCTGGATAAGTAGGAGTTGAGCCTGCTACAGTATCCAGATCGTAGTTGTGCCAGAGTGACGCGGGACTCGCGGGGCAGCAGGGACTGCATTTGCCTGGCGGGAGTCAATGATGTTAGTGACTGTGTCTCTGTGGATGTTGCTTAGGACCCGCCGGTACGCCTCCGGATCCAGCGGTTGTGTGATGAGTGGCTGGATCTCGTCCTTTAGTTCTAGAAGATGTCTTCTAATGGGCCTGGGGGGCAGCTCCACTGCAAGCAGGTGCCTATTTGGATGCCCCGAGCGGTGACATCCAGCAAGGAACTGCTTGCTGAGCATGAGGTTGTGCTCCTTAACTCGGAGCACATTGACCTCTTGGTGGAGATGCTCCTCAGGCGACATCAGAAGACATCCCGTCACCGTGCGGAGTGCGGCGTTCTGGCAGGTCTGCAGCTTCATCCATTGTGTCCTGCTGGTTCCCGGCGACAAAATTGGCGCAGCATAATTTATTACCGGCCGGCCAATCGCCTTGTATGTTGCCATCAACGTTTCTTTGTCTTTGCCCCAAGAGCTGCCGGCGAGCGACTTGAGGACATTATTGCGGCTCTGTACTCTATTGGCGATTGCGGTAGTGTGCGCGGAGAAGGAGAGCAGGCTGTCGAAAGTCACCCCCAGAATCTTCGGGTGGTTAACCGTCGGAATGGGGGTGCCATCGATATGGATGTTAAGATCCAGCCTGACCTCCTTCGTCCAGGTGGTAAAAAGGGTCGCCGAGGACATAGCAGGGGACAGCGCCAGGTTTCTGCTAGTGAAGAAATGGGCAAGATCAGAGAGATATTCGTTCACTTTCAAACACAGATCATCAATTACATTGTCGGTTGCCATTATCGAGCAATCATCAGCATAGGAGACAATCGTGACTCCCTCTGGCGGTTGAGGGAGCTTGGAGATATAGTGATTAAACAATAATGGGGACAGGACGCCACCCTGCGGTACCCCTTGTTTAATCCTCCTTGGTTTCGATGTTCTATCTCTAAACCATACTGATGATTGACGACCACACAGATAATTCGCGGTCCACCGTTTCAGTCCCTGCGGGAGAGTTGACGCTTCCACGTCAGCTAGTAGCGTGGAGTGGCTAACTGTGTCGAAAGCTTTCGACAGGTCCAACGCTACTAGGACGGTTCTCCGCAGGGGCGGTTCACCTGTGTGTTTATGGCATTAAGTGCTGTTGTTATACTGTGCACTTTCCGGAAGCCATGTTGATGCTTAGCTGACCCAAGGTGGTATGTATAATACGGGAGGAGTAGGGCCTCAAGTGTCTTTACCACAGGTGAAAGCAGGAAAATCGGCCGATAGGAATCACCCTTGTCGGCCGGTTTCCCTGGTTTCAGTAGTGGGACCACCCTCCCAACCTTCCAGATGTCTGGAATGATGAGGGTGGCCATGGACAAATTGAGGATCCCAGTGAGGAACTCAACCTGACCTCCTTTACCTCGCCACAAGTGAAGGCAAGAGGCGCGCTGTTGTTCGGTAATTTGCGCAGCCTGCTGGTCACCTTCCGCTTGGTCCTATCCCCCGAAGGATGCAGTATAAACTGTCGGCTAAAATAGCTCGCGCATCTCTTCGGGTCCGACGAGGCACGATCCCCGAATGAAATTTCCACTCGGTCGTCGTGCTTCGTCGGGTTGGATAAGGACTTCAGGGTAGACCAGAGCTTACCAACACCCGTGACCAGGTTACAGGACTTCAGATGCTCTTCCCACTTGTTCCGCTTGTGTTGGTCCACCAGCCTCCGAATCTCCACGTTTAAATCCTGGATGTTAGGATTACGGGGATCGGAGCGGCGAAGGTGGTCGCGTTCGTTCGCAAGAGCGGCCGCTTCAGCCGGGAAGTTGGGACGGATCTCGGGGATCCTCCCTGCCGGAATGAAGCGGGCCGCAGCTGACGCAACCACCTTGCGGAACTTATGTTCGCCTTTTCGAACGTCAGTGGGAGCGGGAAGAGACCTGAAGGCATTTTCGGTGAACTCCGCGAACCTGACCCAGTCAGCCTTTTTAAAGTTGATATAGGTCCGATGGTCCGCGGAGACAAAGTCAGCAGGTCTGTCAATCGAGATGATTATAGGTAGGTGGTCTGATGCAAGCGATAGCATAGGTCGCCACGTTATGCTATTTATCAGACCTGCGCTAGCTATCGTTAGGTCAGGCGAGCTGCTGCAACTACCCATAATCCTGGTGGGGGCATCATCATTCATCGTGCAGAATGTCGAATCGTCTATCTGCTCTGCCAAATCATTCCCCCTACGATCAGCTGGTAGGCTTGAATCGTGGTGCGCGTTAAAGTCACCAACTACCAATCGGTTTTCACCTCTGAGGAGCGCTCCTATGTCAGGGTGATATCCTGCCGGGCAGCAGGTGACAGGGGGTATATAAATATTAAATATTTCGAGCTCGACATCGCCTGACCGGACAGCTATTCCTTGACATTCTAAGGTAGTGTCCCTGCGGTCGATGTCTTCTTCAATAAGACGATACTGCACTGTGTGATGGGTGATGAATGCTAATCCACCACCATTACCTCGCTCGCGATCCTTACGATGCACATTGTAGCCGTTGCAACTCAACAGAGTTGAGTTGCTGTGCAGTTTCGTTTCTTGAATCGCAGCTATTGATTGATTATGCCAACTCATAAAGTCGGTTATCTCCTCAATCTTGCCCTGCATCCCATTGCAGTTCAGCTGAAGGAGTCTCGTTTGCCTCGGTAGAGTCGTCGCGGAGAGGGGTGTGAGGGAAGGGTGATGTTGCCCACCTGGACCCTGCTGCACATGCATTGGCACGTTGGGCTGCCTTATGGTGTTGTTTGGCAGCGGGAGGGGAGCGTCCATGTTGTTGTGTGCTCCTGCGAACCGTAGAGGTTCTGCCGGTGCTAGGCACCGGTGCACTAGGTGCGACTAGGGGAGCCGTAGAGGCTATGGGCGCCTTAGGGCGCCAACAACATGGGGCCACTTAATTTGTGGACCACTCCTTATGGGTCTTAAGGCCTGAGCAGACCTTAAGATGGCTCCATCCGTCGCACGAATTACACCTTACCGAAGTGGAGTTCGGATGGAGCTTTTTCTCTCAAACGCAGCAGAAATAGGTTTCTGGACCAGGGTTAGGCTCGATGCCAGCCCTGATCAGAAGGAGGTGAAGCAACCCTGCTGCAAGGAGTTGCTCCAGGAGAGACAGACAACTTATGGGGTAGGCCGATCTAAACAGGGTTAGATCGCCGAAACAACAGTCCTTGGCCGGGTGAAACCCGGGTCATTCCGGTACGTAGAACCGACTGTCGTGGGAATGTAGAGCATTTGCTAATTGCAACCGGTGTTCCACGCGGGAACGGTAAGGTCGAGCGCGTGCATCGAGTAGTCATACCATTGTTAGCAAAATTGTGTTCAGAGGAACCGGGTAGTTGGTATAAACATATAGACAGCGTACAGCAGGTCATCAACAACACCCCGCCGCGTAGCACAAGGTTTGCACCTTTCAGGATATTAACTGGGGTGAATATGAGGGTAAAAGGGTTGTCAGAGTTAAACGAGTTACTACAGAATGCCGGTGTCGATGAGTTGGATTCGGAACGTGAGGAGATTCGCGAACAAGCCAAAGATAATATTACGTCAATTCAGAGAAAAAATAAGCGTAGTTTTGACGCTAAGAGAAAGGAAGCGGTTAAGTACAGACAAGACGACCTGGTCGCCATCAAGCGCACTCAGTTCGGGAGTGGACTTAGACTAACACCAAAGTACCTTGGTCCTTATAAAGTTTTGAGGGTTCTGGCGCATGATCGATATGAGGTTGGGAAAATTGGCGAGGAAGAGGGTCCTCGACGCACAACCACCGTCGCGGAATACATGAAGCCATGGGAGCCTTCGTTCGAGCCGAACGAATAGTCAGGAGGGCCGATTGTGGGATTGCATACGCCAATGTGCAACTCTGCATGTGAATACCGACTTAACGAACGATTTGAACGAACGGAACGAGGACATAAATTGTGACAGCGAACATTAGAGGCAGAGTTAATTTGAAAGTGAAACGAGCCACACCACGGACCGCGCAGTTATAAAAGCGTCGTTGTAAAATTAAATTTAAAAGTTTATCTAATAAATCCACTAAGATTATTAGATTGTGTTAGTTTCATTTTTGGCTAATTCTACATACATGTGGACGGTACACCTGTACCGACAGTAAACCACCCAACAATCTTGGGTGTTTCGTTTGACAGCTTGGCCTCTTTCTCTGCGCACACAACTGCAGTCTTCAATAAAGTATAGAGCCGCAACAAAGTCTTCAAGTCGCTAGCCGGCAGCACTTGGGGCAAAGACAAAGAAACATTGTTGACAACATATAAGGCACTTGTCCGGACTGTTCTTAATTATGCCGTCTACACTAATGCCCCCAATCCGCCTCCGAGACACGTCAGAGGGCATCTTCTTGATATGTCAGATTCCATCACCACCAACAGACTATCCGCTGCTGCCTACCGGGTAGTCTTTAACGACGTTCATCGAGAGACAATTACAACCTTCGTCAACTCTCGCCCTGTAAATGCCGTTCTTGGGGTCAAACCACCACCCATAGCAGAGGAGGAGGTCCAGCTGCCTCGTAAATACAGCTTCATTCTGGCTCAACTATGATCTGGATATTGTAGCTGGTTAAACTCCTACCTTACCTGAATCATCCCAGATATACTTAATGTATGTCCGACATGTGATAAGTCTCCGCACGATACCACCCACCTTTTCAGTCAGACAGTCATTTCTACGATACCGGAGCGACTGGGATTTACATATATCCGACCATGGACTGTCACAAAATTTTATGGGAAATATTTTATGCGGTTACAACAACCCACCTTTTCACGTGTCCTTTAAAACCGACTCATCTAACACCCGTTTCCTTTGGTCCGACCCTGTCGAAACTGCGCGCTTCTTGGGCCTCCCCCCAGAGGAGTTTGATAACAACGTCGTCAAAAATAACAAGGAGAATTTGAAAAAAGCTGCGCTAGGTTTTGTGCTTAGTAAATTTCTGAACCACTTGCAGTGTAGGTTAAACGAAGATATTTTACTACATAGTAAATAACCAACCACCACGGGCTTCTAATGTCTTTTTTTCATATGGTATATTTTCTAAATATTCATGGCTAAAATAAACTACGCAGGATGGTTTCATCTCAGGGCCATGGCACTGGAATCTAGCTATGTTAGTTAGTGAGATTGCTTAAAAACAGGATTTCTTACATCACAGAGGCACTGCCATTATAGAATCAGTCAGTGTCTGGGCGCTGGACGTTACTCGGAAAGCACATTTACATATTATACCTTAAAAAAAATTAAGTTTTAGTGCTAATAAATAGTTGTTTTGCTAAAAATAAAATTACCAATATTTCTTGATTATCAATACAAGAAGACTTCATATCAGACGGTGTTATACGTATAAAAACAACTAACAAATTATATGCAGAACAACAGTATGGTTTACAACAAACTTAACGTTCACCAAGCGAATTCAATCAGCTGCTGGATCAACTTTACCATAAAAACAACTAACAAATTATATGCAGAACAACAATATGGTTTACAACAAACTTAACGTTCACCAAGCGAATTCAATCAGCTGCTGGATCAACTTTACCAGAGCGAATTGTTGTTGTTGTAACAGCATAAAATATTCTCCATACAATTTTGGGGAATGCTGCTGAAGTGACAGTCGTTGGCCGGATATAAGTACATATGTATGTATGTAAATCCGAGTCGTTCCGGTATCGTAGAACCGAATGTCATGGGAACGAAATTTACGAAAAGTTAATTGGAATTTACTTCTATAGACAGAGATAGAAACAGTATCTGGCTCAAGGCGAATTCATACAAGGTGAAGTTGATCAAGCACATGATTGAATTCGCTTGGTGAACGTTAAATCAAAATGGTGTTTGTTGTAAATCATTCTGTCATTGTGCGTATATTTTCTTGGTGTAAATTTTTCGTTTTGTACTTATAACACCACCTTATATGAAGTCGCCTTGATCCTATATATTTTGTTTTTGTTTCTGCGTAAGAGTTGTCAAAATTTAAATACATTTTGTTTTTGATCAAGGTGAATTTATAGAAGGTGATGGCATAAGAGCAGCTGATTTGATTTTTTTTATTCACCTACATGTTGTTGTTGTTGTTGTAGCGGCTAGTCGCGCCCCGTAAAGACCGGATTCACCCATGGTCGTTGTCGTCAAACTCATCTAGGGGGAGGCCCAGGAAACGTGCAGTTTCGATAGGGTTGGACCAGAGGGAGAGGGGGGTTAGATGAGTGGGTTTGAGAGGGCATGTGAATAGGTGGTTGGTGTCGTGCGGAGAATCTCCACATGCCGGACATGTGTTGGGTATGTCGGGGTTGATTCTGGATAAGTAGGAGTTGAGCCTGCTACAGTATCCAGATCGTAGTTGTGCCAGAGTGACGCGGGACTCGCGGGGCAGCAGGGACTCCTCATCTGCTACAGGTGGTGGTTGGGCTCCGATGACTGCATTTGCCTGGCGGGAGTCAATGATGTTCGTGACTGTGTCTCTGTGGATGTTGCTTAGGACCCGCCGGTTCGCCTCCGGATCCAGCGGTTGTGTGATGAGTGGCGGGATCTCGTCCTTTAGTTCTAGTAGATGTCTTCTAATGTGCCTTGGGGGCAGTTCCACTGCAAGCAGGTGCCCGTTTGGATGCCCCGAGCGGTGACATCCAGCAAGGAACTGTTTGCTGAGCATGAGGTTGTGCTCCTTAACTCGGAGCACATTGACCCCTTGGTGGAGATGCTCCTCAGGCGACATCAGAAGACATCCCGTCACCGTGCGGAGTGCGGCGTTCTGGCAGGTCTGCAGCTTTGTCCATTGTATCCTGCTGGTTCCCGGCGACCAAACTGGCGCAGCATAGTTTATTACCGGCCGGCCAATCGCCTTGTATGTTGCCAACAACGTTTCTTTGTCTTTGCCCCAAGAGCTGCCGGCGAGCGACTTGAGGACATTGTTGCGGCTCTGTACTCTATTGGCGATTGCGGTAGTGTGCGCGGAGAAGGAGAGCAGGCTGTCGAAAGTCACCCCCAGAATCTTCGGGTGGTTAACCGTCGGAATGGGGGTGCCATCGATGTGGATGTTAAGATCCAGCCTGACCTCCTTCGTCCAGGTGGTAAAAAGGGTCGCCGAGGACTTGGCAGGGGACAGCGCCAGGTTTCTGCTAGTGAAAAAGTGGGCAAGATCCGAGAGATATCCGATCACTTTCAAACACAGATCATCAATTGCATTGCCGGTTGCCATTATCGAGCAATCATCAGCATAGGAGACAATCGTGACTCCCTCTGGCGGTTGAGGGAGCTTGGAGATGTAGTGATTAAACAGTAATGGGGACAGGACGCCACCCTGCGGTACCCCTTGTTTAATCCGGATTCGCCTCGTTTATCTTGCTATCACCTTCTATGGATCCTTCTTGGTGTGTGGTATGAAAAATATGAAATGAAAACTCGTGATTGTAAATTATTTAAATATCTTGAGAAAATTGCATCTATTGTCGTGCCTGATCTGGACTATTATTCATTTTTAAATTAAATTTACTTTAAAAAAATTGTACAAGTGGTTGAGCTTCTTCCAAGGCAAAATTGACATAAAAATCATTGGCATAGTGTACAAATCTTCCCCTAATTCTGCTGCACCAGAGGGAGTATATGCCAATAATGCTCTATGTATGAATTTTATATCGTTAATTCTATGGTTCGGAGTGATGTAGAGAACAATCATTGCCACACTCTGTCCGCTTTGCTACCCCACTCTCGTTTTTTTATACTCCGATTCTGTCGCGTTTTCGTTTCTCTCCCATGTCTCCTTCCGCCCGACTGCCCCACCCTGAACGCCATCCTTTCTTTTTTCCAGTCGCTTTTTCGTTTCAATCGATATTGGAATTACAGCCCAACGAGCGCAAAGTTTCACTTCAAAAAAATCGAAGCGAGATTCATATTTTGTGTTTTCATTCTTCACAATATTACTAGAAAATTTTTCAACAAAACGGATACTAGCATCTAATGCTCCCGGTTCTACGTACCGGAATGACCCGCGTTTCACCCGGCCAAGAACTGTTGTTTCGGCGATCTTACTTTGTTTAGATCGGCCTACCCCATCATGTTCCAACCATTTATTTGGTACTCGCTTCTGGTTTTCTTAATTAATTAGTGATCAGAAATTTCAATGTTTGCTTTACTGAATCCATGGACTATAGGTATGTATATGAAAATATTGTTTAGATCGATCATGCATTTGGGCACTGTACCAGTAACTAAACCGTACCCAAACAAAACTCCATCTACCACATAAACATTTACAACTACTTAAACTTACATAACAATTTTCCTAACCAGTTCTGTGCAGAATTGTTTCAAAAAACACATAAATTTTCAAATTCACAGCTCGTTGGAAACTACGCAAATTAAAACATTGTTGGACAAATCATTTATAGAGTCAAGCGAATCTTCAAACTCATCTAAAAAGACGATACGAATAAACTCGATATGTGCAAAATATGCCTTATCATATCGAAAATAAGTTATCGATTGTACACGGAAATATTAATGCAAGCGATGAGAAAAGGCCAACACATAGGCCCGTAGTCATAGTCCAACATAAAAGCCGACTTTAGTTAGTAAAATACTAACAAGATAAAGCCGAATTTATATTTATATATATCGAAAATGAACTAATGGACATATTTTATCGAAGGATATTTTTTAAACTTGATAATTTCACAATAAAATGGTGATTTTATTGCTATTAATGGTTAAAATAAGTTTGAAAAGACTTTGTATGCTTTTATATAAAGATAAAAGCCAGAATTTATGTGAAATATTGTACTTCTTATGCGATATTACTGTTTATCGATTATAAAAAACCCATCTCCAAGAGGCATACTATATCAGCTGGTATTTGTTTATTATTTGCAAATGAAAAATTAAACACGATGGAGGGCAAAGCAAGTGTAAGTAGTGGCTTTGTCGAACCGATACCGAGAATAAAAATCACTGTCGTCTAATTCAAAAGGGTTGATTCTGGTTTTATAGATTTTTGGACGTCTAATCAAAGTAGCATCACTAATGATGCTAAAATCCCGTTCAATATTATCAAAACGGCTCATTTTTTCCTTTAATTTAAGTTTCACCAAAAAAACACAACTTTTAGCCCCGAAGATGCAGATTTATAATTATTTTGACGGTTTACTAAATGGTTTAGTAACAGCTTTTCGGCACTCTAACTCGACTATGACTAAGATAAAGTATACTTTAAGCAAAAGTGTGCTTTAACGTATTTAGATCCGACTTTAATTTGACTATGACTACGGGCCATACTGTTTATGCTTCCGCACGTACGTATGGTTCAAAGAAGATTTGACTTTAATGTTTAGCTGTTAAGCACAATAACAAATGAAGAATTTTGTGAATTCATTTTCAATGCAAAAAAGTGAATAACAGAAGTGATCATTTTCCACCCGATGCCCACTAAAAACTGGCCAATGGTTTGAGATACTTTTACCGCTTATAGTTATGCCGCAATAGTTATAGCCCAGAAAAATAGTACCAAGTACACAACCACATGAACGCATTATTGGGAATTTACACATACAACGGGAAAAACTGCAAAATTGCTATTCATGATGGTTGTCGGCTTCTTCGAAAATTTGTGGAAAATTCTTTGTGTACGGAGGTAAGTTGCCTTTGTTTTTCAATTTCATTAAATAAAATGCTAATTGTTTTGTTTTATCACCCTAATATAGTTTACTACAACCGCATATAAAGGTGGGTATTGAAATTTTTGTTTTTTTTTGTTTTTTCTTAACTTATATTTTATTTGCAATCTATCTTACATGAGACATTCAGCAAATTAGATCTTATAAGATTATGACAGCGGTAGGTTTGCCTTGCACAAATCTACATAGAGAAATATGAATAAAATTTGATATATTTACATACATTCTTTTGTTGTATAAATTCAATTCAAAATTACTTAAAAATTGATTAGCTTCATTATAGGGTACACTATAGTTTCTCACTTAAAGTAGGGTTCTTATTTATCTAATTTTAACTTAAGATTTCCAGCCTTTTATTATAGTTATTACAATTTTTTATTTTATTTTTTTTATATTATATATATAAAGTATATATATTCACATATACATACATATAAATACCTATAATAATATATATTTATATATATGTACACATAGATATATATATATATATATTTTTTTTTAGAGAGAATTCAAATTTAGAGGAATGGCAAGTCTAAGATATGGCGGCGCTTTAGTCGTATAGTTTCGTTAGTGGTATCTAATAAACAAATAGCAGTTGAGTTTATGTGGTTAGATAGGCGTGTAAGATATCTAGCACTGTATTTTGGTATTTCACACTTTATAAATGGAATACCCAGGTCCTTGTGAATAGCTTCATTAGTGACAAACCAAGGTTAGATTTATACCGTTGCAGGATCTCCACATTGGATTTGCTAGCAGTACCCCAAAGCTGTATGCCGTAGGTCCAAATAGGTTTAAGTATAGCTTTGTATAGCCGTACTTTGTTTTCTAGACTTAGTTGAGATTTGCGACCCAACAGCCAATACATCCGTTTTGTTTTTATTTTTAGTTGCTGTTGCTTAGCCTTAATATGGGGTTTCCAAGTTAGCCGTCGATCAAGTCGCATTCCTAAGTATTTGACCTTATCACTAGTAGGAATCTGATTATTGTTGAGAAATACAGCAGGACATTGATCTCTTCTTAATGTAAAAGTGACATGTGTGGACTTTTCTGCGTTAACTTTAATTTTCCATTTTATAAGCCAAGATTCTAAAAGGTCAAGTTGATTTTGAAGATTAGAAGAAGCTTCTGCATGGGACTCGCTACAAGCGATAAAAACAGTATCATCAGAAAAAGTCGCCACTTCTACTTCTTCTGATGTTGGCATATCCGATGTAAATATAGTATATAGGACGGGACCTAAAACACTACCCTGAGGTACACCAGCATTAAATCCATAAATTTCTGATGTCGCATCCTGGTGCCTTACGTAAAAGTGTCTGAAACTTAAATAGGACTTGAGTACTAAGTAGAAATGTGCTGGCAAAAGCTTTTTTATTTTAAAAGGAAGTCCCGGGTGCCATACTTTGTCAAAGGCTTGTTGAATATCTAGAAAAGCTGCAAAACAGTATTTTTCCCCTTCAAGTGCATCTGTAATAACATTTGTAATCCTACGACATTGCTCCGGTGTATAGGGTTGCCAGCTCTCAAACTATGGAATATAGCATTTTTCCTCATTTTATATAGTATTTTCTATAAAAATATATTATTTTTCATAAAAAGTCAACAATTGATTCTTTAATTCTCTATTAAAAAAAAGATATAAAAACATAACAAAACAATTCAAATCCAGTCAGTTTTAAACAAAAAAATAATGGCTATAAAATAGATTTGCGACATATTGATAAATTTTGACTATTTTTCTTTTGTTTGTTAAGAGCATATTATTATTTTTTAAATATCGCTCGTTATCTAACAAACCCCATAAAAATCTTAATTTCAAACTTTGGGCAAAAAAAGAAAAACTCAGCAAAATTTCATAAAAATTTAAAACTTTGTTGTAAGGGTTTTAAAAAAAATGTTGGTTGCTATACAGTTTTATATCTTAATCAATTTAAGTGCCATTAAGTGTAATTGTAAAGCTGCTGAAAATTACGGCTGATTTTAACTTTTTTTTTGCTGTCGGTGTTAGGCATTTCCTTCCATATACAAACATTTTCAAATACACTTTGTATGGAATTCGTTATGGGAGTCCAATTCATTAATATATGATCGACTGCAGGCAACTAAGAGAGTTCCTATGTGACGCTTAATCTCATACCATTGCCCATTCACTTCTGCCACGAATTTTTTAAGCTCCTCTCTTCTAGAGGCAGAAACAGAGAAGTGGCTATATATTTTAAGGATGATAATTTTGTTTATAGAGTATAAAGCTCCACGTCGGACGGTGCGGACGTGTAAAATCATTTGCCCTGAAGACGGTTACCGCAGTGTAACCGAAATATATTGGAAGAGAAAAAAGTAAATCATTTGTTTTACTCTACCGACACCCCTTGACCTCGAGCCGGCAAAACACAAAATTATAATTGGAAAGGTCGCGAAAAAATCATTATTATTTTAAGGATGATGTTTTCGACATCGCAATTTAAAAAGTCCAATCCGTATTTGACATTGTTGTGAACAATGTGTGCATGGCAATTGCCTTTTATTAAATGTGGCACTATTTTCTCAATGTTTGTGAAAAGCGAATGGTTTTTTCCAAAATTAGCATTTACATTGTCGGCACTAATCGCAATTATTTTATCAAGCGATAGATTACTACGCGTTAACGAATCTTTTACTGCTGTGAACATTCCATCTGCTGATTCATCTGGATTTTCATAAAAGTCTAAAAGCTTTTGCTGGATTCCTGCTTTTGTATCGAAGTACTGAATAACAAGAGGGAATAGTTTTACATTTTTTCGGTTTGACGCGTCTATTTGCAATGCAAAAAATTCACTTTTATCTTTTATATGTGTCAGAGCTTGTTTCAATGCATATGGGCCCAGAACATTTTCGACAATTGATGCTTGTTTCGTTCGACCCAATTGAATGGTTTTAGCATTTTTAGATTCGGCATAAAGTAATTTATTAAGTTTGACACCGCAATCTGCACTGCTATATGAAAGGTTGTGATTTACTGTATGGTAAACTAAGGCTAACTCAGCAGCCGTTGTTTGTTTAGATTCGTTTGATTCAGCAGTACCCAATCGTAGAAAATTATTTAAAATTGAAGATTGTTGCGTAATTTTTAATTTACTTGCGTGCGTGTTAGATTCACTATGCTGTTTTACCTAAAATAATGATAACTTTAAACTAAAAACCACGTATTAAACAATTTTGAATCTTACTTGACCTATGCCACTTTTATCAATTGAAAAAGTTATTGCACAGATAGAACATTTTGCTTTAAACTGATCTTCATCTTTTTCAAGCCATGGAAATTTGTTTTTCCATTCGTTTTTAAACTTTTGCAGTCTTTTTACTTTAACTTTTCTCTGTTTTTTTGGTGTTTCATATAATATGATGCAATCACTTGAAGACATTCTTAAAATTTACCTGCGAAAAACAGCTGATTGAGCTAGTGCCTAAAATGCTTTATCGATTTATCGATATGTTACATATTCGCAAAATCAAACAACCTTTTATGCACAGCTTTATCAGCCGATTTTCGCAGTTGCGAAAAAAATAAAAAATTATGCATGAATAGGGATTCAAATTTTTAGAAAAGTATGAATTGAATTGCTTAGAGTATAATTATAGTATTTTAGCGTACTATATTTATTGTGAACAGTATATAGTATTCAAGCGAAAAATATAGTACAATACTATAAATATAGTACGTCTGGCAACCCTACCGGTGTACCATGCTTCACTCGAAACCCAAACTGATGTTCAGGTATGATGTTGTGATCCTCAATTACTGGCAACATTCTTTGCAAAAATATTCTTTCCAGCAGACTAATAGGACGGTATGACTTGACAAAGTTTTCGGGTTTAATCGGTTTAGGTACCATGATAACACCAGCACATTTCCACTGAGTTGGGTAGTGGTTTGTATTAAGCATAGCAGTCCCGTTCTTTTGTAACCTAGTTGCAAAAAAACACTCCAACTCGGATAAAATTTCCTTTTAGTTACTTCACAGCACTGACAATATCTGTCATTAAACATATTATTTGTTTAGTGAAATTTTAAAGAAGCAAAACAAAATGAGCAATTCTGAAGATTCTGTAGTAAGTTATTAAATTTATTTAAAAACATTAAATAAATGCATTAAATAACCTTTTACGTTTGTAGATGATGTCTTTGTACACGGGTGAGCATTGCAAATCACGTCGCAATAGAGAGATGCAAGAAGTAATGGAATTATTGGAAACGATATATTCCAGCTCCAGCTCTTCTGAAGACTCGGAGAGTGAAAACGAGGCACATGAGAAATGCTCCAATTTTGAAGGTACGCTCGATGCAATGAGTGAGGCAGATTTCAAAATGCACATGAGGCTAAGACGCCAAACGGTGGAATACCTAACAAGTAATAAGAAAATGTGTGTAAAAGAAATACATAAACTTAATGCTATTTTATTTTCAGTGAAGTATTCGGAATCTAACTGCGTACCTGACACATCTGGTGGTGGTAGAACGCGTATATTACCAAAAAAAAATCGGTGTATATGTACATTTGGTATGTTAGCAATACAGTGACATTCAGGCAACTAGCAAATTTGTTTGCGGTAGCACCGTCCGCGGCATGGTCAACTGTTCTAAGAGTTACTCGCTTTTTAATACCGATTAGTCATGAACATATTAAATGGCCAGAGGGCGGATATTTGTACGAAAATGTGGACAAATTTGAGCAAAAGAAGCGTATCCCAGGTGTGATTGGGGCGATCGATTGTACGCACATTGCAATTAAAGCCCCAAAATACCATAAAGAAATGTACTTTGATCGGAAAAGAACGTATAGTATTGTGTTGCAAGCTGTGGTAGATGTCGACAAAAGGTTCATTGACATAACTTGAGGTGAACCAGGATCGCTGCATGATTACCGTGTTCTAATAAGGTCCAAACTCTTTCAGGATGCAGAAAACCATTACGAGGATATGTTTCCAAATTCATTTTTTATAATCGGAGATTCGGCATATCCGTCAACGAAATGGCTGGTTCCTCCTTTTAAGGACTACGGAAATTTAAATGCATGCCAACGAAAGTTCAACGAAATACACTCCTCAACACGGATGGTGGTTGAAAATTCATTTGGACTACTGAAAGGGCGCTTTCGAAGATTGCTAAAGTTTACTGAGCAAACGGACTTGAAGACAAAAACCAACATCGTGGTCAGCGTATGTGTTTTACATAACATTTGTATATCTTTTGACGACTTGTGCGATGTCAACGATGTGAGTGATGAAAATACCCTTGCAGTTGATGAAGGTTTTGAAGAATCAAACCTAGACGCAGCCCTTGACAGAAAACAAAACCTTTTTAATCATTTAAGACAACAAAACATTATTTAAAAATTTCACTGCATATATGTATGTATTTATATCTTTAACTTCACTAATAAATATATTGACAAGAATTCATTGCATTTCCTTCAACTTAAAATCTATAAAACTAAAAAAAATTCAGAAGGAGTATCACATATAAAATTCCAATCAGATCATTTCTTATTCTAATTACAAGTAAAAAAAAAAACTAAAAGCAAATTAAAAAAAAACAGTTTCAGTGAAAACCTTTTAGTGAATTTTTTGCAATGTTTTTGATACAAATTCTTCGTGCTCGTTTTTAAAAAACTCTTGTACAAAAAATTCACTAAAAGGGTTTCACTGAAATTCGCTGGAACGTTTTAAAAAGATGTTGCTAGACAGAGTAATTTCTGTTAGCTATTTTTTCCAGCAAAGCAACTTTTCTCCGCTCTAGTTCGCCGTCCTTCTCCCACTTCTCCATCAACATTTTTTGAAGTTGTTGAATGGCTTCGCTTCGGTGATGACGGAATGTCTGTTACCGGCAACGTCAAAGGTGTTGGTGATGGCAGTGGCGAGGGGACCCATGTGGACGCATTAGCAGACAGCGCATACACATGCTATTTTTTATCCTACCTAGTGTTTTTTTGCAACTAGGTTACAAAAGAACGAGCCTAGTATTGTATATATTAGTTAGAAATTCGATAGCTTTCTCAGGAAGAGCCTTCACAACTTTGCTATCAATATAGTCGTAACCAGGCGTTTTGCCATTAGTTAATTGAAACATTTCCGCTGAGACTTCACTATTTAATATCTTGCTGATTGGCAAGTCCATTTGACATGGACATTCCAGAAAATTCATTACCTCTGTATCTTCAGTGCTGCTATGCAAAGAATTAGGCTGGAATGTTTGATATATGTAGATGTTTAGCAAAAGCATCTGCTTTGGTTTCATCACTCTTGCACCATACACCATCTGAATCCCTTACGGCGACGTTACGTTTGGTTAGTCGTTTTAGGTACTTTGTACCTCTGCAGCGACTGTGCTCATCATTTTGTGTGGGTTCAAGGTTTTTAATGTACAAACTGAAATACTTATTTTTAAACTCAGATAGCTTTAACTTTAGTTGCTTCGTCGCTCTATTAAGAGCTCTCTTTTGTGCGGGATATCTATTTTCCTGCCAGGATTTTCTTAATCTTCTCTTGGAAGCAATAAGCTGCAATATTTCAGTTGGAAGTTGAAGATTATCATTAACTCGTAAATACATTTTTACAACATTTACTTATGTATATATTTCAGAAGCTTTAACCAAAGCTAGAAAAGCAAAAGAAATGTAAGTAAATTTATTAGTTTCAAATTAATTGGAATTAAGGTCAATATTGCAACATAGCTTAGCATAACTGACCATAGTTCCAAAATTATATACATATTTGCAATATATATGTATTCTACTAATAATTGTTTTATATGCTCATTACAGATCGAGAACCACAGCAGCGCTTGTGAACGTACAGGGACTCCAAGCCAAAGTCGGACACCGCAGAAAAAGATGTTTCTTGCTAAAAATATTTCAACCAAAGCAATTAAAAGAAATGTAAAGTATTGTTTCAATTACTCTTTTATTGTACTTTCAAAATATAAAAAAAACTTATAAATTAATTCAGTATTATAAAATATTCTACCAAAACATCTCTTATATAAATTCAATGTGCAAGCCAAACTCGGACAATCAACAACTTTTTTGAAATATCGATGATTTCCTACAAACATATGGGTTTCCATCGGAGCCAAGAAAATTAGATTTACTTTCGTCAGTAAACATAACATTTTTCCAGAACGAAAAATCCTTATTTTTATGTTCTTTTGCACATTTTAATCGGATGGCCTGATTGCGTTTGCTGATCGGGCCTTTCTACCATTTGGATCAGCCTCTTGAAGAAGATTTCTTACGGTAGATGCACTAGATTTTTCCCCCAACTCATTTTCAGCTATAATAGCCACCTTTGGTGCACTAAGGAAGGGGTTATATTTTATCTTAGTCGGTAAAAATCTTGTTGTGGGAAGCTTTAGGCTTGTTTTCCACTTGTTTGTTGGGTTTAAAGCGCTTAGTTATATCGTGAACAGACGACAGAATGACTTCTGTCGACAATTTCACGCACAGTTTTCTATCGTTGGAATGCTTAATAACCAACTTTCTCAATTCAATACTTGTTTGGCCTCTTTGCCTAGACATTTTTAAATCACAAACCGTAATTACAACTATGGGCCGGCTTTAATGTAACATAGCTGCAAAGGAACGCTCCAACTCAGATAAAATTTCCTTCATTTGCAAAAGCAACCCTGTTAGCATCTTGCATGAAAGTTGCGATATTTTAGTGCTATTTAGGAACGGAAAATAGTTGGGCCGGCAATTTTTAGGTTTATGCAGTTATATATTTACAAATACTATGCAAATAAAAACGAATCAGGTCTTAAATCTAAATTCGCCATGTATTTTCTTAAGGTTAATTGACAATAGCGCAGTTTTTTCACTTTCAAACACTACATATAAGTTCGAATATCATTTAACCGAGTTGGTTTCAACTCCTATATTTTTCCGAGTTAGTAGGCCCGTTCTTTTGTAACCTAGTTGCAAAAAAACACTAGGTAGGATAAAAAATAGCATGTAAAACAACAACACTAACTCGGAAAAATATGCGAGTTGAGCCAACTCGGTTATTTGATATCCGACCTGAGATGTAGTGTTGTGAAGCAAAAAAACCACTCTATTGTGAATGGGCTCTGGAAAAGTACTTGGGAAATTTCAATCAACTGTCAAATCTTGTTTGTTTTATGGATACATAAACAAAACAAATAAAAATGGAACAAGGGTAGGTAAAATTTGCGCTTCGTATATTTCACATAAAATTATGAATTAAAACATGTTTGTTATTTCAGAATGCAAGAAAAGCGGCGAAAGAGATGGTCCCGTGAGGAGACAACAGGGTTTTTGAGATGCTACCTCGCCCGGAAAGCGGAGTTCGAGCACCCAAAGAGAAAGAGGTTGGCCTACGCGAACGTGTTAGAAGACATGGTATCCATGGGCATCACGGTAGGTTCAAGAAATATATGTTTGAAGAAATTACATTTATTGATCCACTTCCATATGGAGCAAATGGACGAAATGTTTGGGAGTAGTCTGACTATTTCAAACAACCACACGGTGCATGTTGGTTACAGACCGTTTGAAACAATTTCAGTGAATGCGCTGTCTGCTAATGCGTCCACATGGATCCCCTCGCCACTGCCATCACCAATACCTTTGACGTTGCCGGTAACAGACATTCCGTCATCACCGTCACCATCGTCATCAACGTCACCACCACTTACATCAACATTAGCTTCCTCTTCAGCTCCAGCAGTACGCCGAAAACGTTTAGCGAGAGAGCTTTACTACGAAAAAAATATCATTTGAAGAATTTGGAGGCGGAACAGAACAGGAAAGCAAGAAGCGAAGCCATTCAACAACTTCAAAAAATGTTGATGGAGAAGTGGGAGAAGGACGGCGAACTAGAGCGGAGAAAAGTTGCTTTGCTGAAAAAAATAGCTAACAGAAATTACTCTGTCTAGCAACATCTTTTTAAAACGTTCCAGCGAATTTCAGTGAAAACCTTTTAATGAATTTTTTGCAATGTGTTTGATGTAAGCTCTTTCTCCATATAACGCGTTCATGATTTCTGTTACATGATGCGCAAGAGTATCAACTTAACAAATTTTCAAAAAATATCGGTAACGTTTTGCTGTAGAACGTACAAGGGTTTTATAAAAACGAGCACGAAGAATTTATATCAAAAACATTGCAAAAAATTCACTAAAAGGTTTTCACTGAAACTGTTTTTTTTTAAATTTGCTTTTAGTTTTTTTTTACTTGTAATTAGAATAAGAAATGATCTGAATTGAATTTTACTTATATGTGATACTCCTTGTGAATTTTTTTTAGTTTTATAGATTTTAAGTTGAATGAAATGCAATGAATTCTTGTCAATATATTTATTAGTGAAGTTTAAGAAATAAATACATATATGCAGTGAAATTTTTAAATAATGTTTTGTTGTCTTAAATGATTAAAAAGGTTTTGTCTTCTGTCAAGGGCTGCGTCTAGGTTTGATTCTTCAAAACCTTCATCAACTGCAAGGGTATTTTCATCACTCACATCGTTGACATCGCACAGGTCGTCAAAAGAAATACAAATGTTATGTAAAACACATACGCTGACAACGATGTTGGTTATTGTCTTCAAGTCTGTTTGCTCAGTAAACTTTAGCAATCTTCGAAAGCGCCCTTTCAGTCCAAATGAATTTTCAACCACCATCCGTGTTGACGAATGTATTTCGTTGAACTTTCGTTGGCATGCATTTAAATATCCGTAGTCCTTAAAAGGAGGAACCAGCCATTTCGTTGACGGATATGCCGAATCTCCGATTATAAAAAATGAATTCGGAAACATATCCTCGTAATGGTTTTCTGCATCCTGAAAGTGTTTGGACCTTCTTAGAACACGGTAATCATGCAGCGATCCTGGTTCACCACAAGTTATGTCAATGAACCTTTTGTTGACATCTACCACAGCTTGCAACACAATACTATACGTTCTTTTCCGATCAAAGTACATTTCTTTATGGTCTTTTGGGGCTTTAATTGCAATGTGCGTACAATCGATCGCCCCAATCACACCTGGGATACGCTTCTTTTGCTCAAATTTGTCCACATTTTCGTACAAATATCCGCCCTCTGGCTATTTAATATGTTCATGACTAATCGGTATTAAAAAGCGAGTAACTCTTAGAACAGTTGACCATGCCGCGGACGTTGCTACCGCAAACAAATTTGCTAGTTGCCTGAATGTCACTGTATTGCTAACATACCAAATGTACATATACGCCGATTTTTTTTTTAATATACGCGTTCTACCACCACCAGATGTCTCAGGTACGCAGTTAGATTCCGAATACTTCACTGAAAATAAAATAGCATTAAGTTTATGTATTTCATTTACACACATTTTCTTATTACTTGTTAGGTATTCCACCGTTTGGCGTCTTAGCCTCATGTGCAATTTGAAATCTGCCTCACTCATTGCATCGAGCGTACCTTCAAAATTGGAGCACTCTCATGTGCCTCGTTTTCACTCTCCGAGTCTTCAGAAGAGCTGGAGCTGGCATATATCGTTTCCAATAATTCCATTACTTCTTGCATCTCTCTATTGCGACGTGATTCGCAATGCTCACCAGTGTACAAAGACATCATCTACAAACATAAAAGGTTATTTAATGCATTTATTTAATGTTTTTAAATTTTTTTTTTATTTTTATTGAATACATATATTTGCAATCTATTCATAGAACAATAAGCATATTATTTAGCAATGGGAGTTTGACTTGTATTATTGACTTCCAGTGAGGTCAATAATAATATAATGACAAATGTAAAACATATGTACATATACATATTTACATGTAGTGAAAGAAGGACTCAATTAATTAATAGTTAAATTATTACTATGTATGTATTACTTTTTCTTTTTTTTTTCTTTTTTTTTTATTAGTTATTTTCTAAACGGTAGGTCTAGAACATGATGTCTTTTAAGCCTTAAGATTTCGTTGGTTTCATCTAATAACGTAATAGCCAGCAGGTTGTCGTGATAACTGATTCTGCGTAGGTATGCTGCACTGAACCTATTAATTTCATTTTTTATAAAAGGAATATTTAGATCTAAATGGATGGCTTTATTTGTGATGAACCAGGGGGCATTTGTGATTATTCTTAAAGTTTTGGACTGAAATCTTTGTAATATTTCTATATTTGAATTTGATGCTGTGCCCCAGAGCTGTATGCCATAAGTCCATACTGGCTTTAATATGGCTTTATATAATAAGAGTTTAGTCTCGAGATATAGAGATGACTTAGGGCCAAGTAACCAATATAGTTTCTTAGTTTGAGCTGTTAGCTGCGTTCTTTTGGCTTGAATATGACATTTCCATGTTAGTCGCTTGTCTAAATGCAAGCCTAAGTATTTGACACTGTCACGTTTTGGAATGGTATTGCCATAAATACGACAAGGGGGGCAGTCATTTCGCCTTAATGTGAATAACACATGCACAGATTTATTTGGGTTGACCTTCATTTTCCAACGATCGAACCAGGACTGGATCTCATTTAATTCCAACTGGACTAGGTTGGAAGCTTCGACTGGAGATAAATTTGACGATAGTACAGCCGTGTCATCGGCATATGTAGCAATAAATAAATAAATTTAATAACTTACCACAGAATCTTCAGAATTGCTCATTTTGTTTTGCTTCTTCAAAATTTCACTAAACAAATCATATGTTTAATGACAGATATTGCCAGTGTTGTAAAGTAACATAAAGGAAATTTTATCCGAGTTGGAGTGTTTTTTTGCAACTAGGTTACATGAAAACGGGCCCAGTGTTGTTGCTTTACATCCTATATCTTATCCTACCTAATGTTCTCTTGCAACTAGGTTACATTAAAACGGCCGCTATGTATATATTAAATGGTTTATCCAGGGAATTCCCGTTGGCCAGTTAAACACTATACTTGAAGTTGGTTGCAATTCTTCGACAGACTGGCATTTATTTAGAGGTTAGTTCCCATTGTCCGAGTTTGGCTTGTGCATTGAATTTACTTTTATTTGATGTTTTACTAGAATATTTTATAATACTGAATTAATTTATATGTTTTGTTTTTATGTGCATTAAATGAGTAATTGAAAAAATATTTTACTTTTTTTTTTAATTGTTTAGGTTGAAATATTTTAAGGAAGGAACATTTTTTTCCACGGTGTCCGATTTTGTCTTGGAGCCACTGTACATATGTATGTATAACAATGTTAGGGAAAATCTAAGTATAGTGTTTGTGTTAAGTTTAAATAAATTTTAACTGTTAAACTTTGTTCAACATATTTGGTTTATGTCAAGGCGAATTCATATAAGGTGAAGTTGATCAACTAGATGATTGAATTACCTTGGTGAACGATAAAACAAAATGTTGTGTTTGTTGTAAGTCATCGTGCCAATGTGCGTATATGTTGTTAGTGTAAATTTTAGTTTTTGTACTTATAACACCACCTTATATGGATTCGCCTTTTTTATGTCACAGAATTAACTTATGAAACATTAGAGAACAAATTTTACATACAATTTAATTTTACTTTCCAGCCTGGGGCTTTTATCAAACATTTATAGAACATGCGTTTATGTTAATATAAGATAATAATAAATTTGTGCGATATCAACAATGTGAGTGACGAAAATACGCTTGCACTTGATGAAGGTTTCGAAAAATCACCTTTTTAATTATTTAAGACAACAAAATATTATATAAAAATTTCACTGCATATACATACCGTATATATTTATATCTTTAAATTAACTAATAAAAATATTGACAAGAATTCATTGTTGGAGTCAATAGCATTCAAATGCATCATGCATTCTCTTGGCAACCCCGACATACTTATATATTTATCGATATGTTTTTACTTTCACTAAGTTTTCTTACTTTTTTGGATTGTAAAGTCATCTTTGATAGCAACACGCGTTTTGAATGTAGAAACTAAAATTTACTTAAAATAAAGTTATTGTACTTATGAGCATAACCAATCGAACTCTTTAATTAATTGCGGTTAGGATAAAGCACACTATCCAATAGGTTATGAGCCACTTCAACGCCTAAACAATATCAAGTTACCTAACCAACAAATTTTAAGGGTTATACAGAAAAATGGCGGAATCCAAGTACACGATTGCGAAATTGAATGGCGACAATTATTTTAACTGGCGCTATAAAATGCAGATGTTGTTAATTGAAAAAGGTGTATGGGACGCAATATCAAAGGAGCCGCCAAATCCAGTAACGTCACAGTGGACAGAAGCAGACCGAAAGGCTCATTCTACAATTGCGCTTAATGTTGAAGATACTCAAATACAGCATATACGGAACTGCGACACAGCAAAATCAGCATGGAATGCATTAAAAGAATTTCACGAAAAAGACACCCCGGGAAATCGAGTAAGCATTTTGAGAATGATTATGAGGCAGAAGCTTGAAGAGGGCGGCAACGTCGAAAGGCATGTTAACCAAATGAACGAGTTATTTCAGAAATTGTTGGCTCTTGGTGGTGAAATAAAGCCGGAGTTTTTCATGAGTGCAACGTTGCTAGGCTCATTGCCGGAAAGTTACGATACTCTTATAACAGCGCTCGAAGCTCGCAATGAGGAACTTACATCGAATTTGGTATGCTCTAAGGTAATCGCAGAATATAAGCGCCGAATGGAAAGAGACAAGATCAGTAAGCCGGAAATTGCGTTAAAAACAGGTACGTCATACAACAACAAAAAAAGAGTATGTTATTTTTATAAAGAAGACGGACATTTCAAAAGCGCATGCAGCAAATTTAAGAAATGGTTAGCGAAGAAAGAACACAAAGAAAAGGCAAATTTGGCGGAAAGTGGTAACACCGATCAATTTTTATTCACCACATCAGCTGACAGTGGCTGGATTGTGGATTCAGGGGCGACTTGCCATATAGTAGGTAATAAAGAAAATTTTGTAAATTTCAACCAAAATCATCGTGAACTTGTTTTTGTTGCAAGCGGCCAACAAGTACTAGCTACAGGTAAAGGAACGATAAGCATAAGCGTTATGAACAAGTTTGGCAAAAAAAAAAATTCAGTCCGCATCACAGACGTATTATATGTGCCTGAAATAAATGGTAATTTGGTTTCCGTAAAACAACTCACAGCGAAAGGGTATAGGGTAAAATTTACAAACAAAGGCTGTGAAATAGCTAAAGATGGAAATGAAGTTGCTGTTGCATATGTTGATGGAAACCTTTACAAACTGCAAACATTGAATCAGATCTGTATGTTGAGAATCGTGAGTTAACTCCTAGCAATGGATGTGTTCACGAGTGGCATAAAGGGCTAGGTCATAGAGACATTGAGGTAGTTCGAACTTTGTCAACTGGCGACCTGGTTGAAGGTGTAAAGTTTACAGAATGCAACAGTGATTGCAAAAATATTTTGAATTGTGAGGTGTGTTTGGAAGGGAAAATGAGTAGAATGAAATTTCCTCAAAAATCGTTCAATCATTCAACAGAGATTCTTGATTTGGTGCATTCAGATGTTTGCGGCCCAATGCAAACTACTACACCATCAAACAAAAGATATGTCCTCACTTTTATTGATGACTTTTCAAAATATACTACCGTTTACCTAATCAAAGAAAAATCAGAAGTTTATGAAAAATTTAAAAAATTTGTTGAAATGTGCAAAACATTGTTTAAAAAGAAACCGAAAATGATTCGCTCAGATAGGGGCGGTGAGTATATGAGTACAGCATTTCAGAAATATTTAGAAACTCAGGGCATACAGTGTCAGCGTACTGCACCCTTCAGTCCGCAACAAAACGGAGTAGCAGAACGTAAAAATCGAACTCTAATAGAAATGGCTCGCTGCATGATCATAGAAGCTAAAGTTGAAAACAAGTTTTGGGGCGAAGCGGTAATGATGGCAAATTATATACAAAATCGTCTCCCTGCTAGAGGTATACAGAAGACACCATTTGAAAGTTGGTTCGGTACAAAACCGAACATTGAACACCTTCGCCGGTTTGGATCAAAATGCTATGTTTTCATACCAAGTGAGAGGCGACGCAAACTCGACCCAAAAGCTATCGAATCGTTTTTAGTTGGCTATGACTACACATCCAAAGCATATAGATGTTATGTACCAGAAACTGGCAAAGTAATAATAAGTCGCGACGTGAAATTTGTACACATTGATAGTAAATTAAAAATGGATCAGATGCAGGAGGAGAATGTAGTGGTGGTCGAACACAAGAAGAAAAAGAAGCAGGCTGTGTCAGAGACACGGCCATTAAGTTTAACGTAGAATACGCCATCCGATAAGACAGAAAACATATGTAACAATAAATGATAAACAATACAAGCAAATGAATTGCTTTGTTTGATAGTTACTTTGGATGATATACATACATAAGCTTATGATAGGAAAAATAGGATAAAAATGTTTTTAAATTATCAATTAAATTTCTCGCAAAAACGAAGTCAATGGCTGTTATCAATAGTAAAGATAAATGATAAATAACATACGCGAATCAATTTTATTATTTTTTTTGCAGTGCTTGGCAGCATTTTCTCTTCTTTTACTCTACTTTAACTTGCCCGCCTAAAATTATGCAATACAAAGAAAGGGCTGCACGAGTACACAGCAAACGCTCAACCAAACACCACACACATATTTGTGTGCATGTGTTTATACAATTTTCATTTGAGAAATTTAAATATTAGGAAGATATCAACCAACATGAAATGTATGTCAAACGAAAGCTAACATCTTCATTTGACTACAAAAAAAAAAAAAATTAATCGAGCCGTTTCCTTATAATTAAAGAAATAGAGATTACAACAATAAAAACCTGACATTGGTGCCCATACCGTAAGGTAAGACGTATTCTACGCCAAAATACGGATATTATTGAAAACGAAATAAGCGAATCTACAGATTCTCAACCAAACAACAACAACAGTGATGTAGAGCATGAAAGCGACACTAGCGGCGACACAGAACTTCGTCGGTCAGCAAGATCAAATAAGGGAATAAGTGCTATAAAATGGTCGGACGAAATGGTAAACTACCCAGAAGCAAATTTTACGAGTACTATAGAAGCGGAACCAAAAAGTTTAAAAGAGGTTCTGGCTAACAGGCATAAAAATGAATGGCTAGCAGCCATGAAAGATGAAATCCAATCATTGAAAAATAATGGCACATGGGAACTATGTGAGCTACCACCGAACAGAAAAGCCATTGGTTGTATGTGGGTTTTTAAAACAAAAACCGACTGTAAAGGTGCAATTATAAGCTATAGGGCTCGCTTAGTTGCACAAGGTTTCTCGCAAAAATTCGGAACTGACTACGATTTAATATATGCGCCCGTCGTTAAACAGACAACCTTCCGAATTTTGCTGGCCATTGCAGCGAAGGATAACTTTAAAGTTCAGCATTTAGATGCAAAAACAGCATTCTTAAACGGAGAGCTCAGCGAGACCATATATATGAAGCAACCGCCGGGTTTCGAAGTTGAAGAAAAGGAGCATCATGTTTGCCGATTGAGGAGGAGCATTTACGGGCTTAAGCAATCGGCAAGGATTTGAAACCAAGCCGTTCACCAACTTTTATTAGACGCCGGCTATATTCAAAGCAAAAATGATGCATGTTTGTACACGTACGCTGCTGAAGGTGAGTTTTGCTACATACTTATATATGTTGATGACTTAATAGTGGCGAGCAAATCAGCAAATTAATCCAAATGTCTGAAAGCGTATTGAAGGCGAAATTTGAAATTCGCAAATTAATCCAAATGTCTGAAAGCGTATTGAAGGCGAAATTTGAAATTCGCAACCTTGGAGATATACAAAGTTATCTCGGCCTGAGTATCAGAAAAGCAAATGGTTTTTATGAACTTAACCAAAAGTCGTATATCGAAAAGATAGCTCGTGATTTTGGCTTGGCCGATGCAAAACCTTCAGAAATGCCTATGAATGTGTCCTACGGAAAAGGCGAAAAATCAGATTTGCTAATTAATAATGAAAAGTACAGACAGTTGGTTGGCTGTTTGCTTTATATTAGTGTAAACACCCGACCTGACATCTCGGCAAGCGTATCCATTCTGGCTCAAAAGGTCTCTGGTCCAAACCAAGAGGACTGGAATGAGCTTAAGCGCGTCCTAAAGTATTTAAAGGGCGCTGCTAACTTATCTTTGGTGCTTGGAAGAAGCGACGCCGCAAGCAATCTTGTTGGATATTCCGATGCTAATTGGGCAGAAAACCGGGTTGATAGAAAATCCAACAGTGGATATGTTTTCATGTATCTGGGCGGTTTAGTCAGTTGGAGCTGCAAAAAGCAAACCTGTGTGGCACTATCTTCGACAGAAGCAGAGTTCATCGCGCTATCAGAAGCATGTAAAGAGGCTCAATGGATCCGTCGAATACTAGAAGACTTTAACTGTCCGGAGACTGTGCCTACAACATTATTCGAAGATAATCAAAGCTGCCTGAAACTCATCGAAGAAGAAAGTTTATCGGGCAGATCAAAGCACATAGACGTCCGCTACCACTTTGTTAAGAACTATGTTCAAAATGCAGTGGTCAAATGCGCTTACTGTCCAACGGAAACTATGGTGGCAGATTTATTAACGAAACCGTTACCGGCAGCCCGAATCAAGCTGCTTAGGGGCAAATGCGGTGTAACATCATTTGAATGAGAAGGAGTGTTGGAGTCAATAGCATTCAAATGCATCATGCATACTCTTGGCAACCCCGACATACTTATATATTTATCGATATGTTTTTACTTTCACTAAGTTTTTTTTTTTGGATTGTAAAGTCATCTTTGATAGCAACACGCGTTTTGAATGTAGAAACTAAAATTTACTTAAAATAAAGTTATTGTACTTATGAGCATAACCAATCGAACTCTTTAATTAATTGCGGTTAGGATAAAGCACACTATCCAATATTCATTGCATTTCATTCAACTTATAATCTATAAAACTAAAACAAATTCACAACGAGTATCACTTATAAAATTCAATTATTTTAACTACAAGTAAAATAAAAACCAAAAGCAAATTAAAAAAAAATCCAGTTTCAGTGAAAACCTTTTAGTGGTTTTTTTGCAATGTTTTTGATGTAATTTCTTTGTGCTCGTTTTTATAAAACCCTTGTACATTCTACAGCAAAATCTTACCGACGTATTTTGAAAATTTGTTAAGTTGATGCTCTTCCGCATGTACAGGGGTTTTATAAAAACGAGCACGAAAAATTTACGTCAAAAACATTGCAAAAAATCCACTAAAAGGTTTTCACTGAAACTCACTGTAACGTTTTAAAAAGCTTTTGCTTGACAGAGTAATTTCGTTCCGGCCTACTGCTGAAGCTAGAGAAGAAGCCAATGTTGATATACGTGGGGACATTGACGACGATGGTGACGGTGATGACGGAATGTCTTACCGGCAACGTCAAAAGTCCGTGTGGACGCCTTTGCAGACAGCGCATTTACCGAAACTGTTTCAAACGGTCCGTACCTCACATTAACCGTATAGTCGTTTAAAATAATCATACTTCTTCCAAATATTTCGTCCATTTGCTCCATATAGGGGGAACGGGCTGGCGCCAGTTCTTCCACCTTATGGGCCTGCAGAAGGCTGCTCATCTTCGATTCCAAACACAGCGGCGTCCTTTTAAAGTGCTGGGAGTGGATTACTATATATAATTTGCTCTAACATATATTTCTCGAACCTACCGTGATGCCCATTGACTCTATGTCTTCTAACACGTTCTTTCTTTTTGGGTTCTCGAATACCGCTTTCCGGGCAAGGTAGCATCTCAAAATCCCAATTGTCTCCTGACGGGACCATTTCTTTCGCCTTTTTTCTCGCATTCTGAAATGACAAACATGTTTTAATTCATAATTTTATGTGAAATATACCAAAAGCAATTTTACTTACTCTTGTTCCATTTTTATTTGTTTTGTTCATGTATCCATAAAACAAACAAGATTTGACAGTTGATTGAAATTTCCCAAAGATTTTTCCAGATCCCATTCACAATAGAGCGGGTTTTTTGCTTCACAACACTACATCTCAGGTCGGATATCATATAACCGAGTTGGCTCAACTCGCATATTTTTCCGAGTTAGTGTTGTTGTTTTACATGCTATTTCTTATCCTTCCTAGTATTCATTTGCAACTAGGTTACATTAAAGCGGGCCCATAGTTGTAAGTCTAATTTTTAAGAAAATGGTTATTAAAATAATTATATAAAATGTTAGTATTGAAAATTTAATGGTGGTTTTTATTTGCAAAGGATTTGGTGGAAAAAGGTAAATACGTAGGACAGGTAATCAATGGAAGTGTTACGGATAACGGAATGGTAACAAATGGAGTAACACATCCCAAGCAGCAAGTTAACAAATCGCCCTGTTAACGATAATAAATAGGTAATCGATTGGCTAACAAACATAATAGTTAGTACTGGTAACAAGGAAATAACAGAGGGGGTAACAAATGTAAAAGTATTGTTAACAGATAAAAAACATCTCGGGTAACAAATAAATAGATGAGTTTACTTAGAGCGAGGGGAACCACGTTGAACGCAATGTACTAGAGCGAGTGGAAACACTAAATGCACGTGGTACCAGTAGTGCGATTCACTAACTTATTTTAAAGAAATTCGATTGGTTAACTCAACTTAACCAAAATTTTAACGACACTACTATTCAGCAACCATTTTTTAACGATTTTCGCATTCGCCGAATCAGCTGTTGATGTTAGCTAGTCGATGACCGAAAACTAAACGACAACAAATCTGTAGTGCGATTCACTAACTTATTTTAAAGATATTCGTTTGGTTAACTCAACTTAACCAAAATTTTAGCGACCCTGCTATTCAGTAGCCATTTTTTAACGATTTTCGCATTCGCCGAATCAGCTGTTGATGTTAGCTAGTCGATGACCGACAACTAAACGACAACAAATTTTATGTTGTTAACTCAATCGAGAAAAGTGAAATTCGTGATTTCAATTTAAATAAAAGAAAAATTTTAAATTCAGTGATTTGTTTTCTTGTAATTAAAAAAGGAATATTAAATAATGTCGTTTAAATATTTGGCATATGATTTATCACGAGGTGATGAAGAAGTAAGCGCTCCAACAGTGGATCGACGTTTACTCCGAGATGTGGACAATCCCTTTCATTTAAATGCAACAGACTTTCAAAAACTGTATCGGTTAACTCCAGACTTGGCTGAATACCTAATTTATCAGCTTGATAACCAAATAAGAGCATCCAGAATAACAGCAATATCAACTGAGAAACAGGTAGCTAGTGCAATCTTTAAACCTGTATGAAATTTTAAATTTTACTTTTATATTGGTAGGTTCTAGCGGCGTTAAGGTTCTTCGCAACTGGTTGCTATCAACGACTCGTAGGTGAACAATGGGGAATATCCATGAGCCAGTTTTCCGTAAGCCGGCATTCATCGGGTAACGGATGCAGTCAATGATTCGTTGTTTCACCAGAAAGTGAGGTTTCCTATGACCCAAGTGGAACGCCATTCTGCTAAAGAAATGTTTGCTTCGGCCTCGTCTCCCTTTGTGGGAGGCTGTATTGGAGCCGTCGATTCCACGCACATATCAATTTTGCCACCAAGGAATCATGAGGAGGCTTATGCCAACCACCGCATCTACTATTCAATTAATATGTAAATGGTAAAAGCAAACTTTTACAAGGATCCATGTATAAAAAGAAAAATATAGTTTAGTTTTAATATATAGATAAATGATTATAATTAAAAAAAATTTAATATATGTATGTAAATCCTAAATATGCTGGAGCACAACGCGAAGTTTGAAAACGATAACCATGGCATATTTGCAGGTTATTCCGCATATTCCTTGGAGTCGAGTTGATGACAAAACACTCATAGAAGAGTCCGGAATTCTGCTACAATGGATCATTGCAATATACATATATAAAGAATTTTAAGTGTTTGTAGTTTGAAACGAACTAATATCTATTTCACTTTCATGAAATATAACAACATCGCTCAAATTTTTATTTGGCAGCAGGCATTCGTTTGTTTTTTTTCTATTCCTCTTTGTGCTTTCGCTTATTTTGTCATTTAGTTTGACTGAGATGCCACTCTTTACCACTTTGAATAAATACAACAAAACAGCTGTTAAGTGTCGTTAAGAATAAGTTAGTGAATCGCACAATCGTTAGTGCAAACGGCAAATATTGCCGCTAAAAATAACAATTGTCGTACCGTTTAAAGTTAGTGAATCGCACTACTGATGTTGTTAACTCAATGGAGACAAGTGAAATTAGCGATTTCAACTTAAATAAAAGATAAATTTAAATAAATTTACCAAACTGGTAATTTGTTTTCTTGTAATAAAAAAAGGAACATTAAATAATGTCGTTTGCATATTTGGCATATGGTTTATCACGAGGTGACGAAGAAGTAAGCGCTCTAACAGTAGATCAGCGTTTACTCCGAGATGTGGACAATCCCTTTCATTTGAATGCAACAGAATTTCAGAAGCTGTATCGGTTAACTCCAGACTTGGATGAATATCTAATTTATCAGCTTGACAACCAAATAAGAGGCTACAGAATAACAGCAATATCGACTGAGAACAGGTAGCTCGTGTAAACTTTCACCCTGTAGGCAATTTTAAAGCTTACTTTCATATTGGTAGATTGTAGCGGCTTTGAGATTCTTCGCAACTGGTATCAATGCTATCAATGACCCGTAGGCGAGCAAAGGGGAATGCCCATGAGCCAGTTATCCATAAGCCGGCATTCATCGGGTAACGGATGCAATCAATGATTCCTTGTTTCACCAGAAAGTGAGGTTTCCTATGACCCGTCACGTCAATCTGCTAAAGAAATGTTTGCTTCGGCGTCGTCTCCCTTTGTGGGAGGCTCTATTGGATCCGTCGATTCCACGCATATAACAATTTTATCACCAAAGAATCATGAGGAGGCTTATGCCAACCACCACATCTGCCATTCAATTAATATGCTAATGGTAAAAGTAAACTTTTACAAGGATCCATGTATAAAAACAAAAGAATAGTTTAGTTTTAATATATAGATAAATGATTATAATTAAAAAAAATTAAATATATGTATGTAAATCCTAAATACGCTGGAGCACAACGCTAAGTTTGAAAACGATAACCATGGCATATTTGCAGGTGATTCCGCATATTCCTTGGAGTCGAGTTGATTACTATTCTAACAAAACACTCAGAGGAGAGTCCGGAATTCTGCTACAATGGAACATTGCAATATATATAAAGAATTTTAAGTGTTTGTAGTTTGAAACAAACTAATATCTATTTCACTTTAATGAAATATAATAAAAACGCTCAAATTGTCAATTGTCAAAAATCGAAAAATTTTCAATAGACCCACTCATGAAAATACACCACATTGAGAGCGGGAAGTTAACAGAGCTGAGCAGAGACAATATTTCTTTTAACAGAGAATAAATTCAAATAAAAGTTGATTGTTCTTGTTCTAATTTTAGATTTCGCAATGATATAAATGAATTAAAGGAATAATTGAAATAGTTATATTTTCATATTTAACGAGACATTTGGTTTATTTAAATATGTAAATGATAGCATTGAGTCAATTTTGATTGTATGCAAGCACGCATATGCCAAAACAACTTGGCTCATTTGCTGTTTTACCGACGCATTTCACATTTGCATGTTGTGTAGTTTTATGGCTTGTTTGAAAACATATCTAAAATTTAATATAAGAGGAAAAAGCTTAAGAAATTCTTAAAATAAAAGAGAAAAATTTGGCTTAAATTAAAATTATTTGTTGAATTTATTAAAAAATGAAAAAATATGAAATATTAAAATATCCAAGCATATTCATTCTTTAAAGTGAGTTTTTATAATATAATAAATATTACTAAGAGTTGGCTTCCAATTTAATATTTCATTTGGTTTCCTATGTTGATTTCCTTTTTCTGTAGATGCGAAATAATATGCGATCTACATATGATCTTGATTTTTCGTTAACTAAGCAAAATTTTAAGCTATTATTAAATGAATTAATTAGATAAACCTTATTTTGCAAAACTATTTATATTCCAGTAGTCTTGTATAGTCTGTAAGAAATCCTGTATTTTTTAGACTGAATAAATAAATAAATAAATAAATAAATAAATTTGTTCATTTGTATCAAAAATTTGTCTTGGCAAAAAATATTCACGCGAAACTGAATCAAGTAGCGATTAAGTTTAGGCAAACCAATTGTATTCTGTGGTGCAGTTGCTTCAAGAGACGCCGCAATGTTCTTTATGGTTTCGTTTTGCGCGAGTTCGGAACCGGGCCAGCGCTTTTGACTTAAAATTTATTTAAATTTTTACTTTTTTGCAAATTCTTGCACTAGCATATGTATACTTCCAGAGAATACTACATGCATAACTACATTTGAATGTAAAGTCGCAAATAACTAAAATGACATGAAGTATACAATCATATATGCACACATCCATATATATTCATATCTATGTACATACATATTTATGTACATATGTATATAAATACATAAATTCATATGCATCCATGTACATACATACACACATAAGTATGTATGTACTTGCGTACATGTGCATAAATTTAACCTTGACCTACGCTAAATCAAAGTCAAATCACAGCGCAATCACAACCGCAGCTGCACTTGTGCCTGCGCCAGCGCCAAATATTCTAAAATATCTGAAACTACATACAACAACAAAAAATTCATTCATAAACGCAGGCGCGTATTCGTGCAAACAAATGTTGTTCATTCATAAGCGCAAGCATTTCATCTCCCCGCGCACGCAAATGTTCCCCTCAACGATCTTTTTCGCGACGAACACAAAAATGATAAAATCTTCAATTTTACAAACCATCGACGGTCATAGAAAATTTCAACACCGCAATATCAGACAATAATGCAATTTGCCAACGTAGTTTGACAAATTGCTGGCATTGTCCAAATGCGCATCAATTCATTTGCGTACACGTGCACGCGCAATTGGCGAATTGACACAAAAATTGCCGAAAAACAGAAAAGAATATTCTTTTGCTTACCGTTCCCTTTCCCTTTCAACCCTTCTCTTATCGACAATTGTTGCATAACTCCTCTTCCGTCTCTACTTGCTCCGCTGACAATCAAAAAACAGATTTTTTCTCAGGTTACTACTTTTTCTTCTTTGCTTCATTTTTAGTTGGATTCGTAAATTGCTCTTCTTTTTTACGCACACATTGCTATGATTTGCATAATTAGCCGTTTAAGCGGACTCCGACAAGTGTCTGCAGTGGCTTAGCGTGTTAAGTCGCCGGCCACATTATCATATTGCACGTTTTAGCTTTTGCCCCATAGTTCGAATCCTAGCTTTTTTTCGTGCCATGTCTAATTTTTATGCATTTTTTTAAATTCAATACGATATATTTATTAACTTTCATAAATTTTTGGAATTCATTTCGTTACGACTGAATATATGTATGTACAAAAATATTGAAAAGTTTTCATTTACATATTTAAATAATTTAAGATGTGCAATATAAAGAAATTGCATTAAATTATTTTTTTAAACTATTATGTTTATTATTATTTAATATTAGAAAAAAGTGTTTAAAAAAATTATCTTAATTAAAATTAAATTTGAATTTTTTCACATCATCAGTTACTAGAAAACGGAAATTTTGACATAAATTTTAATAAAAAGATCCATTATATTAAATTCGTTTATATTACATTATAAATAAAAATGGAATTTAAATGAAATATTTATTTATTTGCATGATAATAGACAATTTTTATATTATTAAAACCAAATTAATCACCTGTAACACCAGTGATAAGTTACATTATTTTTCTCTCTAACTACAAATTCACGCTCTAGCACTGTTAATATGGGTCTCTACTGTTAAATTAAGTGGGTCTGCTGTGTATTAGCGGTGAAAAAAAATGAGTGTGGTGTGTACAGCAGACCCCCCTGGCGCGGAACGAATCACGGAATGGACTGGGATGAGGCTTCTCTATAATATACGTTCTCTGGTGAAACTGTGAAATGTAAGCTAAGTTTTCATTTTCATTTTCGCACCAACTTTTCACTTTATCATATTTTGCGATTCTTATACGTTTCATGATAACTAATTTTCACTGTGAAACGGTTGTGAAAAAATTTGTTCCATTCTCATTTGTACCAAGCAAATTTATCAACTTTGTTATTTTGAAATATTTGTGGAAAAGCTGAATGCACACAAAACAACAATAATGTCAATTTATATTTTTGCAATTTATCTGAGCACAAGATGACAAAGAAAGGTAAGTTCGAATTAGTTTTAAAAATTTGTTGATTTTATTAGTTTGTATTTTACTTTAGAAATCATTTAAGATATCTAAGGCGCACATTGCGCGATACTCAAAATCCTTTCAATATGACAACCGAAAGCCATGCCATTGATTTATACAGATTTCCAAAATCTTTATGCATGGAATTAATAAATGAGTTGCTGCCTAAAATGGAAACCACTAAAAGAGGGCATGTTATTCCTAAATTTATTATGATTTTGAGTTCTCTACGTTTTTTTGTGACTAGCAGCTTTCAGCGGTGCGTTGGGCAAGACAATTTGGCTTCACTATCCCAAACATCCGTCAGTCGAAGTCTGAATGAAGTAGTAAAAACCTTAAATAAAAAAGCTCATAAATATATTTAATTTCCTATAAAAAAAGAGTTTCCTGAATTAAAAATGAAATTTATGCAAAAGCATCAATTTCCTGGCATAATTGGATTAATAGATGGAATACATATAAGGATTAGTGCACCAAAAAAGGAGGTAGAGCATGTTTATTACTGCCGGAAAGGAGGACATTCGAAAAATGCGATGATAATTTGTGATGCGGACTACAAAATTCTTAGTGGTAATGCTCAGTTCGGAGGCACTTCGCATGATCCATATGTGTGGCGCTGACCACACGTTTGCCGAAACTTGGAGGATTTGTACAATTCAGGTGAACGTGATTTGTGGCTTCTGGGCGATAGTGACTATCCCCTACAGGTATTTTTATGGTGCTTTTTTATTTTAAAGAAATTAAATTAATCAATTTACATGTAGCCTTGGCTTATGACACCAATTAGTGCGGCGTCAAATCTGGCGGAAGAGAGATATTGTGGAAAGGTTTATTGGCTTGTTGAAAAGCAGATTTCGTTGTTTATCCAGAGAGTGTTCTTTTTTTACAGCCCTTTTAGTGCGTGCTAGAGTGTCATTTGAAGAATTAGAGATTGAGTCTGAAGAACCCGACAACCCTTGATTGTCCGTTTCATCTCGCGAGACCCTTGCTATTGCGAAAAGGAAATGATTAGAAATTATTCAAAATGCTTTTGGTTGAACCATTCAGTATACATTTATCATTTATTCATACATCGTATTTATTATACATTTCTTTATAATTTTGTATAGAAAAAAATTCATTAAATATAAAAAAAAATTCATTAATTATAAATAAAATTGAAATATAACATACAATTTAGAAAACATATCTCAAATTTTTTTTTTTTTCTCCTTCATTAGATGTAAAATATTTTGCAGCACTTGCAGGATGCTTTCGTTCACCTCTGCACTTTTTCTTACGGCTTCGACCTGCCAATTTATGGCTGCTATTTCTTCCCTTTTCAGATCGTTCGCCAATTTGTGCTCCTTTAATTTCTTTTCGTCGATTTGGAGAAAGTCGTCGGGTTGGGAGCGCGCCTTCCGTTTTTTCGCCCTGAAGGTTCTGCTAGTGGTTATTCATACATATATACATATGAATATACATATAAATATACAGTAAACATATTTACATGTTTTTAGCTATGGCCAAGTTCTCTTCAAGCCAATTTATCAGACACTCCGTTTGGTTTTCGCTGGCGCGCTTTCCTCGGATCTCCTTTTCCATGTTTGCGGTCAAGAATGATAGAATACAAGATTGCGTGGTTTGCGGCGGTAAATAGTAAGTGAAAACAAAATTTTCATATGAAAACATTTTGACAGTTGTTCACACCATTTCACTGAACGAGAATCAGTGTTGTGAAAACTATATTCCGTTTCGTTCCGCTTTTTCACATGTCACCATAATTTTTCATTTTTTCATCGAACAATTTTCGTTCGAACGGTCACTGTGTCACAGAACGAGAATTGACCCCCAGGTTAGGTAGCACATACCCGTCTTGCAGGGAAGTGTTGTGTTTATTAACAACGTACAATGCCATGTATGCATTAGTGGCACCAACTTGGGTGAGGATATATGAAAATTATGGTCGGCATATTGATGGTGGTCCTTGAACTCCACGAAGCCAATTAAGTTTTAAACAAAAATGCAGAAAAAAAGTAATAATATAACATATCTAGATATGTGTACATGCTCTTACATAAATAAAAAATTAAAAAAGTTGTTATTGTTTGGTTTACGACACAGATTTGGATACATATACTTCCTACAGCAATTATAGTGGCTTATATAATTCTCTCATACAATTGCTTATATATTCCTAATTTAATCGCTTATACTTTGGATATATCAGCCATTAGCTGTAAAGTATTCTAGTGAGAAAGTTATAGCTTACTCAAATACTAGATTCGCGTGTGATAGAGAGAGGCAAAAGCTCACATGGACAAGAACTTATGCCTTAGGATTCTCCATTTGCCCTGTACATTTGTAATGGAAAGTTGTAAAATTTATAATGGATACTTTATGTAAGTATTACTTATATGTATATGGCATATATAACCAATTAAAAAATCCATACTGTTGTTGGTGGGAGGCTATCTGTGCGAAAGGACTCAACTGTCGACGACGCAGAAAGCAAACCTGGGTGTTACTCAGGGGTCTATTTTAGGACCACTGCTTTTTGCGATTTACGTGAATGAATCTGTATGTTGTAAAAAGCTTTAACGTGGCGTTGTTTGGTGATGATACGTTGCTGTATATAGAAGTATTATGACACTGTACTACGGAAATATGTAATTGCTCCGGATGGCCGTGTTTTCAAATACGAATTTGAACCAACTTTTAAACCATTTTGTCTCAAATGAACTACTTCTTCATAGAAGTTTCAAGAAGTCATTTGCACTCAATGACATGAGACATATTATTCACTACACTTCCTCGCACGTGTAAGTTCAGTGTGATCATCATCAGATGAACTTTCAGAGCTTGTCATATATGTCGTGTCATCACTGCTATTCGAGCTCTCAATATTAGCACCGAGTTTTTCTGCTTCGGCCAATTTTGAAATCTTGGAATAGTTCAATGAGCTGCGCTAGAACTCCTTGATAAACAGCTGACTATAAACACACAAATTTATACAGGCGTGCTCACATATCAAGGACAATGACAATGGCAAAGTGAACGTACGCGTAAAAATGGGCAACTCTCATGAAAGTTATTTGGTAAAAAAAAAAATATTAGAAAAACTGAAGTATTCAACGTAGACCAGCCCATGGACTGAGATGGGCTGTCCATGCTGGAGTAACCAACTCGTGTGGAGCTCTGAAATAAGGGAGCTTTAGTGGGGCCAATCCGACATACTCAGTATGAGTCCCCTTATCTGTCTAGCAGTGGCCCGCTATGTAAATGTGTCTCAAAAATTAAAAACACCAGTACACAGTGGGAGAAATCGCGAAAAAGCTGGCCAAAAGTCAAAAAATAAAAGTCGTCAAACAGTGATGAAATTAATTATATATCAAAAGGGGTGGCCTGTACGTTGTCTGTTAAAAGGACATAGGTCAATTATGCATATCTTCTTCGCTAAAGCAGTTTAAACTTCGCTACCTCAAGTGGAGCCCGCGCTACGTTCACTTGCCTTTGCCAAACCGCGCATCGAAAATCTATACAAAAAAACAAAAATAAACGTAAATTACATATTATGTGATATCAAAAGTGTTCTTGAGGGTACTATGAAGCATTTAATTCATGTAATTTGTATATCTGTCTGTAATAAACATACTTTAATTCGGAGTGAAACAGCTGTGTGAAATGAACTTGAGTGAAAATTTTTTTTCGATTTTTGATGATCGAAAAAGTTATGATCGCCGGAGATCGGGCAATGTACTACTTACAGAAATATAGTGAAAGGTATGTATTTTGATAATCCGCAAGAACCTCCACCACATTTTTCCCCCATTCATTGCAATCTGCAAAAGAAATCATGCAGTTTGACAGCGCTGCGCTTGGCAATGCGCATATGGCGACACAACGTGAAGCACGTCGGGTTGCGTCGCGTCAGGAGTTTCTCTCTCTTGCAGCACTGAGCATCCACAGTGCCTGTAGAAAAGCGGAAGCAACGCTTTCCACTGGTTGCAGGGCCTGGAAAACATTTCCAAAATTTCAAAAATATGAATTTTTCGATATATAATTCTGTATATTTTCCGGAAAATGTCTACGTTGGATGGTACTGCAGCGTGAACATAGCCACAAGCGAGCAATGTTATGCGCATATCGTACTGAACGAACAGCAGATCAATCATATTGTGGGAACACTCTTCTTCGCTTATTTATTGCGTTACGAAGCTTATTGGAAGCTCAGAATTGAGGTTTAGTGTAATGGCAGACCCCATGAAACTGATTTTTGTTAACTTTGAACAAGTTTTTTGAATTCCGGTCCGCCATTTTGGATCAGCCATTTTGTATTTCTGCAAAATGACATCAAATTCGGTTTTAGCGACTCAAAAAACCTTATAAACCTAATTTTCGTCTACATTGAACAAGTTTTTCAGGAATATGTCCGCCATTTTGGATCAGCCATTTTGTATTTTCAAAAACTAACATCAAATTTGGTTTCAGCGACTCAAAAAACCCCATGAAACCAATTTTCGTCTATATTCAACAAGTTTTTTGGAAATATGTCCGCCATTTTGAATCAGCCATTTTGTTTTTCGTAATGACAACATCGAATTCGGTGTCAGCGACCCCAAAAACATTATATGGCTAATTTTCAGATCTGTAGATCGATGTCTTCTA
Source organism: Anomoia purmunda (assembly GCA_951828415.1). NCBI lineage: Eukaryota > Metazoa > Arthropoda > Insecta > Diptera > Tephritidae > Anomoia > Anomoia purmunda. The sequence goes on along the minus strand of OX639997.1, from coordinate 80,735,697 downwards.
CTTTTGGCCAGCTTTTTCGCGATTTCTCCCACAGTGCAGTACTTGGTTGTGCGCTGAGTTTGGAACCCGCCATGCATCGGACAGGATTTCCCTTTTTTGAAGACGACCGGACGCAATGTATTAAGGCCTATTAGTTGAAGGCATGCACTTAGAATGGTGGCGGGCTGATATCACCGCTATCCAAGAAATGAAATGGACGGTGTAAGGTAAGAATGTCTTTGCACTTTGCGACGTCTATTACAGCTGCCATGTACAGTAGCGCAAGTTTGGTGTGGGATTTTTGGTGGGAAAGAGATCTCGCTCCGGTGGACGAGCGTCTCGCCACGATTCGTATCAAAGCGAGATTCTCCAACATCTCGCAGATTTGTGCCCACGCCCGATATAAAAGAAGAACGATGTGATCAAGGATCACTTCTATGAGCGCCTCGAGCGCGCGTACTATCGCAGCCGCCGTCATTATATCAAAGTCGTGCTTGACGACTTCAATGCCATTATGGGTAAAGAAGGGATCTTTGGCCACACCGTCGTAAATATACAAGGAAAGCTCGACGTCGGAAAGCTGCAACCGCAAAAGACAGTTGGTAATTTCGCTACCCACCTTTCACTCCTGTTCATTAAAAGCACATCGCAACAAGCCGGAACTCGTGAGCAGTGGGAGCATATTTTTCTATCACTATGTACCGCCGCTGATGAAGTCATTGGCTTTAAGCGACCCCGAAAAAAAACTGTTACAATGAGGAACACCGCATCTCTACGGAAAGTAAAGACTCTGCCTACAGGACCACGCAGCGATCAGGCGCAACGCGAACTATATGGGAACGCTACCGCGAGTTGAGATAGAAAGAGATGCGTATGAAGAGGCAGCGACGGAATTATCTGTGGTAAATTCTGCCCAAGACGCGAATAATGGAATTAAGCTTTAAAAGCTTATTCTTTGAAATAAACTTTATTTCTGAATCTAAATTTTTCATATTCAACTATTTATAACTTCATTGTTACATATTTGTTTTCTTAGTTGCAATTTCATATATGGGCCATTCATTTTTAGTTTCCCTCCAATCATTTTTAAAATGAATTCGGCTTATGACCGCTCACTACTATTTAAGGCGATTGCTGGTTTCTTTAAGTCTACCCGCAAGTCTTTAATTCTCTGCGATATTGGTGTTAATGAGAAGTTTTTCGTCCATGAATACTTAACAAAAACAAATCGTGAACTAACGCAATACGCTACTCAACTTAAGAGGCAAAAGCGTTTGGTGAGAGCATTCTCAAGTCGTGGGCACATATATGTAAGAAGGCATCCCGACAGTGAGGCTGTGAAGGTTTTGGATCGTAAAAGCGTGGATAACATTGCAGCTGCTACATAATACTCCTTCTGTCTCATGTTTGATTTAGTTCCTTATCTTTCTGCTCTATATTCTATTTGTTCTCTCTTTGTAACTGGTCGTTCACAAGCATCTCTTGAAAACCGAAACCATGAGCAATGACATGAGTATGTCCACTAACGAAGATAATCTAAGGTCAGCTCTTAAATTAACATTGTTTCAATATATGTCACTTTAATACGCGAAGTTTAATAGCTGAAAAACTAGAATATCTAAACGAAATTTTTCGTGATCTTAAAATTGATGTGATTTGTGTAACTGACTCAGCATACACTTTGTGTGAGTTTTCTATTGTAAAAAATGATCGATCCACTGCTAACAGAGGTGGCGGCATAGCGATCTATTTTAATGCTAATCTCAAATGTAAAGTTTTGCATAAATCTCTCTGTAATGACATCGTTGAAATTGTGTTTGTTGAGTTTAGTGATAATGTTCAAAAATGTCTTGTTGCTTGTGTCTACAACCCCCATAAATGAAATGATTTGTCGTCTTTTTTCACTAAACTATCTGAATTGTCTGTGAGTTATGTGCATGTCCTTGTCTGTGGTGATTATAATGTAGATATTTTAATCAATAATGCTAGGTGTAAACATTTGTTGAGCAGCTTTAATGGCAGTGGCATTATTATTGCTAATAAGTATGCAACGCGCATTGCTCCCCAAAGTAAGTCAAGCATGTTGGATCTGTTTGGCGCAAGTTTTATTAGTAATGTAATCCATATTGACCAATTTTCCTTAGCTGGAGTGTGTGACCACGAATTAATGTTTTTATGTTATAATATAGAATTTTGTGAAATTAAATAAATTACAGACTTGACGTTTAGGGTTTACAAGAACATAAATATATCTGCTCTATCTGACGAAAGTGTCTCACTGGGCTGGAACTCTTGTTGGATCTTTCTGGTGAAATATTTGTATGATAAATGTGTCCCAATACGAAATATTACAATTTCTAACAATAGAAAACCATGGTTCTCTAAATCCATTTGAAGCCTTATTAAAAAGCGAAAACTGGACTATAAATACTGGAAACGAAACCCTACTAATAATCGCTGGAGTATATATACAAGTCTTAAACATAAAATAACCACAAGTTTTCGTCAGACAAAAAAGCGCATCTTGAATCTAAATTTAATGCCAACGCTACGTCCAAAGTTTTCTGGAAGAATATAAATTCATTGGGAATCTGCGCAAAGGAGAAGAAAATCTGTATGATTGATGCCAATGTGATGAACTCGTATTTTATGGGTGTAAATAGGCAAACAAATACTCCATCATTTACAATCAATCAGAGTATAATTCCCAAATTAGCTTATGAATTTACGTTCGATACAGCCACTGAAGATGAAGTTTTAAAGTGTATATATGCCATAAAGTCTAATGCTATTGGTGTGGATGGTATTAACTTACGTTTTTTAAAACAGATTCTTCTTTACGCGCTTCCCTCACTTACACACATAATAAATTTTACAATACATCAGTCTCAGACTGTCACTCATAGTGAGCGGTTCTCTTTTCTCTGCGGTGTGATTCTTGTGCTAATCTCAATTTTCGAGTTTAAGACTCATTGTGCTAATTTCGCTATTTGAAATTATTTTTTTTCCAATGAGATTATTTTCTTATAAATGAGGAAATCCTACCAAAGAAAGTTTTTTTGTGAAGTGTTTAGCCAAAATGGCCCCAGGGCCTTCCCTTATGGGCACTAATCAGTTTGCCTTGCTATCCGACAGTGCCGGAATAAAAAAAAAAGAAAGCAAAAAACAAGAAAACCCCAACATTTATTAGAAAGGATCTTATCTTCCCCGAACTCCCTAGTGTTAAGAAAAGTGATCCTAAATGTGTAGTTCTTGAATCCGTTGACAAAAACAATCCATTATCCCAATACTCATGCTTTGCATTATATAAGTCAATTTGTGCTATTAGCAAACAAATTGAAAGTGTTTCGGAGCTACGTGATGGCAATATTCTCTTGTTAGCAAAAAGTAAAAGTATTGCTGAAAATCAAATGCCACGAAAATCTTAGCCACAATAAAGGCACAATATATGCCCCTTTTCTCAATAATGTGTAAGTCGAGGAAATCATGAGCGAATTAAGTTTCCAAGGTGAAGTTGGCGCTTACAAATTTTAAAGAAAATCATGCAACGAATCCTTAAGCCCAACCGGAGTAGTACTGTTGACATTCGATTTATACCACCTCCCTGAAAAAATTAACATCGCTTGGCGTAATGTAAAAGTTAGGCAATATGTACCAAATCCCATGCGGTGTAAAAATTGTCAGTTGCTAGGACACACATGGAAATTCTGTAAACGTTCGTCAGCTTGCGAAAACTGTTGCTTACCACCTCACTCCCCAACGACATGCACATGGACTTTCTACGCCAAATGTTCTTCCGATCACCCCTCTTCATCAAATAAGTGTCCAAAAATTCTTCAAGCTAAGGAAATACTCAAAATCAAAGTACCAAACAAATGCACATTGAGAGAAACTATTAAGATTCACAAAAACACAACTCCTTCCATTTCCGAAAGTTCTCCATCATTTTCTCGTTTCTCAAACAAGTGTAAACCAAATACGCTCCGAATCGAGAATAACACCTGCAACCGAAATCAATAAAACTAATAAGCAAGCTCACAATACACCTACTGAATTTTAGACGCGCTCTCAAAAACTCGATTGCGCTCAACAAATAAACGAAATACGCCCCGAGTCCAACAACACGACATTTGCACAACCAAAATCTGCACAATCTGAAATCAATAAAACCAACAAACAATCACACATTATCTATACTCGAGAAATATTCCAAACCTACTCTCAGACACTCGACTTACACTCAATAACCGCTCAGGTATCACCAATACCCACTCATTCAATAAATACGCTCAACGATCACGGTTCCATTATCAAGTCTTTTATCCACACTATGTGAACACAAGATCTCAGCTCCACTATTAACTACTCTCTTGATCTCCAAAACAACAACAACAGCACCAAACATATTAACAGCAACACACAAAACTATCACGCAGGCGACACTACAATGTCAGAAAAAGAAACTTCAAGTGAAGTTACTACCACTAGTTCCCATTTTAAAGCTCGGTAAGCCTCTCGCTGAGATCCAAAGCTATCACCCAATCTCCTTACTTTCATGCTTGAGTAAAGTATTAGAGAGACTATAGCGAAACCACTTATATGATTTGGGTTAAGGGAAAATCTTATCAGCCCTAACCAAGTAGCATTTAAACCTGGGCACAGTACATCGGATGCACTCTTGCATTTTGAGTACTTTCTTTCAACAGCCATTTCAAACCGAAACCATGTTACTACACTTGGATTAGATTTTGTGTACAAATGTGAGTCGTGTCTCCCAAGAGGGCAGTCCAGACGCACAGTTGAAGAAATGAAAAAGATTTGGTTTAGTTTAATTCAATGAGAATTTATTCAAATGTATATATGTAGATATACAAGAATGGTTTTACCTGTGGTGTGAAGTGGTAGTTGACCTGCGTCGCTTCTGAGATCCTGAGACAGAGTGAAGTTAGAAAGAATGTACGGCTGCCGTCAACCGCAATTTTATTGGAAAACAAGTAAATAGAAATATTAACAAAAGCAATTATCCGGCGGGAAATAAGGAATGATTCGCAGTTGCATATGTATGCGTATGTGTATGTACACGTGTATTAGGGCGGTTAGAAAATATTTACGCTGCCGTCGTAAACATGCCGGCACGAGCTCACACGCCAGTCGTTCGTCGTTTCCTTTTTCTGGGCAGACGGTCAGAAAGGACGGGATCCAAAGCCGCGCTGCCTGGGCCGTCGGAAAGGACTGGTTTCCGAGCCGCGCCATCGCCGTTCATGCTGCAGTGACGGTCGGAAAGTGCAGGTTTCCGAGCCGCCACCAACTGAAAGTGGTCGTAATATTGGGTGGCAAGTGATGTAGAAAAAATAACCAAAGAAAAGAAATTTAACCACAAAAAAAATTTTTTTTTTAATGAAATAATGAAATTACAAAAAAATGTTTATCCATGTACATATGTACATATGTATGTATTTCATTATAAATTTTATGTATTTATGTATTTATATGTATGTATCTATTTATTACCTATTTGGTGTATTTATGCGCCAAGTGTCCACAAACTTTCATCACCTACTGTAAAAATGATATTTGGGTGTGATCGTATCGGTACACTTGCGCCCCCATCGGGTAACATTAAGTTACCGGCTGGCCCTGTGGTCTGCAAGTTATGTACAGTGGTATGCAAACTGTTTGTGGGTGGTAGGCCAGATTGCTGGATGTCAAACTGACCACCATCAAATAACTAATGTGTTACAAAAATTATTTATACGTGAATTTCAGCAGCGAGTAAGTGTGAAATTTTTTGCATATTTTCAAATTAGGGAAGTAGTGGCAAAAAAAATGTTAGATTAATTTAAAAAATTGTGAAAAAAGTGTTTTGTGCGCGCTTATTGTGGTAGTGCTTGATGCACTAGTTTTTCTAAGTTCCATTTTATGTGGCGAGGGGATTCTTTGAAAATTTTTATTTTCGTAGCAGTTTTGCCTTTGAGTGTGCCCAGCTGGTTTTACATTGCGTGGAATCTTGTACAATCATGCTTGTAATGGCAAAATACGTGTTTGGAGCACGTAATTTGGAGGTTGGAGCAAATGTCGCCATGTGCAGCTGGCTAACAGTGCATGTCGTACCATATGCATACATCCCATTCATTGCAATGGTGGACGCATGCAAGTGTACGGCGACGATGATCAGGTAAGTGGTTTTGATATTAATATAATAATAATATTAAAATAATTTTTTGTATATAAATTTTGGAGTTTTTAAGTACATAAGTAGGTACATTTGTATATCGATATACATCTACATGCACATGGTGGTGTGCTGCATTCGATTGCGCGGGCACAGTCGGAGGGAGGAGGGGAGCTATCCGAAGATAGCCGATGATGACCGGAAGCAAAAAGGAGGTTGTGAAAGTAACAATGTGGATTGATTTCTTTTGTGTTGCCTAATCACTTTTGTACCCTGAAACTAATTTTTCTTTCTCAACAGGTGAACAAATCGGATAATTTCCACGACGTGAGGAGCGGGACACCAGTGGATTATTGGTAGCTGTTCATAAACAAGTAATTGTTTTATTTTTTGTCCTTATACTTATATATATTTAAAAGTTTTATGTATGTAGGGTAAATTAGTACTTAGATCTTTCCAATAATTATTATTATAATTTTTTATTTTTTGTTACCGGTTGATTTTTACTAGCAAGAATTTGCAAGTTAGATAAAAAAAACTGATTGAAAGTAGAAAACAGTTATTAAAATTGGAAAATTGATAAAATATTTAAATATACAAAATGGTTAAATATATCGAAATATTTAAAGTATAGAAAAAAAACTTGCAACTTCTTATTGGTTTTACGTTCTCTTAGTTTCTTGCATGTTTCTTTCATTGAAAGCAAATTTTCATTACGCTCTGAAATTTAGTTAGTGGATAGGGGTTTTACTAGAGAATATGAAGACACAACTAATGTTAGGGTGGAACCAGGCTGATCTTTGACTAGCGGTTATAAATTCCGGAAAATTAACGCGAGCTTTTGGTTGGTTGTCGGTTAGTTTTGAATAAGTTTCGGGTATCAAATGACCACTTTTTAATATTAACTCAACCTATTGGTTAGTTTTTTCGGTTAGTTTCGTCCGGGTATCGGGTATCAAATAACCACTACTTGTTGCATGTATGAAACATGAATTGGCAGATTTCTTTATTTTCTTGTACTACAAGTACTGTTTATGATTTTTTTTGTTTTTTTTTTTTTGTTTTAAGTACTTATCCTTGTGTAGGGGAAGTAGCGATATTTTCGATGGAGGGCAGCAATACCAATTTCGTTATTGGTCTGCTGGTTTGTCCCTTCGTAGTATAGATGTCGACGACGCGTACCCGCTTATAAGAGCCTGGGTGTAGGTTGATGACTCTTCCCAGTCTCCACATATTAGGCGGTAGATTATCTTCTTTTATAACCACAAGATCTCCTGTTTTGATGTTAGTTTGTGGATGTTTCCACTTTGTGCGTTTCTGCATTTCCAGCAGATATTCAGCCTTCCATCTTTTACAAAATGTTTGTCTTCGTTGACTTCTAGTTCAGGTGGAGCTAATAGGTGTCCACCTACTAGGAAGTGACCGGGGGTTAAGAGGGTCCAAGTCGGAAGGTTCATTCGAAGAGGGGCTTAACGGACGGGAGTTAAGGCATGACTCGATTTGACATAAAAGAGTTGTGATTTCTTCGAATGTGAAACTGAAGCCGGAAGCAATCTTTTTAAAATGGATTTTAAACTTTTTACCCCCGCTTCCCACAAGCCGCCCATATGAGGCGCTGCATTGGGTAAGAAATACCATGTGATTATCTGGTGGCTATATTTATTCATTGTACTATTTCGCGCTTCGGTTATAAAAGCTTTAAATTCTGATCATAGAGTTCGCAAAGCTCCGACAAAGTTGGTGCTATTGTCGGAGTAAACATATTTTGGGCATCCTCTCCTGGCTATGAACCTAGCAAAGGCTGCCAAAAAAGATGCAGTGCTAAGGTCATTGGAGGCTTCCAAGTGTATAGCCTTAATGGCGAAACACACAAACAGGCAAACGTAACCCTTTGAGATGCGACAACCTCTTTCCCTTTTTCTTCGATGTTGGTGTTACAGCTTACCTCTTGTCTTAGCCAATTTTCCTTGTCTTCTTGCAACCACGAAGGGCCATGCCACCGCAAAGTGTTATCGAATAATTCGTAGGCGATAACTCCTCTGCTTGCCATATCTGCTGGATTTAATGCCGACTCCACATGAAGCCAGTCCGTATTTCCGACTTTGTCAACATGGAGATTTGCGTATCCATGCAAGCACAATTGTGGAATCTGTCCATAAGTGTACTTGTACCTGTCCTAGTGGTAGGTTGCCAAGTACCGACTCAATGCTTTCGGCGAGCAATACCGCGCCGCAGAGTTCTAATCGGCGCAGGGAAATAGTTTTAACTAGAGCGGCTTTTGTTTTTGCTACCAGCAGATTCACTAAAACTTCACTACCCTGCTTAACCCGTAAGTATACCGTAGCCGCATACGCTTTTACTGAAGCATCGCAGAAGCCATGTACTTCGACGTCATGGGCGGGAGAAAAATAAACCCAGTGCGGTATCTTGATCCTCTCTATCTCGCGGTAGTGTTTGGTAAAATTTTGCCATTATTCTAAAGTAGTTGAGGACACAGGTTTATCCCGCTCTGTGCCCTCCAGCCAAATGTTTTGCATCAATATCTGGGCTACTATTACAATGGGCGCAAGCTATCCGAGCGGATCGAACAGCTTAGCGATGAAGGAGAATATCGACCTTTTAGTGATTGTGTCACTATGCTCCATTGGTCTTGTTAAGAAGTAGAAGTAATCCGAATGGGCGTTCCATTTTATTCCAACAGCCTTAATTGTGTTGGTGTCTTCGAATTCCAAAAAATCTTCGCTTAGTATATCCTTTTTTGGAATGTCTGCTATTACATCCTCGCAGTTGGCCGTCCATTTTCGTAAGGGAAAACCTGCTGACCACAGTACCGCCAAAATTTCGTCCCTTGCCTTTATGGTAGCTTCGATGCTGTGTCCTCCTGCAAGTACGTCATCTACTTAAATACTTTTTCGCAGAATATTAGCTGCTATTGGATGCGAGCTTTCTACGTCATCGCCCAACTGCAACAGTGTCCTTATCGCCAGGTAAGGAGCACAGTTTATTCCAAACGTAACCGTCTTTAATTCATACAGGCTTGTTGATTCGTTCGGGTTTGCCCGAAAGACGATGCGCTGATATTTCGACTGGTTATCGTTTATCCAAATTTGTCTGTACATTTTCTCGATGTCACTGTTGAAAACATATCTGTATAATCTCCAGCGTAGAATCAGCATTGGAAGATCTGATTGCAGTACTGAATCTGGTAGGAGGACGTCATTTAAGCTTTTCCCATTAGCGGTTGCACTTGAGGCATTGAAAACCACGTGAACTTTAGTTGAGGTACTCTCCGCCTTTGTAACGGCGTGATGTGGAGTCCGCTGAAATGATACTATTTATTCTCGTCATGTGTCCTAGTGTCTCATGCTCTGCTAATACCCTATTATACTCTTTTCGTAGGATGGGATCCTTGGCTATCAGTGTCTCATTCCGGAAGAATTGAGAGCAGGATTTTTTAAGAAAAGGGCTTAGTTGTATGGTTACTGGAAATTCCTGTCGGAATGGTAACGAGACTATGTATTTTCCCTCATTAGTTCTGATAGTGGCCTTTTTATAAAGCTCTTCGCAATATTTATCATCTTCATTGAGGCTTTTGGTTTTGGGTAAATCTTCTAACTCCCAGAAGGCCGTAAGTTGCTTATCCAGCGCAGCTTCGCTGAAGTACGAAACTATATTTCTTTGTGTATTTGTAGTATCCGTACTACCGGTTATAATCCAACCGAATACGGTTTCTTGGGCTAGACGTGTCCTCAAGACGTTTTTCTTTATTCCACTTAATATGATTTGTGGATAAATGTCTCCACCGAGAATGAGGTCTATTTGTTCATTTACGAAAAACCTTTTATCCGCTAATACCAGTTCCGGAAATTCTTGCCTCGTCGTGGCGCTTATATTTGTTGTAGGCAGATTTCCGGTTAGTTGTGGTAAAACCAGGACAGTTGCAGTCAAGCGAAACAACGGGTCGACGGGGGACCGCAATTGTATGTTACGTGCTTCCTTAACCTGGACATTTATCGAGTTTGTGATGACCGAAACCTGAGCATGCATCTTTTTTGCAGATAGATTGATTCTACATTTGAGCCTCTCTGTTATAAAGGAACACTCAGAACCAGAATAAATCAGTGCTCGTGCAGCAAAATCTGTGCCATTGAGACGTATATTTACGCGAGCTGTTCCTAATAGCACACTGTATGTGTATTCGCAAAGCAGGACTTAAAATTTCTGTTTGCATTTTCAGTTGCTTTATCGGAATCCCGTTGTGCTTGCGCCTGCCTCGATGTCAATGGAGAATCATCGGCAGGCCTCGAAGACGTCCAACGCGTCGTTGCCTTTGGCTGAATTGCATTTAGATGCAGGAGCGTTTGATGTCGCGAGTGACACGTATTGCAATTGTAAGCACTTGTGCATTTTGACACAGTATGTCCGGAACTAAGGCAATTCAGGCAACAATTATTTTCCTTTAAAAATTTCAATCTGTTTGTAGGTGTTAGCTGTAGGAAACGGGAACAGCTGCGCAATTTGTGCTCGTTTGTATGGCACATTTTACAAGTAAAAGTGGTCACGCTTACTTGGAAGGTGCCAACTCTTTTTGTCGGGGTTTCGAAAGGATGACGTGTGATTTGTGGCGGCTTTGGCACTCTCACAGCTTTTCCATCCTTCAACCCTGACAATGTCTCAAGGGTCTGAAAACGATTGGACAGGAACTTGTCCATATCTTCCCATTTGGGTATGTCGTTTTTATGGTCTATGGTTTGTTCCCATAGGGCCAGTGTGCTGTCAGGCAGCTTCGTCGAGCAGAAATAAACGACAATTGCATCGTTAAATAATAGTTTTAGTTGTGTGTTAACTAAAATACGATTGTTTTCATAGCGTTCACACAAGTTTTTCCACGCAGTAGCCTTTATTCGTTAGTGGGTACTTTCTTACGATTTCTTTGGCCTCCCCTTGTGTCTTATGGTTGAGATGAAAAACATACTCTATATTTCTTTTTAATCGCCCTGATATCTTCTTTAGTTAAACCTTCTGAGTTCGTGAGCGTATCGTACGCTACTTTTGTTTTCTCCCATAACACCTTCAATTCGTCTTGCTGGATAGCAAGACCGTGCGTGTTTTGTTCTGAGGCAGGAGTGGTGTTGAAGTCAACATAGAACTCTGCAACAGATTCTGCCAAACGGATGTACGAATCCATAGTGAAGCTAAGAGGGAGTTACTAAAGTCTACCTAACTCTGATATTGCTAAAAAAAGTTCCGAAAAATGACAATTACCAGTAAATTTATATATGTCTGTTTCTTTATTTAACGATTTTTCTTTAATTTCAGTCAAGTTTGTTATTTTTTTAAATTTGATGCAAAAAAGAACACTGCCACCCAAATGTGAAATGGCACTTGATGCAAAAAAAAAACACTTGCCACCCAAAATGTGTCGACGTATACATATATAAATGTGCTTTAACAAGTAAAGTAGGTACTTAATTATGTATCAATGATATTTTGATTTACTTGTTGGTTATATATACGAAATAACAACAAAGGCTCAAAAGTGAATATGTGAAAACGCAATAGTGTGCAACGGAAGTAATGTTTCTCGAACCAGTGACCTAGTGACTTGCAGTATTGAACAAAAGAGAGTTATACAGATTTACTTTAAAGTAAATAAGGGTGAAAAGCCAAAAAAAACTTTAAATTTAAATTTGATGGATTGAACTGTTGCAATACAGTAACACTGTAAACTGTTGTGCGTGTGTGTGTACGACCGTTAGTTGTTGTTGTTGTCGCTCGCGGACAAACGGAATTAGCACAGTTTCAATGTTTCTTAAAGTGTAACACTATTTCGTTTTCACAAAAAAATCACTTGCCTTGTAAGGCGATGTTTCACAAAAAATGATTATCGTGTTATTAAATGTTTAAAGATTTTTTGTGGCATAGATGGACCATGTACAAATGTGAGTTGTGTCTCTCAAGAGGGCAGTCCAGACGCACAGTTGGAATTTTTGTAAAGATATGAAAAAATTTGGTTTAGTTTAATTCAATGAGAATTTATTCAAATGTATATATGTAGATATACAAGAATGGTTTTACCTATGCGTATGTGTATGTACACGTATATTAGGGCGGTTAGAAAATTTTTACGCTGCCGTCGTAAACATTTTGAAAAAGCTTTCTAACAAATCGCACATTTAGAATTAAAGTAAATAACAAATATTCCGACAGAGTTCCTCTATCTAATGGAATTGCACAAGGCTCTCCTATATCGGTAGTGTTTTTCATTATTGCTTTCGATAAAGTTATTAAAATCATTGCTAATTATAAAGTAGAACATGCTATTTATGCCGACGATGTTTTAATTTTTTCAAAAAATAATAATTTAAACCAAGTTAAAGAAACCTTTTCGAACATTCTTAATAATATTTCAGAATGGGCTAAAATCTCTAATGCTAATATATCTTTGGAGAAATGTAAAACGCTACATCTGTATAAAAAGAGAAGCTGACCTTATTTTAGTTTATCTTATAGAAATAAAAGTATCGAAAATGTTTCTAAATTAAAAATTAGAATAATGTTTGACAAATCTCTTAGCTTTAAGGAACACTAAATATTTAAAAGAAAAACTACACAGAAGATTGAATATACTTTGCTTCCAAAAATAGTAATTGTAATCAAGCTACGTTAATTAATCTCCTAAGTCCCTTATTCTATCTGTTATCGATTATGGTATATTCATATATGGAAACTGCGCCAAAAGCACACTTAGAAGCATCTCGTCGATCTGCCACGCAGCAGTGCGAAAAAGTCTTCACGGTTTCCCAACAACGCCAACAAGAAATCTGCTTGCTGAAGCTGGACTCCCGCTCTCGTACCACACACGGTATCTTACGGCTTATACCAAAGCTCTTCATTTCAAAGAACCCTATATTGATCAACGATATAAAAAGGGCATTAAACAGGAAAAGATTTCTGAAACGGCCGTTAACAATCTGTAGAATTGCTGAATTCTCAAAAGACATCCAAATACCTCTAAAACGGGTCCTGAACAGAGTTCCGCAAGTTCCTTCTCCCAACCTTCCAATGGCGTCACTCATTACTTCGTTACTTGCACACCCTAAGCAATACACTTCCGCGGTGGTATATTAAAAATCTTTTTTAAACATCAGGAGTAATCTGACAAGACTATTAATAAAAACGGCATAGCGTCCTCTATCCTAGCGGGGTCCTCTACGAAACAAATTAAAATTTTCACCAGGCTGCGCCTACAGCGTGCAACAGCTATCTGATAATAAGCCATATCCTCAATGAATGCAGAAAATACACAAACGCAAGGAGCAACATATTACAGAACAAAAAACCTTCTGATTTGCTTACAGAATTTACTTTAGATAACATAAGAGATATTTATAAGTATATATGTCAAATTGTACTCTTATATCATATATAGGCAAATTTTACCGTACATGAGTGTAGGTTAATAAATACTGAACTATTTTACTTACACAAGTTAAGGAAATGAGTACATATATAATATCGCCAGGCCGATAGCCTTAGTTGCTAGTGTCTTTTATACAGTAATATAATTATTTATAATTATATTTCTATTAAATAAATAAAATTAAAATTAAAAATTTTGCAATAACCTCCTCTACTTTTCCAAACCAATGGAAAGTGGCAAATATTATTCCGATTCCGAAAAGTAGCCTTTATGATTCCGCTTCAAACTATAGACCAATCAGTATTTTACTGGCTTTATCAAAAGTTTTCGAAACATTTATTTCCAATCAAATAAAACTGCATTTGAATGAAAACAATCTCTTGAGTGAGTTTCAATCTGGCTTTAGGTCACAGTTGTTCAACAGCTATGCTTAAGATAACGGATGATTTCGCCCTGCCTTTGATAGTGAACAACTTACTATATTAGTATTTCTGAACTTCTCTAAAGCTTTTGATACCGTAGACCATAATATTTTGCTTTTGGAATTGAAACATTATTTCGGCTTTCATGCAACATCGGTTAAATTGATGAAGAGCTATCTATCGAATAGGTTGCAGCAAGTCCATTGTGGAGATGTATTTTCCCCACGTAGCACAATTTCTTCTGGTGAACCTCAAGTATCAATCCTGGGTCCTATATTATTTTCTGCTTTTGTGAATGACATTATCCGTTGCTGTCAAAATGCATCTATACACCTATACGCTGACGACACTCAGATAAGTAGAATATCTGTCTGGGCCAAAACAAATGGCCTTTGTTTAAACGCCTCCAAAACGCAAGCAAATCCTGTATCGCATAACTCTCTTGACCTGACTAGCTTATCGCCAATTTTGCTGAACGAAACAGAGATTGAATTTAAATCAGTAGTCACTAGCCTTGGATTTAAAATAAGTTCACGTCTGACCTGCACAGATCACGTTAATTATGCCATATCAAAGATATATTATACACTAAGAAGCTTATGGCACACTTGTTATTCTCTACCGATCGATACAAAACTTAAACTTGTAAAGACCCTTATCGTACCCCAAATATCATACTATGAAGTGGTATATGTAAAAATAAATTAAACCTTGCTCTAAACAATGCTGCTAGATTCATATATTTTAAAAGAAAGTATGAACACATTTTGCTATATACTAAAAACATGTTTGGCCTTTGTTCGTAAGATTTTATTTATATTTAAAATAATTAGATATCGTAAGCCTGGCTACCTTTTTCAGAAATTGAACTTTGTTCAGTCATCTCGTACACATAACATTGTTGTTCCAATGTATAAAATATTAACTGCCTCCAGATTATTCTATGTTAGTGTAGTCAAATTATGGGATTCCTTACCAGTGGCAATTCAATCTATTAAGCCTGATAGATGCTTCAACACGGCAGTCACAAATCTTTTTCTGTAGAAACCTTTCCGTCTCCTTCGCTTCGTCCCAGCTTTTCCAACTATAATTTTGATGTCCCCCAATTTTGTATTTGTTCTTTAGCCTTAATTTAGTATATTACTTATTTATTATTTTTAGCTTAAGTTTAATTAATTTAAGTTTCATTTTTGTAATTTAATTGTTAAATATGTACATCGAAAAGACTTCATGTCTTACTGTACTTCAGAAATAAATAAAATATAAATAAATATAATTATTACTTTGTTATGTTGTTTACATTTTGTTATATTGTTTACATTATTACCAATAGCAGCAATTACGCTGGTATGTAGCCTTCGTAAAGGACCGTCCGGAGCTGCTCCAAGGCAAGAACACCCCGAAGGCACCGAAATTGCATGCTTCTTTCGGCATTCGAAAATTCTGTTTAAAAATTTCGTTTGGTAAACTAAATGGATCGCTGTTGTTCCGAAGACTTTTCAGTTGCTGTCTACGTAGGGATATTTCATCATCCTCCTCATCAATCAGCAGTAACATTACCAAAGAAGTCGCCATTATGTTTTTAATATTGAAAACTCGTATTGCAATTAGTTTAATAAAAAAATCAACGTTTAATACTTCACTACTCTTTAATTTATTACAAAAATGTAAATAAACGTCAGATGTTTTCTATTAGTTACCACCTAGTGCGGTGGTAATAAAATTTTCCGGTAATAAGAACGTGCAGAATACCAAAAGGGTTTAAAAGTTGCTGGACGTTTTTATTACCGGTAATAAAAATGTTGTTACCGGTGCAGAATAGACCCGTAAGTGAAGTTGAAGTGAAATATGATAAGTAACAATTTATTCACAACGTAACAAAGTATTTCACGAATAAGTGGAAATTATTGCTTGAATCGAAATTTGAGTAATTTCAATGGGTTAGTGAGTAACAAATTAAATACCAATAAAACCATTGAATATGTTACCAACATTTTTTGCAATTATTGTTTATGTACTGTATTGAAAATATATAGGAAGTGAGTTTGGTGGAGTTGCTAACGTAACTTCTCCCCTTTGATTTAGGACTCTCCTGAGTCATAGCATTAGTAATTTTAACTTCATTATTTCTTTTGATAAAAATGAATTCCATAATAATAATAATGATTATTATAATGGTTAGAAATGTTGATGTATATATATAATATTGTTTCTTTACATAATTTATTTCCTCGATTTTATCAATATTTCCTATTCTCTTAAGCAAAATCTCATCAAATATTAATTTTTCATTTTAATTTTTAGTGTTATTAAAGAAAACTATATCTGTGATACTTTGTGTAAATACTATTTCAGAATTATCCCATTTTTTATTATTTAGTGTAATCGAACATCCATTGAATGTTACCAAAAAATTTCCATTTAATAGCCATTCTTTTTTATTACATGTATTATTTAAAGTGATATTTTTACAATTTTTCAATAATAATGTTCCTTCTTTTACTTCAATTCCTTCAGATACATTGTTATATATATGTAAGGTATTACTTTTTTTTTTTAATTTTTTAAAGGTCGTAATTTATTCAGATCTTTATTTTCTTCATAGATTAGTATAGACTTATTATATTTAACAATTGATAATATTTTGTAACTTATTTAAATCTACATTGAAATACTCAATTTCCTCATTTGTTAAAATATTACTATGAAGAATTCCTGTCCTAGAAGCTAAAATATTTTCCTGAATATGCTCCACATTATCTTGTAAAACTATTAATTTTATTATAAAATCAGTTTGGAGAAGTTGTACTTGAACTTCGTCAGTTTGTTTCTGAAGACTATTTATTTTATTACCTATCATTATTCGGTCATGTTGTATTATTGATTTCAATTTAGAAAATGATTCATTAAAGTGAACATTAATATTAATTTGTTTATTTAAACTTTCTATAGCCTTGTGATTATTTATCTCATTTATCCGCAAATGTTCTTCTACTTCTTGTCTGTCTTTATCATCCATATTTCCAAATAACCATTTTTGTGTCCTTCCCACAAAATTAATTAGACCTCTTTTATGCCGATTTGGTATTAATGTTTGTGCCTTTCTCTTTATCATTTCCAGCTGTATTTCCAATGGTTTTGCTTTATCTCCAAGTCCTGATCATTATATTATTCTACATGTTATCAATGATTTGAAATATTTCATTAGAGTTTATTATGTGTAATACTGTATTATCGTATCATCAAAATTAGCACCATCAATTGTAACTTCAATGTATCCTTTTGGTCCTTCAAGCTTCTCTATCTCCATTCTTCCGTTTACCCTTTGGTATTACTGATACTATCAACACCACAAGCATCAAATATAGCTACAAATTTAATAGTTCTTTTTATATTTATTGGATGAATATTATTAATTCTCATCCTTCTATATCTGGGTTCATATTTATGTCTAACTGCTTTATGGTTCTTTACATATCCTTCTTCCTTATCCTGTATAAAATCTTCTCTTTTTTTTAAGTTTAGAAATAACTTCTTGTTTTTTACTGTGAAGTAATTCAATAATTTTCCGTTTATTCAGCTTTCCTTCCAAAACACCTTGAGGTTTAGCCTTAATAGTTGAATGAATGAAATTATTATTCCATTCTATACATTTAAACACTTTTTCTTTCATAGAAATCCTTGCTTTTTCAACCTCCAAAACCCTAAATTTTTCTCCCAATTACTATGAAATCTCTCTATATCTGAATTTCCGGTATGGCTATTTAGTTTGGTAAAGTGGTTTGTAAGTCAAATTGTACGCCATATATGTAAGGTCGAAAATAATTTACAGCGCATACAATAACCAAAAGCTCTTTTTCTGTAGTGGAATAATTTCTTTCATGATCATTTATAGTTCTTGCAAAATTTGCAAAATTGCAAAATCACTTGCATCAGTAATCAATTTAAATTTTTTCTTTAAGAAATCTATTTAATTTCTCAAATGAATTTATATATTCAGGATCTTTCATGTAAATTTTTTTATCTTTTTTCAAATATTGTGTCATAGGTTGTGCCACTTTAGCATAATCTCGCACAAAGTTTCTATAATAACCCGTAGCTCCTAAAAACGAATTAAATTGGTTTTGTGTTTTTGGTAACTTAAGTTCCAGAATATTTTTAATTTTCGCGGGATTTACTTTAACCCCTTCGGATGTAAGTACATGGCCCAAAAAATATGTTCTTTTACAGCCGAAATTACATTTATCTAATTGAATTTTCAAATAATGTTTCTTTAATTGGTCGAAAACTTTCCTAATACTTTCGCCATGCTCCTTAAGTGATGTGCTAAAAATTACGATATCGTCCATATAAACTATGCAGATTTTACTAATGAAGTCCTTCAGGACATTAAATTCTTTAGATAAATTTGTTAATATTTCTTCATTCACTACCGTTTCGTTTTGCAACGACCTAAGCTTAATTGGTTGCCTTAATTTAATGCGTTCAAATTTTTTTGTTTCTGTGTCATTCATCAATGATGTTGATGAACCTGAGTTAATTAAACATTTAAATTTTTCATTATTAATAGTTAAGAATACTATGGTTAAATTTTTCGACTGGTGACCGAATGAAAATTTACTTCCTCAACATGATCACATTCCATTGGTTCTGGAGTATTTTATGACTGATTTCATTGTATTCGTCAGGAATTTGGCATACAATTGGTTTGACTTGAATGTTGTGTCCAGTTTTGTTGAATATTTGGCTGTTTTTGTTATTGAGTTTGTCTGTTAGTAGATGTAAAAGCTGACTGATTTCGTTTGAATTGCTATTGTGGTTGATTATATTGATTTTTATTGTATTCACGGATCAATCCTTCATGTTCTAAAATTGTAAGTGCTTCCCTAATACTACACACTTACTTATTAATAACTACTGAAGCTAAAGTAGCATTTATATATGTTAGAAATGTTTTCAATACCACGTTTTCATTATTTTGCGGTTTAAATTCACTTGGTTTTTGAATATCATATTTGTACTTCTTATTTAATAATGACAAAATATTTTTTAACTTGGTAAAATAATCATAAATGTTATAATTTTTTACGGAAAATATCCTTTGGTAGAGGGAATAGTAGGACCCTTTACTCTGAAGTTGTCAATAAGTGTTGTTTTGATGTTGTCCCATGTTGCTACTTCACCCACCGTTCGTATAGCATCCAACGCTGGTCCTTGAATTTTATTCACAATTAATCTTTGGAAAACATATTGCTTTGCATGGTCGTTTGTAAACAGTGGAAGTAATGTGTCCACTTCTCTTAGAAATGAAGTGAGGGAAATGCTACCATCTCCACGGAATTCATGAATTCGATGAGCATCTTTCAATAGGTCTTGTGTTGTTAATTGGAATGCCATAGTTTCCTCTAAAGTGACTTCTAGCGGTGTATAAAAATGACTGGTGTCAGCAGAATCCTCAAGGTTAGTCTCTTGTTGTTTTTGTATTTCTTCCAAAGTCGTTATTAATGATGAAAAACTGAAAGTATTATCACTATGTTTTTCGTAGGGTTTGTGTTTAACTTTATTAAGTTTTTCTTTTGCCATTTGAATGCGAACAAACACAAATATATATATTATTTTTTTATAATTCACTTTCACACTTTTCACAAATTGCAGCTTATCCTTTAAAGTATACTTAGTAGATTCTTCCACCAATTGTTCAGAATAGGTACCGACGACTTTTAAAACTTTATTTCTGAATCTAAATTTTTCATATTCAACTATTTATAACTTCATTGTTACATATTTGTTTTCTTATTTGTAATTTCATATATGTGTAATTCATTCTTAGTTTCTTAATAATTATTTCTTTGTTGTGTTGTTA
Source organism: Anomoia purmunda (assembly GCA_951828415.1). Lineage (NCBI taxonomy): Eukaryota > Metazoa > Arthropoda > Insecta > Diptera > Tephritidae > Anomoia > Anomoia purmunda. The sequence continues at coordinate 80,715,838 of OX639997.1, read as the reverse complement.
CATTTTGTTATATTGTTTACATTATTACCAATAGTTTATTTTACATTAAGTGAAGTTGAAGTGAAATATGATAAGTAACAATTTATTCACAACGTAACAAAGTATTTCACGAATAAGTGGAACTTATTGCCTGAATCGAAATTTGAGTAATTTCTATGGGTTAGTGGGTAACAAAGTAAATACCAATAAAACCATTGAATATGTTACAACATTGTGTGCAAATATTGTTTATGTACTGTATTGAAAATAATAGGAAGTGAGTTTGGCGGAGTTGCTAACGTAACTCACTGGTATGGTTCTAACAAACTCTGTCTAAGGACAAAACTCATCGAGGAGGTGAATACCAGGAGCCCACCTGTTGGATTACCAGACAAGTTTAACCAAAGGTTGACGTAAAGCGGCGCAAAGCTCTCATTCGCCTTGACCGACCTTTTCTCAAACTAACAACACTGCCTTAGGAGCAAACGAAAAGATATTGGGTTGCCTAACCCAACACTATCTCTGCCACTGTCCCGCCCTGGCCATGACTCGAAACCAATTCTTAAATAGGTGCTTTCTTGACTATTTGGCCAACCTAAGCTCGGCAAGCATTTCCAATTTCCGGTGCTATGTTATGCGCAATCAGTAGCTCGAAGGGAAGGAAGGCAGGGAATACCTTGCTCCCACAAGTGGTTTCACAACGCGCTTTGTTAGCACATGTGTGCATCCGTGGACTTCCAGGGTTGCAGCCGATCTAATCTAACTAAACGTTTACCGAAGTGATTAGTGCAATAGTACAAATGCTATCTAACTAGGACCCGCCGGTAGGCTGTAAGCTGAGACTACTGTAACTCCCTCTGGCGGTTAAGGGAGTGTGGAGAAGTAATTTTGCAGCATCAACTTGCTTAACCCATCAGGGTCAATGGCATTGGTGGATGTCGCCTTCTCGATGACCTCCATCACCTTGCCGCAGGTAAGGGAAAGAGGTGCGCTGGTGTTGGACTGTATGGAGAAATTTCTGGTCACCTTCCCTTTGGTTCTATCCACTGAAGGGTGCATTAAGAATTTTCTACTCGCTCATCATGCTGCTTCTGATAGGACCCTCACGGCGGTCCAAGACTTACTCACACTAGGACCAAGTTACAGGACTTTAGATGTTGGTCCCATATGTTCGGCTTAGGTTGGTCTACCAACCTCCAAAACGGCACGTTTAAATCTCTGATATGGGGATTACGGTGATCGGAGTGGCGAAGATGGTTACGTTCGTTCGCTAGTGCAGCCACTTCAGCCGGGAGAATGGGACGTAGTTTGGGAATGCAACCTGCTGGAACAAAGCCAGTAACCGCAGCAGTAAACTCCGCACACCCGAGCCAATCAGCCTTTTTGAAGTTTACATGGATTCGGAGGGACAAATGCAGAAGGCTTGTCGATCGAGATGATCATGGGTAGGTGGTCTGATGAGAGCGATAGCATAGCTAGCCACGTTATGATATTTATCAGACCTGCGCCAGCTATTGTTAGGCCATGCCAGCTGATGGACCTACCCATGATCCTGGTTATTAAATAGTTCGAGCTCAACGTCGTCTGACCGGACAACTATTACCTGATATTCTAGTGCGGTCGATGTCTTCTTAGAAAAGACGAAACTGCACTGTAAGATGGGTGATGAACGCTAAGCCACCACCACTATATCGCGTAGGTTCGTCCGATGCTGGTAGGCTGGTAGGTAAGTGCGGCTGTGTGAGCCCCAAAAGCAATAGGCTACATACGCTGTAGGGCAACATAGTTTGTGTAGTTCGGATGGAACCTTTTCTGGCAGACGCAGCAAGAATTGGCTTCTGGTCCAGAATTTGACTCGATACCCACCCTGAACAGAAGGATGCGAAGTTGATTCAGAGAAGAAAGACGACTGGCTTTTAAATTTTGTATGTAGACACCCGACAGCGGCGACCTATAAGATCTCTCCTTGAAAAATAAATCCATTTTCTCTATTTATTTAAATTTCAGTTTTATTTTATTTATCTTTCAAACTTTGATACGCTCTCATAGTCTCTGATCCAGAAGAATACTTATGCTATGTTTGCCAACCCAAGTCTTAAGTCTCTTAGAGAATGGACGACGCGTTACGTGGCCCCATGCTGATCGCGACCAACAGCATTAATAACGCATATGGCAGTGCTCTTGGCGCATAGTCAACCCAATACACAAGCACAACCTATACCCGGATTCTATCCCAAAGTGAGAGCAGTCAGCAGCTCCCGGTCCCTCACACAGACTGCTTCATCTGTCAGGCCCGAGTATATAGAAATGTAACATCATGCAGCTCTCGCGTGAGGGGAATGATGGGTATCTTGCGGCTAGGTCTATGAGTCTACACTCGCTTTCGTCTCTTATGACTGAGCAAACACCCCCTAGCGAGCAGAAAAACCAGACATGGTACGCTCAACAACAACATAAAGATAGCTGCGGTCGAAGTAACCAAGCGAATAAGCAACTTAGATCAACTGAGTTGTGGGAGTTTCAACGTTTTACGTAAGCATCGTAAGTGAGATAATGGTACTAGCTTAGTATTCCTCATACACAACACTGTGTATCATATATATCACCATGATAGGTGCGCTTCTCAAGGGTGAAACTCGAATAGTGGGTAATTGCTTTAGCTCGCCAGACATCAACATCGTTACTGGTGGTCTTATGAACAGCATAACTTCAAGAACTGTAACGGCGCTCTGGGCGGCAGTGGTGTCTATATACAATCCGACGAAGCGTGATAACACAGTGGCGTTAATATTCGGGGATCACGCTTCTTCGGATCAGAAGAGGTGCGTGAGCTATTTTAGCCGACAGTTCATTCTGCACCTTCGTTGGACAAGGTCAAACGATGCGTTACCACACGGCTGCGCAACATGGACAACAGCTTCGCGCCACTGGTTTTCGCCCAGGTTAGGATTGGGTATTCGGCAAGAAGGCGAAGGCTTCTAAAAGCATTGACCCTACGGCTTATGAATACTGATGATAAAGTACGTGGGCGAGACGAGAGGAAACTATCCAACTCGGGCCATCAATTTATCGCTTGCCACTCTAACAATCCCAGAAATGTGTAAAAGTGGTATAGTGGTACCAATACTGAAATCAGAGAAATCAGCCAACCTTGATGAGTCATATCGCCCGATTTTTCTCCTTTCACCAGTAGTGAAGACAGCTGAGGCCTTGCTATTTCCGATTTTTTCAAACCATCTTCATCCAGCAGTACATCAGCGTGGATACCGAAAAATGGGCAGAATCCCCGCGGCCCTTAACGCAATAAATATCTAGTTAAATCGTGGTCTAAACCTGAAAAGTCCATGTGTGATCATTGTCCTAGTAGTACTGCACTTTAAACATGGTCAATAATTCTTCACTGCGAGAAACCTCTCGCAATCTCCTGCTAAATCCTCGGCGATCTTTTCTACCCCATGGAATATGGAGATCAACGTACAGTTAGGCATACAGGTCATTACGACAAAATTCCGACTGTACGAAAATTTAGGAGTTACCTTCCTCGTACACTACTGCAATCGTCACAAAAGTACGGAGCTGCAATAAGGTCCTCAAGTGGCTTGCCAACAGCACTTGGGTCAAAGACAAAGAAACGTTGTTGGCATCATGCAAGGCATTCGCCAGTTATAAACTCTGCTGCGTCAGTTTGGTCTCAGTGGAGAAGCTCAATCACCATCTATTACAGAAGAACAGCTCGAAAATTCTGCTCATGATACTAATCACAATTTAACATGCCCAACCTACTCGTCTAACACCTCTCTCCTTTGGACAAACCCCGTAGAAACAGCTAGTGTTTTGAACCTACCGTTGAATGACCTCGATGACAACATTTAGTGGATAAGCCGATTTAGCAGGGCTTAGTGAGAGTCATATTAAGGTATCTTTTATTTACACGACATGTAATATTTGGAGGATGGAGCCACGTGTAGAAAGCCATGTGTCCACGCAAGTGGAGGAAGTATCGGATCGCCATTCACCTAGGAGTGGCATACTGCATGCGGTTCAAGCAGCTCACAACTTCCGGGGGATTTCACCCAAGTGTCCTGTGTTCATCAGTAGGCGCGGCTGCGAGTGGGTGTCTGACTTGGAGCAAGCCCCAGAATCTGGTAGTGCGCTGGGCTTGGTAGCCGCCACGTAAAAACATCTTACAATGAAAAATTTTAACAAAAAGCCTAGGATGAGACCCTCCTATTCTGATGAAGATCACAGCAAACGTTTCAAGGGCTATGATTTAAGGACGTGTACCTGGAAATTCCGGACCCTTAATTGAGAAGGTGCCTCTGCCTGGCCGCCATCCAAGAGATCCGATGGGGCAAGGAATGAAGAGGATCGGACCCTGCGACGTCAACTACAGCTGCCATCTAAAGGAGCGCAAGTTCGAAGGCATGCATGCAAAACGGTCGAAATTTTTACCAGAAGGAACGGTGGCTTACAGAACGCTTCAAAACCGCGGCAATTTCCCGTAAGAATGAAAAGGGCGACCTGATGGCCGATATCCAGAGGGCACACATATTGTGGTAGGAGCACTTCTTCACGCTGCTTAATAGTAGCGGCGCGGAACACATTGAATATGATGAACCTGAACCTCCAATCAATTAAGACGGAGCCGAAGTACTGTTATCCTACCTGCAAACTCAAACAGCAATAGCGCGGCTAAATATGCCGCTGGTGCTGACGGACTGCTAGCAGAGCTATTCAAGTGCGGCGGGGCTGGTAAAATACATCTCGGAAAATATCCCCGAAAGAATAATAGGCACACACCATCTTTTTGTCGACTTCAAATCTACTTTTGAAAGCACGCGAAGAAGCTGCCTGTTTGCCGCAATGTGTCAATTTGGTATCCCAACAATCCTAATACGGCTATTTGAGCTTCGTTAGAATCGTGAAGGACCTCTCCGAGCCGCTTGAAACGAAACGAGGTTTCAGGCAGAGTGACTTTCTTTCGTGGGACTTCTTTAACCTCATCTTAGAAAAGATAATTCGAGCTGCAAATTTTAACCGTTCAGGCACCATATTTTATAAGAGCGTGCAACTGCTGGTGTATGCTGGTATCGATATCATCGGCCTCAACAACCGCGATGTTACTTGTGCGTTTTCCAAACTGGGTAAAAAAGCGAAACGTATAGGTCTGGAGGTGAATGAGGGCAAAACTAAGTACCTCCTGTTTTCAAATAAACAGTCAGCGCACTCGCGTCTGGGCTCCCAGAACATTGCTGACAATTACAATGTGGAAAAAGTGGAGGACTTTGTTTATCTGGGAACCAGCATTAACACCTACAATAATGTCAGCCTAGAAATCAAACGTATAATCTCTCTTGTCAACAAGTGCTACTTTGGGCTGAGTAGGCAATTGCGCAGTAAACGCTTTTCTCGACGAACCAAAACCACGCTCTATAAGTCTCTCATCATGCCCGTGCTATTGTATGGCGCTGAAGCATGGGCATTGTCAGCATCGGATGGGACGGACCTTGGAGTGCTCGAGAGAAAGATTCTCTAAAGATTTATGGACCTCTAAGTGAGTCATATTTGATTAAGACATGATCGCATGTTTGATTCTTTTAATTATTCAAAATTCAAAAAAAAAAAAGAATCGCATGGGGTCTTTTTTCCATTTCGTTTTCTTGAAAAATATAACATAAAACAGCTAAATGGCTAGAATTCTTCTGGCTTGAAATGTTGAAATTGCATTACAAATTATTGAACAGTGAAATACAAGCTAAAAACTGCCAAGCATTTTAATTTTCGTCATTAAACATATTGTTGGGCCATTAAAAGGAGTTATATTCATTTTTAGCTCGGTGATTATCAAATGCAAACGGACAGGTTTTCAATCGCTCTGTAGCGGCTCGATTGAATAAAAGTTAAGGTTTAATGCTTAGACTTATAGATTTTAAGTTTATTAACAAGAATCAAATCGAATATAAAACACGTGAGTCAGTAAAGAGTTCTAGAACAAAAAGTGACGTTTCGATCGTATGATATTTTGCTGAATACTAGTAAAGGGTTGTCAAACACAGCAGGGTTGTTATACAAGTTATGCTTATGGTATGCCACATCACTCCCCCCTATGCGGGAAACCGAAATCGTACACGTCGTCCTGACCGTGTTGTGTACTCAGGTCTCTGCACTTTAACCGTAGGTTCCGTGGAGTGTTCTCCAGCTATAAATGCTGCCTTTAGGCGGTCGACACTGACGTTGGTATCTTTTCCTCGAATTTTAACTTTGAAGAATTTCTCGTTGCGGCCGATGACTGGGAACGGTCCGTCATATGGAGGTTGCAGCGGTTTTCGCACGGCATCGTTACGTACGAAAACTGCTGGTGTGGAATATAAATGTTTTTCTATAAAAGGTGAATGAACAGAGTGGTTTGACGTCTGCGTCGGTTTCAGCGATCGCATGCGCTCCCGAAGGTTGCTGACAAATTCGCATTCGGTGGTGTTTCGGGTATTTTCCTCCGCGAAAAACTGGCCTGGAATCCGCAATGTTTCACCATACACCATTTCCGCCGGCGTAGAGTTCAAGTCCTCTCTCCATGACACGCGGAAACCCAGTAGGATAAACGGCAATACTTCAACCCAGTTATTGGTCGTGTGGCACTTTATTGCGGCCTTTAACGATCTGTGCCAGCGATCAATAAGTCCATTGGACATTGGGTGATAAGCAGTTGTCCGCAAATGCTTAGTTCCCAAAAGTCGAGTTAGTTCGCGAAAGAAAGCCGACTCGAACTGTCTTCCTTGATCTGTCGTCACTTTGCATGGCACGCCAAATCTCGCCACCCACTTAGTGTAAAATGTAAATGCGATTGTCTCTGTTGTACTATCCTCGATGGGATATGCTTCCAACCAACGCGAGTACCGGTCGACGATTGTTAAACAGTACCTGAAACCTTTGCATGGTGGTAAAGGGCCAACTATGTCCATATTAATGTGTTCGAATCTGTTGCTTTGCATTGCATATGATCCGAGAGGCGCACGATTATGTCGTTGTATTTTTGCTTTTTGACACGGCATGCATAGTTTCGTCCAAGAGCGGCAATCTTTTCTAAGGCCTGGCCAAACGAATTTTCCCGCCACTAATTTTGTTGTTTTTTCCGCTCCAGTGTGAGAAATGTTGTGTATGCTTTCAAACCCCAATTTGCGAAATTCTCTTGTCAAGTACGGTCGAACTTTGCCTGTGGAAATCTCACAGCAGACTTCCACATTCGTACCTGGAAAGGTAAAATGTTTCAATATTAGACTTGTATTTGACGTTGATAAATCTTTCAGTTCTGCGTCGCTTTGTTGACTCTCTGACAGTTTTGCGTAATCAATCGTGTCTGGTGTGTGAATAGCATCGATCCGCGATAAAGCATCGGCTATAACGTTATTTTTTCCTGGTATGAAACGAATGTGTGTCGTGAACTGCGAAATGAAGTCAGAGTGGCGGATCTGTCGCGGTGAATATTTCTCTAACTTCTGTTGGAAAACGTACTGTAGCGGCTTGTGGGCTCTTAAAATAAAGAACTCTCTGCCTTCCAGCATGTGTTGGAAGTATTTAACAGCTTTGTAAGCCGCGAGCAGTTCTCTGTCGTAAGTACTATACTTTGTTTGTGCTTCTGTTAAGCGTTCAGAGTAAAACCCAAGAGGCTGCCATTTGCTGCCGTCGCGCTGCTGCAGAACCGCCCCTATGGCTGCACCCGACGCATCAACTGCTAGTGAGAGCTGTGCATTAGTTTTTGGATATGCGAGCAAGGTGGCTGAACACAAATCGTCTTTCGTCCGTCCAATTTATAACTGTTTTATCGCTTTTCTTATTCCCTTTCATTAGAAGTGTCAGAGCGTGTTGTTTTTCCGCTGCTTTTGGCAGAAACCTACGAAAAAACTTCACCATTCCTAGAAAACGCTTTAATTCGCAGACTCGTTCTGGAAGTTTGTATTCTTTTAAAGCACGTACTCTTTCCGTCGGCGGTGATATTCCGTCCTTAGTTATTTTGAACCCGAGGAAGTTAATTTCTGTTTGAGCGAGCACACACTTTGAAGAGTTAATGACGAGGCCATACTCGAGTAATTTGCTAAAAACCAGTCGCAAGTGTTCACGGTGTTGGTTTATGTCTTTCGATGCGATTAAAATGTCGTCGAGATAAGGCCATGCGAAATCATATTCGCGAAGGACGTTGTCCATAAAGCGTTGGAAAGTTTGGCTGGCATTCCTCAGACCGAAACACATGTATACGAATTCATACATGCCAAATGGCGTAGTAATTGCTGTCTTTGGAATGTCAGCTGGTTCGACAGGAATCTGATGGTAAGCACGGCGTAAGTCTAGTGTAGAAAAAACCTTACACCCATGTAGATTGAGTGTATAGTCGTGCAAGTGCGGCAAGGGATAACGATATGGCTCCATGATGGTGTTCAACCTACGGAAGTCTCCACACGCCCCCACTCTCCATTTTTATTTTTTGTCAAGTGGAGAGGACTTGCCCATGGACTTCGAGATGGGCGGCAAATGCCGGCATTCAACAAAAATTGTATTTCTGCTTTGGCAGCCTTAAGTTTTTCGGGTGACAAGCGCCTTGGTTTTGAAAAAATTGGTGGTCCTCTTGTGACAATGTGGTGTGTTACGTTGTGAGGTCGGTTTTTACGAGCTCGGTTTTCCATGGTAATGCCTTTAAACTCGCTCAGCTGTTCCTGGAATGGTTGGTTTTCATTAATGGTTGACAAATTAAGTATTACCTCTTCATCTGATGAAAGTTCGCAGACTTTGGCTAAGTTTGTAGTGCCGTCGACCAGTTTGCGTTGTTTCAAGTTCACCGATAAGTTGAAGTGCGACAAAAAATCTGCGCCTAGAATGGCCTGCGATACGTCAGCGACAATGAAGTTCCAACCGAACGGTCGGCGCAGCTCTAGGTTGACGGTCATGTATTTTTCACCGAATGTTTTGATTGCCGATTTGTTTGCGGCGTATAGAAAAAAATTTCTATCAGGGCACTTCCTCTGTAACTGCGTCGGTGGGATAACGCTGACTTCGGCTCCGGTGTCTACCAAAAATTTGCGTGTTGTGCTTTTGTCGGTTACTATTAGGCGGCGGCTTTTTATGCTAAGACTATCTTTGACCGCCATCGACGATAGTTTTTTTAGTTTAAACTTTTCGAGCACGGTTTACGACACTTCTTTGCTTCATTTCCAAATTTCGTATGATACCAGCACAGGTCCTCTGCTTTCTGACGCGATGATGCTCGTTCTGACGAGTGCCCCCTGCTGCGGCTCCTCTGGCGATAATTACGGTTTGTTTTTAAAGCGGTGATTTCTTTAGTGATTGTGGCGAGCTGCCGTTCAATATGTGGAAACGTGTGCGAGGGTGCTGGTTGTGTTTCAATCGCTCGTATCTGTGGTGTGTCGCTTACCTCCGAAACCTTATCAGCAAGAAGAGCTACCTTATCGAGTGGCTCTGTGCTTATTGAGGTTACAGAGCGTATGTTAGATGGTAGGCGACTCATCCAAATTGATTTAAGGATTCCATCGTTGATCTCGTTGCCAGACAGACTGCGCATTTCGCGTAGAAGATGTGATGGTCGCATATCGCCTAACTCTAGTTCTTGAAGTAGCTTCTTGACTCGTGTCTGTTCTGAATCTGCAAACTGTGTGATTAAGCGTTGTTTAAGGGTTTGATACATTTCGTTGCTAGGAGGATTGAGAATAATATCACTGATCCGAGCCAAGACATTACTTTCCATAGCCGCCACAACTGTGTGATATTTTTTCTTGTCGTTAGTAATGCCTGCCGCAATAAATTGAGACTCTACCTGAGCCAACCATTGTTCTGGCTTTGCGTGCCAAAAGGGCGGAATTTTTACGGAAACTTTGGCGAGTTCCGTCACTTCTCTTGCAGGTAGTGTAGTGATTGTTTGCGAAGGAGGCTGAAAAAGTTGTTCTGCCGGTGAAACTTTTGGAGCGCCGTTTTCGTCAGGCATTTTAGAGTTCGGGGTCACCAATATGTAGCGGCTCGATTGAATAAAAGTTAAGGTTTAATGCTTAGACTTATAGATTTTAAGTTTATTAACAAGAATCAAATCGAATATAAAACACGTGAGTCAGTAAAAAGTTCTAGAACAAAAAGTGACGTTTCGATCGTATGATATTTTGCTGAATACTAGTAAAGGGTTGTCAAACACAGCAGGGTTGTTATACAAGTTATGCTTATGGTATGCCACAGCTCCGAGAAAATTGATTTTAATTTCTTCATTGAAAATAGTATATTTATGTAGTTACTTTTGTAATTTATGCTCCTATTATAAGTGAAAATACAAGCTAAGTAAACTACATAAAGAAAAAAAATTTAACAATTGATTGTTTGCTCATTAACATAAGCATTGCCAGTGAGTAAAAGAATGACGGAGTTCGGGAGATGAAGGCATCAAAGACGGCTTAGGCGTACACTGCGAAGGTGTGTGTTGGAAAATATACCACAAAACAATTGCCTGTGCCGCTGTAGATGACTACTGCCTGCAAGTTTTAACTAACTGCCGGTATTTGCCATATACATATGTGTAATGACTGCATGAAATACACATATAACGTTGATGATGCGCTCAAATAATGATGAGCATAGCGGAGCCCAAAAAATAAACATTAGAAAGCAAAGAAACGATATAGAGACGAACATAACAGACACATAAAATTGGTGATGGTTAACTTTGAAAAAAACCCAATAAAGAAAAATTAGAACTGATTGGGAGAGTAGAAGATTTGTGTTAAGCTATAAATTCTTTATGTAGGTGTTAGATGCGAAGAAAATAAATATTGGATGGGATCGTTGTCCAGTTTATGATGGGCAGTCACTAAAAAGGCGCTAAAAGTGTTTAGGTTTCAACCATAGTGCTAATCATTGCAATAAAAAGTTAAGGTGTAGCAAATGCATGAGTGAGCATAAATCAGATAATTGCACCGATAGCAGTACTAAGCTAGTCTGCGGCAACTGCTGTATCGCAAATAAAGAATTAGGCTTATGTGACGAAATTAGGGTTATCCGGGTAAATTCGAAACACGGCCCCCACAGGGTTTGCCATTTATGAATACGAATTTTACTGTTAACTGCACTATAACTTGACGTTGGGCGCCAATTAGCAAATACTATTTTTGCTTTCATATTTCTCTTGCTTACACAAGAGCAGCCGTTTGGATCGGTTAGGTTATAGTAACTGATTTTGCTAATTTATTTACTACGACGACCTTGTCTAAATTCCTGACATTTTTAACAACAAACCCTACTAGTTGCTGCACATGTTTTGCCATGTGACTGGCCAATTCGGCAATTTACCGCTTGCACTAGCGCTCTGTTCTGCTGTGCCGTTGATTTAGCTGCTGTAGCGATAGCTATTTTTTGTAGTCCCGTGCAACCCGGTGAACGCACCGCTAGCAATATCGATGGAAGTGGAGTTGGTAATATCGATGGGAGGGATTTTTTTTTTCATATTGTTATACTATTCTTACACTCAAACCTGCCGACGCACTGCCAGCAATTTCGCGACGCGTTTGCCGGTATTAACTTATACATCTTTCAAAAAGTTTGTTACTATGGTTGAAAACTATTGCGCTGGGGTTAAGTGAGAACCAGTGCTGTAGTGCGATTCACTAACTTTAAACGGTGCGACAATCACAATTTTTGACGACAATATTTGCGGCATGCACTAACGATTGTGCGATTCACTAACCTATTCTTAAAGACATTTAACAGCTGTCTCGTTATAATTATTTAATATAATAAAGAGTGGCACCTCTGTCAAACTAAATGTCAAAAAAAGCGAAAATCACAAAGAGGAATACAGAAAGAACAAACACACACGTGTTGCCAAATATAAATTTGAGCGTTTTTATTATATTTCATTAAAGTGAAATAAGATACTAGTTTGCTTCAAACTACAAACATTTATAATTCTTTTTATATATTGCAATGTTCCATGGTAGCAAAATTCCGGACTCTCCTCTGAGTGGTTTGGTAGAATAGTCATCAACTCGACTCCTAGGAATCACCTGCAAATATGCCATGGTTGTCGTTTTTAAAATTCGCGTTGTGCTCCAGCGTATTTAGAATTTACATTGTATACTTACATTTTTAAATTAGAATCATTTATCTTTTACATTGACAGGTTCTAACGGCTTTAAGTTTCTTCGTAAGTGGCTGATATCAATGACTCGTAAGTGAGCAATGGGGAATATCCATTAGCCAGTCAGTCATCCGTAAGCCGGCATTCATCGGGTAACGGTTGCAATCTATGATTCATTGTTTCACCATGCCTCCTCATTATTAAAACTAAACTATACTTCTGTTTTTATACTTGTATTCTTGATAAAAGTTTGCTTTTACCATATGTATATTAATTGAATAGTATATATAGTGGTTGGCATAAGCCTCCTCATGTTTATTTGGTGGCAAAATTGATATACATATGAGTGCAATTGATGGCCCCAATAGTGCCTACCACCTTCTGTTGCATTCAAATGAAAGGGGTTGTCCACATCCCGAAGCAATCTTCGACCCACTGTTGGAGCGTTTACTTTCTCGTCACATAGTGATAAATTACAGCCAAATATTCAAAGGAAACTATTTAATGCTCCTTTTTTTAATTTTAAGAAAACAAATCACAAAATTTTAAATTTGTTCTTTTATTAAAGTTGACATCACGATTTTTTTTCTCGATTGAGTTAAAAACATTAAATTTGTTGTCGTTTAGTTTTTGGTAATCGACTAGCTAACAACAACTGCTTATTCAGCGAATGCGGAAATCGTTAAAAAATTAATACTGAATAGCAGCATCGTTAAAATTTTCGTTATGATGGGTTAACCATGCGAATATCGTCAAAATAAATTAGTGAATCGCTCTACTGACAAAGTTCTGAGCTGATTCGATTTGCTCCAGGTTCTGATTCTGTGATACTTTAATGCGCCGAAGTCGTCGCCTGTGTAGTTGAAAAGAAATGCCAAATTTTGTTTACATTTATATCACACACGAATTTAGTTAACATTTGTTCTAAAGGAAAAATTAAGTGCTCTATCGCGATCGGGGTATAGCGAAAATAAATGCTGTGCTACATAAAAGCTTGTTTCATTTTACGTGACATGGTAGCTTTGGCAATTAATCAAATGCACAAAATATCCGATCATAAGCAACGCCGACGCCAATGCGGCATTGAAAGTTCGCCAACTCTCATCTTTCCGCAGGCGTTGAGCGTCAGCAGTTTTTCATATTTCTTGTATTTTTCACATTTGCTTAGGAGCAGATGCTGCACTCAGTGCTGGATTTGCACTAGGTGCTCTCGGTGCCCGCGCACATGGCGGTAGATTCTGAAGGGCGGCAAACTTTTAAACATAAAATTAGATTTTTTTCACTTCGCAGTGAATTTTTTGAAGGGTGTGAGAAACACGTGATACATGAGAAAATCATCATTTCCAGTATATTTAATGTCAATTATCTGCAGATTTCTGAATTGTACATTTTCGATTTTACAGTAAACCCATGTTCATCGTAAGACGTACTTATATACTTATAAGATTTGGTTTATTTTAAGCTAGCAACCTCATTGGACGTAAAACTTTGCGTATTATGATGCGATTGTTTACTAACTATAAACGAGATGTTTACGTTTCGCAGATCTCACGATATATGAGGGTTTGCTGTAATTGAAAGTGGTTTGGCTATTGTTATCTTTGAAAGTTTTAAACAAAGTCACTTCTTCGGCGTCACCTTGCCTCAAGTTTAAAGTTCGCGCGTCAGCATGCAAAGAGTATTGGTTGCATCTCCCTCTCATCACTCATCATCTCCTGTCAGCTGTGATCAGTTCTCAAGTTTTTCGATCTTAATATTGCAGGAATTTATTCAGGTTTGCAGGCAAGAATCAAAGAAATCATCGATCAGGCAGAACACGCTCCTTGTGCAGGTCATTCGACGAATTTGGTTGGGGTCCACGCGGTAGAAAGTACTCCTGAAGCAACTTCTTGTTTCAATACACTCCAAGCGTTGCATAATTTTTTCACTGCATCTACACACCGCTGGGAAATTCTACAAACTCATGCTGGGATGAAAATTTCTTTGAAATCTTTGTCTGCAACAAGATGGTCAGCTCGTCAGGAAGCTGTTAAGGTCCTCCATGAACATTACGGCGAAATTATTGAAACTTTAATCATCATTGAATAAGATATTACTGAGAATGCGATCAGAAGGCAAGAAGCGAGAGGTCTTCGAATTCAACTCGAGCGACTCGAAACAACATTCATGCAGATTCTTTGGCATTTTTTACTTTCGAGGTTCATGCTGTCAGCCAAAGATTGCAAAAAGTTGATATCAGCATGGTTAACGTAATTGATGACTATCGTGGACTGATAAAAATGGTAGCTGATACACGAATGGGGTTTGAAGTTTACGAAAATAAAGCGTTGGTAATCTCAGAGAATCAAGATTATCAGACATCAGTTTCCAGAAGAAGAAGAATAAGGTTACAGGCAGACGAATCACGAGATGGAGAAGTTCAATTATCAGGAAGAGATCATTTCTGAATTGCGAAAAAGCATATGAAATACTTAACGAAAAATTTGAAGTTATCACTGAATTCGGCAATCTAAATTCCAGTGAAATTCGGGTGACTTCAGAACGTTTAAGAAAAGTTTACAACTCTGATCTCGAGTTTTCATTGGATGACGAGTTGGTGCACTTCCACGCGTATTGCTCTGAGAAAAAGTTGGAACGTAATTTACCATCCGACCTTTTGAAACTCTTACGAATGAACGAGTTATACACTGAGTTTCCAAACGTGGAGATTGCATATCGAATATTCGTCACATTAACTGTGGCGAATTGCTGCGCAGAACGTTCATTTTCATGTTTGAAAAGGGTCAAAAACAATTTACGTTCAACTATGAGTGGAAATCGGCTAAATAGTCTAGCTGTTTTGTGTATCGAGTCGGAGTTACTTGAACGTGTTTGCATTTAAGAAGATATATCCGAACTTACCATTCGTCAGCAATGATCTTGACTACACATTTAAATTTCCTGATACAAATTCAAATGTTGTGTGCCAGATGATTTTATTTGTCATTAGATTGTTTGATATTGACTGTGTTAAGATAATACGAAATAATTAACTAGAAGTTACCCTTCTAGAGCAATCGCATCTTGTTTCGCGTCAACTTAAAGTTTGATTCACTAATAAAACTGTACATTATGTGATTACTGTCTTATAGTTGAACAATGAATATACATATTTCAACTACTGAACTGTACATTTATTTTAGATATAAATTGTGCTTTTATAACGATTTCCAATACATTTCATATACATATGGTTGAAAAAAAGGCGGCATTTTCCGTTTTTCACTTTTCTGACAAGTGACACGCAAAGCAAAAGTTTTTTATGTTGCCCGCTTAAATGTATTGTCAGGCAGGTAAGCGCGCTGCGAAGATATTTGTATCTTATCTCAATGAACTTTCAGCGAGCTTTAATACAGAGTATTCACTTTCCAACCGTTGTATCAGAGAACTTGTAAGAAACGAGAAGATGCATATGTGAAAAGAGCTTTTTCATCAACAAAATTTGCGGGTGCCACCGAGAGAATTCAACAATTCTACCACACCAATAAAAACCATTTTCACCATATTTTGCTATATTTAGAGCAGAGAGGCTATTGCGGAGGCTAGCGGCTGCATGTATTTAAAAATAAGTAAACAAAAACCCGTTTCTGGATCGCGAGGAGCAATTTGAGACGGCAGATGAGTTATGCAACAAGTGTGGAAAGGGGGAATCGTCAAAAGAATATTCTTTCGAGTTTTCGGCAATTTTTGTATTAATCGCCATCAGCGCGTGCACATGTACGCAAATGGATTGGTGCGCGCATGAATTATTTAATGAGTGCGTGCATATTGATGCATATCATTAATTTAGAATATTTGTGTCAATCGCCATCGGCGCGTGCACATGTACGCAAATGGATTGATGCGCATTTGGACAGAAGTTCTAGAATATTCTAGAACATTCTAGAATATTCTAGAAAAATGCCAGCAATTTGTCAGACTACGTTGCCAAAATACACTATTGTCTGATATTACGATGTTTAAATTTTCAATGACCGTCGAAGGCTTGTAAAATTGAAGATTTTAGCATTTTTGTGTTCGTCGCGAAAAAGATTGTTGAGGGGAACATTTGCGTGCGCGGGGAGATGAGATGCTTACGCTTATGAATGAACAGCATTTGTTTTCAGAAATACACGCGAGCGTTTATGAATGACTTTTTTGTTGTTGTAGGTATGTATGTAAATATGTAGATATGTGTGCATGTATGTATGTACGTATGTAGCTTCAAATATTTCAGAATATTTGGCGCCAGTGCAGGCACAAGTGCAGCTGCGGTTGCGATTGCGCTGTGATATGATTAAGATTTAGCGTATATCAAGGCCGAATTTATACACATGCACATTGTATGCACATATTTACATACATATTTTATTTAATAAATGACACACAAAGATTTAGCAGACAAAAACAGCTGCCGCTCTGACTTTTATTAAATTTTAAAGTATATAATTTTGTCACGTTTTTATTAAGCTTATTTTTGACTTAGAAAATTAGTAAATAAAGATTAGTTGATAGGTGCATATACAAATCTATGTATGTAAATATGAATAAAGAATAAAATTAAGATTACTAAAATATCTATATAGTACATACATATGTGATATTACCATAATATCTATCCATATCTAATAATCATAGTTTGATGGCGATTGACACAAATATTCTAAATTAATAATATGCATCAATATGCATGCACTCATTAAATAATTCATGCGCGCACCAATCCATTTGCGTACATGTGCATGCGCTGATGGCGATTAACACAAAAATTGCCGAAAACTCGAAAGAATATTATTTTGACGATTCCCCCTTTCCCTTTCCACACTTGTTGCATAACTCATCTGCCCTCTCAAATTGCTCCTCGCGATCCAGAAACGGGTTTTTTGTTTACTTATTTTTAAACACATGCAGCCGCTCGCCTCCGCAATAGCCTCTCTGCTCTAAATATAGCAAAATATGGTGAAAATGGTTTTTATTGGTATGGTAGAATTGTTGAATTCTCTCGGTGGCACCCGCAAATTTTGTTGATGAAAACGCTCTTTTCACATTTGCGCCTTCTCGTTTCTTACAAGTTCTCTGGTTGTATCTGTTAAGATTTGTAACAAAATACTTGTGTATTAAACACAGCCTATACACAGCGACACCTGTCAACATATAAAGGAAACAAATAAAGTTGAAGTCATTCCATTGTCAGCATTCGTGTGTTTAATTACAGGTTATGGGACCCACGCGGATTTTTTAACTTTTGCAAAGTTTTATTTAAATAAAAATGGCATCAAGCGTAATTTCAAGTATCCCAAAGTTAAAGGGAAGAGAAAATTATGAAGATTGGGCGTTCGCAGTGGAGAACTTCCTTATTCTGGAAGGGATGCTAAAATGCATCAGTACCGAAGGAACAAAAGGCGACGCCAAGGCAAAAGCTAAAATAGTTTTAACTATTGATCCGGCTTTATACGTGCACATAAAAACAGAAACAAGTGCGAAAAATTTGTGGTTAAAATTAAAAAGAATGCACGACGACACTGGATTCTCCAGAAAAATTGGACTTCTACGTAACCTCATTTCAATACGGAGAGAAACGTGTGAATCTATGTCCCAATACGTGACCATGATAGTAGAAACAAGTCAGAGACTAAACAACACAGGACTTAAAATCAGTGATGAATGGGTAGGATCTCTTTTATTGGCCGGACTTCCAGAAAAATATTCACCAATGATAATGGCCATCGAGCACTCGGGTATAGACATAACTACGGATTCGATCAAATCGAAATTAATTGATATGGAGGACGAGAGTGACGTCAACTACGGCCAAAGTGCATTCGCATCGAAAACGCAGCAACAAAACAAGAGGGAACAACAAAATACGCAAATAAAGTCGAGTATTAAATGTTACAAATGTAACAAATATGGGCACTTTAAATCTCAGTGCAGATCTACACAGAAGAAGCAAAGCTTCAATGCTTTTAGTGCAGTATTTCTCAGTGGAAATTACAACAACAACGATTGGTACATAGATTCCGGTGCCAGCATGCATATGACAGCAAATAAGAACTGGCTGAAGAATATATCCAACAAAGGGGGAATCCAGAAAATCCTCATCGCTGACAAGTCGAAGATTGATGTGGAATGCTGCGGTGAACTAGAGCTAACTACGGTGGTGAATAAAGCCGAATTCGTGGTTCCGGTAACAGGTGTGTTATACGTTCCAGGTCTAGCTACAAATCTTTTATCAGTTAGCCAATTAATAAAAAAGGGTAATAAAGTGTACTTCAAAAATAATCATTGTTATATACGCAATCAACAAAATATATTAGTGGCAAAGGCAGACTCAGTAGAGGGTGTATACAAACTCAATGTTAAAAAGGTTGGCTGTTTACTAGCACCGATTTCTGGAAGTGTATGGCACAGGCGTTTGGGCCACTTAAATAGCAGTGATCTTGATACAATGAAAAATGGAGCTGTAATAGGAATATCATACACAGACAAACCCAAGGGCAGCAAGAGTGAATGTGTGGTGTGCTGTCAAGGAAAGCAAGCACGATTGCCTTTCGCACATAATGGTAACAGAAGCAACAAGTTACTTGGTGTAGTACATGCAGACATTTGTGGTCCTATGGAAACCAAATCTATTGGTGGCTCGAGATATTATCTACTGTTTGTAGATGATTATAGTAGAATGGCCTTTGTATATTTTTTAAAAGGGAAAAATGAAGCCTTTGATGGTTTTAAAACATTTAAATCGTTGGTTGAAAACCAAACACATTTTAAAATAAAAGTTCTCAGAACTGACAACGGGTTGGAGTTTTGTAGTAAGTATTTTGAGGAATACTTAAAAAGTTGCGGTATTATTCATCAAAAAACCAACCCATACTCTCCTGAACAAAATGGTTTATGTGAAAGGCTTAACCGCACAGTAGTAGAAAGGGCTAAATGTATGCTGGCTGATGCGGGTCTACCAAAAAAATTCTGGGCAGAAGCAGTTAACACGGCAGTTTACTTGAGAAACAGGTCTATGGCATCTGGTTTAAACAACATGACACCGTTCGAAGTTTGGTATAAAAAAAAACCAGACGTAAGTCATATCCGTATTTTTGGAAGCAAAATAATGGTTCACGTGCCAAAAATTAAACGATTGAAATGGGACAACAAGGCTATTCAATGTATATTGTTAGGCTATTCCGACAACATTAAAGGTTATAGAGTATATGACCCAGTAAAAAATAAAATAATGACAAGCCGGGATGTAATCGTATTTGAAGAAGAAATCGACAAAAATGCAGTTCCAATAAATATAAGTGAATATGTAAGCGAAAATAATAGCGAACTAGAGAATATGAAAAACGAAAAGAAGGAGTTACTTGATGATAAAGACAACGAAATTCCAGTAAAGCCAGAAAATATTGTTTCAGAAGAGAATGAAGACAGCAATAGTCAAGAAGAGCAATTCGCTGATGCATTAGATGCAGGTAGCGACGGCGAAGGAACGACGTCACACACAACATTGAAGCGCATTCGTAAGCAGCCCGAAAGGTATGGCTATGGCAACATGTGTGCAATTGAGCAAGACAACAGTTGTTGTGAAATATCGCTTGGAGACGTGCTAAATGGACAAGAGAGTTTGCAGTGGAAGCGAGCTATGGACGATGAGCTTAAATCATTCGAGAAAAATGATGCGTGGGAGATAGTTGACATCCCAAGTAGCGGAACCGTAGTGCAGTGTAAATGGGTTCTTAAAAAAAAGGTAAATAGCGACGACAGCATTTGTTATAGAGCTAGATTGGTTGCTAAAGGGTTTTCGCAACGGCCAGGTATTGATTTTGATGAGACCTTTTCGCCAGTTTTACGGCATTCAACGTTGAGGCTCTTAATCGCCTTAGCAGTTCAACTAGAATTAGATATAAGGCATTTTGACATAAAAACAGCATTTTTAAATGGCAACCTTGATGAAACGGTCTATATGAAAATACCACCAGGCCTACAATGTAATAATGTTAACCAAGTATTAAAATTAAACGCGCTATTTATGGGCTGAAGCAATCATCAAGAAAGTGGTATGAGAGAGTTGATGATTTTTTGAACAAAGTGAACTTTTAGAAATCAGCTCTGGAACCTTGCTTATTTACTAAAATTAATGAAAAAGTTAAAATTATAATTGCGCTCTATGTAGATGATGTTTTTGTTTTTTCTAATAATCCAAGCGAAACTGAAAAATTAAAACAGAATTTATCGTCAATATTTGAAATTAAAGATTTAGGTAATTTAAAGCAATGCCTGGGTATGAGGGTGAATATAGATAAGAATAACAATATCATAACTTTAGATAAAGAAAACTATATTGAACAACTATTGCAAACATTTAAAATTATGGATGGTAAGCCAATTGATACACCTATTGAACAAAAATTGAATTTAAGTAAAAGTGAAGCTTGTAAAAAAAATTTACCATATCAACAATTAATTGGCAGTATAATGTATTTAGCAGTGCTTACCAGACCAGATATTGTATTTTCAGTTAACTACTTAAGTCAGTTCAACAATTGCTTTAATGAAGAACATTGGGCTTATGCTAAAAGAATTTTAAAGTATTTAAAGAAAACTAAAGACTTCTGTTTAAAATATTCAGGGGATGGTAATAGTAAATTAGAAGGCTTTGTAGATGCAGATTGGGCTAGTAATTCGGTAGACCGAAAGTCCTACACTGGATATTTCTTTACACTATCCGATTGCGCAGTTTCATGGGAAACTAAAAAGCAGTGTACTGTTGCGTTATCTAGTACAGAAGCGGAATATATGGGCATATCTGATTGTTGTAAAGAGGCCGTATATTTAAGAAACTTGCAGTTCGAGATTACGAATGAATTTTACACTATAACTATATTTAATGATAATCAATCTGCGCAAAAGCTATGTGCCAACCCTGTTTTTCATAAAAGATCGAAACACATTGATGTACGTTTTCATTTTCGTAGAGAAAAATTATCCGAAGGAATTGTAAAAATTGAACATATGCCAACTGCAGATATGCCTGCCGATTTACTTACTAAAGGATTGAACTCTGTAAAGCATTATAAATTTTTGAAAAAATTTGGTCTCAATAAATAGTTTTAAGTCACGAATGGATATAAATTATACTTTATTTTGTTAAGGGGTAGTGTTAAGATTTGTAACAAAATACTTGTGTATTAAACACAGCCTATACACAGCGACACCTGTCAACATATAAAGGAAACAAATAAAGTTGAAGTCATTCCATTGTCAGCATTCGTGTGTTTAATTACAGTATCAACATGTTAATGTTGGACAACCCGTTATACCGTGTATAATATGGTTGTACAACCGATGTGACTGTTGAATCAGCGGTGGGATGAAGCTTAAAACGTTTTAATTTTTGGTGGGCGTTGTCAGCGGTTGTACAGCGTGTTGGAGCATGTATAGTGAAGCCGTATAACATAATTTTTTGATATCCTTTTTTTTTATTTAAGTGATATTTTGTTGAATAAAAGTGCAGCATTGTAAATATTGAAAATTCATAGAAACGTACAGAAAATTGCACGTGCAGTGGAATGGACGCATACAAGAACACAACGTGTTGAAGCGTGTATACAAAACAGCAATCCATTATATCTATATTCGAAACACACATCGCGACTGTTGACTGCCAAATCGAAAGTGGCACCGTTAAAAACCAAGTCAACGTTAAAAACATGTCTCAAGCTTTGTGCTGCCTTATTATTGACAAAGTTATACAAAGTAATTGAGCCGCTACTTCAAACCGTTGCAATTAAAATTATTTTTTTGGTCTGACTCTGAAATAGTTCTTTACTGGTTAAAAAAGCGCCCGCCCACTTTCGTGGCAAATAGGATAGCTGGAATCCAAGAGAATGCAGTCAACGTTGCACCGACAGAGGAAAAACACACAATTAGGGACAAAAGCGGCAAAACCTATATTGAATGTCATAGTAAAATGAAATATAATTTTAAATATGCTTGATTCTTTGTCATCGTTTAACAAAATTGTACGAATTGTAGCATATAGTTACAGATTTGTAAAGCCTCTTACTAGAACAAATGGTGTCTAAATTTGTAAATAAATACGTTGAGCACTTGCACAAATAAAACTGTCATGCAGGTCCAAAAAAATTATAGTTGGCTTAATGCGACAAAAATTATGTTTCATGAAATGAGATATCACCCAAAAAATAGTTCGCCAGCGTAATCACTCTTTTATGCTCCGCGCAAAATTAATGAACCAAATAATGGATTTACCACCAGACAGATTGATACTACTTCGACCTTTTCCTATTTCCGGCGTCAATTTTAGTGGGCCTATATACGAAGCACATAAAATAAGAGGCGACCGCCTTACAAATATTATGTTTTTGTTTGTTTTAATTCGAAGGCTGTTCATGGTGAGCCTGCCTCTGATTTATCAACTAAATAGTCAAATAGTTGCTCCTACGCGTCATCGGTGGAACCGCCCTCACAATTGAGGAGTTAGTCATCATATTGGACGCCGTAGAGGTGAATTTGAAAACCCGGCCAAGCGCAGGTATATCCGACGATCCCAACGACGTCACGGCAATCACCCCAGCCTACCTATTGGACGGAGATTCGCGTAAAGCCGTACCCGAGACACAGCCCTCAACCGAGAGACTGCGCTACTTAGATCGCTGGCTGCGGCTCTCGTTCCGGTTGATCCGTCTTACAGTGAGTCCATATTCTCAATTTCTATGGGCAAGCCGCAAACCAGTTTAATAATTCGTGTATCGTTTGGGTTCACGCGGACAATACGCCTCCTCAAAAATGCCTTTTGGGAAGGGTGGTAAAAACCATCGGGTATTCGCCGGATACACAAAATACTTCCTACCCATATAACTTGAAGATTAGTCATATATGTGCATGTACTAATATATCGTAAGTTTGCAAAAACTAATTACTCAAAAATCCCTCAATTAGAGAAGTTTGTTGGCTTAAATTCAGATGCTAAATGTGCATACACGTATAGCATTGTATATATATACATATATATATATATATAATACAGAAATATCTTTTCATTACAAATACTACTATTTAGTTGTCTTACTGGATATAGGAGATTCATGAATCACAGAGTTTACAGCTTACGTACAATAGGGGTAACGGACAATTTCGTCGAACGTGGCGGTATCGATTCATATAAAATAATTGCAAACTGATATCAAATAGATAGGTTAAAACAAAAAAACAACAAATAAACTATTTGACTTTAAACCAGACTTTACATATAAAGTAATTATTATTTTTAAGCAATAATAAAATTAATTATATTTTATTAAGAAACTTTGAAATAACAAAGCAATGCCGTCATCTTAATTCGATTTCGCTATAGCCGCTGGCGTCTATAACTGTGTTCAATAACTGGCTGTGGTGTGGCAACCTTATCGCCCTATTGGCAGTTGACACTCTTTCCCGTTCTTTCGCTCTAATTCTTGGATTGACATTCGCTTTGCTGGTATTTTAAAAACTGCCGTGAAGGCTCTGTGAAACCTAAATTTATTGTATGAGTACATCAATAGTTCCGTTTGATTGAATACAAGTGAGAAGTCTTCTAACGATGACGACGGCTGATATTAAATGTCACAAATAGCCATTATTAACTATCAGGCATAGAAATTCGCTCATTGGATGACACAAAAATTCTGGGGTTGTTACATCAGGTGATAATAGATGTATATGAGCTAAGATTTTTCACTTGTATTTATTCACAATGAATAGTACGAAACTCTGAAGAATACATAATATATAAATATTGCGGAATTATACGGAAATCTACTGATACGACTTTAATACATATATAGTAGAGTATTGTGCAACGGTATTCGTTTACCTTCCGAACTCATCAATGTAACATTCAATCTCGTTTGCTACGTTCATTGGTATGTCGAGGGGTTCCTGCTAACATGAAGGCGCTCATCAAACAAGAAAAACAGATGCAGCAAACTTAGTTGTAAATTTTGTGACAAATTTTCTTAAACTGCCACAAAATAAGCCGACTAAGGGTTTTTTAATCGGTCGCAGATCACTGCTTTATCGATATTGGGCTACGATGACGTTTCAAATGAAACTGAAGACGCTACCACTCTTGGAATGGCACAGCCGGTTTTGGATTCACATACTGAAACCGAGCGACTTTACATTGAAAGCTTCGGGGAGTTGAATGACGGGTTAGATACAGTTAATTATCTAATCACCGTTTCAGAGCCCACTTTTACAACTTCTGCACCCACTTCACCTGATATTTGTTCGAGTCAAAGCCGCCCACCAATCAAATTACTATAGTTCGACGGTCGGTTTCTGCTTTGGTATCCCTTTAAGGACTTACTTTCGTCGATCATCGCCCGAAATCGAAGTCTGTCGAACACCCGACGTTTACAATATCTAAAGGTCTGGCTCATCGGGAACACGAAAAACTCATCGATAATACCGCAACTACAGGATCTGCTAGAGTGATGCCAAGCACAGCTTTAATACTTAAGTTATGCGCCAAAAACGCGATTAGGTTGGGTTAATTTCGGAAGGCTGTCAGCATGTGACAGCGAAACAATAAAGCCTGATTATAACTGCTATTGCACTAGATTACAGCTGGATGAACTTTTCCGTTGATTATAGGAGCAAGAAGAGGTCACCGCCCAACACACTTTAAGTGAAGATGAAATATATTGCAACGAATTCTTTGAGACCACTACGCAACACAATAAGCATGATATTTTGTGGTACGACTACTTGTGAAAAATAATGTTGGGTCTTTTGCAACTTTCATAGCATACTATCGCTGCTGAACACTATGGAACGCCGCTTAAACCAAGTTGTTGCACTACGACAAATGTACCATGATTTATAGCATTGTCTTTACAGTAGCCATAGAAGAAATGTACCTGCAAACACTGGTCTACTGGGAAGACGTAAACTTTCAACGAATTTTCTGGAAATCTGACGATCGAGAGCCAACTTAAACTGTTTATTGACGTTTACTTATGGAAGCAATTGTGGGCCGTTTCTTGCTATGAAAGTCTTGCAAACACTCGCTAGAGACGAAGAACATCAGTTCCCAAGCGCCTAACTCACGAGCTCTATATTGACGAAGTTTTATCCGACGTTGAAATCACTTTTGAAGCCAACCAACTCCGAGATGAATTACAACAACTTTTCCAAGAAGGTGGGTTCATACTAAATAAATGGAGTAGAACTCCAAATCTCTTAAAATTCTGATTCGATCCTAACGACCGTGAAGAGCATGGCTCGTATGAGCTAAGTACTGAAACCAACATCGTTTGGAAGACACACTCCGATAGTTTCAGTTATAAGATAACGCTTAACTCTATTGGAAATTCCTCTCAGATGACGCGAAGCTACCGGATAAATCATTTTGCTTTTGGTTCCAGTACTAATCAGAAGAAAAATTATGTTCCAGAAACTTGATATCGCCTGGAATGAGAACCTATATGATATAATTCAAAACGAGTTGGGAGTGCTCCGCGTCAATCTAGAGAGCTTGCGCAACCTCATAGTTCTACGATGTATAAAATCAGTATGGATACCATGCATTCAAAGATGCATCCATACAAGCACATGGCGCGGTAGTGTATCTAAAAGACGTTTCGGAACTTAGCAGGAAATATAAATTGCTTATAGCTAAAACCAAAGTGGCGCCAATCAACGAGATGACCATACTGCGGCTTGACCTACGAGCTAAAATTCAACCACTGCTCTTGGTTGATTCGGTCAAATCCCGATAATCTGAAGGAATTTATTGCTAATCGAACAACTCAAATTACATCAACCGACCAATGGTGGCATGTACAAACAACTGACGACCCAGATTACGCATAGAGAGGAATATCGCCGTTTAAAGGTTCGCAATATACTTCCGGAATTTAAACCCACTAAGTTGCTAAAAACGCAATCTGCCTTTGTACTGAACTTCGCGCTAAAATATTGGACAAAACAAGTATAGCAAGAAGAATTTGGGCAAAAATTGAAGCATACGTGACGGACAATATAAACCCCCTACTTGATTCTGAAGGTATACTACCTTTACTTTTTTACTTATTTACTTATGACGCAGCCAACCCTCAGCCACATTCGACGACAATTTTGGTTGATAAACAGCCAGGCCGCAGTTAAACACGTCATCAAAAAATGTCTTCTTTTTTTCGGCAGACTTGCCAACCAAACATGTAACTACGAAGTCCACGTTGCATCGTCTCAATACCATTTCACTGTCAAATACATGAAGGTGTACATAAAATACGTAATAGGGCCGGCTACGTTAACCTTTGAGGAGTTTTACACAGTACTCAAACAAATTGAAGCCTGATTCAAGTCGCGAGAGCTAACACCCGGCCACTTCTTGGTCAGCAGAGCTTCCAGTGCTAACCTGGCAGCGTATACTCTTACCGCTAAGATGACACATTTGAATAGTTGGAAACAGCTTACCCAGATGGATTATGACTTCTGAATACGTTGGTGGATCGAGTATTTAAAAGGACTCTAACCTCGACACAAATGGCACCAACAAAACCACAACATCGAAATTGGGCAGCTCGTCTTTATTCGAGACGAATATTTCCGCCGACGCAATGGTCTTTGGGTATCCATACTTCCAGATGACGTCGTAAGAATGGCAATCGTCAAAACGAAATCCACTACGCTAAAACGACCAATCACTAAACATATTGATCAGACGCTCGCAAAAGTTGGGTGGACTGGGGCAACATAACTTCATCCCAACCTAGGGTGAGTTGGGTTGAATTTTCAATAACGTGCTGTGGTGTGCAAACGTTATCGCCTTATTGGCAGTTGGAGGAATAGGGCTTAGCTTTTGGTGGGGATATTTTATGTCAATAGAACCGACAGACATGTTAGTGTAGACTGAATTGTTGGAAATTTTTCTCTTGTTTCTCTATATGTTTTTAGCAAGTTCATTAGAATCGTTACTTGATTATCTGCTAATAATCTTTCACCTTCGTATCGGGATTTTAATGCTTTCCAAGCCTGGCTAAAATTGTGTTAATGAAGGCCTGAGATAACTTTGGATGGCAAAGTCTTTATGTTATATGACAACATATTAAATGTTTATGTGTTGGTGTCTTAATAGCTTTCGAACATTTTCAGGGCTCGCACATTTGACTCATCTTGTCTAAATTCATTTCATAAAAACATAACATGTGTGATATAGTTTGAAAGAATTATTTTTCCTAACAAAACATACAAAAATCCATCGCATTTAGTTCACCAGCCTGACTTTAGGTCAACACACACGGGCTCATTTCAGGTCGATTTCTTCTGGTTACTGCTCAAAGCAGCAAACTCGTCTGATTCAGATCCATAGCACCACTCCTCGTTGGTAAAAGTTTAAGCCAATACTAAAGCCTAGAGTAAGTAAAAATTGTGGAAATCGTGCGTGACTTTTGGCGGCTTTTCGACAAGATTTCGGAGTTCCATCCAATCGTTACAGAAGGCCAGCTTCAGGTTTTAAAAAAACTTCCGATATGCTTGCGTTTGTTGATATATCTTCTCCTTTTTTTAAAAACCTGCCCCAACTCATTGTTTCTGCTACCAACGGGGTTTTAAACTTCGTCTGAGAGTACATCCGGGTTCTAAGAAGGTAACACAACCCATAGATATGCATTCCGATGAAGTTTTTAATCTCGGTAAGGGTTGTTTTTAACAAGAAATTTGTCTGACAAAATTCATATTTATTAGTGCAACCAGAGGCATTTTCGAAAAACGCAGTATCAAAATATTTGCTGAAATATTTTAAAGAGGGCGATATATTTACAGAATCATTCTGTGAAATCAAATTGTATCCTCTGTTGGTAAAATCAACTTCATATACAATATATTGGAAGCGTTTTTGTCTATTAAATGTTGGAGTTGTGGTCGATGTTGGATATTTCGTTTAGAGTTAACATTTCCGAGGTAATTTTTTTATACGGGCTGGTAGTTTTATCTTATGTAATATTTTGTTTGAGTGCAAACAGTACCCAGACGAGTTTTATTTTGTTTATATATTTTATAAGAAAGTTTCTAATGTCTTCTGCATAAATGTTCTCAGTTTTTAGGCTTCGAAGGATGAGAGTGAGTCTGTAGCGATTGCGAATTTATATAGAGTTCAGTGGCAAATTTTATAGCTTTAAATATGGCTACAATTTCTGCAGTCTAATTCGAGCTATAAGATGGTAACTGTCCAACAAAAATTGTTTCATCATTGCGTACTGCACTAAAACTGACACAATTTTTTTGTTTTTGAACCATATGTGTAGATGAATTTAAATTTGTTAAGCCTATTTGTGAGTTCGGTGAAGTACTTATTGTAAATTTCTGTGGATGTTTCATTTTTGATGAAGTCTTGTAAGGATGTGTATATGGTGGTTGATGGGAGCTGCCAATTGGGGAACTCTGGATGCGGTATTCGTTTATTGTGTATTGAAATACCCTAATGATTGCTATAGCTAATAATTCTTTTTATTGCTGACGGGATACTTTAGTTTTATTTATTTTCTTTTTATTAACTTGGATAATGGGAATCGATCACCTGTGATTGATTTGCATTGTTTTAAAGTGATGAGCTCTCGGCTTAAAATTATTGGGGTAAAGTTGGCTTCGTAGGTTAAGTTATTTATAGGTGTAGTGAGGTACGCACCAACCGAAACCCTTGTGGCCGTAATTAATATGGTTTTTAATTTATTTAATACTGATTAACTATCCAAAGAGGTAAACGCCATAGTTAATTTTCGGATCTATTAGAGCCTTGACTGCAGAGAGCAGCGAAGCTGGGTTAAAGTTGTAGTTTCGGTTTGAGAGACATTTTATAATATTAAGTCGTTTAATGAAGCTAACCAATTTTTTATGTATGCGTTCCAATTATATATTTTATTGAATGTGATGGCTACGATAGTTCTCTACAGTGTATATTACGATATTATTCGAAAATATTTCCACGTGGCAGTTGGTTTCTGCAAACGTGCATATGTTTGCACTTTTCTACTAAAAGCTCTGCGCCTGAATAGTCACACCATGTTATGATATCATTGTGAATGCTATTTAGGTTTAATTTTATGTATTTGTCTTTGTTAAGTTTTTTTATTAGTCAAAAGTCATCTGTGTAAGCTGGGAAACCTAGCTCTTAATATAAGAAGATAATACCACAAAGTTTATTGTAGGCAGTTAAAAAAAGACTGATTGATAAAGGCGAGCCTTGAGGGATACCGTTTATAAGTGTGTGGGATAAGTATTGGCCGACTCTTAATCTGACTTTCGGTTTGTCATAAAGTGTTTAGTGTTTTTAGAGGTAGTCGTCGAAAATGTTGTTGTAGAGTGGGAGTATTCGTAGCTTGAGGTGTTTTTAATCATTGGATATGACCAGGATATTGGCCAGCGCTATGAAAGCTCAATTGAGGCGATTTTCGTTTCATTGTGTTGGACGTTTTTATCAATGGGAAAATTGTGTGTTGTGAGCTTAGACCGCAGTTTGTGTTTTCTCATTGTTTGAGAAAACTTGTTGTTGTCATCATTGTTGGCATCTCCTTTGACCAGTGTTGGCCGAATCAATTGGCGATATCCATTTGCCGTCATTTAAGCAGTGGGTGACGATAAATTTGGAAATTGTGTTTCCTCTCTTATTACATTTAGGTGCTCTTCAGCTAGCATACCAGCTGTTAAAGTCGCCTGAGATCAAATGTGGAAGTTGCGATGAGTTTAAGGCTGAACGTCTTTTAGTTTGAAAGGTATGTTAGGAGGAATGTAAACAGAGCTGTTCAAGAATTTTATTTTAGATTGAATCGTGATGGTTATAATGTCGAACTTGTTTGACCTTTAGTGCAGCTGTCATTAGGTAGATGGTTGTTAGTGTTGGGTTTGTTACACAGAGTAAAATATAATATATGTTATAGATAATACAACAATGTAATATACAAACACTTATTCAAATTTTTAAAAATTTTGGATACTAAACGTTTAGGTGCATTTTTAGTAGTATTTTAACGTTCTGTTTTGATTTGGATGGTGTCTCGTTACCTGAGCTTTCGCTGAGAATGTCCGTGTACTGTATAATTTCTAATTCATTTCTAACTGGGCTTGGTTTCGAGTGATTGGATGTTGTTTTGATGTATAGTGTTTGGTGGTTTCTTTGTGTGGTTTGTTACGTGTTGTGGTGGACATTGGATGGTGGATTTAGCAGTTTTATTTTTAACATTGAATGTAACCCCTATAGCATGCATTTATTTTTCTCTTAAGAAAGCACTGTGCTTAGTGTCTGTAAGTTTGTTGGCATCACAGTTTATTCATTTTGAGTTTTCGTTTTTAAATATTTCTTTGTTCTCTTCTCCGAGGTGGTAGCTATTTGCGCAGTTAAAGCAAGCTTTTCAACTTTTACAGAATTTTGCAAGATGATTGTACCTTAAGCAGTTCTTAAAGCGCATACCGAGTGGAATGTATGGTAGAATCGGAATTCTTAGATAACCAACGTTAGTTTTATTGGGCAGTGAGCACGAGGAAAATCTTAAAACTATTAGCCCCGTTTCGTTTAATTGACTGTCTATTTTTTTAAATTGTTTTTTACTTCTAACACATTTTGAGGCGAGTTCATTAAAAATTTCTTTTTCAGTGAAATTTCTTAGGTCGTTACAATATATAACACCCTTAGAGTAGTTAAGTGTTGGGTGTAAGACAATGTTCACTTTAATAATATTTGACAAATCTGTTAAAATGCAGAGCTTTTGTGCCTGTTTGCAGTTTTTGGTTTTCATTAATATTTGGCCGCTTCTTATTTTTTTGCACAGTTCGATCCTGCCGCACGTTGAATCAATTGATTTTTTAATTACAAATAGAGAGACATTTTAAAGGCTCTCCGTGTTACTAATACGTGTAATTGTCAAGTATAAAGTTTTCTGACGAATAAGTTAAATAAATCTTATTACTAACTACACCAGGAAGAGCAATGCCTTGCAGCAGAGTTGCTCTACATATGTCTGCTTAGGGCTGGAGTTGAATGCAATCCTGGTCCAGAAATATATTTTTGTTGTGTATGCCAGAGAAGCCTCCATCCAAACTCCACCTGGGTAAGGTGTTATGCGTGCGATCGGTGGAGCCATTTTAAGGTCCGATCAGGCCTTTAGACCCACTGGGAGCGGACCACACGGTATTTGGCACCGTGTTGCTCGCGCTCTAAAGCGCCAACGGTCAATTGCCACGGCTCCAAGGAACAATCAGCAACACTTTCACTCTCCATCTCTCCCAACTCTCCTTCATCCTGTTCCCGCCCAAGTGTAAGGGCTACTCAACAGCTCTTGGTGTCCCACACCGTCTGTTCCGCGTGTCAGGCCAGGATACGCCGGAACGCAACATAAGTTAAGCGCAATATGTGTCAAGGCTGGCGTCACTTTTGGACGTGTTCTGGTTTGCGCACCACAAGTTCAAATTTGTTGAATTGCAACGGATATAATGTGCATCATTAGGGCCGCGAGCGTGATAGTGCCGGTGGCTTAGCATTCATCACCCATCACACAGTGCAGTATCATTTTATTGAAGTAGACATCGACCATAGAGATATAACCTTAGAATGTTAGGGTATTGCTGCACCGTCAGGCGATGTCGAGCTCGAAACATTTAACATACATATATTTACCCCCTGTTACCTACTCTCCGGCAGGATATCACCCTGACAGATCGTGGGAAAATGTATTGCCTGAGCAGATATACAATTCGACATTCTGCACAACGAATGACTACGTCCCACCAAGATTAAGGGTAGTTGCAGTAGCTCGCCTGACCTCGTAAGAGCTAATGCAGGTCTGATAAATAGCATAACGTGCAGATCTATGCTATTTCTTGCATCAGACCACCTACCCATAATCATCATGATTGACAGGCCTACCGACTTTGTCTCCGCGGATCTAAAAACTTTTATCAACTTTAAAAAAAGCTGATTGGTCCGGATTCGCGCAGTTCACCGGGAGTGCCATCGGTGCCTTGCCACACCGACAGACGTGCGAACGACACTTCCGCAGGGTGGTCACGACCGCTACGGCCCGCTTAGTTCCCCCTGGACGAATACCGGAAATTCGTCCGAATTTTCCAGCGGAAGCGGTAACATTAGCCAACGAGCTACTTTAGCCGACAGCTCTTGCTACATCCTTCGGTAGATAGGACTAAACGGAAGGTACCCAGAAGGCTGCGCAAATAGTCAAAACCTAGCGCGCCACTTATGTATCCCCCGTTTCCCTTCTTTCACTAATGGTGAAGACACTTGAAGCTATGCTGCTCCTCTACTTCACACACCACCTGGGCCTGGCTAAGCATCAACACGGCTTCCGGAAGGTGCACAGCTCAACACAGCACTAAACATTATAAACACCCAGGTGATTGGTGGCCTTAACCGTGACCGCCCTTATGAGAGAACCGTCTTAGTGGTGTTGGACCTATCAAAGGCCTTTGATACGGTCAGTCATTCAACGCTTCTTGAAGATGTTGAGACATCCACTCTTCCACAGGATCCGAAACGATGGACAGCTAACTACCGGAGTGGTCGACAGTCGTCGGTATATTTTAGAGGCTCTATGTCAAAACCGAGAAGGGCTACGCAGGGTAGCGTCCTCTACTCAGTTTTGTTATATATCTATATCTCGCAGCTCCCTCAGCTACCACAGGGAGTTTCAATAATTCGATTATGGCATCCGGCAACGCAATTGATGACATGTACTCGAAGGTGAACAGTTATATCTCTGATCGTGCTCGTTGCTTCACTGGTCGGAACTTGGTTATTTCACCTGCTAAGTCCTTAGCGACCCTATTTACCATCAGGACGAAGGAGGTAAGGCTGCAATTGAACATATGTAGATGTTGATGGTACACTTGTACAAACAGCAAACCACCAAAAAAATCTTGGATGTTACATCCGACACCTTGGCCCCGTACTTTGCGCACACAACCGCAATCGTTAATAATAAGACGATTCCACCCACCTTTTCACTTGCACTTTAAAACCGACTTATCTGTAAATTTCCAATTGTCCAATTGAATATATGTAGATTTTGCTGCTTAATTGTTTCTCTCTGACAGAAAAAAAATAATGGCATGAGCTTTTACCAATGTGGATACGCGAAAAGTATTTCGGCAATGAACCAGTCGTCCACAATGCCAGGTCAAACTGATATCGGGGGCCTGGGCCTGGAACCCAGCCGAGCCCTCAAAACCGGAGGAGATCCTTAACAACGATGGGCTACTGGAAGACAATCCCAGTTGACGAGGCTAGGGAGAATCAGGGGTATGTTTTCTTTGTCATCAACGATACTTCCCTCCCAGTTATCGTGGGTTGTGGTAGAGTAATTAGGTACGTCTTTTACTCCATAGCCGTTAAAATCCACAGGAAAGCGGAGCAAGAAACAGATGTGTCGGTCAGTGACAAACCAGGAAACGCCTCGAAGGAAGGAAACGGACCAAACAAACCTCTCGGCCATAATTGGCGCCGTCTCTAATTCTCATCACACGACATTGACGGACCCAAGGGGGAGGTTTTGGGGTTCAAACCCCTACCAAAATCTTAAAACTGTTGTACAATCTTAAAATTAATCTACTTTTTTTTTAAATTAAAGTAGAAATAAAGTAAAAGCAGCTTCGTCCCAGCACTACCTAAACCACAGGTGGTGAATTTCACGGATCAATTTGCAACCCTGTCCTTACCATACTTAAATTAAATCAACACGAAAAAAGATAAGCATATTACCGGTCCACAACAGGAGCTTAACTCAAACTTCACCCTATCGTTCAGGGCACTTAGTATGGAGGCCATAGACATTGTCGTTGCTGTATCCATATTCCACTGGTGAAGAAAATAACGTGGCCTAACCATTAACACCATTATCGAAAGTGCAGGCATTGCACCCACGGCTCACGCCAACGATACGCCCGAGGACGGCCGCTTTTAAGAGAGGGGGAGTTAACACCCGCATGACAACAAAAACAACATTCGTGCAAGGCAAAAACAACACCAGCGATCATAACTAAGCAGTTCGTGAAACTTTCATAACCACATACTTATCAATAAGCGCGAGAACTATCCGCGTCAGCATTTTTGCACGTTAGCCATCTACAGCACTAACAACTGCATACTCCCCGGCCAGCGCGATCCACAACAACTACAGTTGCATACTGGCAAGCGCGAACTGCAGCAACACTGTCGCCAACAGGTATACTATTTGAAGCGCAGGGTATAGTTAGTTAGTTATATTTTGGACTCTGTAACTCATCAGTAAAAAAGCTTCCAGAGCAAACCAAAATAACATAAATTATTAATTTGGAGGAAATAAAACACTTACATAGCAAGCCGAAATAAGGTAAACGTTTATTAGTTTATACACAGCTCCAAGCGAAATAAATATCATGATAATTAAACACAAACTGATACCTAGACGAAATTCACTGCTCAGATGCATATTAATAATGCAATCCGATTTATCAAAATTTGTGATAGCACACCCCATTGAAAATAAAAACGTATAAACTATACCAACCACTTTAGGTGAACAACTAATTCTCAAGTACGGTTTCATAAAAACATTCAAATCGGATAGAGGGACAGAATTTGCTAATGAACTAATGACAAATGTGTGTAATCTACTTAACGCTAAACAAGTATTTTCTACACAATGCCACCACGAAACGATAGGTTCACTTGATAAAAACAACAGAACACTTAATTAACGAATACCACCTTTCATTTGCCGATGATTATAAGTGGAATGAAAGAAATATAATAAACATTGTAAAAACCAAACGAAAGTCAAAATATGGCAATAATGTAAAGAAAGCCAAGTTTGAAATAGGAGATCTAGTTTATGTAAAATTAGAAAATAAAAAGAAAAACCAAAGCCCGTATCATGGTCTATATAAAATTGTAAATAAAAGTGCTGTTAGCTCCACAATAGAAATTAATGTTAACATAAGGAATTACATAATATCCTATTAAAAAGCCACTTAGAGATAAGCTAAAGAAAAGAAAAATAATAACGCCTAATACAATAAGAAATCAGAAATAAGAAAAAAATAACCATAGGTATCCACACAAAAATTTATTTAATTTTTTTAATCAATCAAATAAATTTTTCCCTTTAGCGGTGATGGTGTAGCGACCCTACATACCAACTGTAGCGTACAACTAACACAAGCGACCAGATATACATTTAGAACTACAACGCTGGTTTCACCATTAACTAGAAGTAAGTTGATAAAAAGAACCAAAACAATACTGTCGCTAGCTAGCATAATATTTGTTAATGCGCTCTGTTCAACGAAAACATCTTATTAGCTATCGTCAAAACTCAACAACTGAATCAGCATTCAGCTACAATATTCTAAGTATACATATACTATGTATGTTGATAAGAGGCGGAGTTACAGAAATCATAAAAACAAGTATTGGTTGGCATTTTGACATCTCTGAATGAGCATTTGTATGACAGGGTATTTTCGTATATTCGTTAATCATCCCTCATCTTTAATATTTCCTCATTCATTTACTCTTCTTTTGATATTTGCACTTTTCTACCCAGCAGCTGTTTCGTTGTCCCTTTTATATTTTCTACGGCATTATTCCATTCGTCTATTGTATTTTCGTCGTTACTTTGTGATATAAGTATGTGGTTTATATGTCGCTTAAGCTTGTCTTTTATTTTTACATTGTCAAGATTTCCAGATTAAGCTTACTTTTAGTCGTTTTTTGTTTCTTTGGAAAGCGTTTACCATTATTCAATTGCTGTCTGATGATACATCTGCGCCTGTATATGTCTTAGCATTAATTACACAGTGTGACACTCAAAAATACCTGGGAAGTGATGTTATTTTTCTTGTAGGCCTCATCGAGTAGAACGAGAATCCAATTTTGGAATTTGTCAAACACCCCCAAAATCTCGACTTAACCTTAAAAAACCAATTTTTCGTACTTTTGCGCACTTCTTAGCCATATCTTAGCTAACTAACAGACAACAAGAAAGAAGAAACTCAGACCTTTTGAAAGATATATAGATGTCTTAATAAAGCTGAAGAAATTTACTTGTTTTTGCACAACAAACTTAAATTTTGCTACCCTTTTTCTTCTTTTTATGACTTTGGCGATATTTTCACACACTATTTTATAAAAACACAAAATGAGTTTTGATAAGTTTCAAAGAGTACGTTTAATACCGAGTTCAACGAATGTTTCTTTTAAAAAAGCGGCCAAAAAGTGACTGAGTTATTTTACTTCGTATAAGAACGAAATTTTTGCAAAAATTTGCTTCTGTTGTTCCCAAGGAAATTATCACTTAATTTTTGAGTTTTTACTCAATTTTGAAGTCTTTATAAATTTCCGTTATGCTGAAGTGCACGTGTTGTTTATCTTTTGCTGTGTTTGCTGTTAAATTCGATAAAAATCTTGGTAAAGTAAAACTAAAATGTGCGACAAGCGTAATAAATTTTGCTACATTTGTGGCTTATTTACGGATACAAGTCATCGGCGAGATTTTAAAAATAATATTGGTGTTGTAAAAATACATAACAAGATTTTCGAAAGGTTTTATAGTGCGAGTCGCTGGTACGAGCCAGAATTTATTTGTGAATATTGCTGCACAACATTGAAAAAATTTAAAGTTCAACAACCAATTACTTTGCCCTTTTTTGTGCCTATGACTTGGGATCATCAGGCATATCATAAACAAGACGATTACTATTTTTGCAAAACAAATGTTTCAGGTCACAATTTTAAATCGCGAAAAAACGTAAAGTATGCGAATGTTGTTACGGTTACAAAACCAAAATATGCCGAAGTGCCTACAAAAAGTGAGTCCATTGATGCTGGTGAAACATATTTAGTAGAGGAAGAATTCCTTCCTTGTAAATCAAAATCAACGGAAAGGCATTTGGTTTCAAATTCTGATTTCGCCGATCTCGTGCGTGATTTGCATTTATCGAAACGAGAATCTGAAGTCCTCGGTTCACGACTAAAGCAGCGGAATTTAGTGGAAAAATATTTTCCTTCCTACGCTTCGCGGCTTATGCTAATTAACCTGGAGTCTCTAGAAAAGAGAAGGACGGTCCTTTCACTTTCGTTCACTTTCAATATTATTAATGGCATCACTGACTGCCCTGTTTTACTTGAGAGGATTAGCTTTAATGTTCCACAGAGAAGTCTTCGCAATTTTTTCCCTTTTTATGGAGAGAACTTTAAGACTAACTTTGCAAGTAACGCACCAATAGCTCGTGCACTGGGAATTTAATGCAGTTTCTAATTCGAGCCTGCTGGATTTCGCTTTATCTAGACAAAATTTTGTAAAAATTCTAAGTTTAATTGCTTAGCATGTTATTGATATTAATTGCTAGTATTATATTAACCAAATTAGACCTGTCTATATTACTTTTCTTAGTCTGTAAGGTACTTTGTACTGTAGATTAATAACTTAATAAATAAATAAATAAATAAATAAATAAATAAATAAATAAATAAATAAATAAATAAATAAATAAATAAATAACATCGGGTAGAAAAAGCGACCGCACTTTGATACTTATAGAAAGTTTTAAAACTGATGGCAATGACTGTGATCTAGTACATTGTGTAAATGTACCCAAATTATTTTCGGCTTTAAATTATAATTATAATGCAGATGAATGGCGACTTTTCATTGATGGATCATGTAAAAGTATGTACCCTAAAAAAAAAAATCATTCGTGTTCCCTTAATGAAGTCTGTAATGTCACCCTTAGGTTTAAAAACTGTGTTATTACACAATGAAAATCTCTTACCATCAGTTCCAATCGCGTATGGGGTTAACAAGAAAGAAACGTATGAAATGATGGAAAAAATTGTACGGTTGATCGACTATGCCACGCATAAATGGAAAGTTAAAAGTGTTGACAATTTTATTTGGCATGCAGGGAAGAGTTTTGTAGCGCTATGTGATAATTTCCTTGGGAACAACAGAAGCGACGACTACATCACGGTGGTAAACGAATTTTTAAGTGCATATGGTGAAATGGGTTGCAACATGTCGATAAAAATTCATTTCTTGCATTCGCATTTGGACTTCTTCCCACATAATCTGGGCCAGTTCAGTGATGAACAAGGCGAACACTTCCACCAAGAAATGGCTACGATCGAAAAACGTTTCGAAGGAAAAATCAAAATAAATATGATGGCAGAATATTGCTGGTCAGTACAACGCGAAACTGACGATGCTGACCTAAAGAAAAACGGTCAAAAAGCACTTTTGATCTATATATTTTCATTTAATAATATTTATTAGTAAATTAAGTTCGTTGTAAGTTTTTGCAAAAATTTCGTTCTTATAAAAAGTAAAATAACTTAGTCACTTTTTGGCCGATTTTTTAATGGAAACATTCGTTGAACTCGGTATTAAACGTACTCTTTGAATCTAATCAAAACTCATTTAGTGTTTTTATAAAATAGTGTGTGAAAATATCGCCAAAGTCAAAAAAAGAAGAAAAAGGGTAGCAAAATTTAAGTTTGTTGTGCAAAAATAAGTAAATTTCTTCAGCTTTATTAAGACATCTATATATCTTTCAAAAGGTTGTTAATTAGATAAGATATGGGCTAAGAAGTGCGCAAAAGCACGAAAAATCGGTTTTTTAAGGTTAAGTCGAGATTTTGGGGGTGTTTGACAAATTCCAAAATTGGATTCTGGTTCTACTCGATAAGACCTACAAGAAAAATCCCATCACTTCCCAGGTATTTCGATTTCATTTTTTTGTAGCACTGTGCTATTAATGATTTGAATCGTTTATTACTTAATATGTAGCCTATTTGATTCCGAACCACACTATTTTGATTGTAGTGGAGGGATCTCCACGTACACAGTCTTCTTTGTGGTAACTTTTAAAAAGTATTGCCTGACAAAATTGTATTATTCGATTTCACGTCCATGACGTCTGCTTCATCCAAATCTACCTGTTGCGTTTCTTGATGCTTCTTCACCAACTTTGGCATTACAATCTCTTGTTTTTACGTTGCTTTTAGTATCATTTTTAAGTCAACGGAAAAATCTTGTATCTACTCATCACAGTCGGCAGTTGTGACATATATTTATATGATATTGGGGGGTGTGGATAAAGCGTAACACAGCACACTGGAGACCGTCGTGCGTCGACCGTCAAGACTAACGTGCGCGATGATGAATCGTATTCTTCAAGAAGTGACCCTGTTTCCACCGAACACTATGGATCTAGACTAGGAGGGTGTCGATCCTATTCTCTCCCTTTAATTTAGGGATGATTTGCAGTCAGGGGCTTTCCCGACTGTATTCCAACGTCGCCTCCTGGACACGGGCTATACCCGGAGTAACGGCGGACTTGCTGTGGCATGGGGCTCTGCTGTGGTCGACCGGTTTCTTCCCGTTTCCGTTATTTCCGCCCACCGAAAGATCTCGTCTCAATATGTGGCCAAAGAACCAGACGATAGTATGAGTCAAACTAAGGCTCGGAACGCTGCACGGGTGGTGCCACTATTGGACCCGGCGATGACAAGTCCAAATCTTCAGGAACCGTAATGACAGTGTCGGAAGGGCTTATACGGCCCAACACACTGATTCGGCCATCCGCAGTAACTAAAGGATTAACTAAGCCCCTAGTGGGAAAGCCATCCTCTAGGGAAGCTGGCAGGACTAAGCCCTCAGAGGGGCCCTCGTACCGCCCGTCCCTCGAAATCCACCCTAGGTATACTCACCTTACAGGAGGCAAGCGCAAAGTCCTCCTCGAAAAAAGGACTGACCGCTCCAGTGAGAATTACACCCACCAGAATACCTAGGGCTGATGACCTCGATCAGCGTCACAGCTGCTCCAAGGTCATATTGCCCTCCCTTAGTCCCCAGCGAGACCGAAGGGCTGCCTCCAAAGTCATAAAAAAGCTGGGGGTCATCTCGCATGAGCAACAGACTCAGGAACGAAAAGCCTCCCCAAAAGTGGGATATGGGAGCCGTGAATAGCAAGCGGCAAAACAAACCACCCGTTAAACCTCAATCCGCAGAAGGACCTGACCTCTAAGAGGCAGAGATTTCAGAAATACACCACGAGTGTACCCAAGAGGCGTAAGGCTGCCGTAAGGTTGCGTTGAGTCCTGTCTCTACCGCAAACCATG
Organism: Anomoia purmunda; assembly: GCA_951828415.1. Classification (NCBI taxonomy): domain Eukaryota; kingdom Metazoa; phylum Arthropoda; class Insecta; order Diptera; family Tephritidae; genus Anomoia; species Anomoia purmunda. Next base: position 80,675,552 of record OX639997.1, on the reverse strand, counting down.
TGGGCAAGAAGCACCTAACTCTGGCTGTGGTAGATAAAGGCCACCCAGACGCCCACATAAGGACGGACAATTAGAAGTCCGTACTAATGGGTCTATAAAGAGATATTCGAAAAGTATTCCGTCCTTGCACTAGTCGTCCGCGAAGGACGGGTCAAACTGATATCATGCGCCGGCGAGCGGTCGATCCTGCTCTACAAGGAGGCTATATCCATGATAGAAAAACTGTGGCTCGAGTTAATCTTAGCTGTCGTTCATGGCGACGAAATTCCCAACGCTAGACTTCCAGTGACTGGAAGAGAGTGTGAGTTCGCGAAAACAAGGAGAAGCAGCGTTATGTTGGCTTTGTTGCTGTTGTTGTTGTAGCGGCTAGTCGCGCCCCGTAAAGAGCGGATTCACCCATGGTCGTTGTCGTCGAACTCATCTAGGGGGAGGCCCAGGAAACGTGCAGTTTCGATAGGGTTGGACCAGAGGGAGAGGGGGGTTAGATGAGTGGGTTTGAGAGGGCATCTGAATAGGTGGTTGGTGTCGTGCGGAGAATCTCCACATGCCGGACATGTGTTGGGTATGTCAGGGTTGATTCTGGATAAGTAGAAGTAGTTGTACCAGAGTGACGCGGGACTCGCGGGCAGCAAGGACTCCTCATCCGCTACAGGTGGAGGTTGGGCTCCGATGACCGCATTTGCCTGGCGGGAGTCAATGATGTTAGTAACTGTGTCTCTGTGGATGTTGCTTAGGACCCGCCGGTACGCCTCCGGATCCAGCGGTTGTGTGATGAGTGGCTGGATCTCGTCCTTTAGTTCAAGAAGATGTCTTCTAATGTGCCTGGGGGGCAGCTCCACTGCAAGCAGGTGCCTATTTGGATGCCCCGAGCGGTGACATCCAGCAAGGAACTGCTTACTGAGCATGAGGTTGTGCTCCTTAACTCGGAGCACATTGACCTCTTGGTGGAGATGCTCCTCAGGCGACATCAGAAGACATCCCGTCACCGTGCGGAGTGCGGCGTTCTGGCAGGTCTGCAGCTTCATCCATTGTGTCCTGCTGGTACCCGGCGACCAAACTGGCGCAGCATAATTTATTACCGGCCGGCCAATCGCCTTGTATGTTGCCAACAACGTTTCTTTGTCTTTGCCCCTAGAGCTGCCGGCGAGCGACTTGAGGACATTGTTGCGGCTCTGTACTCTATTGGCGTTTGCTTAGTGCTTAGTGTGCGCGGAGAAGGAGAGCAGGCTGTCGAAAGTCACCCCCAGAATCTTCGGGTGGTTAATCGTCGGAATGGGGGTGCCATCGATATGGATGTTAAGATCCAGCCTGACCTCCTTCGTCCAGGTGGTAAAAAGGGTCGCAGAGGACTTAGCAGGGGACAGCGCCAGGTTTCTGCTGGTAAAGAAATGGGCAAGATCAGAGAGATATCCGTTCACTTTCAAACACAGATCACCAATTACATTGCCGGTTGCCATTATCGAGCAATCATCAGCATAGGAGACAATCGTGACTCCCTCTGGCGGTTGAGGGAGCTTGGAGATATAATGATTAAACAGTAGTTTTTCAGTAGTGGGATCACCCTCCCAACCTTCCAGATGTCTGGAATGATGAGGGTGGCCATGGACAAATTAAGGATCCCAGTGAGGAACTCAACTCCCGCGGGGCCTAAATTTTTCAGCATCAACACGCTTAGCCCGTCAGGGCCAATAGCCTTGGAGGCTTTCGCCTTCCCGATGACCTCCTTTACCTCGCCACAAGTGAAAGCAAGAAGCGCGCTGTTGTTCGGTAGTTTGCGCAGCCTCCTGGTCACCTTCCGCTTGGTCCTATCCCCCGAAGGATGCAGTATAAACTGTCGGCTAAAATAGCTCGCGCCTGTGTGGGGGAGGGGAGCGTCCATGTTGTTGTGTGCTCCTGCGAACCGGAGAGGTTCTGCCGGTGCTAGGCACCGGTGCACTAGGTGCAACTAGGGGAGCCGTAGAGGCTATGGGCGCCTTAGGGCGCGAACAACATGGGGCCACATAATTTGTGGACCACTCCTTATGGGTCTTAAGGCCTGAGCAGACCTTAAGATGGCTCCATCCGTCGCGCGAATTACACCTTACCGAAGTGGAGCTCGGATGGAGCTTTTTCTGCCAAACGCAGCAAAAATAGGTTTCTGGGCCAGGGTTAGGCTCGATGCCAGCCCTGATCAGAAGGAGGTGAAGCAACCCTGCTGCAAGGAGTTGCTTCAGGAGAGACAGACAACTTATGGGGTAGGCCGATCTAAACAGGGTTAGATCGCCGAAACAACAGTCCTTGGCCGGGTGAAACCCGGGTCATTCCGGTACGTAGAACCGACTGTCGTGGGAATGATGTTGGCTTTGTCATCAACGATGCATCCATTCCAGTTCACGCAGGTTGTGGTGGAGTAGTTTGCTGCGGTTTCTACTCCATCGTCGTTAAAATCCACAGGGAGACAAAGCAAGAAACGGATCCGTCTGGCTACGTCTCGAGCGGACCCGTGGATCCGGCAGCTTTTACCGACGAAGAGGCGAACAAACCAAGAAACGCTTCGAGCGAACCTCGGCGAAAAATAGCGCGAGATCTACAAAAATAAACTACGAATGGACCTGTAGGCCTCCCAGCGAGTGTAACTGATACTAGTATCTGCATACGTAGGGTCGGTTCACACTTGGTGGGAAACGGTGCCGGAGGACCAGCTTCTAACCTCTGAACCGAAAAAGGCAGAAAATGGCACTACAGTCATAGCAGCCTCAGAAGAAGGGCTAGAGACAATGGATGTTGCTCACTCTGAAGATGGTGCAGATATTACAAATTAATTTGCACCCCTCCAAGGCAGCCGCGGCTGTCCTCCTTCTTCGCCTTAGCGAGAAAGATGAGGACATCGTTCTAGTCCAGGAATCTTGGGTCGCCAGAAATAAGGTTTGTAGACTGAACTGTGATGCCTATCAGGTGGTAACAGCCCCAATAGAAGATAAGATCCAAGCTTACATTTTTATGAAGAAGCTGCTGTATTATGTTCTACTCTCTCAATATAGCGATTCGGATACCGTGAGCAACTGCGTCCGACCAAAGGAGAGCGCTATCTGGCTGGCGGCCACATATATGACCCACGATAGCCAAGTTTTCCCACCAAACAGACTGCAGGATGCTAATAAGGAGGCGAACTGTAGAAAGCTCTCGGTCATAATTGGGACCGTCCCTAATTCTCACCACACAGTATGGGGCTCAAGTGATACCACCGCACGAGGTGAGTCTTTACTTGATTTTATTCTTCTAAATGATCTTAATATATGCAACCGCGGAAACGATCCTGCCTTTGTGACCTCTGGCAGAAGAGAAGTGCTGGAGATCTCCCTCGTATCGAGCAATCTGTCCGAACTGATTATAGACTGCCAGTTTTCAAAAGAACACTCCTTTTCTGATCATCACTACATTCGTTTTAAACTTTCTCTGAATCCTGCTCTTCTACCAGCATACAGGAACAAGAAACCAATCTAAAATAGCAGGTTTCTGGCAACCTTTCAAGGATGCACTCAAAATTTTCAAGAAGGCCATAAAGAAGACTCAACGCGAATCTTCTCAAAACTTTTGTAACAATATTGAAGAATACTCTGAGGCCAACAGGCTGCGGAAAGTATTATCGAAAAGTTGATCATCATGTACCACATCTCTAGCACTTCTTGCACATACCATAAGACCTACTATACCCTTAAGGAATATGCTCTGGGACTGGAACCCGAGTGAGTAAGGGTGAGGGTGGTCTTTTTACCAAACGGGGGCAAGGCTGCTCATGTTCAAATGACGGATTTTAGGCCCATAAGCCTCCCTTCGTTTCTCCTCCTTACAACTCTAGACGATCTTGGATGAATCTATCTGGGGAAATATAAAACACGGCAACCTCTCTTCTAAAGGCAAATCAGCCGAGACGTCACTTCATGAAGTCGTTCGGGGTCAATTCCCCCCTTAGATTGGGGGTGTAGCAGGGTGTGGTGGATTTTGTTGGGCTCTTTTTTTAAAAATAGAACTATTCTTTCCGAGCTAGGGGATGTGTCAATAACTAAACACCTGATCATAGGAGTCCTCCAAAGGGTACTGGTTGCGGTAAACATCTGCATGGTCTGAGTGAGCTATCACAATATGCCCTCATGTGGTCGAAAAAAGTTGACTTAGCGTTAACCCCACAAAGACCGGCATGGTACTCTTAAATCGTAAATGTGGTTGAACTCACTCTCACAACCGAGCCCAGTTATTCCAGATAGGAAGCTGTAGTTAAAGCCGAACATCGAAAACCGCTTCAAGGCGGCCATAACCGCCTTTTAATCTTGCACGACGTCTATAGTACACTGGATGTACACGGCAGTGATAAAATCTATTCTCTTCTACGAGCTTAGCGGCTGGTGGTCAGCGCTAAGCAAAACCTTGTGTTGAGCCAGGGTGGAGCAAGTACAGCGCACAGTTTCCATGTTGATCACGAGAGAGCTACCCTCTACACCTACTAAATTTGTGGAATTGTCCTGGAAGCTCTTCCGAATATTCTAAGGACGCTAGATTACATTATTTGTCTGCTCTGCACGGACAATAATAGACAATAGTTTGGCCAAAGGTTGACGTAAAGCGATCCAAAGCTCTCATTCGGCTAGACTCTCAGAATAATGGTTGTGGTAATCCCGGGCAGTGCCTCAGGGGTATATGCGGGAAGAGACTGGGTCGCCCAACCGACGACTTCTGTCGAAGATTCAGGGCCGAAGAGGAAGTGGAGAGCATTGAGCATGCATTCTCTACCACTGTCCCGCATGACCAGACCCAAGAAACGCGCAGTTTCGGCAGGGACAGACCTAAGGGAAATGGGCGTCAGATGAGTCGGATTTCAAGGGTGAAAAGGATTTTGCCAATATGCGTAGCCACCTGGACGCCTTCCGTTTAGTCCTATCCACTGTCGGCTAAATTAGCTTGCGCATCTCTTCGGGTTCTCGTACGTGCGCATTAAAGTCACCTACTACCAAACGGTTTTCACCTCTGAGGCGCGCACCTATGTCAGGGTGATATCCTCCCGGGGAGCAGGGGTTATATATATATTAAATGATGTAATATCTTATGTAGTAGTCCTCGATCTTGGTCTGGAGTCCGTTGCAGTTTATCTGTCTTAGATGAGTCGACGCGATGTAGGGCGAAGGGACAGGTTTGGTTGTCCACCTTCCCTCAGTTGCGCTTGTCGCTGGGCATGTGCTGGTGGAGACTGCAGAGCACTGCAATATAGAATAATGTAGGCATCGAATAATAATATCCACTCACGTGTGGTGCGCAGACCAGAACACGCCCGAAAGTGACACCAGCTATGGCACATGGCACCTTACTGATGTCACGGAACAGACAGTGTGGAGCACCAAGAGCTGCTGGGTAGCCCTTATACTTGGGTGGGAGCAGGCAGAGGATGTATGGGTTGGAAGAGATGGGGAGTGAGGGAGTTGCTGGTTGCTCCTAGAAGCCGTGGAGGCCTCCTGGGTATCAGGTGGCCCAGAGGCCGTTTGCGCTTCAGAGCGCGAGCAACATGGGCCACATACCGTGTGGTCCACTCCCTATGAGTTTGAAGGTCTGAGCAGACCTTAATATGGCTCCATCCATCGCACGTGTTATACCTTACCGAGGTTGAGTTTGGATGGAGCCTTCTCTGGCATACGCAGCAAAAGTATGGTTCTGGACCAGGGTTGGTTTCAACTCCAGCCCTGAGCAGAAGTGTGTGGAGGAACCCTGCTGCGAGGCATTGCTCCAGAGATAATACACGACATATGGTATGCGTCAATCTATACAGGGTTAGAGCGCCGAAATAACAGCCCTTGGCTGGGTGAAACTGGGGTCATTCCAATAGGTAGAACCGCCTGCAAAGGTAATGTGTGCATTCGTAAACTTGCATAGTCTAACCTAACCTTTACCCAAAGTGATTAGTACAAGCGCTCTTTCATTAACCCACTCTTAACAAAACAAATTAAAATTTCCGTTTGGTTGTTGTTGTTGTAGCAGCTAGCTACGTCTTGTAAAAACGGATTCAGCCATGGTCTTTGTCGTCAAATTTGTCTGGGTGGAGCCCAGAATCGTCTATCTGCTCTGCCCCAGCATTTCCGCAACGATCTGCCGGTAGGTTTAAATGAGATCGGGGTGCGCTTTGAAGTCAACTACTACCTAACGGGTTTCCCCTCTGAGAAGCGCACAATATTTCGAGCTCGACATCGCCTGACCGGGCAGCTAGTCCCTGACATTCTAGAGTAGTGTCCCCCCTATCGATGTTTTCTTCGATAAGACGCTACTTCACTGCGATGCGATGGGTGATGAACGCTGAGCCACCACCACTACCTCCCTCGCGTTCCTTAAAATGTACTTTGTAGCCGCTGTAACTCAACTTTGTTGAGTTTTCTAGATCGCAGCTAGCGACAGGTTATGCCGTCTCATAAAGTCAGATAACTGATAACTTCGATTTTGCCCTGTATTCCGTTTCAGGTAAATTTAAGGAGTCTCTTCTGCCTCGGGTCGTCGTAGGAAGGGGTGAGAGGGAAGTGGGATACAGCAGCACGTCAGGCTGCCTTGTGGTGTTAGATGGCAGCACCTCTACGGGCGTGTGCGGATGCGAAGCTGTACAACACGGAGCCAAGCCTCCGCACGTTTTGATTTTTGGTGGTTGCACCTCGCGTTATCGCTACCGCAAGCCACTAGTCACTTAAATTCACTACCCTTTTGTTGTTTGTGGCAGCCTCAGGGCTGCTCTCTTTATTGGGTGCTTATTGCGGTTGTTCTTAAAAGAAAACCATCTTCTCGTTTGCTGCGGAGTATGCTCCTTACGTACTCCTCCATAGCTTCCCACATTTCAATGCTGGATATCATTGTATCAATTATACTGTCAGGAGTTCAAATGCCCACAACGTTTTTCACATTCCCCCAGAGGGCGAAAAAATTTCTGTATTCGAAGAAAGTGTGGTATACATCATCTTTAACAGTTTTACAGTACGATCAGGGTGGTGAGTACACCCAGGTTAGTACTGGCAACTTTTTAGCTGTTGTAGGAACGCTAGCCCCGCCATTGCTGCTGCTGTTATAGCGCCGTTGGTTTCGCTTTTTGCTGCGGGAGCGCTGGCGTTGTAAATTCTGCTGCTAATGCCGACTGCCCGGCGTGCAAAAAAAATCTGCTAGTACACCAAAGAAAGCCGATCATCCATCGATGGGGCTTCCGTATGCTTGCATCTGGTAGGTGCATGTTCCGGCGGAAGTTGAATTACCGCGTTTTATCGCAAAAAGTAGATTTTTTTGCTTGGTTATAGTCGGCTTTCATGTGGTAGCCACAGTAATGGTAGCTCTACGTATTGTTAGAATTACTTACTTACTTAATTGGCGCTATAGCCTCTTACGAGATTTTGGCCGAGTTTAACAAATTGCGCCAGTCACTCCTTCTCCCTGCTAACTGGCGCCAATTGGAAATACCAAGTGACACCAAGTCATTTTCCACTTGGTCTTTCTAAAGCAGAGGAGGCTGTCCTCTTACTACCACCAGTTGGTACCGCGTTGAATACTTTCAGGACTGCAGATTTTCGTCCATTCGCACGACTATGTTTTAATTGGGTGGACTATGTCTATGTCGCGGTAAAGCCCATACAGCTCATCGTTCCATCGTCTGCGGTATTCGCCATCGCGATGACGTAAAGGTACATAAATCTTTCGGAGAATCTTTCTCTTGAAGACTCCAAGGGCCGTCTCATCCGATGCTCACAGCGCCATACAATAGCACGGGCGTGATGAGAGACTTGTAGAGTATGGTTTTGGTTCGTCGAGAGATGGCTTTAATGCGCAATTGCCTACTCAGCCCAAAGCAGCACTTGTTGGCAAGAGAGATTCTACGTTGGATTTCTACCTTGACATTATTGTAGATGTTAATGCTGGTTCCCATATAAGCAAAGTCCTCCACTTTGTCGAAATTGGAATTGTCAACAGTGATGCAGGAGCCGAGACGCGGGTGCGCTGATGGTTTATTTGATGACGTTTCGCTTCTTTATCCAGTTTTTAAAAGGCAGAAGTAACGGCGCGGTTGTTGAGGCCGATGAGTTGCACGCTCTTCTAAAATATAGTGCCTGAACGGTTCAACTCTGCAGCTCGAATTATCTTTTCTAACATAAGGTTAAAGAAGTCGCACGAAAGAGTCACCTTGCCTGAAACCTCGTTTGGTCCTTCCCGATTCTGACGGAGCTGGTGGTGTTGCTCAACGTCATTTCACATAGCCGTATTAGTTTTGTTGGGATATCGGATTCGAACATTGCGGCAAATACGCAGTTTCTTCTTGTGCTATCGAAAGCGGATTTGAAGTCGACAAAAAGACGCTGTGTGTCTATTCTTCTTTCTCGGGTATTTTCCCAGAATTTGGCGTATCGTGAATATTTGGTCGAAGGTAGATTTGACAGGTCTAAAACCACACTGAGAAGGTCCAATCAGTTCGTTCACGGTGGGCTTTAGTCGTTCACACAATACGCTCGACAGAACCTTTTATTCTATGCTAAGAAAACTGATCCCGCGGTTGCTGGCGCATATTGCACGATCGCCTTTTTTGTGGATTGGGCAGGGTACACTTAAATTCCAATCAGCAGGCATGCGTTCGTCCGACCATATTTTGCAAATGAGCTGGTGCATGCACTTTACCAGCCCCTCGCCGCCGCACTTGAAAAGCTTTGCTGGCAGTCCGTCAGCACCAGCGGCCTATTATTTTATAGCCACGCAATGGCCGTTCATCTTCAATGTTAAGCATTAAGCAGCGTGAAGAAGTGCTCCTTCCACAGTTTCAGAGGACTCTGGATATCGGTCATCAGGTCACCGTTTTGATTCTTACAGGAAATTTTTAGAATACTTACGACAATAATACAAAGGCACATGATTGTATGAGGAAACTAATGGAGCCAAATTCGAAGAATATTTTTTGGAAATTGGGAAGTGCAACTTGGCAATTTAAAAAGAAAAGACATATAAACAAAAAATTTTCTTTTTTTTCGCAATCTTTTTAAAGAAAACCAGTTATGGTTAAACCGCGAAAAAGTCTGAAACAGATCCGGCTCGAAGGATCACGTTCGGAACGGGATGAAAAACGGGGGTTTGGAATTCCTCTTGAATTCCGCGGCAATTATTAATTCGCATAAATATATATTATAAGAGGACCTTTCGTTTGTAGAGCTCGGATTTCTCCAGCAAAGTGGCCGAGAGCTGGGTGATCGCAGAAGGCGAGACCCTCATCCGCGGCGGGTAACAGACTCGATGAAGCAGCGAAATCTGCAAGTGGGATTGTCTAGCTAATTTGGCCACGAGGCTGCTGCCATAAACAAGATCCATATGCATATTAGCTATATTGTTTAAATTAAAAATCGGGTTCACGTAAAGAATATATTGAAAACTGGCAAAAAGTTATTGCTCGTTCTAAATTAATAACATCAAATCGCTTTATAAATAACATTTGATTTTTAGCTTTGTTCTCAAAACATAATAAACATTCCAAGAAATATTTATAGTGGATTCACTTGTCTGACTCTGCGGATATGTGGTCTGGAAATTCATTGGCTGCATAATGATTCCACATTCGTCTAAAAACCATTTCTAATCCCCTAGCGTATTGAGCGCAGTCGAACAATGGACTTTCCACTCGTGCTTTCCACACTTTTGCTCGCGTAGCTTTGAGATATTCTCTTTCAGTGCCTAATCGAATTGCAATATCTTCGTACTCTTGCCGAGTATTTGCGATAAGTTCCGGGCAACCCAGTGTAGCTAACTGTGATGCAGCAACTCTGTAAATAGACAATAAAAGATGTATATAGAAACCATTTAAAAAGTGAATACATTACTATACATACGTATATAGATATCTGTTATTGTTGCCTCCAAGGCACAGAAGATGATAAAGCAAAAAATAACTGTGTTCAAATAAGTATTAATTGAACATACATACACATACCCCATAAAGTCTGCGTTCACCCGACACATTTTTTTAAGAGAAGTAAAAACACAATATTAATAGATAATTCTGTTCAAAGTTTTTGCATGTACATATTCTTCTTTGCATTCTTTAGTTCAAAATACAAAAACAAAAATGTATATACCAATTTTCATTTGTGTGATAACGGAATTTTAGTGTAACAACAAGTAAACATAGGCACCACAAAGTCTGCGTACAGCTTGCTTAAATCGGAAAAACCGTTACTTTTGATGAATTTGTTTCCTCTTTTTGCGTAGGTTCTATTGTGTTTTGATATAATTATTCGTTTAAAAAGCTCGTGGCGCGTTTTTTATAATATTAAAAAAAATGGAAACCAAAGGAAAAGAAATTAATCTTTCGGAAAGAAAAATTATCATTAGGTTGTGAAAAGATGACGAAAGTTTCAGAAATATTCGGCAAACTATTGGAAGAACGTATTCCTCGGTCCAGCACGTAGTAAACAATTTAAAAAAACCGGAATTTTAATGCCAAAACCGCGATCTGGCCGTCCAAAAATATTATCAGTTCGGGAAGAACGCAAAATAATAAATATGGTGAAACTTGACCTTCGAATTATGTCCACAAAGATTATTGAAAACGTAAATATAATATTTAAAAAAACAATTTGTGCCGAAACTGCTAGAAGTTTTAAGAAAAGCTGGATATCTGACAGAGTCGCTCGAAAAAACGATATATTTCACTTATAAACAGACGAAAGCGCATTGAATTTGCTCATAATCATATAAACAAGTCTCCGGAATTCTGGAAACAAGTGATATTTTCGGATGAAAGTAAATTTTGCATTTTTGGCATAAAAGGTCGACAATTGTGTGGCGCAAATCAGGCACTGCCCTTGGAAAAACAAAATCTAGTTGGTACAGTGAAACATGGTGGTAGTGGAATTATGGTGTGGGGTTGCATGGCGGCTGGTGGTGTGGGTCAGCTCGAATTTATTGAATCCACAATGGATAAATGGGGTTATTTGAACATTTTAATAAATAATTTGAATTATCTTCGACGTTTTGGTTCCAACAAGATAATGATCCGAAACATACTGCTGAAATTATTAGACTTTGGCTCTTGTACGATGCTCCTAGACAGCTTAAAACGCCCCCTCAATCACCTGACTTCAATCCTATTGAGCATATATGGGATCTGTTAGAAAAAGGAATTCGTCAGCATACAAAAACAAGTAAAGAGGCTTTGCGAAGTGTTACGCAGGCAGAATGGTCCCGGATTACAGCTGAGGAAACAGATAAGTTGGTAAGATCAATGCCAAATCGATTGAGTGAGGTTTTAAAACAACGTGGCTATCCAACAAAATATTGAATTTAATTTTTCTTTATCATTCTTAATGCTTTTTTAACTAATTTTAAAGCTGAACGCAGACTTTGTGGTGCCTATGTTTACTTGTTGTTACACCCAAAACCCCGTTATCACAAAAATGAAAATGGGAATATACATTTTTGTTTTTGTATTTTGAACTAAAGAATATAAAGAAGGAATACATGTAAAAAATGTTAACAGAATTATCTATTAATATTGTGTTTTTACTTTTCTTAAAAAAATGCGTTGGGTGAACGCAGACTTTATGGGGTATGTGTATACCCATATTCGTGTCTAATCATGTCAGATAATGCGGACAGAAGAATTGGCTCAAATGATGCTTTCGGGAATAAAGGGTCATTTTGGGCTACATATCCAATGACATTTTTACCAGGAATTGACAAGTTAATAGTCATGATTTTCGTCTGATACATATGTACATGACATATACCAAATGGTCGACAAAGTAAAACGGACAACCGATTTGTTAATCTTAGTTACATATCGATGATGCAGAAATGAAGGTAGATGATCGAGGAGCATACGAGTATCTGCATCAAAAATAAATTTTTGAAAAAATGACGTTGGCGCCAATGCAAAATTATAAAATGGTAACAAGTTGCCATTTCGTGCCTTACTTTGTTGTCAAATATTTGAGCATAGGGATTTATACAACACAGACTAAAAATAAAATATTTCTAGAAACTTGAATATAAACAAACACTTTCCATATGACTAGTCCATGACTATTAGTCGCCTCGTGTCAGTCAAATTGTCATGTCAGAAGTTAAGAATCAATCGGTGAGAGACCAACCCGATTTCGGCGTTGCTGGAAAACTTGTGGCCATTCGAATGAAGTGTTCTAAAATCTTGTGCCTCAAGGTTATCCAATGAATAGAAAAAAGTTCCATTTTATTAGACAAAAACCACGTTAAAGCCATTTGATAGTACCAAGCATAATCACATGTACAGTGGCATACACAGACAAATATTACGTGAAAGTCGTCTAAGAACGGCTGTCGTCATGTAATATGCCAAATGTCCGCCTGTTATTTGGAACAATTGAGCATGCCGCCACCGCTCAATTAGAGTAACATAGAACGCTGAATCCTGAATGGAACAATAGCATTTGTTTGTCCTGAAAAATAAGGGAAGCCAATCGCGAAAGGCGGAATCTTCTACACCGCGAAAATTCTTTGCTCCCACACATCAACTCAAACAAACGCATTTTTGAGCGTTCAAAACACATCGAATTCCTGACTTTACAGCAATGATTTTTGAAGATCAGGTATTCTCAAATTAACGATAGGTTTTCAGGTGGGGAAGGTTACGAAGAAATAATACATAAATTATTTATTCGTTCAAACAAAATTTTTGCCTTTTGTACAGCGCGGACGTGTTTTTCCTAGCTCCAATGTTTACTAAATTTTTTTAATCATTACACATAACCACTCGTGCGATAGTGATTCGATTTACCTCTGTCGTTTTGCTTGGCAACTTCCTGTAAACTGTTTTCGACGAATTTAAGTCCCTTAGATCTGCTCATGAACAAATGATAGCTTACAGTGGGTCACAAAAGTATTTTGCATACGAAGAAAATAAAACAAACGATTTTATGTTTGCTTTTTTTGGGGTTAATTGATAAACTTTAATACATAGTTTCAATAACATATCAACTCATATCCTCGTTGGGACTTCATTAACATAAAGAAAATAAAGCTACACAGGAAAATAATGAAGATAATTCAGAATTTGTAACTCGCAAAAGTATTTTTCATTTGACTAAAAGTGATATATAAATAAATGTCAACACTATCAAGTATTTCGTATGATAACCGCTACTTTTAGATACAGCTTCCAAGCGTTTTGGTATCGATTCTATCAACTTTACACAAAATTCAGGTGATATTTTTCCCATTCCCTTTGCAAAGCCTCCTTGAGACTATTTTATGATGAAATTTTGTGTTCACGCACTCTATCTTCAAGGCATGACCAAATGTTTTCTATAGGGTTTATGTCAAGGCTTTGAGAGGGTGTTGGAAAATATTCTGCGTTGAAAAGAAGCCACATTTTAACGTCGTGAGCCGTATGTTTCGGGTAGTAGTCATGCTGAAGCAATAACCCGTTTCTTGCCAAATCCATTTTTTCTGCACAGGAGTGTAAATTGTCTTTAAGGATGGACAAATATACGCATTTATCCATTATGCTGCCTATAAAAACTAGATTTCCAACTCCCTGAGCTCCCCACATCATCACCGAACTTCCGCCGTGTTTAACAGTTGCTTTGTTTTTTATGCAGCTCTTCATTTGGTTTCCGCCAAACCATACGACGGCCATCCGATCCAAAAATATTATATTTGCTTTCGTCGCTAAATATTACAGTTTTCCCATCAGAAACTTTGGTGTGTAGATCTGCTTTAAGCTTCTTATTAAGCTTTGGTGCGGATAAATGCGGATTTTCGGGGTTGAATTTATGTCTTTTGCCTTCCTCTCTCATAGTTAGCATCTTTGGTCGACCACAACGGGTTAAATTTTCTATAGCGCCGCGCTCAACATATCACAAATGTATTTTATAGATTTTCCTTCATTGTGAAGGTGCAAGATTATTATTTTCCCCGATATCGTCATTTCTTTACCTTTAGTCATTTTTGGTGCGCGCACTATCACAATTATAAACGAAATGATTAAATTATGACAAGTTCAATAGAAATACGCACCAGTAACCATAAATTCAACTGAAATTTGCAACAAGTAAACAAATCTGCACCAAATAACGGATTTTAAAAATAAGACAAATATTTTTGCGAGCTGCCTAATGCTGCAAAATACTTTTGGGAGTTACGTATTCTGAATTGTTTATAATTTATAAATAAAAGAGTAACAAATGCAAAAATATTATCGTTTGGTTTATTTTCTTCATATGCAAATAACTTATGGGAGCCACTGTAGCTCTTTGCAAAGGGACAATAAGAGTACGCCCGTTTACGAATTTTCAAAAAGAAGGAGCGAAACCGCTGCACTTCTAGCATGCGCCAAAGCTTTTAAACCCGTATTTTGCAGCCAAATTTCTATTGTAGCATTCCGATGCTGGTGGCATAAGAAGTAAAATGCTACCGTTGTTATTTTTCTCTTCATCTTCTTTCTATGACGTTATAGTTTTAACAGAAACGTGGCTTACCGAATGCCACTATATTGCAGAATTATTTGACTATCAATGTTATAATGTATTTCGTAAAGACAGATGCTCCCGTACGAATACTACTGGTCTCTCCAAAGGCGGTGGAGTGCTTGTTGCTGTAAGTTCGAGACTACCCAGTACACAAATCACCTTATCATATGATAAAAGTGCTGACAAGGGATGTTTTGATATTGATCAAAGTATAATTAAAATTATTTTTAAAAAATCGCATGAATTATTCATTAGTGTAAGTAACATACCGCCATCGAGCCCAATTGAATTATATAAACCGCATGCACACAATTGTTGCACAATATTAAGTAGCCTAACTGCTGATCAAAACATAATTATTTTAGGTGACCTCAATTTACCTAATGTTAAATGGTGTTTCGACAATGATGCGAAACAATTAGTACCATATGGAGAAACAAGTGAGAGTGAATGTGAGGTGCTTGACCTTTTGCCGAATATAACCTCTGCCAGATTAATAGTTTTCACAATGATTTAATTTTCATAGACAAAGATTTAAATTCTGATGTCGAGCCCCTCTTTATATCAAATCAGTAGTTGATACTTCCAAAAACTATAACTTTCATAAAGCCGATTTCGATCAGACATCGCGGTCATTGAATTCGGTTGATTGGGAATCTGTTTTAAACAAACCCAAACTGTCACAGATCTCTGATGTTTTTCGAGATAAGCTGGAAATGGCAATTCATATGTTCGTTCCTATAGTGTCTGTTAAAAATCAGTCCACGCCGGCTGGTATAATTCTAGGCTTATCAATCTCAACAATAAAAAACAAAAGCATACAAACTGTACCGGAAATCTAAAAATAATGGGGGACTTAATGCAACTTACACTCGGTTGCAAAAGGAGTTTGAAGTCCTAAACAAATTTCTATATTACAACTACTGTAGTGAGTCACAACAAAACGCAACATAAGCATTACCGACTGACACACATTCCACCCTTGCTGACTAAACAAAAGCAGCATAGTGCATTGCTCGCTGCATTACTGAAACGCCGGCCCTGCGTAAGCAGAATATTTCGGCAACTCAGCATGCGCTACCAACTGCATGCACTCTTTAATTGGTTACGCTATTATTGGAAAGCGGAAAACCAAAAATCATTGGAAAAAGAGGTGGAGCTATGGAAATGACTTTCGGTGATATTTTAGTATAAATAGACTTAAGTTTTGTGAAATAAAGCAGAATCAAATCAAGCAGAACTCACACTGTTTTATTTCTTTCTCTACTTTTCGGCAACTCTCTAGCTGCTTACTTTTGGCAACTAGTCAGATGCCTAGTGATTGGCAGAATCCTCGCTGCCTTTACAAAGACGAGGACCATATATAACCATTAGGGCCAACACACTACATTCCTAAAGTAGAGAGTGGAATAAGGGAAAACAGTAATTTTCTTGGCAGTTTATAAACGGAAAACATCATCGGACATACAGAAAATTAGTATCTTCTATGTAGAGTTTTTTTTTTCGTTCTGTTTATATTTCTCAATCTGTAACCAGAGTAGAAAATACTACTATTAACAGCTAAAGAAGTATTAGGTGGCCTTTCGGCCTTGACAAATGACCCAACTCCTGGGGAAGATGGCTTCCCTCCTATTTATTAAAAAACTGTTTAGTCCAACCGTTAACAATAATCTTTAATAAATCGCTGGCTCCTGGTGAATTTTTACATAATTGGAAAAAATCTTTTGTCATACCGATACATAAGCCTGGAAGCCAGTCGGATGTCCAATATTACCGTCCGATCTACAAAATCTCCTGTATACCTAAACTTTTTGAAAAACTGGTTTATGATTTGATTCGCTTCCAAATTTCAGATCTCGTATTAGCACGGCTTTGTTAAAGGTAAATCTACTGCTACGAACGTAGCTTTACTCTCAAATTTTGTTTTAGAACAATTTGAAGCTGGCAAACAGTGTGATGCCATATTTACTGACTTTTCGAAAGCGTTGGATAGGGTCAATCATGGAATCCTACTTGAAAAGGTGGACTTAATTGGACCTCATCGAAGCTTACTTAAGTGTGTGCATCAAGGCAGCCATCTTGGGTGCTTCGGTATTTTTCTTAATCTTTATTAACGATATTCCAGATGTTTTCTTGACATCGCGTTGTCTGATGTATGCAGATGACTTGAAAATATACAGTCCTATAGACAACGCAACTGACTGCATCAAACTTCAAGAGGATTTAACTAGGTTGGGCACTTGATGATAACTCTTTACCTCTTAATGCTGGTAAATGCCAGCAAATGTTATTCAGTAGACGCAAAGCTGCGACTGATTTCGAATATAAGTTGGGCACTCTACTACCATCTCAAAATTTTATGAAAATAATGATTTGGGAGTCATATTTACTCCGAAAATGTCGTTTTCGAAACATATAGACTTTATGATTGTGAAGTCTAGGTGTATGCTCGGCTTCGTAATGAGGAATTCAAAGAAATTCCGGGATCTAAAGAATTTGTATTTTTCTCTTATCGGATCAAAGCTCAAGTACTGCAGCATCATCTGGAATCCATTCTGTATGGGTTCCTCTTTGAGAATTGAGAAAGTTCAGAAACGTTTCCCTAGATTTGCCATTAATTCTCTTCATTGGCCTAGTAGTTTGTCTAAATATAAAAGTAGATGCCTTTTGTTAGCATTGCCAACATTAGAAATGCGAAGAAAAATTTCATCAGTAATGTTTATAAATAGTGATGAATCATATCAAATGCCACTTCTTATTAGAGCTAATATTTTATAATTGCCCTCCTCGTTCTCTTAGACTCAGAAATATATTCCATTTACCTTATCGCAGGACGAGCTTTAGTCTTAATGAACCGATTACACGTTGTTTAAAGCAGTCCAATCAAGTTTGTAAAAATTGAAATAAGAAAACTGGAGAACGTGGGCGAAAAGAACCAGATTTTGACAATTCTTCTGAATTCAGTGAAATAAAGAAACGTGGAAAACTAAAAGATGGTACTAAGTTATCACAACTTTTCACACATGCCACAACAATTTGTTTTCGAACTGTAGGCAATATAGAAAGCAAAATTTGTGTATGAAGTGAAAACTTTCAGCTGAAAGAGCACCTAAGTTTGGTCATATCTGTGAATAATATACATATATGGAAAAAAACTAAAATAAGTAAAGAAGATATTTTTGTAAAGGCTGAACTATCGTGTAATTAGTACGAAATTATCAAAAAGCTGCGCCCGAAGAGTTTTTTTTTATACAGTGCAGGCTAAAGTAGCGAATATATCTTGATACACTCCATTCACGTAAACACAACACTTAGTACAGTTCTTTGGTAACAAGAAAACCCTTTTTAAATTAGTTTTTTCAATAATTTTACAAATACCTAATGGTGTATAACATGCGCTCTACCTTATTTAAAGGAGAATTCAATGCAGTTGTAGCAACTGATTTTACACATTATTGGTATAAAATGCATATGGAAGTCAAAACTTAAGAAAAATATACAGGTCTACAAAAAATCACTTCCAGACCACCGATTTTTATTAAAATAAAATACCAATTTATGCATTTAAAGTTTAAATTTTAATATTAACATTTATTTGAAGCACAGTTATACCCTACTTCGAACAAAGCCCAATTTGCATTATAGTTTTAACATTCACTTCTTCAACGAAAAATGCTGTATCAATGTTAACTTCGTTAATGTCGATAAATGTCCATGAAGTTTGTCTTGTACTGCCTTCGCAACATCTTCGTAATTTGTTTGGAAATGCTTTAGTTCCTTTAAGTCTTAAATCTTTATCAATTTCTTTTGATGCTACATGTAGAACACAGTTTTTTAAATTAATGAAATTAAATAAAAATACGAATGCTCCCACCGATAGACATTTACTGTGAGATGCTCCTATGAGTCAGGACTGAAAGAGAGAGCTTTAGTGGGGCCACTCCGCCTTATTCGGTTTAAGTGCCGACTAAAGGCAGCAGAATATGAGCAGAGGCGGCGGCAAGCGGGCGTCTACCGCAAAGAAAGCGGCTCGCTATATGAATGTGCTTTAATAAAAAACAACCTGCGCTGGGTTTGGGACACACCAGGATAAGTTTTTCGAACATAGTATACAACGTTCAATGCATAATCGCTCTTGCCAACAAGTGCTACTTTGGGCTGAGTAGGCAGTGACGTAGTAAAGCTCTCTCTCTCGACGAACCAAAACCACACTCGAGACTTTCGGACCGATACGTCTTTGTCCCGGCGAATTTCTCAGATGTTGGAACAATGAGGTACATACGCCTGCCCGCGACTTAGACATAGTCCAACGAAAACGCTAAAGCCCTGAAAGTATTCACACCGGTACCAGCTGGTGGCGGTAGAAACAGACTTAGCTGGAAGAAGGAACGAATATTAAGATATCCCCATAAATGTGAGGAAGTGTGATTAGTTTTCATTCTTAAAGGAGGGGAAACCATACATACCAGTACAAAGAATTTTCGACCGATTAGTCAGTCATCCTTCTTGCTCAAACTCCTTAAGCGACTGCTAGACTGGCATATTAGATAGAAGGTTTGAAGCCCAATATGCCTACAATAAGGGGAGATCAACTGAAACAGCTTTCACTCCTTATTGAGCACAATTGAAAGATCACTACACTACAAAAAATACACCGTGGCTGGTTTCCTAGGCATTGAGGGTGCCTTCAGTAACATAAGCTAAATACTAACTTCGTTTATCGAACGAATGCTTACCAGTCCGGAAATAAGCTTAGGATTAGGTGAATCAACCATAAAAAGGTTTCCGTTAGAGGTACCCCCAAGGGAGTAATTTCACCGCTTCTAAGGAGCATACGTCGACGCTATTGTAATAGCAATTTCGGCCAAACACCTATCAACTCTGACTGATCCATTTCAAAGATCTTTCAATAAACTCTCTCTGTGGTGCTACAGGAGAGGACTGGAAGTTATTCCTGTAATCACTACGAAACATAAGACACCGGATCTCGAACATCTAACTCTAGGGGAAGACTCTCGTAGCAAAGGGAGACAGGAAACTAAATTGGGGACCCAATATTGCAAAACAGCGCGTAAAGCAACCGTAGCACTATACTCCTGCAGTAGCTCATTTGGGAAAAAGGTGGGGCATGTAACCCAAAATAGAATCCTGGCTCTACACAGTGGTGGTTAGGTCAATTCTCCACTACAGCATAGTGATATGGTGGAATGCCATTGAGAAAGGGGTAAACTTCAAAAAAAAAAAAAAAAAAAGTCCAAATACTTGCGTTCATACTCATAACCAGTGCGACGAGAACAACAGCATTCAAAGATTTGTACTACCTACTGAACTTACTTCCAGTTACATACCAAACAAGTTACAACCGGTACGGTAAATTAACTGAATACTCTAAACAATTGGTCGAACATAAATTACGGCCACGGTAGGATACTTACGACCTGCCCTAAAAGGAAGAGTAGAAACGTGATGCTGTAGGGAAGTGCGAGTCCATTCATGTATGGAGAGATGCCCCTAATCACTCAAGAAATAATTAACAATTACATCTCTCATCGAGGTGGCTGAGTCATTTCACCCGAAGTGGTTTGGGTTTCAGGCTATTAGGACATAGAAAAAACTGTAAGACTTTCGCGACTCGCCACTAAACTAAAAAGATCTGATGACCTTAGATGCGTGGAAATCATAGTTCTTTTAAAATTCTTGCAAAGGTCAATATTTGTTTTAGGGGCAATTGATTGATAGTGATATTTTAATATGTCCTATAAAATGTATATAATTTAATTAGATTCGACTTTTCAAACAGAGGGCTACCTTATAAAAGTTAGGTATTGAAAACGCTTGTCTATGGTTATTAATCCGTCCACACACACTTGATGCTGTTTTTCGAATGAATCTTTATTTTTCTTTTACAAAATGGTGTTCTTTTCCCTTTCGGGTTCTTCCCATATTATTTCCACTTAAGGTC
This sequence comes from Anomoia purmunda, assembly GCA_951828415.1. NCBI lineage: Eukaryota > Metazoa > Arthropoda > Insecta > Diptera > Tephritidae > Anomoia > Anomoia purmunda. The sequence goes on along the minus strand of OX639997.1, from coordinate 80,655,119 downwards.
GAAACACATAACTTAAAAGCTAGTTGTATTACTTAAGTGCTAGACACATTACTTAGAGCTATTACAATATTGCTTAAGGCTATTTACACACAGCTACTCTTGCAACCCTAAGTGCCTTACAACTCGGCCTTCCTGACTTTTAGAATCTCCTGATTCTACGCCGGTTTACATTGAAACCAGGGCTTTAGGTTCGTAACCGACCAAGTTCCCTTGTAAGGAATTTGGGTCTGTTGGAATCCCTCTACATCCTGTACTATGTAGCGATCATTTTCTAAAATTTTGACTACCTCGTAAGGTCCTTTGAATTTTGGTATAAGTTTACTTGAAAGCCCTGCTTGAGAACTAGAATTCGACAAAGCAACATAATCTCCTATTTTAAATTTATGAGGTTGTAGTCGTTTTGTATCTGCGTACTTCTTATTATATTCCTGTGCCTTTTGTTGTACTAATTCAGCTTGGTGTCTAACATCCTCTACTGATCTAACATCGGGTGCCTGTACTGACTCTATAACGTTTTCTTTGAGTGTATCTAAGACCTTTCCTTTTTGTCTAACCCCGAACAGCATTATGCTGGGATGTTCGCCAGTTGCTTTATGTAATGTATTGTTCATTGCGTATTCTACCGATTCTAACACTTTTTGCCAGCTAACTCCCTTTTCTGCATCGACCAACTTCGCTATCATTGGACCTAGGCTCTTGTTGACAACTTCAACTTGTCCGTTCGCTTGGGGGGAGTTAGTCGCGATTTTAATATGTTGAACATTACTTATTTGCAAAAACTCTTCAAACTCGTTGGACGTGAAGCAGGTTCCTCTATCTGATACTAAACACTTGGGTCTGCTGTACGCTCGAAAGTAATCTTCTAGCGACGCTATCGGTTCTTTTGACGCTGTTGTTCTTGCTGGATATAGCCGAACAAACTTTGTGCACGCGTCTATTGTTACCAATACATGTTTATATTTTGTACTACTAGTGTGGATCGGCCCAAAGTGATCAATATGCATCATTTCGAATGGTTTATTTCATTTAGGGATCATATTAAGAAGTCCCTCTTTCCTGCCGTGTTTCGTGATGCATTTTAAACAATTTTCTACATGTGAAATTGCCTTCTTCCTAATGTTTGGGAACCAGTAACTTTTACTGACGGTTTCCACAACTTTTTCTACACCTACAGTGGCGGACAAAAGTCTACATACACCTATTTCCGTTGGATTTAATGTAAAAAAAGTTTATTGGAAAATTTAATGATACAGTTTATTTCAAATATATTTCCTTATCATGAAAAACAAAAAAAATCCACTTTTTAACATAAAATAGTAAAGCTATGACAACAAAACGTTAATTCAGGATTGACAAAAGTCTACATACTACAGTACACACATAACTTATCTTAGAGCGAAAACTTTGTGGTTAACATTAGGTAACCTGATTTTTTTAGTATTTAGTTGGTCCACCGTTTGCATCAATAACAGCCTGAAGCCGTCGTGGCATCGAAGCTACTAAATTTGTCAATTCTGCTGAAGTAATACTGTTCCAAGCTTCAGTAATGCGTTCTTTGAGTATTGCAGAGCTGGAAATCTGATTTTTTCTAATTTTTCTTTCTAAAATTTCCCAAACATGTTCAATAACATTCAAATCTGGACTTTGAGGTGGTGTGTGTAGTTGCTTTGGAGCGTGATAAAGCAACCAATCCTTGACAATATGGGCCGTGTGCTTTGGATCGTTATCCTGTTGAAAGATCCAGCCTGCACCAAGCTCCAAACTATCCACCGAAGGCTTCAGATTAGCTTCCAATAATGCCTTGTATTTAAACCGATCCATATTACCCTCAATAAAAGCAAGCTTTCCAACTCCAGATGCCGCAACAGCTCCCCAAACCATTACGTTGCCGCCACCATGCTTTACTGTTGGTACTATATTTTTCGGATTTAGTGCGGTGTTTTGTTTTCTCCGAACTTTTGCCCTTCCACCGCTGCCGAATATATTAAACTTCGATTCGTCTGTAAACAAAACTTTTTGCCAAAAATCCATTCCCTTGTCCAAATGTGCTTTGGCGAACTCTAAGCGAAGTTTACGATTCTTTTCAGAAATAAGAGGCTTTTTACGAGGTGTTCTACTGTGGAAGCCGTTATTGTTCAGAGTTCTTCGAATTGTTCTTGGATGGACAGACTTATTTGATGAGCTTGCTATGTTTTCGGCTAATTTTGGAGCAGTAACTTTGGGATTATCGTTCACTTCATTGAGAATCAAGCTGATGTCTCTTCGAGACAGTTTCTTCGGGCGGCCAACTCGCGGCTTATTTTCGGTGGAGCCATTTTTTTCATAGTTTTTTTACTATGGTCTGTACTGTTGGACGACTTAAATTTAAAATTTTTGAAATTTCGCCATAAGATTTGTTCTCATTTCTGTGCTGTATAACAAGGTTTCTTACGTCAATAGAAATTTCTTTTCGAGGAGCCATTGTTGATGCTTAAGTGATTAAACCACAACTAAATTAAATACTAGCAAATCAGACTACATAATAAAGGAAAAAAATGTGAAAAAAACGCTACTTTATCCTTATAGCAACACAGAATATCGATCTACCTGCTAAAAAACCAGTCTTGTATGTAGACTTTTGTCAAGGACGTTTTTGGGTTTTTCCACCACTCTTATTAAGTTAGGTAATGGATTTTTTTTAGTATATGTCATTAAAAAAGGATTTAAAATAAAACTGTATACCTACATTTTTCAGAAGAGTGATTGTACTTTCTACACAACAAATACAAGCGGTGTATGTAGACTTTTGTCCGCCACTGTATATGCCCTAACTCATCGTGGTACTTGTATAGGACATGCGCTTCCATTGCTTCTGGTACGTAAAAATATAAGCTACCATCCTTTTTTTTATAGACCACCCCATTTCTCATTTCGTAGTAGCTACTCTCTGCGGATTCTAACTGTTCTTTAACGTTCTTAATTTTTTCGTCTTTACTTTGGCAAATAATTAGGTTTTCTTCGAGCGTATTGGTATGTATTGTTAACACGTTATTTGTTCTACTTAACGCGTCCACGTGCTGCATTCTTTTACCAGACCTATGTTCTAGCTCGTAGTCATAATTCTGTAGTTCAAGTGCCCATCTAGCAATTCGGGGATTGATGTCTTTTTTGTTAAGTGTCAGCGTCAACGAGTTACAATCTGTAACAATTTTAAAGTTGATGCCTTGCAAGTACACTCTGAACCTTTTTAGCGCGTAGATTATCGCTAGCGTTTCTAACTCAAAACTGTGATAACGAGACTCGACATCAGTTGTACGTTTTGAGAAATAAAAAATTGGATGTAGCTTGTTATCTTTCTTTTTTTGGAACAATATTGCCCCGAACCCCAAGGCGCTAGCGTCGCAGTGCAGCTCTGTAGCATCACTGGGGTCATAAATTGCTAACACTGGAGAGTTTACTAGCTTTTGCTTAAGTGTGTCGAATACTTCTAATTCTTTCTGTCCAAACTGAAACTTTTCTCCTTTCCTTAACAGATCATAAAGCGGTTTCGCTATTATAGAAAAATCTCTTATGAACCTGCGGAAATATGAACAAAGTCCTAAGAAACTTTGTACTTCTTGTACTTTGGTCGGTGTTGCAAAATATTCTACCGCCTTCAATCCTTTTTTGTCTGCTCTAATACCGTCACCTGTGATCAAATATCCTAAATAAGAAATTTCTGATTGAAGAAACTCGCATTTATCTAGCCTCAGCTCTAGCCTATTCTGCACTAAACATTGGAAAACTTTACGTAATATATCTATGTGTTCGCCTAAATTATCTGTTGCAATCATAATATCGTCGAGGTATATGATGACTTCGCCGCTACGTATCATTTCCGAAAAAACTTTGTTAACGAATTTTATTTATTTATTTATTTATTTATTCAGTCTAAAAAATACTGGATTTCTTACAGACTATACAAGACTATGGGAATACAAATAGTTTTACAAAATAAGGTTTATCTAATTAATTCATTTAATAATAGCTTGAAATTTTGCTTTGTTAACGAAAAATCAAAAGCGAGAGAATTTGAGACTTGATTAAATTCTTTCAAAGTTCTAAGAAAAGGTGCATAAGAAGCATAAACAGTCCTGGCACGCTCTTTGAGGAATATGGAAGTAAATACTCTCTAGAAGAGCTGGAGAGTCGATTACTCCACTTACAACATCAAAAACAAAGCAGATTGAAAGTATACTGCTCCTACTTTCTAAAGATTTTAAGTTTATCAATGCACATCTTGAACTATACGATGGAATCGGATCAGAGAAGAATAATGATCTAAGAGCAAAACGCAGAAACTTCTTCTGAGTGGTTTCTAGTCTATTAATGTGACAACGGTGATATGGCCTCCATATAAATACTGCATATTCTAACTTAGATCGCACAAGCGAAGTAAATAGTACCTTTAAAGTGTATGGGCAAGTAAAATCAGCACCAAAACGACGAATGAAAGCAAAGGTAGAATAAGACTTGGCGATGATGAAATTTAAGTGATTGAGAAACGTAAATTTCGAATCAAAAATTACTCCTAAGTCCGAGACTTCACTCAAAGTAGTGAGTCGGGAATTGTTAACAAAATACGAGGTAGAAATAACTTCCCTAGACTTTGAAAACGACAGATGAGAGCATTTCTTAATGTTTAAATGAAGTCGATTCCGATCACACCACGCCACAACATTATTAAGATCCAGCTGGAGCTTGAAAGAATCCGAAAAGCTTGAGATTGTGTTAAATATTTTCAAATCATCTGCATACAGGAGGAAGTTAGAGAAGTGAAAACATTCAGAAATATCATTAATAAAAATTATAAATAGCAATGGGCCCAAAATACTCCCCTGAGAAACACCGGAAGTAGCTATAAAAGAATGCGAAGAGTTGTCATCGACAACAACTACACATTTACGACGAGAGAGATACGACTTAACCCATTTTAAGAAAATGGAGTGAAACCCAAAACTAAACAGTTTAGAAACTAAAATCGAGTGACTAACTCTATCAAACGCCTTGGAAAAATCCGTATACACAGTATCTACTTGAAGTCTATTATTGAAGGCAGACGTACAATATTCAGAAAAAACAGCAAGATTGGTGACGGTTGATCTACCAGCCATGAAGCCATGCTGGTTATTAGAAATACAGCGCTTTACTGCGAAATATAATTTCTGTTTGATGATATATTCAAATAATTTTGATGTTGTAGAAAGTTTCGAAATAGGCCTATAATTAGAAATATCACATTTATTACCACTTTTAAATACAGGTGTGATACTTGTAACCTTCCAGGCGTCTATGAATTCACCGCAACCTAAGGATTTATTAAAAATTAGCAAAAGTGGATAGGCCAAGGCCGAACATTTCTTGAAAAGATGAGATGAAAACCCATCAACATCAACTAGCCAGGAGCTTTTGATTTTCTGAATGCCTTCACAAACATCATCAATGACAAGCGATAAAGACCCAAAATTAATAGCAGAGTTGACGTTACAAGTGTCAACCATTAATGCTTCAGACCCAGGATCAAAATTCGAACTAAAAAATTTCGCGAAGAGATCAGCAGCGTCTTGAGTTGAGGAGGCATATTCTCCATTGTAAAATACATCCGAGGGAATACTAGAACAGGACTTTTTGGATTTCACATAACGCCAAAAAGCCTTTGGATTTAATTTGATTTCAATTTCGAACTTACGAACATAGTTTTGCTGAAGCGTTTTACTTAAAGACTTAAACTTTTTGGAGTAATGAAGATATTTGTATTTATATACTAAAGCTCCTGATACTTTAAACTTTTTAAAAAATTTATTTCTCGAATTCTTAAGCTTTTTTAATCTTTTTGTATGCCATGGAATTTTGTAGTGTTTCGCATTATTACGGGGTACATATCTATAGCAAATTTCATTAATCTTGGATTTAAGTGTCAAAACAATCCGAAACCTTAATTCCAGCAAAAATTGAGTCCCAATCTATCAAAGAAATTGCATTATTCACACTGTAGAAATTACAACTTTTAAAGCAAAAATTATTAGATTTATTATTAGATTTATTATCGCCCCCAATACTTTTAAAACTGTAAGATTTTAGATTAATAATAAGTGGTATGTGATGATAGCCAGAACACGATAAGGGATCAAGACATTCACTAAGTGAAAAGTGCAGGTTATCATTAATAAAAATAAGATCAAGAATTCTAGAGAGCTTGTTTGCAAAACTATTAATTTGAATAAGATTAAAACTTAAAAAGTTATCTACTAAGTACAACTCCGGAAAGCTATTAATATTATTAGGGGTTAAACCATAATGATCGCCATGTGACCATTCAATATTAGGTAAGTTGAAGTCACCAAGAATACAAAAACTGTCATTATGATAATTAGAGACGAGAGCAGTTATATTGCCCACATGCACTTTGTAAAGACTATCTGGACTAGACGGAGGAATGTAAGAAGCACAGATGTAGATATTTGTGATACCATACACCAAGACACAAAGTTGGTCCAAAAGTGAATCCATATTTACTAAACGCACGAATGATGAGCGTAGTCGCCTCTGAACAGCTATTAAAACTCCACCACCTCTTGAATATCCAGTTTTACTTGCATCACGGTCTTTCCGATAAACATTAAAAAGATTGTGGTCAAGATATTCGTTATCATTAAATTCCGCATTCAACCATGACTCAGTAAGAACGAAGACATCATAGTCCAGGTGAGCACTCATATTAAAAAGTGCCCTGGACTTAGTTCGGAGTCCAGATACATTTTGAAAGTATATTTTAAGCGAATTGATAAGAGGTTTATACATAACGGAGTCAGTTACGGTTTTGGGAGTATAGCACCCTCGTTTTGAAAAAACTTAAACGGACGTACAGTAACATCAGCAGGCCAAATCGCTGAATTCAAGAGAGTCTCAAAATATATAGACGGTACTCCGATCTTGAAATTGATTCGCTTTAAAGTTTTTACAGCAACATCATTTTTTACGAGCATATAACAGGAAATAAAACTACGATCAATAGACGCATGTTTCGAAACATATGTGACAACATTGTAAGAAGTGACCGAGTTCTTAAATGACGATAGATGTAGCCATTTTATCCTATGTGCAACCTCAAGTTCACTACTCGTATTACATCCAACAATACTCTTTGATTTCTTACTGGGGCGTTTGTCACCAAGAACATTGGCAGAAGTAGTATTATTTGAGGCAGAAAATACAGATGAGCCAGCAACATTAGCATAAGTCAAAGGCATAAAAGCTTCAGCATTAACATTAACAGTAGCGCCAACATCCGACGTAACAGGATAGGAAGCAGCAGGCGAGAGACATTGCTCAATCGGCAGCATACGCACAGCAGCGACAGTGTCACCTTTGTCATTCGGCACAACGGCATGAGGGCGATCAGTAACATTAGATCGATCAGTATCAGCAGAGCGAGAGCAGTTAGTAGCAGTATTAGCGGGGGCATGAGAATGTGATAACGCAGTCGTCACAGCAGCATGTGAGCACACAGCAGCGACAGTGTTACCTTTATCATTCGGCATCACGGCAGGTAGGCGATCAGTAGCATTAGATCGATCATTATCAGCAGAGCGAGAGTAGTTAGTAGCAGTATTAGCAGGAGCCGAAGAATGTGATAATGCAATCGTCACCGGAGCGTGTGAGCGCATGGTAGTCTGATGCTTTGTTATTGTGTTTGCACGTTGCTTTTTCTTATGACAAACACAAGCAGTTACACACGCACGCAGGTCATTTACCTCAGCCGTAAGCAGCGCAAGGGCCGAGGAGATCTCTTTCGATTGGTTGAGCTGCATCGTTTTCAACTCCGCGCGTAAGTCTTCAGTTTTTGCTATCAGCAACTGTTTATCTGCCCGCAGCTCACTTATCACAGCAAACGCGCGATCATATTCAGATTTGAGAGCAGAAATTTCTACCAAAACAGTTTTTAGTGAAATTGCTGAACTCTCAATATTAGTATTGTCTGTTTCACCAAACTTTTTTGTTACAGCTGTCATAGGCAAGTCTTTGAGGGTTGACATATTTACGCTCGTACTAGTTGAAGTAGCCTTCGTTGCACTGATAGAAACTTCACTCACTATCTCACAAATTGAGGGAGGAGGGGACAACCCTTGCAAAAAAACCTTATTATTAGAGCTGAGCAAGAACTCTAAATCAGCTGCTGAGACACTAGCACAGTCCAAATGAAATAGTTCATTGCATTTAGCACATTGAACTTTGGCTTGGTTGCGGTCAACCTTTTGCCTACATAAACAAGGCATTTTGCATGTATTCGCACTTTATACTTTAATAGAGTCACTTTCTCGAGCACATCAAATTGTTTATTAAATTTCGATTAATAACAAGTATACATTTTGCATATGAAACACCAATATCGCGGAGCGCAAATAAAACACGTCCGTGATGGTACGCGACTTGACATTTTTGAAAAGTAGCTGGCGCATTTCTGAGTCCAAACGGCATTCGAAGGAACTTAAATTGTCCTAAAGGTGTTGTAAAAGCGGTATATTTTATCGATTCCTCCTCAACAAAAACATGGGAAAATCCATTTTTGAGATCTAGTTTCGTAAACCACTTCTTGTTTACCAATCCATCTAATAAGTCGTCTATCAGTGGTATAGGGTAGCAGTCCTTCGCTGTTACTTTGTTAAGCTTCCTATAATCGACGCACATCCGTAACTCACCTGTCTTTTTTTTTACTAACACTATTGGCGAAACAAATTCTGAGCTACTATTCTGAGCTACTACCCTTTCCCTAAGTACTCATCTAACATTTTTTGTAATTCTGCTTTTTCGTTATACGACAACCTTCTAGGTGCGCAACTGAAAGGCTTTTTATTATCTAGCACTAGCTGCATTTCCTTCTTCACTTTAGGTTGGCCTGGCTTATTTGCGTGTATATATTCTTTGTACAATATCTCTTGAAGGCGTTTTTTGCACTGAAAATTAACTTTATCTCCAATCTTATAATCGATTTCATTTACACCGTGTATTCCTATTGCTAGGATCTCGCCTATGGCTTCAACTAACTCCATGTGTTCGAGCTTATTATTATTTTCCTCGTTATTTCCCCGAACATCTGATATAATATCTTTTGAACTCGTATCTAAGATTTCGCCGACAAGTTCTACGTCATCGATTTTAAGTTGAGCATTGCTTGCCGCTATAAAATTTCTACCAAGTAAAACTGAATACCCAACCGACTCATTAGGCACTACCATAACTTCAATTAATATATCTTTATTCAGTACTTTAACGCAACATTTCAGTTTTCCAAAAATTTTTAATTCTGACTTGTTTAATCCAAAGTAAGTATTTTCAACTTTTTCTAACCGTACTCTCCCGGGTATAAGGGCTTCTCTAACTAGGCTTATAGGGCTGCCAGAGTCAATCAAGCATTCTACAATCATACTAACATTAGGTTCAGCTATAACATTAATTTCAAAATAACTTACAAAATTATTGCTGCTTGTTTTCCTCTTGTACTTTAGGCAATCAGTCGCATAGTGGCCATGCTCACCGCAAGCGAAGCAGGATCTGGACTCGCGCTTAGGCTTCTTGCAGTCTTTGGAGATGTGTCCAGAACTCTTACAATTGTAGCACCTGAGTCTGTTTTCACCCGCTCGTATGCCTGTCTTTGAAACTGATGACGGCAACTCGATCGTTCGGAATGCTCTCGCGAGATCGCTGACTGAAGAAAAATTTTGCAGTTTTGCTTGAATTTGTAGCTGCTTGTTTTGTATTCCATCGATGACGTACTCGATGAGTTCTGCATCACCCAGGTTCAAGCCACTGCTCAACAAGCACTTCTCGTGATAGTATTTGGGGAAGGACTCCCCAGTTTGCCAGACTCGACTCTCGAAACGTCGTCGCACCACCAGTAAATTGTCGTTATGTGCGAACGCGGTTGTCATCTCTCTGAGTACTTCATCGAGGCTCTTAAGGTACATTTTGTTTGAGTTATACCAGGTGAGGGCAACACCTTTCAATTTCAATTGCACCACTAGGCTTAACGTTTCATTATCGGCTCTCAGTACCTGTTGTAACCGCAACAATTGGGACCGCCATGGTTCAAATCCTTCGCCACCGTCGAATTCTGTCAGCAATTGTTTGACAGTTTCGAGGGATACCACGGGTTTGACTGTTGCATCCGTCTTGTTTTCTTTTTTCAAGGATAGCTTCAACTTTAGCCGCCCCGTTATTTGCGGTACTAGGGGTTAAACCATAATGATCGCCATGTGACCATTCAATATTAGGTAAGTTGAAGTCACCAAGAATACAAAAACTGTCATTATGATAATTAGAGACGAGAGCAGTTATATTGCCCACATGCACTTTGTAAAGACTATCTGGACTAGACGGAGGAATGTAAGAAGCACAGATGTAGATATTTGTGATACCATACACCAAGACGCAAAGTTGGTCCAAAAGTGAATCCATATTTACTAAACGCACGAATGATGAGCGTAGTCGCCTCTGAACAGCTATTAAAACTCCACCACCTCTTGAATATCCAGTTTTACTTGCATCACGGTCTTTCCGATAAACATTAAAAAGATTGTGGTCAAAATATTCGTTATCATTAAATTCCGCATTCAACCATGACTCAGTAAGAACGAAGACATCATAGTCCAGGTGAGCACTCATATTAAAAAGTGCCCTGGACTTAGTTCGGAGTCCAGATACATTTTGAAAGTATATTTTAAGCGAATTGATAAGAGGTTTATGCATAACGGAGTCAGTTACGGTTTTGGGAGTATAGCACCCTCGTTTTGAAAAACTTAAACGGACGTACAGTAACATCAGCAGGCCAAATCGCTGAATTCAAGAGAGTCTCAAAATATATAGACGGTACTCCGATCTTGAAATTGATTCGCTTTAAAGTTTTTACAGCAACATCATTTTTTACGAGCATATAACAGGAAATAAAATTACGATCAATAGACGCATGTTTCGAAACATATGTGACAACATTGTAAGAAGTGACCGAGTTCTTAAATGACGATAGATGTAGCCATTTTATCCTATGTGCAACCTCAAGTTCACTACTCGTATTACATCCAACAATACTCTTTGATTTCTTACTGGGGCGTTTGTCACCAAGAACATTGGCAGAAGTAGTATTATTTGAGGCAGAAAATACAGATGAGCCAGCAACATTAGCATAAGTCAAAGGCATAAAAGCTTCAGCATTAACATTAACAGTAGCGCCAACATCCGACGTAACAGGATAGGAAGCAGCAGTCGAGAGACATTGCTCAATCGGCAGCATACGCACAGCAGCGACAGTGTCACCTTTGTCATTCGGCACAACGGCATGAGGGCGATCAGTAACATTAGATCGATCAGTATCAGCAGAGCGAGAGCAGTTAGTAGCAGTATTAGCGGGGGCATGAGAATGTGATAACGCAGTCGTCACAGCAGCATGTGAGCACACAGCAGCGACAGTGTTACCTTTATCATTCGGCATCACGGCAGGTAGGCGATCAGTAGCATTAGATCGATCATTATCAGCAGAGCGAGAGTAGTTAGTAGCAGTATTAGCAGGAGCCGAAGAATGTGATAATGCAATCGTCACCGGAGCGTGTGAGCGCATGGTAGTCTGATGCTTTGTTATTGTGTTTGCACGTTGCTTTTTCTTATGACAAACACAAGCAGTTACACACGCACGCAGGTCATTTACCTCAGCCGTAAGCAGCGCAAGGGCCGAGGAGATCTCTTTCGATTGGTTGAGCTGCATCGTTTTCAACTCCGCGCGTAAGTCTTCAGTTTTTGCTATCAGCAACTGTTTATCTGCCCGCAGCTCACTTATCACAGCAAACGCGCGATCATATTCAGATTTGAGAGCAGAAATTTCTACCAAAACAGTTTTTAGTGAAATTGCTGAACTCTCAATATTAGTATTGTCTGTTTCACCAAACTTTTTTGTTACAGCTGTCATAGGCAAGTCTTTGAGGGTTGACATATTTACGCTCGTACTAGTTGAAGTAGCCTTCGTTGCACTGATAGAAACTTCACTCACTATCTCACAAATTGAGGGAGGAGGGGAGCGAATAGACCTTCGGCGAATAACCGCACAGCCCTTGCAAAAAAACCTTATTATTAGAGCTGAGCAAGAACCCTAAATCAGCTGCTGAGACACTAGCACAGTCCAAATGAAATAGTTCATTGCATTTAGCACATTGAACTTTGGCTTGGTTGCGGTCAACCTTTTGCCCACATAAACAAGGCATTTTGCATGTATTCGCACTTTATACTTTAATAGAGTCACTTTCTCGAGCACATCAAATTGTTTATTAAATTTCGATTAATAACAAGTATACATTTTGCATATGAAACACCAATATCGCGGACCGCAAATAAAACACGTCCGTGATGGTACGCGACTTGACAATATATATAATTTTTGAAAAGTAGCTGGCGCATTTCTGAGTCCAAACGGCATTCGAAGGAACTTAAATTGTCCTAAAGGTGTTGTAAAAGCGGTATATTTTATCGATTCCTCCTCAACAAAAACATGGAAAAATCCATTTTTGAGATCTAGTTTCGTAAACCACTTCTTGTTTACCAATCTATCTAATAAGTCGTCTATCAGTGGTATAGGGTAGCAGTCCTTCGCTGTTACTTTGTTAGGCTTCCTATAATCGACGCACATCCGTAACTCACCTGTCTTTTTTTTTACTAACACTATTGGCGAAACAAATTCTGAGCTACTATTCTGAGCTACTACCCTTTCCCTAAGTACTCATCTAAAATTTTTTGTAATTCTGCTTTTTCGTTATACGACAACCTTCTAGGTGCGCAACTGAAAGGCTTTTTATTATCTAGCACTAGCTGCATTTCCTTCTTCACTTTAGGTTGGCCTGGCTTATTTGCGTGTATATATTCTTTGTACAATATCTCTTGAAGGCGTTTTTTGCACTGAAAATTAACTTTATCTCCAATCTTATAATCGATTTCATTTACACCGTATATTCCTATTGCTAGGATCTCGCCTATGGCTTCAACTAACTCCTTGTGTTCGAGCTTATTATTATTTTCCTCGTTATTTCCCCGAACATCTGATATAATATCTTTTGAACTCGTATCTAAGATTTCGCCGACAAGTTCTACGTCATCGATTTTAAGTTTAGCATTGCTTGCCGCTATAAAATTTCTACCAAGTAAAACTGAATACCCAACCGACTCATTAGGCACCACCATAACTTCAATTAATATATCTTTATTCAGTACTTTAACGCAACATTTCAGTTTTCCAAAAATTTTTAATTCTGACTTGTTTAATCCAAAGTAAGTATTTTCAACTTTTTCTAACCGTACTCTCCCGGGTATAAGGGCTTCTCTAACTAGGCTTATAGGGCTGCCAGAGTCAATCAAGCATTCTACAATCATACTAACATTAGGTTCAGCTATAACATTAATTTCAAAATAACTTACAAAATTATTGCTGCTTGTTTTCCTCTTGTACTTTAGGCAATCAGTCGCATAGTGGCCATGCTCACCGCAAGCGAAGCAGGATCTGGACTCGCGCTTAGGCTTCTTGCAGTCTTTGGAGATGTGTCCGGAACTGTTACAATTGTAGCACCTGAGTCTGTATTCACCCGCTCGTATGCCTGTCTTTGAAACTGATGACGGCAACTCGATCGTTCGGAATGCTCTCGCGAGATCGCTGACTGAAGAAAAATTTTGCAGTTTTGCTTGAATTTGTAGCTGCTTGTTTTGTATTCCATCGATGACGTACTCGATGAGTTCTGCATCACCCAGGTTCAAGCCACTGCTCAACAAGCACTTCTCGTGATAGTATTTGGGGAAGGACTCCCCAGTTTGCCAGGCTCGACTCTCGAAACGTCGTCGTACCACCAGTAAATTGTCGTTATGTGCGAACGCGGTTGTCATCTCTCTGAGTACTTCATCGAGGCTCTTAAGGTACATTTTGTTTGAGTTATACCAGGTGAGGGCAACACCTTTCAATTTCAATTGCACCACTAGGCTTAACGTTTCATTATCGGCTCTCAGTACCTGTTGTAACCGCAACAATTGGGACCGCCATGGTTCAAATCCTTCGCCACCGTCGAATTCTGTCAGCAATTGTTTGACAGTTTCGAGTGATACCACGGGTTTGACTGTTGCATCCGTCTTGTTTTCTTTTTTCAAGGATAGCTTCAACTTTAGAAGTTCAACTTCTTTTTCTAATAGCTTCATTTTCAGCTTGCCAGTCTCGCTATCTGTTAAGGGGTCATCATCGACACGTCGGCGCTCAACTGCGCGGCTACCACAAGGATGCCCACCAAACTGTCCATTTTCTACCAGCAGTACGTTTTCTGTTCGACGCATATCGTGTTGCAAGCTTACTATGTTGCCAACCCCAACATCGACATTCGCACCATTGCTCGCGCCTTCGTGTCGATCGTTGTCCGCACCATTGTTATCCGCAACATTGTCGTCCGCAACATTGTTCTCCGCAACATTGTTGTCCGCATCATCACCGTTCGCGCCATTGTTCTGCCCGTTGTTTTTTCCGCTATTGTTCACACCGTTATTTGAACTGCTTTCCGCCCCGTTATTTGCGGTACTAGGGGTTAAACCATAATGATCGCCATGTGACCATTCAATATTAGGTAAGTTGAAGTCACCAAGAATACAAAAACTGTCATTATGATAATTAGAGACGAGAGCAGTTATATTGCCCACATGCACTTTGTAAAGACTATCTGGACTAGACGGAGGAATGTAAGAAGCACAGATGTAGATATTTGTGATACCATACACCAAGACGCAAAGTTGGTCCAAAAGTGAATTCATATTTACTAAACGCACGAATGATGAGCGTAGTCGCCTCTGAACAGCTATTAAAACTCCACCACCTCTTGAATATCCAGTTTTACTTGCATCACGGTCTTTCCGATAAACATTAAAAAGATTGTGGTCAAAATATTCGTTATCATTAAATTCCGCATTCAACCATGACTCAGTAAGAACGAAGACATCATAGTCCAGGTGAGCACTCATATTAAAAAGTGCCCTGGACTTAGTTCGGAGTCCAGATACATTTTGAAAGTATATTTTAAGCGAATTGATAAGAGGTTTATGCATAACGGAGTCAGTTACGGTTTTGGGAGTATAGCACCCTCGTTTTGAAAAAACTTAAACGGACGTACAGTAACATCAGCAGGCCAAATCGCTGAATTCAAGAGAGTCTCAAAATATATAGACGGTACTCCGATCTTGAAATTGATTCGCTTTAAAGTTTTTACAGCAACATCATTTTTTACGAGCATATAACAGGAAATAAAATTACGATCAATAGACGCATGTTTCGAAACATATGTGACAACATTGTAAGAAGTGACCGAGTTCTTAAATGACGATAGATGTAGCCATTTTATCCTATGTGCAACCTCAAGTTCACTACTCGTATTACATCCAACAATACTCTTTGATTTCTTACTGGGGCGTTTGTCACCAAGAACATTGGCAGAAGTAGTATTATTTGAGGCAGAAAATACAGATGAGCCAGCAACATTAGCATAAGTCAAAGGCATAAAAGCTTCAGCATTAACATTAACAGTAGCGCCAACATCCGACGTAACAGGATAGGAAGCAGCAGTCGAGAGACATTGCTCAATCGGCAGCATACGCACAGCAGCGACAGTGTCACCTTTGTCATTCGGCACAACGGCATGAGGGCGATCAGTAACATTAGATCGATCAGTATCAGCAGAGCGAGAGCAGTTAGTAGCAGTATTAGCGGGGGCATGAGAATGTGATAACGCAGTCGTCACAGCAGCATGTGAGCACACAGCAGCGACAGTGTTACCTTTATCATTCGGCATCACGGCAGGTAGGCGATCAGTGGCATTAGATCGATCATTATCAGCAGAGCGAGAGTAGTTAGTAGCAGTATTAGCAGGAGCCGAAGAATGTGATAATGCAATCGTCACCGGAGCGTGTGAGCGCATGGTAGTCTGATGCTTTGTTATTGTGTTTGCACGTTGCTTTTTCTTATGACAAACACAAGCAGTTACACACGCACGCAGGTCATTTACCTCAGCCGTAAGCAGCGCAAGGGCCGAGGAGATCTCTTTCGATTGGTTGAGCTGCATCGTTTTCAACTCCGCGCGTAAGTCTTCAGTTTTTGCTATCAGCAACTGTTTATCTGCCCGCAGCTCACTTATCACAGCAAACGCGCGATCATATTCAGATTTGAGAGCAGAAATTTTTACCAAAACAGTTTTTAGTGAAATTGCTGAACTCTCAATATTAGTATTGTCTGTTTCACCAAACTTTTTTGTTACAGCTGTCATAGGCAAGTCTTTGAGGGTTGACATATTTACGCTCGTACTAGTTGAAGTAGCCTTCGTTGCACTGATAGAAACTTCACTCACTATCTCACAAATTGAGGGAGGAGGGGAGCGAATAGACCTTCGGCGAATAACCGCACAACCCTTGCAAAAAAACCTTATTATTAGAGCTGAGCAAGAACTCTAAATCAGCTGCTGAGACACTAGCACAGTCCAAATGAAATAGTTCATTGCATTTAGCACATTGAACTTTGGCTTGGTTGCGGTCAACCTTTTGCCCACATAAACAAGGCATTTTGCATGTATTCACACTTTATACTTTAATAGAGTCACTTTCTCGAGCACATCAAATTGTTTATTAAATTTCGATTAATAACAAGTATACATTTTGTATATGAAACACCAATATCGCGGACCGCAAATAAAACACGTCCGTGATGGTACGCGACTTGACAATATATATAATTTTTGAAAAGTAGCTGGCGCATTTCTGAGTCCAAACGGCATTCGAAGGAACTTAAATTGTCCTAAAGGTGTTGTAAAAGCGGTATATTTTATCGATTCCTCCTCAACAAAAACATGGAAAAATCCATTTTTGAGATCTAGTTTCGTAAACCACTTCTTGTTTACCAATCTATCTAATAAGTCGTCTATCAGTGGTATAGGGTAGCAGTCCTTCGCTGTTACTTTGTTAGGCTTCCTATAATCGACGCACATCCGTAACTCACCTGTCTTTTTTTTTACTAACACTATTGGCGAAACAAATTCTGAGCTACTATTCTGAGCTACTACCCTTTCCCTAAGTACTCATCTAAAATTTTTTGTAATTCTGCTTTTTCGTTATACGACAACCTTCTAGGTGCGCAACTGAAAGGCTTTTTATTATCTAGCACTAGCTGCATTTCCTTCTTCACTTTAGGTTGGCCTGGCTTATTTGCGTGTATATATTCTTTGTACAATATCTCTTGAAGGCGTTTTTTGCACTGAAAATTAACTTTATCTCCAATCTTATAATCGATTTCATTTACACCGTGTATTCCTATTGCTAGGATCTCGCCTATGGCTTCAACTAACTCCTTGTGTTCGAGCTTATTATTATTTTCCTCGTTATTTCCTCGAACATCTGATATAATATCTTTTGAACTCGTATCTAAGATTTCGCCGACAAGTTCTACGTCATCGATTTTAAGTTGAGCATTGCTTGCCGCTATAAAATTTCTACCAAGTAAAACTGAATACCCAACCGACTCATTAGGCACTACCATAACTTCAATTAATATATCTTCATTCAGTACTTTAACGCAACATTTCAGTTTTCCAAAAATTTTTAATTCTGACTTGTTTAATCCAAAGTAAGTATTTTCAACTTTTTCTAACCGTATTCTCCCGGGTATAAGGGCTTCTCTAACTAGGCTTATAGGGCTGCCAGAGTCAATCAAGCATTCTACAATCATACTAACATTAGGTTCAGCTATAACATTAATTTCAAAATAACTTACAAAATTATTGCTGCTTGTTTTCCTATTGTACTTTAGGCAATCAGTCGCATAGTGGCCATGCTCACCGCAAGCGAAGCAGGATCTGGACTCGCGCTTAGGCTTCTTGCAGTCTTTGGAGATGTGTCCGGAACTGTTACAATTGTAGCACCTGAGTCTGTTTTCACCCGCTCGTATGCCTGTCTTTGAAACTGATGACGGCAACTCGATCGTTCGGAATGCTCTCGCGAGATCGCTGACTGAAGAAAAATTTTGCAGTTTTGCTTGAATTTGTAGCTGCTTGTTTTGTATTCCATCGATGACGTACTCGATGAGTTCTGCATCACCCAGGTTCAAGCCACTGCTCAACAAGCACTTCTCGTGATAGTATTTGGGGAAGGACTCCCCAGTTTGCCAGACTCGACTCTCGAAACGTCGTCGCACCACCAGTAAATTGTCGTTATGTGCGAACGCGGTTGTCATCTCTCTGAGTACTTCATCGAGGCTCTTAAGGTACATTTTGTTTGAGTTATACCAGGTGAGGGCAACACCTTTCAATTTCAATTGCACCACTAGGCTTAACGTTTCATTATCGGCTCTCAGTACCTGTTGTAACCGCAACAATTGGGACCGCCATGGTTCAAATCCTTCGCCACCGTCGAATTCTGTCAGCAATTGTTTGATAGTTTCGAGTGATACCACGGGTTTGACTGTTGCATCCGTCTTGTTTTCTTTTTTCAAGGATAGCTTCAACTTTAGCCGCCCCGTTATTTGCGGTACTAGGGGTTAAACCATAATGATCGCCATGTGACCATTCAATATTAGGTAAGTTGAAGTCACCAAGAATACAAAAACTGTCATTATGATAATTAGAGACGAGAGCAGTTATATTGCCCACATGCACTTTGTAAAGACTATCTGGACTAGACGGAGGAATGTAAGAAGCACAGATGTAGATATTTGTGATACCATACACCAAGACGCAAAGTTGGTCCAAAAGTGAATCCATATTTACTAAACGCACGAATGATGAGCGTAGTCGCCTCTGAACAGCTATTAAAACTCCACCACCTCTTGAATATCCAGTTTTACTTGCATCACGGTCTTTCCGATAAACATTAAAAAGATTGTGGTCAAAATATTCGTTATCATTAAATTCCGCATTCAACCATGACTCAGTAAGAACGAAGACATCATAGTCCAGGTGAGCACTCATATTAAAAAGTGCCCTGGACTTAGTTCGGAGTCCAGATACATTTTGAAAGTATATTTTAAGCGAATTGATAAGAGGTTTATGCATAACGGAGTCAGTTACGGTTTTGGGAGTATGGCACCCTCGTTTTGAAAAAACTTAAACGGACGTACAGTAACATCAGCAGGCCAAATCGCTGAATTCAAGAGAGTCTCAAAATATATAGACGGTACTCCGATCTTGAAATTGATTCGCTTTAAAGTTTTTACAGCAACATCATTTTTTACGAGCATATAACAGGAAATAAAATTACGATCAATAGACGCATGTTTCGAAACATATGTGACAACATTGTAAGAAGTGACCGAGTTCTTAAATGACGATAGATGTAGCCATTTTATCTTATGTGCAACCCAAGTTCACTACTCGTATTACATCCAACAATACTCTTTGATTTCTTACTGGGGCGTTTGTCACCAAGAACATTGGCAGAAGTAGTATTATTTGAGGCAGAAAATACAGATGAGCCAGCAACATTAGCATAAGTCAAAGGCATAAAAGCTTCAGCATTAACATTAACAGTAGCGCTAACATCCGACGTAACAGGATAGGAAGCAGCAGTCGAGAGACATTGCTCAATCGGCAGCATACGCACAGCAGCGACAGTGTCACCTTTGTCATTCGGCACAACGGCATGAGGGCGATCAGTAACATTAGATCGATCAGTATCAGCAGAGCGAGAGCAGTTAGTAGCAGTATTAGCGGGGGCATGAGAATGTGATAACGCAGTCGTCACAGCAGCATGTGAGCACACAGCAGCGACAGTGTTACCTTTATCATTCGGCATCACGGCAGGTAGGCGATCAGTAGCATTAGATCGATCATTATCAGCAGAGCGAGAGTAGTTAGTAGCAGTATTAGCAGGAGCCGAAGAATGTGATAATGCAATCGTCACCGGAGCGTGTGAGCGCATGGTAGTCTGATGCTTTGTTATTGTGTTTGCACGTTGCTTTTTCTTATGACAAACACAAGCAGTTACACACGCACGCAGGTCATTTACCTCAGCCGTAAGCAGCGCAAGGGCCGAGGAGATCTCTTTCGATTGGTTGAGCTGCATCGTTTTCAACTACGCGCGTAAGTCTTCAGTTTTTGCTATCAGCAACTGTTTATCTGCCCGCAGCTCACTTATCACAGCAAACGCGCGATCATATTCAGATTTGAGAGCAGAAATTTCTACCAAAACAGTTTTTAGTGAAATTGCTGAACTCTCAATATTAGTATTGTCTGTTTCACCAAACTTTTTTGTTACAGCTGTCATAGGCAAGTCTTTGAGGGTTGACATATTTACGCTCGTACTAGTTGAAGTAGCCTTCGTTGCACTGATAGAAACTTCACTCACTATCTCACAAATTGAGGGAGGAGGGGAGCGAATAGACCTTCGGCGAATAACCGCACAACCCTTGCAAAAAAACCTTATTATTAGAGCTGAGCAAGAACTCTAAATCAGCTGCTGAGACACTAGCATAGTCCAAATGAAATAGTTCATTGCATTTAGCACATTGAACTTTGGCTTGGTTGCGGTCAACCTTTTGCCCACATAAACAAGGCATTTTGCATGTATTCGCACTTTATACTTTAATAGTCACTTTCTCGAGCACATCAAATTGTTTATTAAATTTCGATTAATAACAAGAATACATTTTGCATATGAAACACCAATATCGCGGACCGCAAATAAAACACGTCCGTGATGGTACGCGACTTGACAATATATATAATTTTTGAAAAGTAGATGGCGCATTTCTGAGTCCAAACGGCATTCGAAGGAACTTAAATTGTCCTAAAGGTGTTGTAAAAGCGGTATATTTTATCGATTCCTCCTCAACAAAAACATGGAAAAATCCATTTTTGAGATCTAGTTTCGTAAACCACTTCTTGTTTACCAATCTATCTAATAAGTCGTCTATCAGTGGTATAGGGTAGCAGTCCTTCGCTGTTACTTTGTTAGGCTTCCTATAATCGACGCACATCCGTAACTCACCTGTCTTTTTTTTTACTAACACTATTGGCGAAACAAATTCTGAGCTACTATTCTGAGCTACTACCCTTTCCCTAAGTACTCATCTAAAATTTTTTGTAATTCTGCTTTTTCGTTATACGACAACCTTCTAGGTGCGCAACTGAAAGGCTTTTTATTATCTAGCACTAGCTGCATTTCCTTCTTCACTTTAGGTTGGCCTGGCTTATTTGCGTGTATATATTCTTTGTACAATATCTCTTGAAGGCGTTTTTTGCACTGAAAATTAACTTTATCTCCAATCTTATAATCGATTTCATTTACACCGTGTATTCCTATTGCTAGGATCTCGCCTATGGCTTCAACTAACTCCTTGTGTTCGAGCTTATTATTATTTTCCTCGTTATTTCCCCGAACATCTGATATAATATCTTTTGAACTCGTATCTAAGATTTCGCCGACAAGTTCTACGTCATCGATTTTAAGTTTAGCATTGCTTGCCGCTATAAAATTTCTACCAAGTAAAACTGAATACCCAACCGACTCATTAGGCACCACCATAACTTCAATTAATATATCTTTATTCAGTACTTTAACGCAACATTTCAGTTTTCCAAAAATTTTTAATTCTGACTTGTTTAATCCCAAGTAAGTATTTTCAACTTTTTCTAACCGTACTCTCCCGGGTATAAGGGCTTCTCTAACTAGGCTTATAGGGCTGCCAGAGTCAATCAAGCATTCTACAATCATACTAACATTAGGTTCAGCTATAACATTAATTTCAAAATAACTTACAAAATTATTGCTGCTTGTTTTCCTCTTGTACTTTAGGCAATCAGTCGCATAGTGGCCATGCTCACCGCAAGCGAAGCAGGATCTGGACTCGCGCTTAGGCTTCTTGCAGTCTTTGGAGATGTGTCCGGAACTGTTACAATTGTAGCACCTGAGTCTGTTTTCACCCGCTCGTATGCCTGTCTTTGAAACTGATGACGGCAACTCGATCGTTCGGAATGCTCTCGCGAGATCGCTGACTGAAGAAAAATTTTGCAGTTTTGCTTGAATTTGTAGCTGCTTGTTTTGTATTCCATCGATGACGTACTCGATGAGTTCTGCATCACCCAGGTTCAAGCCACTGCTCAACAAGCACTTCTCGTGATAGTATTTGGGGAAGGACTCCCCAGTTTGCCAGGCTCGACTCTCGAAACGTCGTCGCACCACCAGTAAATTGTCGTTATGTGCGAACGCGGTTGTCATCTCTCTGAGTACTTCATCGAGGCTCTTAAGGTACATTTTGTTTGAGTTATACCAGGTGAGGGCAACACCTTTCAATTTCAATTGCACCACTAGGCTTAACGTTTCATTATCGGCTCTCAGTACCTGTTGTAACCGCAACAATTGGGACCGCCATGGTTCAAATCCTTCGCCACCGTCGAATTCTGTCAGCAATTGTTTGACAGTTTCGAGTGATACCACGGGTTTGACTGTTGCATCCGTCTTGTTTTCTTTTTTCAAGGATAGCTTGTGTTGCAAGCTTACTATGTTGCCAACCCCAACATCGACATTCGCACCATTGCTCGCGCCTTCGTGTCGATCGTTGTCCGCACCATTGTTATCCGCAACATTGTCGTCCGCAACATTGTTCTCCGCAACATTGTTGTCCGCATCATCACCGTTCGCACCATTGTTCTGACCGTTGTTTTTTCCGCTATTGTTCACACCGTTATTGAACTGCTTTCTGCCCCGTTATTTGCGGTACTATTCGGATCACCATTTCCATCTTTATGCGCTCCGACGTCTCCTGGGCACAATCCGCGTGCCTCCGCCGACAGCTCGCTCAATCTTGCGGCAAGCGATGCCTTAGCGCCGCTCGCATTAAGCCCCACGGCAGTGCACCCGGCTTTCAATTGCAATAGAGTGTACTTCTGCGTATTAATTGTACGTTGATCCATTTTAGTTGTTTAGGAGTGACTTCAGGACCACTTCTGATGAAAACGCTTGTCTATGGTTATAAATCCGCCCACACACACTTGATGCTGTTTTTCGAATGAATCTTTATTTTTCTTTTACAAAATGGTGTTCTTTTCCCTTTCGTGTTCTTTCCATATTATTTCCACTTAAGGTCGAAACACATAACTTAAAAACTAGTTGTATTACTTAAGTGCTATACACATTACTTAGAGCTATTACAATATTGCTTAAGGCTATTTACACACAGCTACTCTTGCAACCATAAGTGCCTTACAGTATGAAGTTTCTTTCCGAGACGATCCGCTTGCCACCCATATATGAAAAGTTCATATAACTTGGGTATATTGTAATTAAATTGTACTTTTCAAACAAGTGGTAACCCTTTCCCAATGATAAAATATATTTTATGACCTATCAAAAATACATACAAAAGTTTAATAAAAATAGATCAGGCCGTTTCGAAGGAGTTTGACCACCAACACGTGATACGAGATTTTTAAATATAAGATATTATATCTGGTATGTAAAAACTTGCTTACAATTTATCATCGTTGATCTCCTTGACGTGGGGATGAGGCATAAGTGTTGTCATGGTGGCTCCTTTCGTGGATTTCCATGTCATCACGAAATAAGAGGCTTCATATGAGATTCAGTGTAGGCCCCGATCTTACACGGCTTCTTATGTGGAGATTACCGTACCAACAATTCTCATTTCCGCGTACCTTGTATTCCTCCTAATATTTTCTCCCTCACCTACAGCTAATCCTCCCCGTAATCCAGGGTGTTACGCGTTACCGTGCCTATTGGTCGGTTTGCAACCAGGGGGTCTAAGATGCGGCTGTATTTTAACGGCGCCTCCCTGACACCGGGATACCTCAGGGAGTAATTTGGCCTTACCGCGGCAAGAGGCGATGTCGTGGTGTACCAACCACTTTCCCCTCTGATAACTTTCAGACCGCTGTGCTTGCCTCGTCGAGCAGGTGGTCGTACGACCAAGATAAATACAATAAAAAAAAAAACAACACAAAAAACTTATCTTCCCCATCTCGTGGTAAGGCTATGCAGGGGCGAGTGCCGTGCATGAAACCTCCTTCTAACGCGCCGCTTCGCTCCAATAGGGGCTCCTCCGGGCTGGAAGTGGGGGCAACACGCCGGCCCGTGACTATGGGTTTTATGGTGGGGCCTAGCACCAGTAAATCTGCGGGGATTGTGACAAGCAGCTGCATATGAAAATATCGAGGCCGTGGCAGAGATGGAAATTACGAGCCACGTCTCTCAGAAGACGGAGTCGGAGCGGTTCAAGTTCCCTGAAAAGCGAAAAGCTGGTTGGTACCAGGGACACACTAACGTGATCGCCTGTGAGGACTTGAGATCGGTGGCGCTGTATAAGGCCGTCGTTACAAAGGTGGGCCCTGTCTACTTTTGGGCTAAGTTGGAGGTGGTGGACTGAAAGACAATTCCAGTCAGACCCCGGGCGAGGGCATGGGTCCCAGTGGCACCATCGGGACCGAAAAGCATCCTAAAGATGCTTCCATTCCGAGGACGCGGAAGGCCCTTCTAGACAAATGATCTTGTCTCTGAACAAGGAGTCCATCGGACTGCTAGAGAAGATGCAAGGCCGAGTTTCATATGGCCTAGATGAGGTACACTTACCGCGGGGACGCTCAGCGTGCCTCTAGTGAGTGTGTAGCAACGGACGTGGCCATTGAGGCACCCGAACCGGAGCCAGAGCTCGACGCTGACGGCAGCGTCTCCTCCCAGACATTCTGTGCACCAACAATGCGACATTACGGTGGTACTCATTCAGGAACCATGGGTGTGCAGCTCAAGAATATGTGGGTTGAGTACCACTGGCTTTAGACTTTTCGTGGAGCGCGGTAAAGGTAACATTAGAGCCTGTATCCTAGCTAAAGCAGATTTAAATATCTTTCTTTTACCTGATTACAGTGATGGCTACGAGAGCTAGGGGGCACGCCCATCGTGTTGGCATCGGTATACATGTCGTACGAAGCCGAGCACCCTCCTTACTCTATAGTGCGGAACTTGGTGTCCAAATATGAGAGAGGACACATTTTGGTCGGCAGCAATGCGAATGCTCACCACGTTTTGTGGGGTAGCACGGACATAAATGATCGAGGTGAGTTGCTTTTCAACTACCTTCTAACAACTAACCTACTTATATGCAACAAAAGTAGGGATCCCACCTTCATTACCAGCAACCGTAAAGAAGTATTAGATATAACTCTATGTAGTGTTAGTTTTTTGAATTGATTGAGAAATGGCGGGTCCTAGAAGAATGCTCCTTTTCTCTGATCATCGTTATATTGAAATTCCACTAAACTTTTCTTTACCAGCTCAAAAGTGCGTAAAAACATAAAAAACACGGATTGGAGTTCTTATAAAAGGTTATTTGAGGATAAGCTAACCAGCGAACTTTTTAATGAACCCAACTGTATCAGGAATCTAGCAAAAAGATCTTCGTGGAGAAACTTCGGCGGCAGCATCGAGGATGCTTCCGAGACAGCCAGGCTAAGGAAGGGTCTCTCTGGATCCTCTAACACGATAGGTTTCTTACAAAGGCAACACGGCTATGATTCCTTAACCTCAACGTACCGGTTTCGGAAGAAAAGGTTAAATGAGCTTTAAACCGTACACATCTGCAGGACCGGATGGGATAATACCTGCGCAGCTAATTCAGACACTGGAAGTGTCTGCCAAATGGGTCTATACTATTTTCCGTCCGTTTCAATCTGAATCATATACCTCTGGCATGGAGAACTGTCACGGCTGTTTTTTATTCCTAAAGCCGGAAAGGCATCACTCACTAATCCAAAGGATCATAGACCTATCAGTCTATCATCCTTTGCTATTAAGACACTTGAAAGGACTGTAAGTAGCTACTTGTCCGATAACATCGACAGTCGACTACTGTCTAATCACCAACATGCCTACCCCAAAGGAAAATCTACTGTGACACTGGAAGTGTCTGCAAAATAAATGGGTCTATAATATTTTCAGGGTCCGTTTCAATCTGAATCATATACCCCTGGCATGGAGAAATGTCAGGGCTGTTTTTATTCCTAAAGCCGGAAAGGCATCACACACTAATCCAAAGGATCTTATGCCTATCAGTCTATCATCCTTTGCTATTAAGACACGTGAAAGGATTGTTAGTAGCTACTTGTCCGATAACATCGACAGTCGACTATTGTCTAATGACCAACATGCCTACCGCAAAGGCAAATCTACGGAGACTGCACTCCATAGCTTGGTCGGCTATATTGATAAGTCTCTCAGCGCCAAGGATTTCTGTCACGTAGCCTTCCAGGACATTGGAGGCGCCACACTACTCTAGAGCTACTCTGCTGCAGAGTAGTAAGGGCTCAGCTGTGTGTGAGCGAACAATCGAGGCACGTGTCGGGGGGTATGCCACAAGGAGGTGTTCTATCCGCACTTCTGTGGAGGAGCGAAAGTTGTCGCGTACGCTAATGACGTCGCGATCGCACTCGGAAGAAAGGTTCCTCAAACACTATGCGAGCTGATGCAACGAACGCTTCGGGAGGTATCCAAGTGGTCCACCCACTGCGGGCTTAGGGTCAGCTCAAATAAGGTAGAACTTGTACTCTTCCCAAGAAAGTATTAAATGCCTTCGCTAACTCCACCAGAACTAAACGGCATCCGGTTAAGTCACTCTACAAGTGCCAAATTTCGAGGCGTTATTTTAGATAAGAAGTTGAACTGGAAAGATAATATAGTTCAACGTTATGAAAAGGCTTCCAAAGCCCTCTACCCCTGGTACGAAATGGGGTCTTAATCCTCGGATCTGTCGCTGAATTTTTAAAGCGGTCGTCAGACTAATTCTCCTATATGGAGTGATCGTATGGTGGTCTGCATTAGAAAAGGAAACTAACCTAAGGTTGCTCACCAAGTTACAAAGATCTGGTATAATCTGTATAAGCGGGACGCTCAGAACCACGCCAAACGATGCTCTGAGCGCTATTTTAGATCTCCTGCCGCTACCCTCCCCTGCAAATCTCCTTTAGGTTACCAGACCACTGCGGCGTTTTCCAGGCTGAGGTATCAGCTATTATGGAAGCGGTGGTAAAGCTTGGGACCGGAATTCTAGGAGGAGATATCTTCATCATTAGCGATAGCCAGGCTGCAATCAAGGCTCTGAGTTCCTTCACGTTTAAGTCAAACATCGCGCTGGACGGCCGCCGATCTCTGCAGGAGATGACCAAGCAGAACAGACTGTACCTCATTTGGGTCCTTGGCCACAGGCCCTAACCGGGCACTGCCTTATAGAGAACACGCTGAAAGGCTAGTTGCACCTTTCCGAAGATGCTGCAGGAGCTGTAAAAACTATGAAGAGGAGGAAATGGTCTTACATCTTCAGTAGAATTGTCCTGCGCTGTGCAAAAGTAGGCTACGGGACCTGGGATCACCGTTTCTGGATGACCTTAGTGAGGTTTCAAAAACCGAGATTAACCGCCTGATGCAGCGAGGGAAAATGGTTCAGCAAGGGGTAGTCTTTCGGTGGATGGTGGAAATGTTTATAATTTCGACGCTGCGGTATCGAAAATTGTATGATATACAAAGCGCCTCAGTCTATTGTTTATAATATTTGAACAAATCTCAAGGTATCTTATTTGATGCTATTGTTGTATGTGCTATTTTTTAAAACTATTTTATTTTGATTACTTAGCATGCGAACCAAAAACCGAGCTGATAAACCAGGTTTAAAACTGTAGCAAATACAACGATATGACCAAATAAGATACCTTGGAATTGTTAGATTATCTTACATGCGGAAATATGTGTTTTTTTTTTGCTTCGAAATGTAAATCGTATCCCACCTGCAAAAAAAAGCACCCGATTCAATGCAATCGGTTTACCAGATACGGCATATTGCAATGGAACAAAACTATGAGGAAAGGCAACTAGTGCTCATTTAATCAATCAGACCAGTTATTTCATTCCAGTATTTAAATGTGTTGTTAAAGCTTAGCCCCACCTCTAGAGAAAAATCATAGAGAACGAATTTCATTATGTATGTCATTGTTGCAAATTTATTTTTAGAAATAAAGGTATAGTCTGACACTAGTCTAAAGCACAATTGTCTGCTGCTATGATGAACTATAAACGTGCATTTGCGCTTACTAGTGCATATTACCTCTGTTCGTTTGCATCGCTTTTTAGTTAATTCGGAAAAAAAGTTGTGTCTGTACATTGATAATTTTTGATTTGTGTCTGCCTGTTTGCCTGTTTGAGTAATCTTCGAAACTACTGAACGGATTTTTAAGGAATTTTAACTGAAGGCTAGCCAGTAACCTCGGGCACAAAACAGGCTATAATTTATCAAAATATTAAATGCGAAGAAAATTAGAAATGTCCTAGAAACATTTTCTTTTGAATACAATTTAATTTTTTAACGACATCTACGTATTTTTTTGTTGTTGATTTTTTATAAAGCTCATCAGCGTACGCTTACTATAGCTAGTAACTTTTGGGGCACGTAGTCGCTTGCTTATATACCGAAGTCATGTGCCGAATGTTGCACATTTCATGGGGCAATTTCCCTGAAATTCTTAAGATATAGATTTTTCGTTGCATAAGTCCAACTTTAAATTATTGTTAAATGAATTGATTTCATTAAAAATATATAAAAGGAGCACTTTTGTAAACATTTTGTTTTATATATTTGGCTTGTTTTACTACACTCTACCTCTCAGTGCTCACCAAACACAGCATGCGATAGCATTGATATAAGAGAGTCAAGTAAGTGAGTGATTCCCACTATCAAGGTCTTGATTTGAATAACAAGTGCAGGCAGCTTTCCAGTTGTAAATAAATGTATGGGGTTATTTGGAGAAATTAAATGCATTCCAAAATATTCATATAACCAGATGTCTTATAAATTTGCCTGCAGTGTTTTAGCTTACATATGAGTCCATATTTCACTACATATATAAGTACTTCTTGCTAATTTTAAAAATAAGTAAATTAATTAAATTAAGAAACACGATTAACGCTCAGTGACACAACGAAAGCTCGACGCCCAAAAGGTTTCAAGACCGGGGCAATTTCCTGAAAGAATGAAAACGGCGACCTGATGACCCACATCCAGAGTACACACAAACTGTGGAGGGAGCCCTTCTTCACGCTGCTTAATGGTAGTGGCATGGAAAACATCTAAGATGATGAACCAGAACCTCCAATCTACTCAAACGGCAATAGCGCGGCTGAAGAGGTCTAAGCCCACGGCGAGCAACACCCTCAGTTCCGTCAGAATCGGGAAGGACATCCCCGAGCAGTTTGAAACCAGTTAACTTCTTTAACGGTTTGTTAGAAAATATAGCTGTAGAATAAAACCGTTTAGTCACCATATTTTATAAGATCGTGCAATTTTTAGCGTATGCTGATGATCGTCGGCTTCAGCAACCGCGCCATTTCTTCCGCCTTTTTCAAACTGGATAAAGAGGCGAAAAGTATGGGTCTGGAACTAAAGAGGTCAAAACTAAGCTCCTCCTGTCATCAACTAAACAGTCAGCGCACTGGCGTCTTGGCTCCCGCATCACTGTAGACAATCCCAATTTCGAAAAAGTGGAGGACTTTGTTTATCTGGGAACCAGCATTAGCAGCTACAATAAAGTCAGCCTCGTAGAATCTCTCTTGCTATATGTATGGCGCTGAAGCATGGGCATCATCAGCATCTGATGAGACGGCCCTTGGAGTGCTCGAAAGATAGATTATCCGAAAGAGTTATGGACCTCTACGTCTTTGCGGCGGCGAATATCGCAGGCGATGGAACGGTAAGCTGTTTGAGCTTTACTGCGCCGTTGACATAGTCCAGAGAATTAAAATACATGCCGTGCGAATGGACGAAAATGCTCCAACTCTGAAAGTATTCAACGCGGCACCAGCCAGTGGAGGTAGAGCAAGAGGTGGTTATAAAGCGGATTAAATAAGTAGGAAGTGCCCACAAATCATAGTCTGTTCAAATATCTTTGAACATAATTTTGTAATGTTTACAGTTACAAAGGAAATATAAACTTTCTTTGTACACTTGAACATACATACATATGCATCAGATTAATACATACATACATACATGATAAGAATAACACACAATGCACGTACTCACATAAACAAAACATAAATAAAAATCACTACGTTGGTCTTTTATCAATTGTAAATATTTGTACACTTGAACATACACATCAGAGAGCTGCAACGGATACATAATTTTCGTGTATACTCGAGCATCTAACAAAATCCGTTTTGCATCAATCTCTTTTATCGAGCACAAGTATTTTTCGTTAGCGACTGAGCTCAAGGCGAACATGTTGGTCACAACAATCGAGTGCTTTTCATACATATTTGATTGGGTTCGGGTGCTTTGCAGATCTATATAGTCGAGTGTTCGAGTTTCAACTCGAGTGTGCACATAATTTGCTTGTATGGCTTTGCGTAGTGTGATCGGCAGTGCAGTGCACATATGGTAAAAAATCCTTTCAATATTATCTATTGTTTATGTGTATACAGCACTTACACTTTGCCATTTCTTATATTTTTGCTTACACAAAATGCGACACCACGACGCCTACATTCCGTCTGTAGATTTATGGTGCCCACAGTCACCGACGTGTCCGTTTGCCGTGTCTGTTTGTCGGGAGATACACAAAATTGAGCAAAACTTGTGCCCGCGCGTATGTTTTGTAAACAAACTTTGCGTACACAAAACTGTGTTTGTATGCATCAACACAATGTTGCCATTCCTTTGTTTGCATACATACTTTTACACACATCCGCGTTGTCAATTACAATTTTTCATTGTATAATAAACCAAAGCCAAAAACCAACAAATGCAAATAGTTAATTTATCTATAATTAACATTATTAAACATCGATTTTAAATTAATTTAATAAAAATTTAAATTTTTATAAGGTTATTTGGTTAAAGATTTTAAGAAGTTCTGCTTGGCAACACTGTGCGGTGAGAGAGCACTCAGCTGACACGGCTTCACGGCAAAAATCTAAATTTCTCAGTTTACACACGTACACGTCGCGCGTACCCATCACACGTACACGTTGATGAGTTTGCATTTACATGGCGCTCTCATAAGTTTGATCGTGTCAGCTGACACGCAACGTACGTTTGCGTCGGTGACTGTGGGCACTATTAACTCGAGCACGTTTGAGTATCCGTTTCATTAGTTGCACAAATTATGGGTTAGCTGCGGGTGTCGAGTGTGGCATTCGCTTGTGCTCAATTTTTGGCGATGGTGATTAAACAGACTGGACCATACTCAAAAGTGCTCTCGGGTGTACAACTCGATCGAGCACATAGCTGCCGAGTGTGGCATTCGCTTGTGCTCAATTTTTAGCGAGGGTGATCAATCAGGCTCGAGCACACTCAAAGCAGCTCTCTGATACACATGCATACATGATAAGAATATCAGACAATGCATGTACGCACATAAACAAAACATAAATAAAGATTACTACGTTGGTGTTTTATCAATTGTAAATATTTGTAAATATCTATACGCACACAAACATATGTAATTAGTGGAGTAGCATAACACTGTGGAACAAATTCAGGTTAGCCAAAGTTAGGTCGATTCTCAGAGTGATGGGTGAAAATAGAGGCTAAATTAGAAGACCCGTATCGGGGCGTTTGTTTATGTTAGTTCGAAGTTTTTTTTTATTCGACCTTCGAACTTTGCAGTCAAATGCCGATTTTCAGCATATTGTTTATATGGTTTTTTGGCTATAACTCGTCGACTAATTGATATTTTTTCAATCTGTTAAAGCCAAATTATTGCTAGAGACCACAGTTTAACTTTAAGATTTTGTATATAAAGGACGAGTTTAGGAAAATAAAACCAGATTTGAAATATAATCTCATCATCTAATAACTTTCTCTTGTTATTTTTATTCTTCGACTTCCCCCCACCAGTGGTAAGGGGTAGAGAATTTAATAAACAATTTTTCAGGAATTTCAGCAGTTGTGAATCCTTATTTCCCTCCACCCGAGGTAAGGAATAAGGTACTAGCACTGCTACATCAAACATTTTGGTCCATACGTGCCTTGAAGCTCAAGCGACATTCAATAATTAATAGGAGAAAACGGAAACGCTACAGATAAAAAAATTTGCAGGACATTCAAGAACACGTCTTTAGAAGATAGACGTAAATATGCCAAAGAAAGCAAAATTTGCTACAAATGTCTCACCCATAATTGGAGTCAAAATTGCAATAGCAATATAAAGTGCGAAATTTGCAGCAAAAACCATAACGAGCTTCTACATTTAGAGTTTGGGGATAATAAAGCATTAATATCTACAAAAGCAGCATCGACAGAAGTTATTCTGGCCACGGCTCAAGTTAGAGCAAAAGCAGCGAGTGTAGAATATATAATGCCAAGCGCTTTAATTGACCAAGGTTCCCAAATAACATCAATATATGAGGAAGCAACGCAGATATTAGGTGTACCAAAGAAAAGAATTCAGACAAAACTCGGGCTAGGAGGTGTTGTGGCTGGCGAATCAAAATCCAAGGTTCAAGTTCAAATCAAACCAAGATTCTTAAGCCGACATGTAGAAACCGTAAATGCGGTAGTTCTACCATCGCTGACCACTGCTCAACCAGACCAATCATTTAAATATGATATGAAACAATGGGAAAATCATATACTTGCTGACCCGTTATTTAATAAAGCAGATAGAATAGACATCGTTATTGGTGGAGACATATTCAGCCGAATCATTGAAAACGGAGTTACAAAATGTAATGGAGTTCTTGGGCAAGCAACAAAGTTTGGTTGGATTCTGTCAGGAATTATTAAATACAAGAAATTCCAAAAAATAACATCCGCAATTACCAACCTAGAGCGATTTTGGAAGCTAGAGGAGATACCTGATGACACCAATACCGACGAAGGCGACACATGTTTGAGGCAGTTTAAGGAAACGGTAAAACAAGATGACGATGGGCGATTCGTTGTAGAAATCTCTTTCCACGAGGATAAAGATTTCGGTGAGTCTCGAAAACAGGCTGTGGCACGTCTCATTTCTATGGAGAATAAATTTCAAAAGTGCGATAAACTGAAGAATGACTACCATGAATTCATGAACGAATATAAGACCTTGGTCATATGGTTAAGGCAGATTTTAAAACAAATGGTAAATATTATTTGCCTCACCATGCTGTTATAAAGGAAGACAGTTTAACAAGAAAGTGGCGCGTTGTATTTGATGCATCTGCAAAATCTTCGAACGGGAAAAGTCTCAATGACATCATGTTTGCCGGACCCAAATTACAGAAAGATATATTCGATATACTTCTCAAATGGAGACTTTGGAAAATAGTTCTTAGTGCTGATGTAGAAAAAATGTTTAGACAAATAAAAATTGCTAAAAAAAGATCGCGAATATCAAAGGATTTTATGGCGTGAAAATCCTTTGAGCAAAATTGAAGAATATGAGTTGGCCACAGTGACGTATGGTACTGCATCAGCTCCATATTTGGAAGTACGCACATTATTTGAAATTGCAAGTAAATGTCCAAATGAACAGCTTCAAACAATAATTAGAGAAGACTTCTACATGGATGATCTTATGACGGGCGAAGATTCTGTTCACCAATGCCAAAATATTCAAGAGGACATCAGTAATCATCTCCAAACATTTGGATTTCATCTACGAAAATGGCTTTCAAACTGCAGTAGTATAACCCAAAACATAGAAGCTAAAGAAGACAACGAAATAATTCAAATTAAAGAAAATCAAGCGATAAAAACTCTTGGACTATATTGGGATCCAAAACAAGACGAGTTCCAATTCAAACTTAATTTGACAAATGCAAAGAAGGTCACGAAAAGGTGTGTTCTTTCTCAGCTAGCTCAAATATTTGACCCTCTGGGTTGGCTCTCACCAATAACAATTGTCGCAAAACTATTTATTCAGAAACTTTGGACGTAGCAATCTGGTTGGGATGAGCAGTTATCTGAAGGTCTACACCGAGAATGGACGATTTTTTTTGTGAAAGTTTTGGAGAACGTACGTATCCCTCGTTGGATAGAAACTTATTTGCAATCCAAGGTTGAAATTCATGGATTTGGTGATGCTTCAGGAAAGGCGCATGCTGCAGTCATATACATCAAAGTTGGCAATTCTATAAAGTTATTAACTGCAAAAACAAAAGTTAATGCGCTTAAAAATCGAAAAACATTGCCCAAATTAGAACTTTGTGCTGCTCACTTGCTGGCGAAACTAATGAGTAAAATTGGTAAAATTATCACGAGAAATCACAAAACGTATGCATGGAGTGATTCTACAGTAACCTTGGGTTGGATTGAAACAACCAAAAACAAGGATAAGTTTGTTAGAAATAGAGTAGAAGAAATTAAAAAACTGGTACCACAAGCATCGCGGAGGCACGTAAATACAAAGGATAATCCAGCAGATGTGGCGTCAAGAGGTATATCATCTCCCAAATTACTAGAAATGAGCATTTGGTGGTATAGGCCTAAATGGCTAGTATTACCGGAAAACCAATGGCCAGCAGCTGAGGAAATCATCACAGCAACAGTTCTTACAACATCAAATGCTACAATTGATTTCATTGATAACCTAGTAAATCGATATTCCAGCTGGTTACAGCTACAAAGAGTAGTAGCCTACATATTACGTTTTGGGAAGAAAAGAAATTTGTCTGCAGAAGAATTACAAATAGCCAGAAATACTATCATTCGAGAGGCACAAAAACAATTTTTTAAAGACGAAGTGAACAAATTATTGATTGGTAATCAGCTCAGCAATACAAGTAAAATTATCAGTCTCAATCCATTTTTGGATAAAAATGGTGTTATGAGAGTTGGAGGTAGGCTGACAAATGCGGAAATACCTTATGGTTCGAAGCACCCAATAATTCTACATAAATCATCTTCAACTGCATTCAGGCCCGGATTAAGAATGTGGGGGCCCCGGGGCCGGGGTACGTGTGGGGCCCCTCTTTTGAAGTCATAATTACATACAATCTATTAAAAAGTTACTCATAAATTTATTTTAACATGGTTGTTGTTTATATAATCAGTTGTCTCGATTCATTAGTAATATAGTAATCAATACTTTGACGTTTTTACAGTATATAACACTAAATATATTAAAATGATACTACTGGAACGACTCTTTACGAGTTTTTTCTGCTGCGAATACTGCAACGATATCGTCAAAGTCTAGTTCATGCAGTCCATCTCTCTTTGAACTCAATATAACTAAGTCATTTTTGATCAATTTCATCTTGGAGAAGGATCTTCACTTGTTCAATTCGTTACCATCATAGACAGGTATAATCGTAGAATAATTTCTGAATTGAAAAACGTAGACTGTACATTGTTTTCCTTTATTATGCAGTACAAAAACATCTCAGTTGATTCGTTTTCTCCTTTTGTGCAGAGATTTGCAAAATTTTTGAGTTGGTTGAGCTCATTCCCTAAGGAGGCTTCTAAATCTCTCGGGTATGTTTCCACTAGCTTTTTTGCGTTCAAGTCGATATCATATGATTTTATTTGTATTAGCTCACCAATGAAATTAAATCGCTCGTAAGCCAACTCGTAGGCGGAAATTTTGTCTTCAAGTGCACTAATCAATTCATCAATGACTGGAAGAAAAGCTTTCGTACGAAATTTTTCCCTCGCTGAAAGTTGCACTGCCGATGCCTTAGAACCAAGAGGTTGAAGGCGAACATTGGTGGGTCTTACTCGGACAGATTCATAGTCGCTGAGCTCGGACCATTCTTTAGCAGTTTTTTCGTACGTCTCGAACTCATCTCTCGTGGATTTCACGAATAATTGCAAAGATAACAGACAGTTAACAGCAATGCGTAGTGTAATCGTAGGACTTTGGAGAGATTTGATAGTTGAATCGAACCTTTCAAGAATGTCGTGCCAAAAGGTAACGTATATACCTGTTTCAAGGGAGCCCATTTTCATTGTCAGTCCTCGAGCTTGGCTTCTAACCACACCTTTTTGATCACTGTCATCAACTTTTACAGCTTTTGTAGCATCGGTACGACACGACCAACGAGTACTACTCAATCGCTTGAGACTGTAAGATACTTTTAGTGAGGATAAGTTGGCAGTTAATATCTTATATCGCGTCGTTGAATTCGTCAAAAAAAGAATCTTCCATTTCGATATTCCAAAGTGTAAGAGTTGCAAAATACCGCAATAACGAATTTTCTAAATATGTACGTCACAATTTGACTGTAGTTCTTATCTATAAACAAAATTAAACATATTTTCACTGCCGACCATATAAAAGATCTCATAGTTCAATTATAAAACAGAAAAGCGTCTTATGACTAAATACACTATTTTGATATGATAATCATAGAACCTGACTATATGGAGTTTTCAGCTTGCTCTAGACAGGGGTAGGCCTTAGGTAGGAAAACGCTCGAGAAGTTATGAATTTACATGAGAATACATATATATTATAGAAGTTTGCCGTTGAATTTTGTAGATTGAACAATCCGTATGTTATGTCATGACCGTGTCTGTGCGAAATGGACGATTACGGAGTGCCTGACATTTTATATTCGATAAATGAAAATTATGGCATTTCCTAGGGCCTATCCGTGCCTAAGACAAACTGAAAACAATGTATATATATAACGCAGCTGCAACTCATTTTTTATCATTCAAACGCTGTGCCGTTTAGATTTTTAAAGTTTGTTAAAGTAAGTAAGTAAGTTTTGATTCAATTATTTTTTAATAATCAAACTTGGATTGTATTTTTATGTCAAGGTTAACTCAGTTACAATGCGGATGAGTAGAGTTATTTTTTACGAATGATATTCAGAAATTAGAATTTAAGTTCTTGAAAAGCTAATTTTGCAAGTTTGATTTTGGCAAATTAAAAATAAATCACATTTCATGAATTATTTTAGCAAGCAGATATAAGTAGCGAATGCGTTGTTGTTAGCTTGTGATATTGACACATTTACCTTTCTAGCTGATGTTAATTAATCGAACGGAACAATTTTATATGAACATCAGCAACAAACGGTTTAGAGACAATAATATCATTAATGAGATTCATTTTTCAGCAATTAACACAGTAAGACAAATGACAAATTTTCCTTTACTCGTAAGTGTTACCCCGTTATTTCAACTGACTTTTGTTTACTCTCGATTTTCTCGCTATGAATCGATAGTTTGACTGCGTTGCTCACACTGAGAGGTGGAGGGAAAATTGAACGAAATATGACCTAACCAATATCGCGTTTCCTACTTGTAACACGATTTTAACCAAAAATTTCGGTATATCAAGTTAAAATAAAATGATAATATCAACTGTGTCGAGTAATACAATAAAATTTTATTCAAATCAACTGAGTAACAAAAATTAAATAAAATAAAGCGGAATAAAAATGTCAAAGCAAAAAAAAATCGTTTGTACTGATGAAAAAAAATAGTTTGTTCTTTCATTTTGTGGGGGCCCCCCAAATGTGGGCCCTGACTGCATTTAGAATTAGAGATGCACACCATGCTACAATACATGGTGGAAACCGGTTAACAGAAGCAATCATCAGGAGGCAATACTGGATAATCGGGGTCTGTGCAAAGCAAATAATGGGAGATCTACCAGAGTTCAGAGTGTCACCATCGAGTCCATTTACTTACATTGGAGTTGACTACGCTGGACCTTTCCAAATGAAATGCTCAAAAGGACGAGGGCAACGGGCTTTTAAAGGATATGCAGCAGTCTTTGTTTGCCTATCAACTAAAGCTGTTCATCTTGAGGCAAACAAGGAAAGCAGAAAAGGAAAGTGTCTTCATATCTACTCGGATAATGGAACTAATTTTGTGGGAGCGAATAAGTGGCTTGATAAAGAATTTAAAGCAGCAATAAAGCAAAATTCAGAGGTAGCGCCAATTTTGGCCAACGAGCAAATAACTTGGCACTTTATTCCTCCGGCAGGCCCACATTTTGGAGGAATGTGGGAGGCAGGTGTAAAAGGAATGAAATACCATTTAAAAAGGGCCATCGGAGACGTGAAATTAACTTTTCAAGAGATGTCGACAGTTTTAGCTCAAATAGAAGCATCTTTGAACTCACGTACACTTTATGCAATAAATGACGATAATGGGATAGACGCGTTAACACCAGGCCATTTTCTAATTGGAAGACCATTAATATCAATTCCATCTTCTAAAAGAGATGTCAGCCCTTCTACATTGAACAAATACAAGATTTTTGGAATCGTTGGAAAAATGAGTATCTACATACACTTCAGCAAAGAAATAAGTGGAAAACTCCGGCAGACAACATTAAGGTGGGGGATGTAGTAATAGTGAAAGACGAAAATACTCAACCCACCAAATGGCCTATTGCTAAAGTTATTGAATCTCATCCAGGAAATGATGGTCGTGTTCGAGTGTCAACGTTGAAACTTCAAAATAGCACACTAAAAAGACCAATCCAAAAATTATGTCCTTTGGTAACTGCAGCAGAAGACGACCAGAAGATATGAAGGCGATATATTATCAGGCCCTTAGATTTTCAAGACGCAGAATGCAATCAGCTTAATTCAAGATCCCATCGTAACTGTCATATAGGATGTTACCGAAGACAAAATAGCGCCATTTCAGATTAACACCATCGGTAACGGCAAGGATTTGGAGAGAATAAAGGAGCAAATTAATAGATTAAGAATAAATGATTTAAAATTAAGTGATTTAAATCTAAGATATCATAACGGGCATATATAGCTTTTATATTAATTATTGCAACAATTATATTTTTATTAATATTTTATATTCGCCGCAAGTGCAAATCAAATAGAAAAATTACGATCAATCTTTCTGATCGAACGAAGATATAAACATATGTAATAATAACATACACTCCATTTTTGAAAAGAAGGCAATGTAAATAAAAATATAATTGTAATACCATTTTTGGCCTTTGGCAGAATGTTCAAATATCTTTGAACATAATTTTGTAATGTTTACAAAGGAAATATAAACATTCTTTGTACACTTGAACATACATACATATGCATCAGATTAATACATGCATACATGATAAGAATAACACACAATGCATGTACTCACATAAACAAAACATAAATAAAGATCACTACGTTGGTCTTTTATCAATTGTAAATATTTGTACATATCTATACGCACACAAACATATGTAATTAGTGGAGTAGCATAATTTTAAGATTTTGAATATGAAGAACGAGTTTAGGAAAATAAAATCAGATTTGAAATATAATCTCATCCGCTAATAACTTTCTCTTGTTACTTTTATTCTTCTACTTCCCCCCACCAGTGGTAAGGGGTAGAGAATTTAATAAACAATTTTTCAGGAATTTCAGCAGTTGTGAATCCTTATTACCCCCCACCCGAGGTAAGGAATAAGGTACTAGCACTGCTACATCAAACATAGTCCTTAATACGTTGCATGTTGACGTCATGAAAAAATAAGATCCCAAGCGGATTTTTTTCACTAGCTATTTCACGAAGCAAAGTCCATTCAACTAGAGCCTGTACTAGACAGTGAAAAACAAATATATGTATACACAATAAAATATTTATGTTGCGATAATTATTAATTTTTATATTTAATTATACCTTTTTTTCATATAAAATTGGCATAGTCTAACATATTAAACAGGATATAAGTTAAAATTTAAAGCTTATCACCCTGTAATACTTTCAATAGTATCGAGTGTTATCACCGTTACTTGTACATAGTGGTATCGAAACATCACTAGATTTGTGATAACAAATAATAGAAGAAACAAAATAAAAGAGAACAAATCTTATTTCTAATAGCGGCCGCAGCCTGACAGGCAATGGCCAACCGAGTATATTTCTGCCATGAAAAGCTTCGCGCAAATATCATTGGCCGGTGTGGTACGTATGTAGATAACAAATGCGGGATACCCGCAATAGGACATTCATCCTTCGGAGCGTCGTTAAAATAACTTGGGGCACTTTTCCTATTTAAAAAAAAAAGCGTTTTGAAATATCGTATACTGTAGCAACACCTAATTAATTCGGTGGCATTATTTTTACAAACTTAATTCGTAAAATAAATGAAGCTTATTTCCAGGGCTTAAATTGCTGACTGAAAATTAGCATAAGCAATATAATTTCTATTCCATTACTGTTTCACAAAAATTTTTTGTAATGACTGTGACTGTCAAACAAGCGCTTGCAATGTAGTGCAATGTATGTTTCCTAGCGACCGAGAACGATGCTAGTGGAAATCGGAAGCTGAAGTTGCTTTAATGGCTCAAATTTAACGGTTGACTTAATTTAACGGTTTACTTAACTATTGGTTTGTGTTCATGCATAATACTTTAGTTGAAGCAAAACTGAGCAAATTCGACTGCGCACAGTAATTTGAAATCGCTTCACAATATGCTTCACAAATCAGACCTTCTTTTTATT
Organism: Anomoia purmunda; assembly: GCA_951828415.1. Classification (NCBI taxonomy): domain Eukaryota; kingdom Metazoa; phylum Arthropoda; class Insecta; order Diptera; family Tephritidae; genus Anomoia; species Anomoia purmunda. The sequence goes on along the minus strand of OX639997.1, from coordinate 80,614,657 downwards.
CGGTAGATTTCTTTCTTTTAATTCATTGCAAAATCGTTATTTTGTGATTTGTCTTTTTCGATCAAAAATAATTGTTATTCTTGGATTTTTATTTTTTCGATCACCGTTGATCGTTATTATCAATTTTTTTTAGATCAAAAATAATCGCCATTCTTGGGTAAAATAATCGTTACTCAAAATAATCGTCATTCGTGTATTTATAATTTTTGATCAAAAAAATAAAAATCAAACAGTATCGATTAAATCATGATTTTGATTATAAAAGTTTTAACCGTTACGATTCTTGATTTAAAAAACCTTGGAGTTATTTTAGTTTTAATTTCCTTCGTTGCTTTATAAGCGTCAAAAGCTATATCTATATATATAAAAGAAAGTCGTGTTAGTTACACCACTTATAACTCAAGAACGGCTGAACCGATTTGGCTGAAAATTGGTGGGGAGGTAGCTTAGAACCAGGGGCAGGTTATAAGATACTTTTTATCCTGTTACCGTGGGACGACAAAAAAAACGGTAAATTTGATTTTCTTTCTTCGCCTTTCATATATTTTGCTTTTGCTTTTTTGTATGAAAATCAAAATTTACATGTACTCTGGCGGCGAAAGGTAATATCGATGTAAATTGTAGTGACATCTAGCGGAGAAGGGCAATATCCATGTAATTGGTGTGAATTGCCAATATTAACATGTATTTTGTTAGAAATTTTGAAGTTTACCGGTTTTTGTGTTTGTTTCGAGTGTCTATAAATATTGTGTCGACATTATTATCATTAAAATGCCGCGTCCAAGACGATCAAATCTTCCCCGAAAAAGCCGTAATGCAACTAGGATGCAAAACGTTGGGAATGAAAGGACTGAAGAAGTACAAGAAATTGCACGTGAAGAGCGCCGCTTTAGTATGGCTCGACTTCGTGCTTCTCAATCACAAGGGCAAAGCGAGGCAGTCCGTGCAAAGGCGCGGTTGGCTATGAGAAATCATCGAGCAAACCTAAGAGATCAACATCTTGATAATTTTCGACGCACAAGGAGAAATTTATCAAGTACTGATTTGAATCGAGCAGCGTTTCGATATGATTGCAGCACTGATTGCTGCTTGCATACTAGCATTCGCATTGGGCCAATGGATGTGGTTTGCGAGTATTGAAGTTTTCCGGAGAAACGCCAAGTGCTGCCTTAATGGGAAAGTGAAATTGCCATTATTGACTCCCCCACCTGAGCCATTGCACTCATTGCTACTACATAATTCAGAATGAGGTCATTAGTACACTACATTCGTTCAAATCTATTGACTGTGCAACAAATGCAGATGATGCCACCAACTATCCAATTGAATTTTTAAACTCCTTGGATGTGCCTGGCTTACCACCGCATAATTTACGACTAAAGGTTGGCTCCGTAATAATCATGCTTCGAAACATAAACCCACCAAAACTGTGCAACAGAACGCGTTTGGTGGTAAGTAAATTGATGAATAATGTGATTTACGCGACGATACTCAAAGGAAAATTTGAAGGTGAGGAAGTTCTCATTCCGAGGATCCCGATGATCCCAACCGACATGCCGTTTGAGTTTAAACGACTTCAATTTCCGATCCGTCTTGCATTCGCCATGACCATTAACAAATCACAAGGCCAATCCTTGAAAGTTTGTGGTCGAAATCTAGAAAATCCATGTTTTTCCCATGGTCAATTATATGCGGCTTGTTCAAGGGTCGGAAGACCAGCTGCGTTATTTGTTCTTGCACATAGTAATAAAACTAAAAATATCGTCTATCACAAGGTGCTTCACTGAAGAGTGCAGCCTATGCACTAAAATACATGGCCAATAAAGAATCATTACAATAATTGATTTTTGGTACTTACTTATGTATATCTATTATCCTAATAAAAAATTTAAACTCATAAAATCAAGAATCTGCTCATTTATTGCTTTAAGGCGGAGCAATGTTCGCCGGGTCAGCTAGTTCATACATAAAACGAATCGTGGCATAAAGTCTACCCCCGAAAATTGTGCTCTTATCGCTCCTAAAGAGAGCTAATTAAAAAAACATTATTCCAGGAGTACAACTAGAAAATGTACTGTTTTGTTGGGCAGGATCAGGGTTTTTTCGTTAAACAGAAAGGGCTTATTTATAGCATCACCTAGCGTTTAGTGGATCTATTATTAAATTTGTTCTATTAGTCGTAGATGGAGGAGTTAAGAATTTCAATGGTAAGGATCTCAATTTTTGAGTTAGTTCTCTTTGAATCTAGGTGTACGTTATGTATGTATGTACATTAGGTTGGGTTGGATTTGTATGGCGAAAAAAAAATTTTTGTATTTTCACTTGGAATAGTGAAAATAAGTTGTATTAGATAGAAAAAATAAGTTTCGTAAATTTTTACTGCAATATTTGCTCATCTTCAATCCCCACTCCCCTTATTAAAGTTCAGATAATGTCAAAAATATAGTAGTATTAAATTTTATTTTTTTTATCATCTAAAGAGTCAATTAATTCATTAAAGTATGTCGAAAACTTAAATAAAATGCACAGTTACTGTATTCCAACGAAGTCTTGTTTGCTGTCGAAACTTGGCATGAGTTGTCGGGAGGCTAAAGTTGCTTTTATAAAACCATCCCTTGCTACTTCGTCGCATAACGTTGAAGACGCCTCCGTCACCAATTTTACCGTTCGTTCAACGGCTTGGGTATGACACGGCAGTTCTAAAAAAAATGGTGTTTTGTTCTCCAGACCTTGAATATATGTATTTAACTCTTCGTTACAAATTTCTCCAAGAACTGGAGGCTCTGCAACAACTTCTTCCCAACCAATCATGTCGTAATAATGTTCTGCATCGAAATTGAGCTTAGGCACTTCAAATATACGCAGATTTTTTCCCGCATCTGAACAACTTCTTGCTTTCACAATCTTTTCTACAGCGAATTCTCTATTATGTTTTTCCTCATCCCATAACATTGCTAAAAGAACGTTTTCTGCGTGTGCAAAGTATGCGTTTCTTTGAATGACGGGGTCTATTATTGCTTTTAGTTGAACTGGAAGGTAGCGTGAGTATTTAATAAGTTTCCAAAAATTTTTGGGGCCGTGAATAACTTTTGAATTTGTTTTTATTTCAAACCAGATTGGTGCATACACTTTAACAACAAATTCCGCCAATATTACCAAATTCTCTGAAGGATTTGGTGTTGCTATATAAAGCCGCAAAATTCTGTTTGCCTTTGTCAACCATCGAGCATTTGACAACATTCCTGGAGTCCTCAACGCTAAATCTTCCGCACAACTTCCATTTATTACAGCATTTGTCATTTCATATAGGTATTTTTGGTCCGTACTAATATTTTCTGACTGAAGATGGGGAAGCTTGCTGCATATTGCTTTGAAAGATGTAACTGGCAATTTTTCACAACTTTCAATCAATTTTCCGATAGGTCCATTGGAAGTCGACGGTCCAATCGAAGTACCATCTAGTTTAATAAACAGGTGTCTGAGAGGCAATTCGTTTAAATGAAACATGCAAATAATCCACTGAAGTGGGCGCTGAAGTCTTTTTTCAAAAATCCTTATAACGCCGTTGTGTTTTCCCGTATTCAAAACAGTACCATCACATCCAATGGCACCCAAACTGTTGACGTTCATTTTTTTTTTCACAATCAGATTGTTTATGGATTCTTCAACGCCTTTAGCTGATCCTACTACTGGGGAGGCATACCCAAGGTAACGAGAGCCAGGTTCACGGAGAACCGTAATATGTTCCTCCTTCACTTCCTGTCTGTAGCTTTTTGCTCCACTTCTCCCTATTTTCAGGGTTTTATCCTTTTGTCGTCATGAAAATATTAAAAGAAAGTTTATGTTTTTTTTATAAAATTATGAAATGCATGTTAATTAAATACCTTCCGCCCGTCAAAATATAAAGCATAAATATCATGGTTGTCTTCGTTTCTCAAAAGTGCAGCACGATTTTTTTTCCTAGCTCGCCTCAATCGCGACTTGTCAATAACGCCAATATCTGATGATATGTCGTGCAATACAGCTGAAGCTATTGCTGCAGCTGCTCTGTCTGAGACTCCATAACGATCGCAGGTTAATGCTAAGGTTGGGAAATTTTTGCATTTCATTGTTTGGGATTTTGCTGTTGGTACCTGAACTTTCGGAGGCTCATCGTTTCGACGTTCAACTTCTTCAGAAGAGTTGAACGACGTTTCTACTGCGGATGATTCGTCAGAAGATGAAAACTGCTCCTGCTCATAATCCATTGATTCACTAACGGCTGATTCAACTGTCTTTTTAATTGCGCTTCTATTTATCTTCTTTTGAAGTTTCGCTGTTTGTTTAGTATCGACACCGCCAATTTCCATCTTCCTGTTCTTGCGTTGATCAATCAAAAACAGGTGCTCTATGTAAGGCACCTTTCTCTCCTTTGGACAGCAACAGATTTGAATTTGTTTGCACTTGCAAGTACATATATCAAAAAGAACTCTGCTTTTCTTTAGGAAGTCTTCTCTTTTTCGCTCAAACACTAATTTTTTAAACTTTAGAAAATTCTTACACTTTGTATGGTAACTTTTAATTAATTGGAGCACTCTTTTATGGCAAACAGTAGGAATTGAAGCTTTTACCCATAAATCTTCTACTTCGTGTGCAACAACTTCAGTTATTTCCAAGACCAAGGGTTCTTTTGTTGTGTTTCTTGACTGTTTTATGTTAAATCTGTGAAATTCATAGCATTTCATAACATCTTCAAAAGTAGGAAGTTTATTATTAATTAATTGTTTTGCTTCTCCAAATATTGGGCAAACATATATTTGTTTTTTGCACGCCGTTCTTGTTTCCATTGCGGAATATTTTTCAACCGACACCATCAATATTAATTTTACACTAAACTAACTTAAGACTAAGAAAGCTGTCGCGGCACGCCGAAATCAAAACGGTACTACAAGTACCGCTATATTTTATTTGCTCGTCACAAATTTGCTTGATGTTGCAAGATTAAGCTCACTTGTCCATACGCGCTTGACGACGAACTTTTTTTAACTTTTAAATGGAAAGTGGGGCATGTTAAACCCAACACAATTTTCCAAAACTTTTTCTACAATAATTTTAAACCATTTCACAAAAAAAAATTACTATTCCAAAGGGATTTGTGAAAAAAAAAAAATTCAACCCAGCCTAATGTACATACGCACATGCAGACGAAATTTATTTATTTATTTATTTATTTATATAAAAGAGGAACAATTATAAATAACTGTTACATTTAGAACCTAAAGCACTGGCTGCCAAGGCTGTCGGCTTGTAATTTTTTAACAAGGCGATAATTTGCCACAAATATACAAGTGCGTTTACAGTTAAAGCTTCCGAGTAAACACACGCACATGAATGTATTTAGTTAGGGAGTTCACAAGCCGTGCTATTTGTCGTATTTCTTTAATCGTGTTATTGCAATACAACAGTTGTAAACTATTTGTTTTTGTTTCACATGTAAAATTGTCTTATTTCAATACAACTCTGAAAGGTATGTTTAGTGTTTTATTTGTGTGTGTTATTCGATCAGCTGTTTCTGTTTATCGTCACTTTTTTTTATTATTTTTGCAAAAGCGGAAGTAAGTGATTTTGAATAAAAAAAACAAACACATCTGGTTTATTAAACAACCTTTTAATGTTTATACTTTTATTTCGTTTTGTTTTCTCTTCTTCTACTCAGCTGATTAATTGCTTGAATACGACATACAATAGTTAACGAAATAGCACAGTGCGTTCACACGTTCCACTGTTATTTCAATAACGGACTAAATATATACGACATATAACACGGCTTGTGAACTCCCTAAGTGTATTCTTAGTAGTTTATTATCTTAGAATCCATACATATGTATACTTATACATGCTATGTGTAAATAAAATATTAGGCAAAGTGTTTGGTTATATGTTTAATTTGGATAGAGATACAAAATTGGATAACATATTGATGCTAGTATTATTAATACATTTAACCCTGCTGTTAGGTTAAAAAAAACTTACGAATCTTAGGTTAGAGGACCATTTGGTCCATACTGCAGTTTTCATACAAAATAACAATTTAATCTTAGTCTTTATATTTAGTTTGATTCAATACTTGCTAAATATTATTATTTTATTATTTACTCAACTCTGGTAAAACCCAGCACCAGTGGCCTGCTCTAAAAATGCTTTTAGTTCTGGAGCTCGAAAGCGAGGAATTTGTAGTTGCTGCAAGTCTAAGTCTGATGTAAAATGCTCCATTTGCAGTGCGTTTATTTGCAAAACCAACCGAAAAACATTTTTTTGCTCATCATGTAGTGCCAAAAAATATCGAACAAACTAATAAATACTTATTTTTGGAAAATTAATGTAAAGAAAATCAAAGAAAATATACTATGGACCAAATGGTCCCTTAACCTAAGATTCGTAATTTTCAATTTATCTTAGTCCAGTTTTAAGTCAGAGAATTAAATTTTCGCACATAATATTGTTTTATAAAAAGACCACCTGAGCTGAAAAATTTAGACAGTATATATCACCGTTCCAAAGTTACAAAGAAAACAAAAAAAAATTGGACCAAATGGTCTTAACCTAACAGCAGGGTTAAGATGGTCGGTCGGTTTGGTGTCAGCAAATAACGTCGTTCTGATGCGATGAAGACCTGGGCAACCATCCAGAAGGTGTGCAATTTTAAAGTTGTTGTCGCCACAGAAAGAGCATGGCTGCGCAGTAATTTGAAATAGACATATTAGTCGGGAAGATTAGTCGACCACCAGTAGTATATAATTTGTAATCACGCACATATTTGTCCCATTCTGTTAGCCATCTTTCGTGCAAGAGCTTTTGTAGAGTTTGCTAATATCTCTATTTATAAAATAGTCGAAGAGGTAAAGAGGTTCCGTGCCAGCTTCTTTTGTTCCTTTGTCTGTAATTTCCATTCCGCTAATACCTGTGTGAACAGGTATCCACATAATTTTAATGGAACTATGATGGAAGATTTACTATCTGTGCATATAATGTGCTTGTTGCCAATACGTGAGGCGTACATTACCGCTTCCAGCAAAGCAGCAGCTTCGGCTGTAAAAACAGAGCAGTATGTGGGTGAAGCACCAACGGTACTGGTATCACCAATTCTATTTGTTATCGCAAATGTAGTATTGGTGTCAGACTTTGGTCGTCGATGTAAATCACTTCCCAACCTCCGTAAGGCTGCAAGACTTCATTACATAGCTATATACATATACTCATCCGAGCTAGTGTTATGATTATGACGATTCTGAAGGTCAGTTATAAATGAAGATGTAGGAACCTTGATCAGTGGATAGGCGGATTAGTTAATAAATATTGGTTTTGATATGACGTTCGATTTGTGTATTAGTGATTGCACCGTGGTAATATAGATACGACTTTAGTATTGTTTGATTGGAGCATGGCAGATTTTACTTGTTGAAATAATAGCGTGTTCCTGCAATGAAGCAGTTTTGGTAACGGGTGTTTTTTTTTTAGACTGATAGAACTTTCGATAGGGATGGCTGTCACTTGACAGCTAGTAAATGACATTTCGTTTTGACATTTCTGTTCAGTAAGTATTGACAATCCTCATCGAAAGAATGACCCCGCAACAACGTTTACAAATTGTGGAAATTTACTTTTAAAATCAGCGCTCCGTTCGCCAAACTTATAGAGCACTTCGTGAATTTTATGGTCCACATAATCATCATCATAAGCATCAGAGCAGCTTATTCGTCGAACTGTTGATAAATTTCGAACAACATTTACTCTACTCGATGAAAAACCAACAGCAAGACAAAGAACTGTACGTACAGAAGAAAATATTGGTGCTGTAAGTGATTTCAAATAAAAAAAAATTTTGGCTTCATACTTAATTTTACATGTGTTTTATTTTAATTTAAAGTTCAATCAGTCTAAAAAAAACACCCTTTACTAGCATCATAGTGTTGTGTGTAGCTCTGTTCGAAATATCAGGTAGTCCGGCTTCGGCAAGGACGGCTTTGATTGGTGAAGTAGCAAAAGCACGAATATTTCTTCTAGCAGCAGCATGGTAAGGCAAATGTAGGAGTTTGATGTGCGTTTTTATGCTTTAGTTACGTTAATAAGGGTGTTAGTATATACGAAAGCTATGTTTGGACGACAGAAACTTTATTATATTTAATCTAGAAAATAAGCTTAATCTAACGGATGCCACGATCTCTAAACTTTAATTTTTTATCAAACACTTTGGCAAACCACATTAAATGGGTGGAAATAATTTTTTCGAGAGTACCTTTGATATACATGGGAGCAAGGATATTGGTCTATAGCTTGATTCAAGAGACTTAGGTGTGTTTGGTTTGGGAATGGGAAGGATAGACGAAGGTTTCCATTGTTGTGGGAATGAGCTGGTATCGAATATGTCATTGTATAAAGTAATAACACTGGGTTTAAGGAGATGAGGGAGGTTTTTTAAAATGGGGTAGGGGTTTTGTCTTCGCCAGGTGTTTTCCCTCTCATTGGTGAAATCGTGAGTTCGAATTTCTCTAGTGAGATGGGTGCTTCAATAGCTAAAGCATTTGGGGCGGGAGAGGTGTTATAGTAGGATTCTAAGGTTATTTGTTGCCTAAGGATGTTAAAATCGATGTGGAAATTAGAGCGTTGTGAATAGGCAGACCATGTGGTTGCAAATTCTTCACAAATATGCTGGGAAGAGTATAGAGTGCCCTGAGGGGAGTAGATAAATTGAATATTGGCAGCTGAGCGGGCTCCTGAGAGGGTTTTTATATCTTCCCAAATTTGTTTTGGACTAGAAGATGGGTTAATATTCGACGTGAATGCATCCATGTGCTTCTTTTTTGCCGCTTTCTATTCTTTTCTAAATAAGGCGTTCGATTTTTTGTAGCTTATAAGATTCACTTCGGTTCTGTATTTTATATATTTTGCCCATAAGGATTTATTGTTATTTCTAAAGTAATTGAAAGTAAGTTCGACCAATATGGCAGTTTAGCAGAGAATTGTTTAGGGCTATTTTGTGGAATAGCGAATTATTTTCTTTATCGAAGCGGCTTCGACGTTTACGTTGGGTTTGTAAAGCGATTCATTTGATAGCGATACGGAGAGCGAGCTGAATTTATAGCAATCAGCTTTATCAGTTAAGAACAAAGATTTAGGCTTGATATGATACAGGGATGGGGTGGATAAGGATGTAACAAGAGGGAAATGGTCGTGGAGGTCATCTATTGTCCGGGAGAACAGCTTTGGTGCTATTGAGGAGGAGGAAAGGATAATGTCCGGGTGGGAGAAGGTTTTGTGTGTGGAAAAATGGGTAGGGGATCCATCATTAAAGACAATAAGACTGTGCGCCAGGATAAAGTCTTCCAATATTTGCCATCTTTGATTAACTGATGGAGAACCCAATAAGGGTCTCTAAGCATTAAAATCGCCTGGCATAATTATTGGGTAGTTAAATAAATTTGTTATGTTAGAGAGATCAGTATTGGTAAATGTTTGATAGGGAGGGATATAGCAGTTAATGAGGATGAATTTGAAACCGACAACAACTTCAATAGCCAGAGAAGATATAGTAGATGTTATGGTGATTTGCCTGTGATTAATATTTTTCTTAATGAAGACAGCGATGCCTTGTTTAGCTGTGGTATTTCGGCTATGGTTGTGGAAATAGCTAACGTATTTATTAGGTGGATGTGGGTATCTTGCAATGCAATGATTGCGGGCGAAAATTCGTTTATTAAACATTAAGGTCTGAATAATTATTATACAGATCGTTTATGTTCCACTGCAAAATTTGCATTTTCTATTTAGAAATGTGGTCTTGCATAGGCAAAGTGGGTGGTGCAGGAATATTAGGAGACAAGTTGAGTTAGGAATGCTGAAAGTAATGGATTTGTTGCTAAGTCATTGGCTGATAGCGTTGCGCATTTTAACTACACTTTGATTGTTAGAAAACGATAAAAAGTGCGAGTTTAACAACAAGTATGCAGAAATGTGTTAGTAAGGAAAGAAAGAACGAACAAAAATAAGAAAATCACCAAATAGACTGAACGCACAACCTTTCGTGAGACGAAAAATTATTTCTAAAAATATTGTGGCAGTCAACTGCGTAGTCAATTGCAGTTAATGCGCAGTAAATGGTACGAGTAGTCGTTAGCTGCATTCGTTTTGCTATTGCATTGTCTACGCACCAAAAAAAAAAACGCATACTCGTACTTAGAGAAAGTAGTTAATCTTGAGCAGACAAATTCGGCTGCTGACTTCCATTTGTGCATCATTCGCAGTCGCAGGCAAAACAGTTGGTTGCATTACAAGTGATTGCTTGTTCATTTTTATTTTACTGTGATCATTTTCGTAGTCACAGCTTAGCAGTTTCGAATTCATAGAAAATAGACAAGCCATTACGGGCACTGCTTATTATTTTCAGGAACAAATGATATCAGACACAACGCAATTTTCTTAATGAAGTATTATATGGATCTCCTCAAAACCAAATTTGTAACTAACGAATTTTTGAACGAAATACTTACGAAATTAGTTTAATCTATACTTAAAATATTGGACCGCAAAACGAATTTCGACGTCCTACTCTTTGGTTTAGATACCATTCTCAGATTGTTGAGGTTGTAATTTTATATCAAAAACGCTTACTGAACGTGAAGTACCAGCAAATGAATCCACTCAACTTTAATAAATTCATCATTTAATTTTCTGTTGCGGAAATGACGCCAAATATTGGCTTATTTTGAGGAAGCGTTGTAGTGTTAAAGTGGTCTGGCAACTAAATTCCACGTTTTACGTCTTTTATTAATTTTTAATATAGACTGCGTGTAAGAAACTAAATCACACGTTTTGCAATTTTTTTTTGGGAAAGTGATCAAAACCTGACCCACTGATTTGGTCTTTGTGGGGTTTTTAATCAAAATATCAAGTTATTCTCTGTTCCATTTATTTGGGCATAATTGATTTTTCATGCAAAACTATTTACAACGCTTTATACATACATTTGATGGCATCATATGCAAAAGCAGTGGGGCTATTGATTGTCGCTATTTTGTTCATGCATGTGTATGTATGTATGTATGTATTTCCAATAGAAAAAGGCAGAAAAAAACAAATACTTAAGCGATTTTGGCCGAACTTCTCCTACAATTTGTGGTGTGTGTCTTGATGCTGTAACACAAATTGAGGGACTTACATTTTTACGCCGACTCCGAACGGCGAATGTGTTTTTGTGAGAAGTTTTTTTTCATGGTAGAAATACACTAGGAGGTTTGCCATTGCCTACCGAGGGGCGACCGCTATTAGAAAAAACTTTTCTATAAGTTTTTGATGTTACCTGCTCCGCACATGATTTGAACCCGGGACCCACCGAATGCAGCGTGCATACGCTACATACTCGGCTACGGCGTACAACAAATACTACGTTTGTTCATTGAACGAAATCATTGCATGAAATGTAGTTAAAAACATTGATTCAATAATATAAGGTTGGATAACCACGGAGTTTTTCGCTCCCGCTCGTTATTTTAGCATGTGTTGTTTTACTTTTTAATTTGCAGAAACTACTACTAAATATAATACCCATAACCATAGATTTACTCCTACAACTGCAAGCCTAAGAAAATATGGGCATTTACATTCAAAATACCCGGACGCGTGGGCGAAAGACCTCGCTAACCTTTCAGAAGGAAATCCCTCCAAGCATCTATTAATTATTATTATAAACTTACGGACGAGATCCGCACCTACCCGACACCACCCATTGCGGACGAGGAGCTCCAGCTGCCTCGTGAGTTCCGCGTTACTCCGGTCCAACGATGATCTGAGTACTGTAGTAGATTCAACTTTACCTATTCAGATTCAGCACCGGCATTCCTAACATGTAACCGGCATGTGCAGTTTCCCCGCACGATTCCAATAATATATTCACATGCTCCCTCTAACACTCTTCCCCTTTCAATATCGAAACATCTGGTTTCCTGGGCCTGCCCCAAGATGAGTTCGACGAGATCGACCATGGGTAAGCTGATTGTGCAAATACTTGCTCGGTATTTCTTTTAACATGCTTTATATATTTAATTCGAAATAACAAATTTCTGCATGGTTAAGCCCCCGACCAACGAAATTCAACGGCCGTGCGCGCAGCCAGACAACTCCGAACTTTACTAACAAGCGCGCACGGGCGCCCTAAGGTAAGCGAAACGAACGCTAGAAGAAAAAGTTAGTTCAGCCGCTAACGTGAGTCCACTCGCAGACGGCTACATCGTGGCATAATATACGTCCATCTATATTGAGGTGTGGAAACGGAAATAAAATATTCGAATAAATACGTGAATTGTAGAACGAATTAAACACAAAGTTAATTCAGCGAGTAAAATAAAATATATACACGTATACCTATAGAAAAGAACAAATATATATGTAAACCAAAATAGAAATAATAAAAATACGCGGCCGTTCTTCTAATGATAAAGGTACAAAAAGTGGCAATTATGGAAAAACAAAGTAACAAAGAAAAGTGTGCCTTTGAAACAGCAATAAACCAAAGAGGGTTAAAAACATATTGTAAAAAAAATTTAAACGACAATATTAATTTTTGAGCTCAAGGCCAGTATAAAGAAAGTATTTTGGAAAAAAGACAACAACAGTCAGTAGTGGTAGAAATGATAGCTATTTTGGATATCACCACACTTCCTCATCAAATTTCTTTCATGACTTAATCGCCATTTGAACCCACAACCGATTTGATGGGTAAGTGCGTAGCCAATGGGCCACAGTCAGCTTGTGAGCTGCTGTTGCTTTTTACCACTTTTCCTTATATCCTACCAACACAATTAAGGTACGACGATCTGCCGCCATTAAATTGAATGTGTGGTTAATTGTTGTTGGATAACACAAAATCTATTTAGTTTATTATCGTTAGAATTTGTTGTTTAATGTGCTCATCTATTTCGAATATTCACAAATTATTTTTTGGCCTGATTATATTAAGCGACAATACTAATTTTTCCACAATATTAATAAAATCAGCCCAAAAAATAATATATGAATATTTAAAAAAAATTTAAGTTAAAAAAAAACATTTGCCGCTATAAAATTTGGTACAAAAATTCTGCATTCCCGGAAAGCGGTATATTCCCGCATACCGGAAAATTTTTATATAGGATGCATATGGATTAAATGATTTTATTACGTTTCTTTTTTGTGGAACATCATATAGGGCAAAATTTTTCCGACAAACTATGATCAGAAATAATTTTACAGAAATTCTCAGATACATATATCTGTTTTGATAAAAAAAAATTGGCTGAGCCAAAGTTTGAAAACCGACAACATCGATTGTCGATAGCAAATACATCGTAAATACATACACTTCCATATCTACAAATCTTTGAATATGTTGTACTCAAACCCTTTAAACCGTTCGTGGGTTGCGGAATATCTGTAAACACAGCCAACTTATTCACAAGCATATCCCTAGCAAACAAATTCTAGTAAAAACAAGTAAGGAAGAGTCTAAATTTGGGTGCAGCCGAACTTTAAATACCCGGCACAAGCTTTTATTTCAAATAAACCGTGCTTGTTGTAATAATCTGGGTATGCTTTTAATGTATGCGTTTACGTACAGTTACTGGTTTATGAAAGTATGTTTCTATTCGCTATATTAAAGTATTTTCTTAATTGTACATATTTATTCTTTATTATATTAAACAATTCCCATAGTATACTTGTAACATGTAAGCACTTATTATATTATTTTTCTTCTAAAGTATAAGGACATAGGAATTTTACTAATGCTATCCTTAAAATTTAAATTAGGGAATTTAGTCAAAGACAGAAATGCAAATACACTCGCGGTAACTTTGAACCGTTTCATAAGTAATTACGTTAACCACATTACCATCCAAATTTGAAAATGTGCAGTCAATTTACGTCCCTGTAGATGTAGTAGAACATTCTAGACTAAAAGCGATCTATATATGAGACTATATATTAAGAGTAAGGTATAAATTATACTTTAAGCAATAAAAAGTTCAATATCTAAAAAAAATATGTCTTTATTGGCACTTCAAAGCAAGCCGTGTTTGCTGGTATAATTTTGAAACCTTAAACGACGTTTATTGATTTAAATAAAAAATGAAATTAGTATAAATTTCATTTTTTCTCTCCCCAATTAAATTCTTTATACCAAATTTGAAAGAATTTGCGACATGATTTAGTAAACTATTCAATATTTTCATTTGTTGCAAATTACCGTTATATGACAGTCAGCATGGTTTTTGTCTGATTTCTATAATTTTCAAAATTGTGATATCTGATTAAAGTGCAAAGTGTGCGTAATATGGTAGAATTTGACAAAGAAGTTTCGGAGATAAACTTATTTGCTCTAAGATGGGCGATACCATGGCCATTCCGAACATTTATGATTCCATGTACATATTTCATAATCAATCTTTGGAAAAATCGGAGTTTTTTGCCGTTATATGACAGGTGAGGCACGGCGGTTGTACGATTTTTGCAATCTTCGAAAGTGGGTAGTGGGTAGTTAACTTTCTTTTTTTGTTTAATCCGTGTATTTGCTTGTTCAATCTCATTCTACATATTAAATTTAGGCAAATTATATCTCCGATTTTAAAATATTTTGACACTTTGCTTACTGACTGGAAATGCAATATGACTACCAAATTTGGTACCGTTCGGTCGTATGGTTTCAGAGATATATTTATTTGCCAAATTTTTTTAATTCGGTGTATTTGTTTATGAAGGTCCATCACTCATACCGAATTTCAGCTAATTGCGTTTAATGCTTACTTCAATAACGCGTTTTTTTTACTTTTGAAAATTACCGTTACACGAGAGGAGGGCGTGGCTATAGTCTCATTTTAAAAAATTTGATAATTTTGGTTACTGACTTGAAATGCGGAATGTGTAACAAATTTGGTACAATTTTGTAGTATGGTTTCAGAGATATCATTATTTGCTTTAAAGTGGGCGGCGCCTCGCCCATTTCCAATGTTTTTTTGATTCGGTGTGTTTGCAGGTGTAGGCTCACCCTTCATATTAAATTTGTGCTTATTACCTTTAATGCTGACTTAAATATCGCGATTTTTTCATTTTATGAAAATTACCGTTATAACAAAGGTGGGTGCGGTTTTCGTCCGACTTTAACAATTTTCGTATTTCTGCTTATTAACTTGAAATGTGGAATGTGTACAAAATTTGATAAAGTTTGGTCAATTAGTTTCGGAGATATCAGCTTTGCTTAAAAAGTGGGCGGGGCTACGCCCATTTGCTAGAAAAAAGTTTACACGCATATTCTTTTCCCAAACCCAATCATATGTGTCAAATTTGAGGAAAGTAGCTTCAACAGTTACTGAAATATCGGGGTCTTTTGATTTTCACAAAATATCATTTTGTGGGCGTGGTTATTGTCCAATTTCGCCCATTCGCAATATTAAAGTATCTTGGGTCCAGGGCAATGTGGATACCACGTTTTCTTAAGATAGCTCAATATGTTCTCGAACCAGGGCGCTCGGGTATAAAAAGTACTTTAGTTGAAACTATCCCTTCAAATAAAAGGGAATTACTACTAATTACGAAACAGAAAAAAATGGTATGGAACGCTTTTCATCGAAAAATTTGGCACTTTCATCATGTTTAACCGCAATTCTCTTATAATTTGTGGTGTGGGCCTTGATGTTGTAACACAAATTGAGGGACTTGCATATTTACGCCGACTCCGGCCAGCGAAAAGAGAGCCACTACTATTAGAAAAAACGTTTTCTATAATTTCTGATGTTACTTGCAACGCCCAGGACCTACCGAATGAAGCGCGCTCTATTCGGCAAACCTTACAATTCATAAAAGTAAACCAAAGAAAAAAGTAGTTTTATTTCGTTCTAAACACGAATCTGCCTGAGACTTTCTTATTAAAATCCTATTAGAAACTGGCCTTGAGCTCATAAAAATTATTGTTTAATTACAATATAACTACACAAGAGTAAATATAGAGAGAAAATAAGATTTTTTATTCCAATTGGCAATAAAATTTTCCACCAATTTTAGAGAATCCCGTGAACAATCAAAATAAAGTACAAATAAACCACGATCGATGTCTAAATCTATTAAAGATTCCTATCAACATAAGACATGGCAATTAGGATATTGTAACGACAATAAAACCGTAAAAATTTGTTGTGTGTACAATATGTATGCGAAAAATGCGATGAGTAATGGATAAAAAATGTTAATTTTTTAAGTTTGTAATACATACAAAATGGCAATATACAATATTGTTTAATTATAATAAAGATAAACATAAAGTCCGATCATTTGATTTTTGTGGTAGAAACACGTACAGTGGCTCATATAAGTATTTTGCATATGAAGAAATAAACCAAATGATAATATTTTTGCATTTGTTCCTGTTTTTTGGCGTAGAATACGTCTTACCTTACGGTATGGGCACCAATGTCAGGTTTTTATTGTTGTAATCTCTATTTCTTTAATTGTAAGGAAACGGCTCGATTAATTTCTTTTATTTTTTTTTGTAGTCAAATGAAGATGTTAGCTTTCGTTTGACATACATTTCATGTTGGTTGATATCTTCCTAATATTTAAATTTCTCAAATGAAAATTGTATAAACACATGCACACAAATATGTGTGTGGTGTTTAGTTGAGTGTTTGCTGTTGGGCGATTTAAATGTACTCGTGCAGCCCTTTCTTTGTATTGCATAATTTTAGGCGGGCAAGTTAAAGTAGAGTAAAAGAAGAGAAAATGCTGCCAAGCACTGCAAAAAAAATAATAAAATTGATTCGCGTATGTTATTTATCATTTATCTTTACTATTGATAACAGCCATTGACTTCGTTTTTGCGAGAAATTTAATTGATAATTTAAAAACATTTTTATCCTATTTTTCCTATCATAAGCTTATGTATATCATCCAAAGTAACTATCAAATAAAGAAATTCATTTGCTTGTATTATTTATCATTTATTGTTACATATGTTTTCTGTCTTATCGGATGGCGTATTCTACGTTAAACTTAATGGCCGTGTCTCTGACACAGCCTGCTTCTTTTTTTTTTATAACTTATGTATTCAATTCAATAACATATGTACTCTTTACTTCTGTGAGACTTCTTTAACACATAAAAAATCATTGTACATAGAAACAAACTCTAAACAATTCAGAATTTGTAACTCGCAAAAGTATTTTGCATCATTAGGCAGCTCACAAAAATATTTTGCTTATTTTTAAAATCCGTTATTCGGTGCAGATTTGTTTACTTGTTGCAAATTTCAGTTGAATTTATGGTTACTGGCGTATTTTTATTGAACTTGTCATAATTTAATCATTTCGTTTATAATTGTGATAGTGCGCGCATCAAAAATGACAAAAGGTAAAGAAATGACAATACCGGGGAAAAAAATAATTTTGCACCCTGACAATGAAGGAAAGTCTACAAAATACATTTGCGACAAGTTTAGCCGGATGCCGACAAACGATAGAAAATGTAGTAAAACGGTGTAAAATGCGCGGCGGCATAGAAAATTTAACCCCTTGTGGTCGACCAAAGATGCTAACTATGAGAAAGGAACGTAAAATACTTAAATCCAACCGGGAAAATCCACATTTATCCAAACCAAAGCTTATCGACAACCTTAAAGCAGATCTACGTACCCAAGTTTCTAATGAGACAGTGCGAATAATATTCATGGCCGCGTAGCTTAAAGAAAACCACTTATTTCAAATATTAATAAAGAAAAACGACTTTTATTCGCGAACACCTACAAAAGTAAAAGTTTGGAGTTTTGGAAACCGTAATATTTAACCACGAAAGCAAGTATAATATGTTTGTATCGGATGGCCGTCGTATGGTTTGTCGGAAACCAAATGAACGTTAAAATGTGGTTCCTTTTCAATGCAAACCATTTTCCAGCACCCCCCGAAGCCTTGACATATACCTTATAGAAACATTTGGGCATACCTTGAAGATACGAGTGCTTGAACACAAAATTTCATCAAAAATAGTCTCAAGGAGGTTTTGCAAAGGGAATGGGGAAAATACCAACTGGGTTTTGTCGAAAGTTGGTAAAATCGATGCCAAAACGCTTGGAAGCTGTATCTAAAAGTTGCGGTTATCATATGAAATACTAGATAGTTTTTACATTTATTTATATATCACTTTTAGTCAAATGCACAATACTTTTGCGAGTTACAAATTCTGAATTATCTTCATTAATTTCCTGTGTACCTTTATTTTTTGTGTTAATGAAGTCTCAGCGAAGTTATGAGTTTAATACATAATTTATCAATTAACCTAAACAAAAAGCAAAGATAAAATTGTTTGTTTACTGTTAAACGGTTATGCATAGACATGCATGGGTTGAGACATCCCAATAAAAAAAACTGATTGGAGACATGAAGTCGGCATCAAATAGCGGTACCGAAAACACTATGCATACAAAAACTCAAAACAATTAAAACATCTCTGCGGATAGGGCACAGATTTGCTACTATTTTTTCAGAATTTAACATTATATACATACATATGTTCATATTTTCTTAACTTTTGCCATGCCTTTATTTCGCTTGTACGTAATGCAAAATAGAACAAGCTGAACTTATTCTCTCCCGCTTTTGATTTTCTCAATTTCCAATATACATACATACATACATACATATGTATGTACGAATGTGTAATGAGGAACATTATTGCTCTCTTTGACGTAATCACAGTTCACAATTTTGATATTTAACCCTCTATCTGGTAAGGCTGCCTTGAGGCAGCTATTACTAAAAGTTATATTTTTTAACAGCTGATGTTTTTTTTTCACGAACTCCATTTACATTTCTTTCTCGTTCTCTTATGAACAGTTTGAGTTCGCTTTTTCAGTCCTACATCTTTTCAATTGGATTTTATTTTCATTTCAGTGCGAGATCTCAGTTAGATAGCGTCGCAAATTTACTGCAGTGGAGATAAAATTTCAAGTGAGAAATATCTATACTTGTTTTTGATTAATTTTAGCGATAGTTTAATAGTAAGTGTATAATAGTAAAAACAATCGTTGTGTGTACTTAGAGATTGCGTAAAAGTGAATAATATTTTATCAGAAGTGAAAATGCAATAGCTGCCTCAAGGCATCCTTGCCAGTTTATGCCAAAATTTGCGTTTCTTCGTCATCGTTTTCTCTTTGTTCATATACATATATGCATATACATATATGTATGCATTATTATTGTGTTTGATAGATATGGAAGGCAGTGGTCGTGTACTTCGAGAAAAAATGTTTAGGCTTTCTGATATTACCGAAGAGCAAGTACTTCAACTAATGGAATGGGTAGATACCGACGAAGATAACGGTGACTTTAGCAGTGATGATGAATTGAATGATCGAGACTTTATCCTAGATGAAATATCACCTGAGGACGAGCAATGTATTCCGATGTGTATTAGAGAAATGAATGCCAATGAATCAAAGGATATTCAAGATCAAACGTTTTACATGCCCCTAATCAGCACTTCTTCAGCAATAGAAATTGTTCCATCCGCTCCAACAGCATCTTTGAAGCCACCGAAAAGGGCTCGGTCTCCGTTACCATCAGTAGAAAGTTTTGGTCCTTCGAATATGCCTTCCACTGGAGGTTTTAATGGTTCAGGTATCTGTTGTATGATTTTTCTTTTCAACAAACCAATATATCCTTTTTCAGAAGTGTATGAAATACGTAAAGATTCAAAAGAATTTTCGAGCATGATATGGCGTAAAAGGCCTATCCAGTTGCATGTCAATGAAGTCGCGTTTCGCGGAGATTCCGGACTGCCACCGCCAATAAAAGAAATGTCGCCTCCAATGGACTTTTTTAACTATTTTTTCTCACAAAAAATAATATGTTTGATTGCTGAGGAGATAAACCGAACAGCTTGTACGGAAAATATCTCAACAAACTTTGAAACCAATCCAGGAGAAATTCGGCCCTATATCGGAATTCTTATTTACATGTCCGTTTATAGATATCCTAATTTAGAGTTACTGGGGCAAAAACGCATTTCGAATTATTCAGAACACGATGCCCGCAAAAAAGTTGATGGCGATAAAAAATATTTGGCCTTTCAGGATGAAAGTCAGCGAATCAAAAGAGGTCAGCCAGGATACGATCCTTTATTTCGTATACGAGCGCTTGCTAATGAAGTGAACGAAAGAAATGTTTGATACAATACCAAAAACAAGTCGTTTGTGTGTGGATGAACAGATGTGCAGCGCGAAAATTAGACACCATCTGCGTCAATATATGCTCAATAAACCACATAAGTGGGGCATAAAATTGTTTGTATTATGTGATTCTAATGGGTTTGCTTATCGTTTTGAAATTTTTAACGGCGCAGGTGCCAATGTTATCTCACCAGGCTCACCGGACCTTGAAAGCACTGCGAATGTTCTATACAACACTCCCCATATTGGTATATTTACGGGCAAGAGGTATTTTTAGCTTAGGCAATATGAGAGTCAACAGAATTCCCAACTGTAAGTTACCTTCCGACAACGGCATAAAAGATCAGCAAAGAGGATTTTCTGTTGAGTATGTTGCTTCACCATATGGAGTTGATATCAATAGTGTCTTATGGAAAGACCACAATAGTGTTCGACTAGCGTCAACGTACGTTGGCACTGAACCATTTTCAAGTTCAAGTCAAACCCATCAGATATCAAAAGTATCCGGTTATGATCGAAAACAAAAGAAATACCTCGGGGTGGACTGTCCCCAGATCATACATGAATATAATAAGCACATGGGCGGAGCAGATTTAATGGACGGATATTCGAGCTAAGACCCGAAGTCCAATGATAAGACTTATTGATATGGCTGCAAGTAATGCGTATATTTTATACCGCCGTGCACTATCTGAAAAATCCAACGATAGCAGCTGTAACACAACTGATGAAGACACCATCCAGTTACCACAATTCCGCGAAGCAATCGCTGCAGGCTTAGTTACTTACAGGGAGAAACGACCTCCAGGCCGAGAAGCAAACACCTCTCGAAGAATTGTATTACAAGCGAGCTCATCTGGGATCGGCAAAAAAAACAAACCATCCTGTTGATGACGTTCGTTATGACAATTATGACCACTTTCCAATCAGGCTTGAAAGGGAAGGTGGCAAATATAAATGCAAGTTGTGTAAATTCTCTTAAACTCAATGTATTTGCCAAAAATGTAAACTGCATCTATGCTGCTCAAGTTCAAAAAACTTTTTTTTTGATTATCACCACAAGAAATAGTAACAAACTGCGTCTAATGTCAATTAATCTTAATTTTTTTAATTAAACCAAATGCGTATCAGACCATATACTTCTTTTTTCATTTAGTACATAACTGGCATAGCTGCCTTGAAGCAGCCTTTATGTTTTCCCATTTGACGCAAAACACGTAAGTATATTTTATGACAAATTCTTACTTTCTAGTCTATGTTTACCCAGAAAAAAAGTTTGAATGCTTTTTTTTTAGTTTTATAGTTTTGCCGGTTTGAGGGTTAAAACACAATACCGGCGAACGGCGTATTTTTCGTCCCGAACGTTTCCTGTCACATATATGACATGTATGAGAATGCACACAACGAAACCGATCAACGACTTTCGTCCGACGAACATTCGTTGCGATAGACTTATCTATATTGCCGTCGCTGGCGGCAGCGGCAAAATACAATCCATTGTGGCCATATGTTTAATATACTCAGGGTTTTAATCGAAATGTTTAAATTTCAGCACAAAATATTTTTTTTTAATTTTTACTAATTGAAAATCAGAATGTGAATTGCAGCTTGTCATATTAGCTGTTTTCGTTGTCGCCGCAATTGTGCTTTACTGGGCGAAATTTTTTGGAGAACGTTGCTGACGTCATCGCCCTACTGAGCGAAAATTCACCGTTCGTCGTTATTGTGCTTCAAATATTAACTGCAAAACATACCTGAGAGCAAAGAGACAACGAGTTCTCATATGATACGCTAGCAGGCTATGATTCTTTGTTTTTTCATTCATGCTTTGCGCTGCGCTCCACATACATACATATGTACATAAGCAGAAAATAAATAAATGTCACTCGCATTGTTTTTGATTGCGTTCCTCTAAGATGCAAGTATAAGTTAGAATCTTAATAGGATGTTGAATAAAAACGCTGCCTAGTATGTAGGCTTGATTACTTTTTTATTCGATCTTTATTTCTTCCGCTGATACGGAAGCAGCAATTAGAGGGCCTGGCAAAAGACTGAAATTTATAATTAAAAATAAAGCTTACTCTACCCTACTTAATTCTAAGCAGAGAATGCTGTAGCTTGTAATCGTTGATATTGTTGTTGTTGCTAATGTGACTGCAGTATTAGGAGAAGCGCAAATTCGCTATTGCTATTGCTATGGTTGTTGTTGTTCTTGCAGCTGCAGTTTCAGCTGGATCGCTTCTCCGCTGCTCCCGTTGTTTATAGTTTTGACACGCGCAGATTGGCAGACATAGCGTCAGCATTTCACATGGGAACGGAATGCTTCCCATGAGCGCGATAGCAGGTGTTAACTACTCCCCCTGTAAAGTTGAGCTGTCCCCAGCTCCCCTTATAACTCTTTCTACTACTGCTGCAGTTTTGCGTTTCTGTTGCCACTTGCAAATAATGACTATTATGGTGGATCCGGCGGCAATGAATATTACGAGGGAAAATGAAATCGACCATTGCGTTGACTGTGCCTGAGTTGTTTCTCGCAGGGCGGCAATTTCCTCCAGATTCTTTAAGCTTCCATGTTGTAGATCGGGCAGGGATAATAGGGGAACGAGCTCCGTTATGTTTAATATTTGGGCTGGCGCGGCTCTCGGGTAGGAGCGAACAGTTCTCTTCCAGTTCGTATAGTTAAGTTATTAATGCTGGCGTTTTCTTTGAATGAGACAAGGAAGGCCCCTTTAATTTTAATTTTCGGAAACCTGTCTTCGCGGACTTCAACTGCTTCATCGTTAACGATCACCAAGCCATCATCAATTTCCTCCAGAGGGGCAAGGTGGTCTGCTGGTATAGATTTGCATGCAGCAGCTTGACGATTCAATAGGTTCAGTAGGCATGAGTTGGTTGCGCTTACGACTCGACAGATGGTTTTCGATACCATTTCTTTACAGTCATTTAGTTGGTGATACTTGTTACCACATTCTGCTGCCATACTGGCTTCTAACAATATTGTTTTCTTATTGTGAATAACTGGCCTGATTATAAGTTTGTTACATATTTGGCTTATGATAGGGTATTTGATTATAAAATAAATGTTCTCGTTATTTTGTAAAATTTTCAGCTCTGAAGCCGATAACAAATCGCTAACAGAAATATTGGTAGAGTGCCCTTTGGTAATGAGTTTATCAGATTCCTTATCACTTAACATCATCGGATTTACTATTTGTAATTTACCTAAAGTAACTGAATAAATAATTGTCTCAAGCTCGTCTATAATGTGCCTATTTCTGGATGTTGCTACTTCGAAAAGATGTTCGGTGTTAAAATCACGTTTCTTTGTTGAGTTAAGTAACTGGTTAATAGTGTCAGTCAACTGATTTATTCTTATCTGAGTCTGGGTATTGATGAAGACCTGCCGATTATTGGATTCTATCAGCGCTTCTTCTCGGGTAGATACTTGGTAAAAATCGTCAAAATCGGGGGTGCCCGCAATGTATTTCAAGGCAGTCCCCAACAAATTGATACTTCTGGCATGACGATGGTGGATATTTAGTGAACCCAGTAATCGTAGAATTTGGTCTGCGTCTAGTTGTAGTAATTTCCTTATGTGTGATTGTGGGAACAAGTCTAATAACTTTAGTGTGTCTTTGGCAATAATTTCGTAGCATGTTAGGTTGTATTTCTTGTCGGTGGAATAAATGTCTATGTGCAAAGTCTCGCCGGGCCTACTTGGAATGGAAGTTTCGCCTATTCCTGGATTAGGTGGATGACGCTGATACTTGGTCTCTTTACATATTTTACATGAAGAAATAATGCCTTTTAAAATTTTCGGAATGTTGGGAAAGTAGTAGTCCCTAAGAACTTGATTAATATTTTCTTTCAGTGAACGGTGAGCTCGGTTATGTTCAGCCTGCAAAATCTCTATCTGATCATCCTTGTTAAAAATGTCAGTTACTTGAAGCTTCGTGTAAACAAATTTGACTGAAGGGAAGTTTAAAAGTACCTGGTTTTGGATTTTTCCCAGGACAGGAAGTTCACATAGCAAAGCGTTAACCCTGTTAGGATTTACGCAACTTTTTATTAAGTTGGGGATCCTCTCAAGTTTATTGAAAATGACGTGGTGCCTGATCTGAGATTGGAAAAGAATTTTTGTATTTATGGATTCGTTGTCCCCATCTTCAAGAATTATTTGGTTCCTGAAACAATTAATAGGATTTGTAACTGTTTTAATTGTCATTGTTGAGGATTCTTCGCTCTGAACAGTTTCGTCGGATCGGCCCGTGCTTAAAGCATTAATGTGTTGTCTTGACAGCGCGTCAGCGACAACATTCTCCTTTCCTGGTTTATAATGAAACCTAGGAGAGAACTCTTCAACAAACGATCTCCATCTCTTCAATTTTGAGTTCCGGTTTTTATCTGAGATTGAAAAGGTCAACGGTTGGTGGTCTGTAAAATTTATTTCATCGCTTGGTATCTCCGGTGTTACGTCATCATAATTGTAAAACCCCGCGTCTGCCACCTTTTCATCATCGCCATCAGAAACTGTGTAGGCTCCTTCTACATCATCATTCACGCACTGGTTTAAGGTATTGATTCGTTGTAACTTATTGTAAGCAAATTGGTCACTACCGTGTGGTCTTTTCGTGTTCGTGGCAGTGGCACTGGTTGGGAGAGGGTTCCCAAATGGGGTCCTGCCTGAAGGGTAGGTCGGGCGATTACGAGAGGGGGGCAATGTTTGTTGGGTATGATGCCTCAGTTTAGAAAGGCTGGGATCAATCTCCATAGGAGTAACCCTTTGTTGAACCTGATCACTTGTTAATCTGTTAAAATGTGGACTATTGACAGTAGGATAAGACCTAATATTTGTTGGTCTGTACCAACGATTATCTGAATTTTTATTATCTGCAAATTTTGAGGCGAATAAAGATCGAGCTTGATTTGACTCTAATTCCTGTGCTAGGGCGAGAGCTGTTGGCATGTCTATCGGTCTCGATGAAAACAGGATATCACATAATGGTCTATTGAGACCGGATATGAAAACCCTTAGAGCATCCTGACGATATTTCACCATCATTGACTCTATCACCTGTCGCTGATTTCCATAGGTCATAAGAGTCTTATTAGTTATTGTGGTCAACTTCTTTTCGACCTCGTCGTAGAAGGCATTGATTGTCAGGCCTCCCTGACGGAGCGTGGACATTTCCTGTTCAATGACGTGAATAGGTTTCTTATCCGCGTAGGAAAAATCAAGTCGGGCTATAATAGCCTTAAAATTGAGAACGGTGTTGAACGAGGATAGCACAGAATCCGCTCGTCCTGTAACTTTGTTACGAATAATTGCCACGGCCTGATAGTGTTTGCAACTGCCAGGATAGCATTCAAAAATTTGGTACGCGGCATGAGCCGCCTGTCGCCATGATACGTAACGAGTCTGATCACCAGAAAATTCTGGCAATGACTTGACCACATCTAATGACATGTCGCATTCAATATTAGGATCAAACGTAATTTCCTTGTATTCTTCTACCGTCGTCGGTGTCTCTATCCTAGCAAGTCTTTCTGTCATCTCGTCGATAACAACTTGAAAGTCTTTCTTCGTCTGTTCGGTAGCCACCCTTACGGCGGCACTGACTACTGCACGAAGTTGCATTTCATCCATTTTTTTAAATTCACAATTTATTATTGATCTTCAATTCAATACAAATATAGCGAGCTTTGAGCGCTTAGCTACTTTATTCTACTAGCAACAAATTTATTACAAAATTCTAAATTCTTTTTCCTTAATTTAATTCACATTTATCATCAGTTTTAATTGCTTATTGAGTTAGCTTCACAATCACTTATCTATATTTTATAAAAATTATAATACTTTTCCACTTGCTTAACTTATTGGAGGTCGGGCACTCTACTTACAAGCATTTTTATTTTATCCACGGTGTTTGAGAGTTAGTTGTCAGTGATTAGCTGCTGCTGATCCTTGTTCTTCCTCCTTGGCCGGGAATGTTTCCTGCTCGAGATGTCCGTCTGCTCCTTTTGAATAATGTTAGATTTTGTTAGAGGGTCCGAACCCACAACCACGCCGCGATTTGTCCTTTTAACGAGGATATTCTTAAAAACGCGCGTGGCCCCACGTTGGGCGCCAGTTAGAATCTTAATAGGATGTTGAATAAAAACGCTGCCTAGTATGTAGGCTTGATTACTTTTTTATTCGATCTTTATTTCTTCCGCTGATACGGAAGCAGCAATTAGAGGGCCTGGCAAAAGACTGAAATTTATAATTAAAAATAAAGCTTACTCTACCCTACTTAATTCTAAGCAGAGAATGCTGTAGCTTGTAATCGTTGATATTGTTGTTGTTGCTAATGTGACTGCAGTATTAGGAGAAGCGCAAATTCGCTATTGCTATTGCTATGGTTGTTGTTGTTCTTGCAGCTGCAGTTTCAGCTGGATCGCTTCTCCGCTGCTCCCGTTGTTTATAGTTTTGACACGCGCAGATTGGCAGACATAGCGTCAGCATTTCACATGGGAACGGAATGCTTCCCATGAGCGCGATAGCAGGTGTTAACTTATATGTATACCAGTGAACGGCAATTTTGTAGTTTGTATCACATGTGATACGTAAAAAAATTCTGCCGACGCAATGGAACAACACATACACTTAAAGCTACGAATAGTTATTCAGCGTACGATGTTCAGCGTTCGGGCGTCGTGCTGTTGCCATTTCGACAAAGCATGTTGAGTCAGTTGCGCTAATACGAGTGTCAACAAAGCAATATCGCAGTGCTCATACTTTTTATGCTACACTTAAAACAATGGCAGACATGGAAAGTCAATTTAATCTTTATTTTTTTACTATTAACATGGATGGCGAATCCCAATGTTTAATTTGTAATAAAATTATGAGCCGTGAAATGCTGTTTTATTCACGTCGGCATTACACGAGTTGTCATAATAATTATGATTTACTTGTGGGGGATGTGCGAAATTTGAAGCTTCTTGAGCTAAAAGCAGCATTCTTTTTAAATTTCATTGCCCATTTCATTGACAATAGTGAAATGATAAGACCTGAAGTCAATAAAGAAATTCAAGTACCCCAATATGTTCCAAAAATATATAAAATACCCATGAAAAAAGCATCTTACATGGTTGCTTTAGGATTGACGAAGCATTGTAGACCATTTCAAGATGGAATATTTTTGAAAGATTTATTTAGTAACATTTTGAAATGCTTTGGTAGGGAAGGGGAAGATATGTCTAAAATAATAGATTTTATTCCTTTGTCGGAAAAAACAATTAGTCGAAGGACCGAACAAATTAGCAAATATATTTCCGACAGCGTTCTTCAGGCAATGGATGAATGCTCATTTTATTCGATATGTTTAGATGAAAGTACTGACATAAATAACTTATGTCAGATGGTTATTTATGTCAGGACAGTCAATGAAAAGTTCGAAGTCTCTGAACATTTCTTCTCCTCAGTTTCTTTTCATGGTCATGTAACGGGAGAGAACATATGGGAAACTATCAATAAACTTTTATTTGCTAAATACGGAACTTCAAAATTGAGTGCTGTGTGTACGGATGGTGCAAATGTAATGGTCGGGAAAAAAACAGGCCTTGCGGGATTTTTAATAAAAAACCAAATTAAAGTTCCTTTTTTCCATTGCATCATCCATCAGCACAGCTTATTAGGAAAAGAGCTTAATCTGACAACCACAATACAAACCGCTATAAAAATTATAAATAAAATCATAGGAGGACACAATGCTTTGTCACATCGCAAATTTAAGGCGTTTTTAGAAGAGCTACATGCGGACTACGGGGATTTGCTCATGTTTACAGAAGTACGGTGGCTGAGCAGAGGCAGAAGTCTGGGAAGACTCTTCGATTTGCGGCAAGAAGTCTTAGAATTTGTAAAAAATAACCGCTCACCAGACAACCTGAATTTAATTGAATCTCTGGAAAATAAAGAGTTTTTGCTGGATTTGGCTTTTCTCACGGACATTGCAAATATAATGAACAATTTAAATTTACAATTACAAGGAAAAAATAAGTACACATTCAATACAACCGTCACAATTAATCAGTTTGGTAATAAACTATCACATTTACAAAAACAAATCCAAAACAACAATTTAACTTTATTGCCAAGAACAGCAAATCTTTATGAACTTCATCCGATCCCAAGTAAATTATCACAATTTCAAAATACCATTCAAAATTTATCTATTAACTTTGCCTCCAGATTTAAAGATTTAGAACAAATAAATAGTACAATAGACCTTCACAATAACACACTGGCTTGTGATATAGAAAAACAGTCTGAACCGATAAGAGAGGAAATCCAGCAAATGTTAGAGGATTTTGCTTTGCCAAGCACAACCGGAAAAGAATTTTGGACCAACTTGAAGAAAGATACTTACCCACATTCCATAACTGAAATATTGAAATTGTACGCTATTTTCCCGTCCACTTATAACTGTGAAACAGCATTTTCACCGCTCAAATTAATAAAAAGTAAAATAAGAAATAGAATATCAGACCATCACTTAGAAGACCTACTCCGGATAAAATGTTATGACAAGGAAATATACATAGATGAAATTATGGGATTTTCGTGCTCTTTTTTTTAGTAAATATTAACTATTTTTAGTTTATAATCATAATTTTGAATGTAATTTTTCCTTATATTTTTAATTTGGATCTCAATAAATATAAATATTATTTGAAAACTGCGTTTGTATTTATAAAATGTTGAAAAAAATAGATTTTTTAAAAATTGCGTAGTTTTAGTTTATTTTACTCAGTGTAGTGTTAGCATTTCGACGCTGGCAGAGGTTTCGACAGAAGCGCAAATGTATCAATGTATCAGTGTGCCGACCACTGATGTATACATATATGTATATAAGTGAAATGTGAAGAAGTAAAACAGTAGATTTCATAGCACAATTGTGCAAACTCATTTCACGCGCATAGTATATATTTCGTTTATTCGTTGCGGTCGTAAGTCAATTCACCCAGCAGAAAAACGTAATAAATTAGAAACACCCGTACATTACTCTTATGAGCCCAAGGGATTAATTATATAACAAATCAATTATAAACCATTATTTAATTATGTATATTCCATAAATAAATTATGTAAATAAGAGGATACGCCACCTTAGAATTTTTTAAAAACCGATTTTTTTTATTAGCTAAAATGCTTCCTGATAGTCCCGAGATTGCGGAGAATATAAAATCATACATAATTTTGATGGTTAAAGTTGTTTTTTCGTAGTTTTAAGCCATGCGCGTCTGAGTGACCGGAACCGCACCAGCCTCGACGTAACAAGTATTCTCGAAACAAGGTTTTTAAAAACGGTACACCGCATATCTCCTACAAATTTCAACCGGCTGAGACTAGCCGGCCGCTAATTGTTTCCGAACAATACCGAGCGCTTCGGGATGATCCCGAACTACCCCGAAAACTTCCGAATAGCTCTCGAGTGTTTCTATTTGCTTTAAAGACACACTTTAGGAGAAAACCAAAATTTTTACAATTTTCCTGAGCGATGCCGGCCTATCGGGCATTTCGGACTGTTGGATTCCGGACTAATGGACTTCTACTGTACCTGCATTTCAAGCTTAAAATTAAGTGTAATTCGAAATTCAAGTAATTGAACTCAACTGGAAGAACCGTCCAAAGGAAACAATATTTTTTAGTCCGCAATAATAATAAGTTCTAAATGTAAAGCTCTCCTGTCTTGATTGCTGGGTAAAGAGCAAACGCTTCTCTGTGTTGTCATAATGCTCTCACCAACACAGTCACAGTTTTATTTTTGCCGACCACTATTTTGTTTTATGGGTACTTTGTGCCCGGTGCACATGCGACAGTAGCTGAAGCTTACATAGGATTTTGAAAGACTTATACATATATCCTAGTTTTCAACTTTATTTTTTGCTTAGAACACGAAGACGGTCGACAGCTATTTCTATACAATATTTCATGAAAATTGCTTTAGCCGTTCCCAAATTAGGTGGAACAAAAAACAAAGGCACTTCGAAATATATAATTATTATAGAATATACTTTGAGCACTAAATATATAAGTTTTTTTATTTTTATTTTTGATGGTTTGTTAATCTACTTATTGAATAATCAGCTCATTTTTAGGCTAAATTGATCAGTTTGAAAATTAGTAGAACTATTTTTATTGTTATTTTTATAAAAACATTTATGTATGTTTATATGATGAGCTGAAATTGATGTGATTGAAACTAATGTACCTCTACCTTTTATAATTTTAATAAAAAAGAATCTAGAATTTTGAAAAGTTCGTTCATTATTCATTATTTCAGACCTTGAAAATACCCGGTATTCATTATTTTAGACTTTGAAAATGTCCGGTTCGGCTTCTTGCGAAAAATGTATGCTCGGTCGTTTTCTAGATACATCCAATTTTAAATGTTCACAAAGTGTGGGTACGATTTTAATATCCTACTGGGAACACGTAAAGACAAATTCCCGTTTCGCATCACCTAATAACAGCAAATAATATTCCCCGATGGAAGGCACGTAATGTAGACGAAGCGAATAATGCTTACAACAACGCGAGCGCCAGTGTCTGAACAAGATCTTAAACATATCGGCAGGCTTCCAGATTGTATCAAGGAGCTGCTAATCTTCGAGGGCAATTCAGCCCAAGATATTTCATGGATACGAAATGTGGAAGGCATCCTCTCCGACTACAATGTGATCAAAGAAAAACCTTTATATAGGGCGATCACTCAATATATTAGACAGAAGATTCGAGGAAGCGACTGGGCTGAGGTTAAGAAAGTCCTTTCGCTAGAACACCAACTGAATCAGCTCGCCCAAAGCGGTTCTAGACGGATTTTATGCGACAGTTAACCACCAAATGTCGTTGATTGTCAACAAAATCAAATATGACGATTACACGCAGGTGACGGGTAACCGTCCTAATAGAAACATTTCGGAATAGGTTCTCGACGTATTTATTAGAAGACCGACTTTGAGGAATACAATAGTACATACTAACGCAGTTAATATAGTCGTTACAAATAACGTGTTGCAAAATAAGCAAACACGACTATAACTCCTCGAGTCCGTACCAAGGATAGTTGGACAAACCGAAACGCTGGCCAAGAGTATAAAAAACAGGCAGACCACGTTCCGAAACCTGCGGAGAAAATGGGAATGGAAGGCAGCATTCAATCTAGGAAAGTAAACTACATAAATCGACCCGCAAGCAGTAACGCATTTAAAAGAGGACCAGCTTTATCAACTGAAAGGTTTCCGAAACAACAAAATATTTACCACATAGAAGGGAATAACAGTGAGTCATTGGAAGAAGAGACTCAGCAGGTAAATTTTATGACGGACCTGCCACCAGCTTATTTCATATAAACGGTGATGATTGGCGGTCGCCGTAGCCGAGTGTGTAGCGTGTGTGCACTTCATTCGGTGGGTCTCGGGTTTAAATCCACGCCAGGATGAGTAACATCGAAAATTATAGAAAATTTTGTTCTAATAGCGGTCGCCCCTCGGCAGGCAACGGCAAGCCCTCGAGTGCATTTCTTCCATGAAACAACTTTTCACAAAAAAAAACAGTTTGCATTGCAACGTCAAGACGCACTCTACAAATTGTAGGAGAAGTTTGGCTAACATCGCTTAAGCGGTTATAACGCCAATTAAGTAAGTATGTAAAAATGCCCAGCATTCCAGTATACCTTACCTTACTTGCTTGTCCACAGACAATATTGCTTTGCTGCTCAACGCAGGTGCGAACAAAAATTTTAATAGCCACGCGTTCAACCCCAGATGACCCACCTTTTTCTGTGCAAACCGTTGTTTTAATAAAAAGGAAAATTTGTGGAAAATTTTGTATGCCCTACCGGGGCTAGTATTCTTCGACGGCATAATAGGCGACGGTACCTTGAAAGAATTGAGAGCAGTGATCGATTGAAAAAATCATACATTAACGATTTATCCCGATATCGAAATTCCACTTAAAAATAAGACGGTTGGGGGTATTAACTTTTCTGAAATATCAATCCCGAGCAATATTGCCAATGAATGCAAAAATTAGCATTAAAACGCCTGTTAGAGCTGAAATAAAAACAACGAAGAATACCCTATATACGCCTCCGAAATAGCTATAACTTCTACCATTGTTATTTTTTCTATTATTCTTCCTATTAAAAATTGGCCTTGAGCTATGAGCTATTTAGCTGTATTGTTTGATATACAATAAGTAGGCCAAAAAATTTTAATATACTTATATATGTAATGGATGAGCACACCTAACCATAATAATTTTCCAACAACAATAGTAGTATAAATAGAATTTGTTATAATCAACAACAACCACCCATTCATGTATTAGCGGCATACTGCTGTACTTGATATTGTGTTTGCAAAAATAGGAAAAAGCAAAAAACAATAACAGCATACACAGCTTACTTGAGCTCATAAAATTATTGTTTGACATGAAATGAATAGCCCAAAAAATATTAATATATATTGGAGAAATGTTTAAAATTCAAACGCATATAGATCAAGGATCTCAGAAAATGGTTGTATCTTCTCGCATACAAAAGTTACTTAGTCTCCCAAAAACACCATTAAGTATGAAATTTAGGAATGGGTGGACGCAGTACGAACAAACTCTTCTCTAATACCAGTTTTCCGCAGATTTAAAAAACGAGAGCGATAATATTCCTGCAACTCATTAATTTCTGCCCAACGTTCAAAATTATAGATGAATGTTGAACTGCAAGGTCCCTCGAGCGGATCCCAACAGATTCACTCCAGCTGGAATATACATGGTATCAGGAAGCGATGTCACCCCTAAATGCTATTTCCAGGCCTAAAATCAATGCCGGTGAAAGCTTAATAGCCCAAAACATCATATTTGGGTGGATTTTAGCGGTCCAGTGACGAAGCAACTATCATCGTTCTCGACCCGGGCAGTTGAAACCCGATAGACTCTTTCAATTATCTGCTCAAAAGTTTTGGGAGCAGGAGGAAGTACCAGCAACTCCGTCTCTTACTAGTTATAATGTATGTGAAGATATCTATTAAAAGTTCAAAATTCGCAGAGATGACGGTCGTTACGTTGTAAAACTTTCCGTTAAATCTACTTTCGCGACCACGATGTCACTTGGAAACTCTAGGCCTACACCACAACAATACCTCAGTATCGGGAGATCGAATGAAAGGAAGCCGAAACTGCGACAAACATACTCGAAGGTTCGAGAATAATACCTTACCATGTGACCCACGCAGCACCAAAATCAGAGAGTAAAACTACGAAAGCCGGAGTAATTTTCAATGCGTCGAAACTCCCGCATTCTGGCATTTCTCTTATTACTCCATTACTCCAAAATGATCTCATGCTGGTTCTACTCAACTGGCGTTTGTGCAAATATGTTTTCAATCGCGACATTGAGAAATATGATGGCGAATTAAATGAAGTCGTTTTTGTCAAAATCACTTCAGGCGAATTGTATTTGACAATTATTTACCATTCATATAAACAAAAAAAAAAATTGCTGATTTGCAAAGTATTTTGGCTTATAAAAGGTTGAATTTACTAAAGCCTTTACTTTGGATGCTCTAGATGACGCTAACAAAACAGAGAGAGTGAGTCCTGGGCATGTAGACGAGCCAGTATCGTACCAACAAAAGTTAGAAGGTGGACTTCGAAACCCGCCCTCGATGAGATAAACTTTAAAAGTTTAGAGCCGGATTGTTGCACAACAAAATCGAAACTAATTCAATTTTCATATTCACAAAAAAACTTGTCAATAAATTTAAACAACGTCATTAAGCCATTGTTTTGACAACAGTTTACCAAACAAAACTAAGCCAACCTGAAAACAGATCAATCGGATGTTTGCTGAACTAATAAAAAAAATAATAATTCTTTGCTGTCCGCTGTTTTGTTTAAAAGTTTTTCTGCATTCTCATACCGGCGACTTAAAACCTGCTTTATTAAGTAACTAATATGGAAATATACATATACTGCGATTTGTGAACCCATTTGCGACTTGAAGCACCATCAATCGAATTTCAACGACGGTACGAGCGAGGTTTAAGGGCAAAATAGCAGTTTCAGGAATTTGGGAAGAGTATGATTTAAAAATTCAAAGCAATGGGGTGATATAGGGGGGCGATATAGGGGGGCGATATAGGGGGTCACGTTAGCCTGCGGAGGATTTACGATGGCGTGATCTGCAACGAAAGTATCCAAAAGGCCCAATTGTCTAAAGTAAATAAAGTTAACACGGCATATTATGCGATTTGGGAAATATCTGCGATTTAAGGTATTCTTTAGAAACCAATCATTTGAGAAATAACAGCGACTTATAAACATGCATATCTGCGACTTTAAGAATCTCAAGATGAAATTGATTTTAGTGGTGCAATATCGGTTTATAAAACCCCATCGGCGACTTAAAGCATTTTGGTGAATTGGTTTCTGTAGCGATAATAGCGACTTATGAACATATCTGCGACCTAACGCGTCTTCGTAACGTAACTGCGTAACTGCGACCTATAGATAAACATTCATAACTGCGACTTAAAGCGCATTCGCGAACGGATAGATAATGGAATCCCAGCATTTTACAAACGTATCGGCTAACTAAGGCGTCTTATAAATTGATTATTTAAATGCGGAATAGCGGTGAGCATGCTGCGTATGGTAGGATATAGATAAATTGATTTTAGTGGCGTAATATCTGCTTATAAAACGTCGGCGACTTTAAGCGTTGTTGAGAATTAGTTTCTAAAGCGATAACAGCGAATTATAAACATACTTATCAGCGACATAATGGGTATTTGTGAATTGATTTACTAAAGGCGTATCAGCGACTTACCATCGTATCAGAGACTCAAGCGTTTTATAAATTGACTCTTTAAAGGCAAAATTTCGATGTGATGGTTTATTGCTTAATTGTCGAATCTATATGAATTGATTATTCAAGGGCGGAACAGAGTCAAGTGCGTGACTTGTGGGATACCTGGGAGTTGAGGAGCGTCTAGGCAGTAAGTCGTTATTTAACAGCGTAAGCGAGATTTATGCCTTTATTGGGTACGGAGGCTAGTAGCCGCTGGGCTATCATCCGCTAAGATTTGTTTTAAGCAGGGCAAGTCACTGCTGCCCGTCGGCTGCTGAGACTGTTTGCGCGTTATGTTGATTATATGGTTGACAAAATTTTAAGACAGTTTCGAGATTTGTTAACATTAATTACCTTGCATATTTTAGCGGAGTTTCCAATTATTTTCAAGGTCACTTGTAATGAGGTTCGTAGCCATACATAATACAAAGTGCGATATTGGTAGCCATGCCAGGTAGACCAGCGACTGCACATCAGTATCTTTATGGGGATTAAAGAAAAACTGCGATTTAAGCCCTTTTGCGAAATAGTGCGGCAGCGTTATTAAGCATATTTTTGGTCTAACACGCTCTTATGTAATAAATATGTATCAAGGACTTTATGAGCGAATTTTGAAGGGAAGGTTTCGGTTTGGTTTTCCTTGTCTTGGCTGCTAGTTGATAATCTCGTCTGTATTGTATCGAGATGCTTATAAAATCACTTGTGAAGAATATGAGAAGTAATTTGGTAGTATTGGTGGGTTAATGATTGAGCCACGCCAACCTGATGAGTATTTCAATGGGCGCATTATCAGTGTAAGGTGTCTGCGTGAGATCCTTGGAAGCTCATTTTTAGCAGCGTGGAGTCTTGTAAGTAATCGTTTCTTGCATACGCTATTTGCGGGATCTCCATTATTTTTTGATATTTCACCGCAATCATCGCGAATACTTTCAGTTCTGCGACATATTTACTGCAAAGGTCATTGAAGGCTCTCACTTCAGATCTACGCATACGCGTAGCAGCATGCAGATAATTGAGTACTCGTTCTGCAGGGGGTGGGAATTGGTGCAACCCACCATTTGCAAAAAATGTCTATGCCGGGGTTAAAGGTCAGAGCAGTGATTTGGTTTACTGTAGCATGCCATGCAACCTGGGCATCGCAGGCCTTTCGCCTATGACCTGTTAAATGTGTAGCAGTTAGAAAATGAAGGGAAAAATCGGCGTAGGGTAGTTCAGCAGTTCGGTTTCGTTCCAGTCAGCTGAGCATCTGAAATCTACCAGAACACAGGTGCATAGGTGAAGCTGATCCGCGAAACATGAGAACCTTTGATGACAGCTCAAAACGAGAAAATTCTCATTGAACGGCCGGAGAATTTAACAACATATAGGCAATGTCGACCGATCATCACGCAAAAGCTTTGGGGATTATAAAGCGATGGTTGTCTTAAAGAGTCTCAAAAGCATCGAAACGGCGGTAAAAAAAAAGACAAAACCTGAATGTGAACGACCAAGAGAAAAATGGGACAATTGGCAAACCAACATTCAGGCAGTGGGGTGGTAGTCCATAAGATAACTATACATTAACCGTCTATTAAAAATGCTTTTGCCAGCACTAGTAGAACCTGTTGAGCCTCGAGATATATCGAGTCTCAAGGCCGGAGGATGTTCGAGCGAGAGAGTCAGTGCGAAATTAACAGCGGAACGAAGCGGTTGTGGTGACGATTGTGGAGCGAATTTATAGAAGATAAGTGCATACTTTGATGTTAATATAATATATTAGTTAAGGAAGCAAATACATTTTGTGACGGCGCACAGGAATTTTAAGACTGAATTTATTTATACATATCTATGTACACATGTACATATTAGCGAAGAGCTAACTTGAAGTAAACATTTTATGCACATAGCTATATAAACTTCAATAAATGTATGTATTAAGTAAGGCTTCAGTAATGGCTTTGGTGAATTTTTCTGATTTTTCATTAATGTTTTTCAATTTTTGCTGCAGTTTTCATATTTTTATTGCATGTAATTCCATGCCCTAGATATAATTATAAGCTTGAATATACTTACAAGACTAGGCCTTTTACTTAGACCGTAAACCTCAATTTTCACATAGTTTATAACATTTTTCAGATTACGCTCAAAATGCAACTCTTAGGTCCATGAGTTGGAAATCTTGGACTATAGTAGGGGTTGAGGTTTAGGAAATCTGATGTAATTTTTTTTCCTACATTTAAGGACAACCCTAATGTAATGCATGTATACATCAATAGTGTTTATAATCGAACTACAATTTTAATAATACTATTTACCTCGATGCCAATGTTTCTCCCGGTAAAGTAACAACGGGTGTTCCCGTCCAAAGAACGTCCATGGATGTAGTATGCCCGTTACAAAGTGGCGTATCGAGACAAATGTCAGCTAGTTGACCACGCCGCACATGCTCTTCTTTAGCAGCAACATTCGAAAAAATTACGCGTTCAGCAGAAAGCCCTGAAAATAAAAAGCATATTAATTTATAGCCCTAGCTTAGATTACTTTTGAAAGAAGTTTAACAACGCGTACAAATTAAGAAGAAAAACTCATGCCTATAAAATATTGGGGAAAGCTGCCGAAGTGACATTCCTATGTCGGATATATGTATATCCGCATTTGTAAGCCAATAGCAGTGGTGGCTGGCTTCACTTTCATTCGGGAATGGGGAATCGAAGTGTATAACTAGCTTTTTAACTTTTCTGCACACCTTTATTTTTCAGTTCTCTGGTTGGTTTTTTCATAAAATTTCCTTTGCAAAGTTGTTTAGTATGTCTCAGGACTTAACTTTTGTTAACATACCAAGAAAATAAGTCTTGAACACTTTTAGGTGGGAATTCCAACAAAAGGGTTTTCTCAGTTTTTCACAGTTTGATGCGTAAAACCAAATTTCGAAGTACCAATGACTTGAATGGATCCTAATAACATAATTTTAACAACTTCTACGCATGTGTAAACAAGTTTGCCAAACTGACGAAAAGCAAAACAAGTTGCAAAGTGTTCAGTATGCTCAAACACCATTGCCCCACTGAGGCTATATTCCAGTACCAAAATTTCCCCGTTTAACTAAAGAATGTGTCCCACAAACTTTAGACATGGTACCTGAGACATACATAATTCTCACTCAATCTGAATCCGAAATAATTAGCGACCATGTGGAAATATCGCAAACTTGCTTGAATATGGTGGACGGCAACTTAAATTGTCACAAACACAGGCGATTTGCCTATTACAACATCGTCGATCCATTAACATCTTGTCAAAGAACATAAAAGTAATTATCGAAATAGGCAAGAGGAACTTTTAGCATTTTTCGAAGTTAATGCGAAAATACTCTCGCATACTGTAACATTATTCCTGCTTTACAAGAATATATGAATATTGAGTATAATCTGGACCAATTCATTGACTCTGCGAAACAAAGATAGATGACTTTACTGCTATCCACAGACAATTCGCAGGATCCAGCTCCGATATATGAAGCTATAAGTTCTAACACTTAGGATACGATGGAATGAATCCTTTGAAGTTAACGCATCACCAGTTGCAAGAGTCTTCACATCTGAATGCCATTTAGTTAATTCTCGAATACATATGGGGTATACGGAAAACATGTCAATTCCAAGCCATGGGGACGATTTTTTAATTAAAATACTACTTCTATCGTATTCGACACCATGAAGTATGGTATGGCAAAATTTCCCTTGGAGGCATGTTTGTAAACAAATTATTTATTTTAGTGTTTCGTGTACTTGAATAAAAGAAAATATCTACCACAGATCTAGAGATAAACAAAATTGAGGACAGGAACATTGGGAAGATCATGTTAAAGCAAAACCCAAAATTAATGGATCATAATCACAAATGTGTATAAACATACGCGCGCGCCAAAATTTTTCGTTGGCCACGAATCTGGTAGCGGGTGACCGCCGACATGCTAGCGGTAAACCTCGGACATGCTAGCTGTATACTAAAATCCTCTTTATTACTTTAATATTCGTATGATGGCAAATTGAAAGGCCTATTAATTATAACATAATAATAAAGGGGGTTCTTAGTTACAAAAACGGCAAAACACACTTCACAATTGGGCGGATGAGTATGCCTGATTGCGTACGGACCATTTCGACTCGAACACGGCCATCAAATGTGCGATGAATTTTTATAATGCGTCCCAGTCGCCATTCATTTGGATGTAGCAGCTCATCCTTGATGACCACCATTTGATCTTCTTCTAGGTCTTTATGCGGATGTTACCATTTATAGCGCTTGTGGAGCTGCTTCAGACATTCATACCTCCATCGGCGGCTAAACTGATGGAGAACCTTCAGCTTTCCCTAGCGGTTGTCTTGGAGATGTTTTCCGCTTTGGGTTCGGGAACCCATGAATGGAGCCCCTATCAGATAGTGACCTGGGTGAGAGCTAGAGTATCAGTAGCATCATTTGAAAGAGGAGATAAAGATCGAGAATTTAAAACTGCCTCGATTCGTGTTACGAGCGTGGAGAACTCTTCGAAATTAAATGTATGATTCCGAGCTGTCTTTCTAACATGGGTTTTAAAACTCTTGACAGCTGACTCCCAAAGACCGTCCAAATGATGTCTTTTGAGACTTCCTTTGAAAACTACAAAAACTCTTTGGTGAAGCCTCTGTGTGCTCCAACGAATGTGGTGCCGTTGTCATACATAATCTTTCGGGGCAAACCTCTACAACCGACGAACGTTGTAAAGGCTGCGCAAAATGCTTCAGTTGTCAGATGAGAGCACGATTCCAGATGTAGGGTCTTTGTCGAGAAGCAAGCAAAACTCCCACAGAACCCTTGAGAGATGTTGTTGCTGAGATCCTTTTATTTGAACGACCTGCGAAGAATAAACCAGTTGTCGAGAGGGGGGCAGCCAGAATGCGAGGTTGTGGTGGAAGGGCGACCCTTTGCTTATGAAGCGTACATACTATGCTGAATACAAGCTTTAATCAGCGGCTTCAGCCGGGGAAATATACAATTCTTGGCGAGCTATCTGAAATATCAGCCTTTATTCTGATACTACAGAATCGCGAGTTATCGGGTAAAATACCGCAATGGTACTCCTGTTAACTGAGTCCGAATTGTGCCAATTTTTAATTTTTCATTAACCCACAGGGAACAAACTTTATCGAGAAAGGGGTTGAGAGCTGAAAGAGCTTTTGTGCGGGATGGGTTAAAGCGGAAAGCGCGCTGGATAATGACGAGCCTGCGCAATTACCAGAAGCATCATTTCGTCCCGAGATAGGGAGTTAGTCAGGACAAAAGGGGTATTTCCACTTTTAACGAGTCCATTATGGAGAAAGGATGAGAACACTTCCAAAGGCTGTTTCTGCCACGGCGAGATTGACCATCGTACGGCTCTGCTCGGATGGCAGAGCTGTCGAGAAAGTAATTTTTCTTCGAGCACGGAAGCCCACAGTGTTTTCACGGCTGATAGCATGCTGCCATGAGGCGTTGGCCAAATTGTTGATTATCTGGGCTTGGGTTTTCTAGCCAGGCTAGTACATCTGCGAATCCAACCAAAGAAATGTACGCAGAGATCGAGGTTTTCTCGAAAAGTCTTGACCAGCTGGGGAAGTAAAGCGGCGAAGAGTTTTGAAGCGTCACAACATCCGTGAAGCTGAGCCGGTTTGTGGTTGAGAAGTTTACTATCACGGAATTTCACTTCTCGAAATGTGCGGTAAATTTCGTTGGAAGTAGGTCCATTTCAACAAAGATCCTGGCGATCTTTAGTCATCATGGTTGGGAGCCATCCTGACGGGTCGAACAGTTTGGCGACTGTTGACAAGATATGCCGTTTCATGGCTGTCTTTGTTATGCCGATGGGAGCAACCGAGTAGAAAAATGTGTACGAGAGGGCATTCCATCTTACACTCGGTGTTTTCGTACTCTTGGTGTACTCAGATTTTAGAAAGGTCGAACCAAAAAAGTTTGACTTTGGGAATTTTTATCCCTTATCTTGTGGAGAGGGAATCTCTTACTGTCGAGTGTCCTGACAACTTGGGATAGTTTATTCATTGCACTGTGAATTGTGTGGCTACCTGACAAAATCATCCACGTAAGTTTCTCGTAACAGGGGGTGAGTGAAGCGTAACATAGCACCCAGGGCTACTCGTTGTAACTCTCTTAGGTGCCTAGCCACTCTCATTTAGCGAAGTGACCCTGCTTCCACCTGGAGGGTGTCGACATTACCTTCTCCCCTAATAAAGGTTGTCATGCGTGTTCGTGCTTATTGGATAGCTTGGAGTCAGGGGCAAACGACTGTATTCGAAGGAGCCGATAATAAGTCCCTTCAAGGAAGTTCTCAAAGGAAACTGTACACGGAGGGGGTTGGCCACAAGACCAACGGGGGCGCCTCTTGACACAAAGCTAGCAAGCTCACCCGAGTACCCTCAGCGGCCTCGAAACTTTTATCCGGCCGAGGATGCATTGCCCGCAAGGAGATGGTGACCTCGACCTCCGTCCGA
Organism: Anomoia purmunda; assembly: GCA_951828415.1. Taxonomy (NCBI): domain Eukaryota; kingdom Metazoa; phylum Arthropoda; class Insecta; order Diptera; family Tephritidae; genus Anomoia; species Anomoia purmunda. The sequence goes on along the minus strand of OX639997.1, from coordinate 80,573,042 downwards.
GCTGATCAAGGTCAGCTAGAGACGTGCTCCCGGCGATCAGGGCTCAGCAAAAATATAATGCTGCTGCGAGGCTTCTGAGGAAGTTCTCGAGAGCCCTGTACCCGGAGATTTGAGGGAAGTGGCAGAGCGGGCGAAGAACCTTCTAGCGGTTAACAGAAACCGGTAAAATAGGATGGTCTCGGACGTACTCCCTTCGATTGCCCCAAGCAAACGCAAATAGGCAACGGTTTGTGGACAATACTGCCAATGAATTAAAGAGGCCTCCCTTCACGGGCGGCTAGGGTTTTTAACGAAGGCGCCAGGGATCATCTGGTTCTGGCGATTATGGAAAGATTACACGACGGAGAATTGGCGGCGCGTACTAGTCAGCCCATGCAGGCCCTACACGGATATTCTTCGGAAAAATCCTTTCCTTGCGTCACTAGTACATGACGCTGGCCTCTTCCAAGGCCGCACCAAGCTGGTATCCTGTACGAACGACAGGCCGGCGACCAAAGACACGTAAGCCGTTTTTGGGTTGGGGGAATTATGGCCAGGTGCCGACCACGTGGCGGTTCATAGAGACGAGGCGTTCCATCATATATCCAAAAAACGAATGAGCAATTGACATCATCCTGCGCAGAAATGCTAGACTTACTAATGGGTACACACTTTCCGGGGTGTACCAACACTTCTGGTAATATAGCGCGCTCAGGTAGGCCCTCGCATACGTCTGAAAGTATCGTCGACCTAAATAAAGTAAAACGGGCCACTAGGTACTTCCCACCATAAACATCTTCGGGCTTAGACGGTATTTTTTCTGCTGAACTGCAAGCGGCAAAGGACATCCTAAGGCATATGATGACTGTGTATCCATAGCATCTACAATGTCTTGAATGAATGTAAACGCTTCAAATTTGTGGGTGGAGTTGAATAATTGGTCAACGCAAGTTGAAGTGTTTCTACGTGCATTTAATTTAGACGGCGAAGCCAAACAACGCAAATCATATATTTTTTTCTTGCTGTCAAGTAATGGAGGAATCAATTACTCATTTTGTAAGGAGGGTTCAAACCGATCTTGCGAATTTGGAGACTTACCACAAGATTTATTACGAGACATTTTTATATGGGGCTTGTCTAAAAACGTGATGCACATAAAAGGTAATGTAATGCTATAATAAACGGAAAGTATCAGTATGCCAGTAGTTGTTTTACAAGAACGACAGATATGATATGATAACAACAACGGGAGCCGTTGTCACGAGACACCGCGACATCGGTAACCAAAAAACCAGTGCATCGTATGAGGTGCCCAGCAGAGGTGAAAATTTGCGGAACATGCAGTCGAGTGGGACACTTCGCTAACATATGTTTATTCAAACAGCAAAACCTACAACAACGCAGACGGCCACATGGAAATCACGAAACAACAATTACTCTGGTAGATATAACAACAACAACTATGTAAGGACTATGAGCACTCAAGGCGACGACACACAACGGGAAGAGATTGAACAAGAAGACAACAACCTGTTCATCGGTAATATTTCCACTCATTAAACTCAGATGCAACCTAGTGGGGTAAAATTTCTTGTCATTAGAATATAAATGTCAAAATTGCGAATCGTATCATAACGTGTCCAGTCGACGCAGAAGCTCAAGCTAACATAATGTCAATTAATACCTATAAAACTTTAGAGTTGCAAAAATGTCACAAATCAAGTAACAACATTTTAACGTTTAATGGATAAAAGTTCCCACACCAAAATTAAATTAAGGAAATTTAAAAAATCAATGCAATTTGAAACTTAAGCCAAACTCAATAACTATTGTGGATGTACCTAGGAAAATTCCATTTAGTTTTGGATGATTACATTAATTGAAAAGTCATCCAAATTCCTTTGATACACCTTTTGGATGTTATCGAATTTTATCTTTCCCATTTGGCATTAACGCAGCTCCCGAAATTTTCTATTCAGCAAAGATTAAACTATTTGGAGATATAAACGACCTCGTTACATATATACATGGGCAAGTTTCTAGTGCACGGAGCGACTATAGGCGAGCATAATTATATTTTGCCTAAAGTACTAGAGTTGATCTTAAATTTAACAAATCCAAATCTAAAATTCTACAAAAGGAAATTATGTTCATAGGGCATCTCATTAATGAGAACGGTATAAAACCAGATAGAGACCAAATTACAGAAATTTTGCAGATGCCGCGTCCCAATTGAGTAGCGGTCTTACAGCGATTTTTAGTTAAGTCTTCTATAAAAAACTTATCTGCGAGAACAAGCATTTAAGAAATCTTTTAAAAATTAACAGTCTATGGTGGGTGAAACCATTCTTCATAATCAAAATCCTATAGCGTACGCGTCAGTTTCCTTAACAGAAGCTCAAGTAATTATGCGCAAATCGAAAAAGAGCTATTTGGCATTTTATTTGGCCGCACCCGGTTTGACCGAATGTAATAGTGGAAACAGACCATAAACCACTTGTGTCTATTGATAAGCCCTATTATAAAATCCCAGCACGTTTACAGAGGTTCATGCTTAGGTTTCAGGGATACAATTTAAACGTGATATAGAAACCAGGAAATTTCTTATACAAAACAGATACATACATTATACAGACCTCCACTAACACAGCAAACAATTGTTGACCGGGATAGCGAAGTAAATTTACATTGCAATCTTGTAGTGACACAAATTTGCCTCACACAAAACCGTATCAATGAAATTCAACTTTCAACACAAACCGATGAATGGTTTCAAAGGATTGTTGAATGCACCGACAAGTGTTGGCCAATAAAAAATAAAGTAGCAAAAATGCAGTGATGCCATAATATAGATTCACAGATAAGATTTTAAAAAATAACCTAATCCTTATTCCACACTTCGTACGAAAACACTCGACTTCTTACATGACGGTCATATGGGGATCCAACGACGTCGAAACTTAGCCACGGAGTCGGTGTATTGGCCAACAACGATATTTATAACTTAGTTAACAGTTGCGAGAGTTGCATGAAATACCAAAATGCGAATCCAAGTCACAGTTTAAGAAGTCATGAAATGCCAGAAGTCCCTTGGTGCAAGGTTGGTTGCGATTTATTGGAGCACAATAAGAAAACGTATCTACTAGTAGTTGATTATTATTGAAAGTATATTGAGGTAGAGATTTTAAGTTCAGGATCCTCAAGCTTATAAGTTATTCTAAATTGAAATCAATATATACAAGGCATGGAATACTATCGGAATTGTTAATGTCACGAAAGCTAAGAACAAAAGTTCCATCAATGTTGGCCAATTTCGAGGCCTAAGGTTATAAATAAAGAGGTACACAAGTCACAAGTTGAAAAACAAAATTTCAAATCCGACGAAAAATATAATAGAAATACCAAAAATTTAAAACCGGTATCTAGAGGTGAAAACGTAATGCCTAAAAGAACACCAACTTCCATATGGTATTCTGGATCAGTTGTCGAAGAGTCAGTTCAACACAAATTTGATTAACAACAACGAAGGAAGTATCTATCGAAGAAATATACAGCATATACTTAAGAAAGATTTCACACAAACAAGAGCAAAAAATGAAAATGAAGAATTAGATTATCAGGCTGGGAAAATGAAAAAAATAAATGAGGCTGAGGAAACAGATAAATTAAAAATAGAAAAGGATAATAAATTAGGTAACGAAACAACTTATATAAAGCAAAGGGGACGAAAAATTTATATGCTTTCTCGATGCACACCTTAATTGTAAGAAACATGAAAGTTCACATTAATATTAGTTATTACTAGTATAAACACGAGTTAAAAAGGATGATGTTGTATGATTAAATACAATACATATAAATGTAACTCTGTACTAACATAATAATAGAACCTAAGACTGCATATACGAATGAGCTTTGAAGTTAGTAGTAAAGAAGACATTCGACATATAACATAATGGTAAAAGGTGGGAAGAAGTTCAATCAATTGTAGAAAGACAATGGTTTGGATGCAAATTGACTAGTTCTCGGGAAGATTAGCTTCACGGAACATATGTAGCTTGATTTTTTTTCATCCATCCCGAAAATTTCGAAGTGCGCATTTCACGTGGGGAGCCTTAGGCGATTTTAAACTTTCGAGGAGAAGAAAGTTTTTTGAGATCCTTGGTCAATTAGTACTCGAACCGTATGTAGTTCTTCGATGTGCTCTATTGATAAAAGAACTGCGTGGAGTAGCGTTTTTCCTTGATCTATTGTCTGCTGCGATTGGACATGTGGACTGCATAAGTATATTGGCGAATGATTGGAAATTATTCGCCGCGTTAGTGTCAGTTTGGGGCCTATCTAGATTTGCTTGAGTTATCGCGTTGCTTTCCGCGTCTGAAATTTGCTGGATCTTAGCATTTGGCGAGAGGTGGTTTGAGGAATGGTTCTTTTTAATTGGGTTTGATCATTTTGAGTGGTCGCATAGGAACGATGCTTTATCTGAAAAATTTAGCACGTATTTTTAATTGAGGGTACTTTTTTAAGAGGAAGAACGAAAGACAGTTTTTGCACAAATGGTTTTCTCGAACCACCTTAAAACTGTCACGAATAGACAGCTTCTTGAATTCTTTGCATATTCTAATAGTATGAATGACCTCTTTCCTGCAAAGATTTCTAATCTGCTTATCGACCGAGATTCGTTCATTTTCATATCGGGTATAGTTTTGCTATGGCTCTCGCTTTTCCGGTTACCTTGTATCGGAGATGATACAATTTTTGAGCAGGGGTGAGCTTAGGATGGTTAATATAAACTTCCCTGAACATGTCACGCAAGGACGGACACTCTTAGTATCCTCCTAGAGAAATGTTGGTGTCACAAGGTAGTAAGTTTTCTTCTGCTCTTTCCTAGAAAAGGAGGAATTTTCTACCAGCGCTGATCTGAGCTAACTGCGCGCCTAAATATCCGAATTTGCGCCTTGTGCTCTATGATCTCCGGTAACATTTTGTTTTTATTCGCTGAGCAGCGGAATGGGGTTATTACCTAGTGTTGATGTCACGCATTTAAGAAAAATTTAGAATTATTGTGATAAACGTTAATCACTTGCCCCAAAAAATGTCCTACTTTCCAAAGATACTTCAGTTGTTCCTCTTTTATGTTTGATTTAGTTTTTGTTTTACTTTTTGCGCTAAGGACCAATAACTAAATTTTTGTTCCTTGTATGGTAAATACACCACTGCTTTCGCTTTTTGACTAGAACAATTTTCCCAGCTCAAATTAAATACTACTTTTTTATCTAAATCGGTCGCTGAGAAATTTTCTAAGTAAACTAAATATACAAATTTGTTAAAAATCAATTTAAATCAAAAAAAGTGGTGCTTCATTTGATCCTGGGCATTTATTTTAGTCGAATTTATTGGCGTCGGTTTCGCGCGCGATCCGTGTGCATATGCATGTTCTTTGCATATACATAGAATGGATGCTTATCCATTTTTGCATGGCCACAACAGCTAGTTCAGCGCTACAGTTAACACCAAACACAATATCCGACTTCCTTTTTTGCTTTTTTTGGTTTTCAACTATTAACAGTTGACCATTGTGCAGAAAGCTGCGAAGCAACGCTTGCCGTAGCAGCAGCAAACGAGTTGGTATCCGCCACTGTATGATAGGAGTTGACGTTGAGTCCCACCACTGAGGGCGAAGCAGCTTTGGTATTTGCGGCTTTAACAGCCTCCACGACTTCACATTGGTCAGCAGCAACACTGGTTCTGTGATTCACTGCAGCAGCAGTGGCGGTAGCAAACGAAGGAGAGGAGCATTGGCATCAGCCATGCTATGAGAGGAGTTGGCGATACCACTCACAGCGGAGGACGTAGCGGCATAGTCAACAGGATCCGAGATAACTATTGGAGAAGAAACTTTGTATTTATATAGCCATGTGGGGTTAGTTATCTCGCTACGAACGTTAAGAGGCAGAGTTATGCCGATCGCTGTGGAGGACAGTTCTAACCGTGGACGTTGATGTTGTATTTTATATTTTTCCGCTGAGTTACTTTTTCATAATTACTAACATTGATTAAACCGCTTAAATGTAACACCTGTGCATTTGATTTTGAATACTTTAAATATATTTTGTAAATATAAATCTTTTGCGCGTTAATTATTGGTATCCCACATTTGGGGGCTCAACCGGGATACGTGCGCGCTTAAAACTAAAATTAAATTGCGAAAAGAAGGAACTAATAAAGCGGGGAACACCAACAACGTATCAAGACTGACCTTTGCACATAGCGGTCGAATATCACGCGTTGTTTTGGTCACACCGATAAAAGGAAAGTTTGCTTTGCATTAGTACAGTCTAACATAAATTTCGTACGGTGCGTTTATGCTAAATATGAGCGCAAAAAAAACAAAAGATTGCAACGGAGTGAATCGGTAGTTGACGTGGAAATGGAGATTGGTACCAGCGCTTCGAAGTTCAGCATGACTGATGTGGAATCTGTAAAGGTACAGTTGCGCCATCATCAGCAAAGGTAAACGCAGTAATCAATTTTCCGGTGCCGTCTACTGTAAGGCTTCTACAAAGCTTTTTGGGCCTTGCTGGATATTTTAGGAAGTATATCCCCAATTTTTCAGTGCGAGCAAAGCCATTGACGGAATTAACGAAGAAAGAAGGTCGTATTCAGCTAAACGTAGACGAGTTATCAGCGCTTAGCGATCTGAAGAACGCACTAACAACTAAACCAGTAGTAAGGATCTTCAGGTATGGCGCAACAACAGAACTGCACGCTGATGCGAGCAAGCAAGGGTATGGTGCAGTGTTGCTGGAAGTGTGTGACGAAGATAACGCTTTACATCCTGTATTCTTTATGAGCAAGTGCACAACCAACGCAGAAAAGAATTATTCCAGCTACGAACTAGAGGTTCTAGCCGTAATCGAAGCGGTGAAAAAGTTTAAAATTTGTCTACTTGGACAAAGATTTAAAATAGTGTCCGATTGCAAAGCGTTCGAGTGTGCTATGAAGAAAAGAGATCTTATAACTGGAGTGGCAAGGTGGGTAATGCTGTTAGAAGAGTTCGACTATTGGGTGGAGCATCGAGCGGGAACGAGTATGCGGCATGTGGATGCCTTAAGCCGTCATACTAAGGTTATTTGTCTTCAAAGTGAAAACCAACTTTTGAAACGATTATCTGATGCACAAAAAGAAGATGAGAGCTTAACGGCTATTATTGAGATGTTTAAAAACGGGCTATATAAGGACTTCACGCTACAAAATGGTATTTTATGTAAAGTTTTAAATGGTAATGTTCTTTTTGTCGTTCCAGATGCCATGAGATCGTCCAAAATAAGTGAGTCTCACGACCGAGAGCATTTTGGGGCTGCAAAAATGAAAGAGGTGATTGGAAAAGAATTTTTCATACCAGATCTGAATAGGCGAATCGAAAGATGTGTTGCTAGTTGCATCAAATGCATCTTGTGTGATCGTAAACGAGGTAAAGCTGAATGCATGTTGCAGTTAGTTCCGACACACCTCTTGCAACAATTCATGCCGACCATCTGGGGCCAATGCAAGAACTGGCGTTTATAGATGGCTTCACAAAATTTTGTTGGTTGTTTGCTACCAAGACCCTAGCTACTGATGAAGCGATAGGAAAATTTGAGGTGATTGCTGAAACGTTTGGCTATCCCCAACACGTCATCACCGATAGGGGTGGAGCGTTTTTAGTTACAACTGGCGTGCCTCGTGGTAATGGCCAAGTAGAGCTCCTTCCCGCAGCCGTTATATCAACCTTAACAAAGATGTCACCTGATGATCAGGAAAAGTGGTTTAAGAACTTAAACCCACTGCAGAGGATTATTAATTCAACATTTCACCGATCTATACAAACAACTCCATTTCAACTACTGACAGGTACTAAGATGCATACCGACAGCGATTTACGTTTAATGAAATTAGTTGAAGAACCCATGGTTGAACAGTACGATGACGCGAGACAAGAACTGCGTATCAAAGCAAAACAAGCAATAGCTAAAGTACAAGCAGAAAACGAAAAACAGTATAATAGAAAGCGACGGCCAGCAACAAAATATCAAGTAGGCGACCTAGTAGCTATTGAACGCGTGCAGTAAAGTTCTTCGGTCCATATCGCATAACAGCTGACAAAGGGTTTGATAGATACGAAATGATAAAAGTTGGCGAACATGAGGGTCCGAAAACTACCAACAGCAGCGTTGACAAAATGAAGCAGTGGGCAGTCGACTTGGTTTCCGATGATGAAAACGATTATTCTGACCACCGTCGTATTGACCACTCACCTGAGTCAGGCAAGTGATGTGGATGACCGAGTGTTGGGCTAGTTATCTCGCTACGAACGTTAAGAGGCAGAGTTATACCGATCGCTGTGGAGGACAGTTCTAACCGTGGACGTTGATGTTGTATTTTATATTTTTCCGCTGAGTTACTTTTTCATAATTACTAACATTTATTAAACCGCTTAAATGAAACACCTGTGCATTTAATTTTGAATACTTTAAATATATTTTGTAAATATAAATCTTTTGCGCGTTAATTATTGGTATCCCACATGTATGTACATGCATTTTCACACATGACCCTAATTTCTGCAGTGAGCGCAGTGACCGCTGCAGCCATCTCATCATAACGAAGATTTTACTGCAACAAGTGAAGTTCAGCTTGACTCGGTATCTTAGCTACCATAGCAAAAATACGGATATTCGCAGCTCTGAGATCAGCAAACAGATTTGTACATACATACGTGTTCAAAAATCAAATTAAAGTTTTTTTCTGCATTCTGCGTCGTCCGCTAAGATCCACACCAGGCGCTTGTAATATTCGTCGCATAAATTATTATTATTATTATTTTTAAGCGCTAAACGAATGTAGTTCGACGTGGGTCAAACGGATACATGGCTTTCAACCTACCTTGTTGGGCCTCTGCTTCCGACTTCCATTTATAGTTTTTTTTTCAACTTCACTCATCAAAATAAAAGCCATAAGTCATACATAATACCAACAACCAAACAAGCTGAATAGCTAAATTCTAACTATGCGATGCCCAATGTACTTCCATTGATAATGGATCACATATGCCTGGGCTTCATGGAATTAATACTCACCAGCACTGAGCAGCTGTATGTGTTGGTAGTGACGTCTAATTTTTTGTCCACAGGTATAAAAACTTGGTCCACTGTTATTTGTGCTGTATATTAATGACCTATTCAATATTTTAAAATACTGTGACACCGTTTTTGCCGGCGACATCCAATTGTATCTGAGCTGTCCCTTTGCATCAATCAATGCTTGTATTCGGAACTTAAATTCTAACCTTGCACGTGCTAGCAACTAGGCAAGAAATACTGGATTAGTCCTTAATCCTAAAAAATTTCAATGCATACCAATATATAGAAGACATCTCAGACTTGACGAGCAACACAAAGTAATTTTGGAGGATTCTGGGATAGATTTTAATGACAATGCCAGAAACCTAGGAATAATATTTAAGAAGACATTGACATGGAGCAATAATACAACATTTCTGGCATAATGGAACAAACATATCGCTTATGGTCATACGTATTTCAATAATTTGATTACTCTAAATATCGTAAATGTTAAATTAATATTTTGCAACACTGTAAACTTCTTTGCATTTCTTTTTAGTTATACAACACTGCATTTTTCACGTTTACGTCTTCCCTTTTTCTATCGAGACCTTGGTACATTTTCGCACATTAAAAAATATCAAGTTTTTGGTAATCGTCAATTGAAGTCGTTTAAATTAACGCGGTACCACATTGGTGACCCCTTACAGCTAATATTACTGTCACCGGCGGACGGACGGGACTCCAGCATTTTTGAAAATTACAGTGGAACGCCTCGAATTCTACCGCCGGCAATGAGCGAGGAAAATATCAAGGCATATTTTTACGCATCAGAACTTTGGTTCCAAGCATCACAGAGATACCCAAAAGTTCAACAATGTGCTTGCTAGCCTGTCGCCTAATGAACTGCTAGGGCTGAAACCAATAGTAGAGGCTGCGCTAGTGAATGAAAAATTCGCTTACATCAAATAGAGGTTAAGCGACCACTTCACTGGAAGCCAGCAACGACGTCTGCAGCGTGTTTTTAAGGGCAAAAAACAAGCGAACTGTTTAGTGAAATGAAACGTGGCACTACGCTTAGCAAAAGTTTGTTGCACGATTTATAGATAGTGCGGCTTCCTCCTTATGTTCAAGCCATCATAATTACAACAAAAGTTCCACTAACGGAGAAAGCAAAGATAGCTGATTCATTTAGGTTGGTATAACGAAATAGCGGGATCGAGCATTTGTCAGATCATCGTCACGAGAAAAAATTTTACCCAAAAACGGTACTTCAAATAACAATATTTCTGGTACTACAACAAGTTTGGCGACAAAGCCACAAAATGCCGGGAACCGTGCACGTTTGCTTAACTCGTTACACCACAATAGCATCGATCGGCTGCGACGATCTCGGGTGCCCGCAAGCAACCTGATGCCGTCCAGACCCATCGGCTCCACATCTTTGATTCGTTAAGGAAAATTAACTTTCTAATTGATACGGACGCTGACGTGTTAGTCATCCCACCCTGTGCGGGGTAACCACGAGCTAAAAATACCGATATAAATATGCTTGTAGCCAACGGATCTCCATTAATAGTTTTTGGTGAGTAATTTTGAAGCTTCATTTAGATTTGCGTCGAGAGTTCACATAGAATTTTTTTTGTAGCAGATGTGTCTCAAGCCATAATTTAAGTAAATTAGACACTTTATTTGATCTTAAGCGCAAATGTCTGATAGATAGAAAAACTGACTCACAATCATTTTTTGAAACCGACAACAGTATCGTTGCAAGCGTTAAAACTATTAATGCCGATTCGAAATATTTAGACATTTTAGGTAAATTTTTTGATGTTGCGCGTGCACCGCTCATCAATCCGCCTACGAAATCCACGAACGTTCATCGGATATTTACCACCAGGCAGCCTGTCTTTGTGCGCCCTCGAAGACTTTCTCCAGAAAAATTAACCGCGGCTCAGTATTTGCCGCTCATCGAAGAGTAAATCGGATAGTTCTTGGAGACCATGTGGAGATTACCGCGCCCCCAACGCACAACAGACCATTTCCGATCGCTACCCGTTGCCATTCTTACAAGATTTTTCAAACGGAGCAAATAAAACAGTTTTCTCTAAAGTGAATCTACAAAAAGCCTTCCATCAAGTGAAAATTCATCCTGGGGACGTCCCAAAAACAGCCATCACGACACCGTTTGGACTCTACGAATTTCGCACATGACTTTCGGTTTGGGAAATGCCGCTCAGACTTTCCAACGTCTGATAAACGAAGCCGTATGCGGCCTTGGTTTTGTTTTTACGTACTTAGACGATATCTGCGTAGCATCAAATACCTTTGAAGAACTCCGAACTCACTTGCGTGAGGTATTTGCGCGCTCAAGAAAAAAACTATCTCAGTCATAGCGAAATATGTGTTTGGAGTTACGCAGCTAGAATTCATAGGGCACCGCATAAAAAAGGATGGTATACAACACGACAGATATTCGTCATGCGGCCGACGGAAGCAACGCTACAGCTGATTTGATGACACTATAGAGGCACTCACTCATTTGCCGTTTGATTATAACTAATTAGCAGACGACCAGAAAACAGATGCCGAAAAATAGGTGACGAACAGATGCTGAACCAGTCAGGTAATAGCGTTCACTCACTTAGAATCCAACAATTTGCTCTTTCTTCCAGTTTGCAAAAAATCTACTGCGACTGCTCCAATGGGAAACTGCGGCCCTTCTTAACGAAAAGTTTCAGATCAAGCATTTAAGACTCGGTCCACGATCTTAAACATCCTGACACAAAAGCTTCCGCACGTCTTCAGTCCGAACTATTCATTACGAATGTATTCCTTGATTCGGTGTGCCTCCGACAGTAAAAACAGACCTCGGAAGGCAGTTCGAATGTGCACTATTTCGACAACTAATGCAGCCGACAGGTATCAACCACCTACGTACAACACCTTACTACAATCGAACGGATTGGTACAAAATTTACAGTGAACAGCGAACACCGAAATACTACGTGATCCAAATCAACAATAGAGAAGTCAAAGTGTCTATCGACAAGATTACACCTGTTTTCACCGCAACCCAGCCTGGTCCGTAAGAGAAGGAAAATGTGGCTTATGGTCTTACGTACTTCAATAATTTGATTACGTTAAATATCGTAAATCTAAAATTAATATTTTACAACAGCCTAAACTTCTTTGCATTTCTTTTTAGTTATGTTTATGTTTATGTTTCCTCTTTTTTCATCGATACCTTTGTACAACCTTTTCGAACATAAAATAATATAAAATTTTTAGTTATCGTGAATTGAAGTCGTTTTAATTAAATTGGTACCAAACTTAGATCATTAATACTTAACACTGTTTATAAAAATATCGACAGGTACGTTGACGGAATTGAATGCCACGAACATATCTATAAATATAATCTAGGTATCTACATGAACGATTACAGTTTTCCCGATCGCAACGAGCACTCCAAATTTTTTATAATAAATACAACTGCCTCGAATCCGACCAATTCTAGTTGTTTGTTATCCTTCTTTGGAATCTTTACCTCAACCAATCCAAACCATCACGAGCGCTTTGAGCTTTCGGAGTGAATCTCATCGGCAATTTGCCCAGGCGCAGACTAGTTGATCGAACCTTCGCGGCTTCGGTCCTTCGACATTGAACTAAATTCTCTGATCGCACGTGACACCAGCGGACCGGACAAGGACAACGGACTATTATGGCCTAAGGCTCGCATTTCGTTGCCACGAATCGAACTAAACAGCGGCACACTGCTGAAATACATATCTGCGGATACATAACCGCAATATTCCTATGAATGACGGGGCTGTCATTAAGGCGAAACGAAAGACATCTTACTCCTCATTAACGAGGCATCAATCGAACCATTAGAGAAGGCTGGCAATACCCTCTGCTTTGGGGTCTGGAGGGTTAAAAAGAAGGCTTTCAGGTCCGATACAATAGGGAACGCCTGGACGACGTCGACGATCTTAACAATCTGCTAGAGGACATGCACCTCATTACCTCGGCTGCAACATTGAACTAAATGCAGTATGGACATAAAGGTTGTTCAGATTAACCTCCAGCAACGGACAACATTTCCATCTTTCTGGTAAAGGAAAATGTAGACATTCCCTCATTCAAGAGCCCTGGGTGGGGCACACCAAGGTCAAGGGACTAAAACTGGTCCCGAATTTACTGTTTTACCAGAGAGCGGTTGGTAAGGAGAAAACTTGTACTATTGTTAAATCCAAATATCACTCTCTTCTTGGCTCAATAGCTCAAAGGCTGATTTTCTTATTGATCGTTGGATCAAGCCAGCTGAGATTTCCCATACGTATGTATATACAGAAATATTATTCATCTGCCCGAATAGTTGTGAATATAAGACGAATTCAACTTTTCTCTTCCATGGGGGCGTGACACCGTGATATCCTTTGTTGGGCCCGGAGACCACATGTACCAAAAATTTCCTAAAAATCGGTTGGGTATTTTGGACGCCTATAAAGGACATTAATTTTATATATAAGATTAACTTTTTTGATTGCATATAACAAGTAATAGGCTATGTAAAAATATGTATTTATTCGCATTTTAATCTTGTATGTGGCAACAGCTTTTGGACTAACCATAGCCTACTGTCCCACGTCTATCTTAGGCGAAGAGCTGACCAATCCTATATACAGGGTTTTTCAATAGGAACACTACAAAAAATTTTTTAAATAAAACCAAGACGGTTTGGGATATGAATTAAATTCTTTATTCCTGTGAAAGTACATTCGATGCCATTATGTATGGAACTCGATTTCTTTTGCATGGGCACCACGGGCACGCTTGCAGAAGTCCAGACGCTGAACCCAATTTTCGACGGTTTTCAAGCATAAATCGGCCGATACTGCTGCAATTTCACGTTCGATATTCGTACGAAGTTCATTAATCGTCGCTGGCTTCTTGGCATAGACCATAGACTTGACGTAGCCCCACAGGAAATAGTCTAGCGGTGTCAAATCGCACGACCGAGGCGGCCAATTGAGTGGGACATTTCGTGATGTAACACGTTCACCAAACTTGGTTTTCAATAAATCGATTGTGACATTCGCTGAGTGGCTTGTGGCGCCGTCCTGTTGGAACCACATATTGTACAAGTCCATATCATCCAATTCGGGCCAAAAATATTCGGTTATCATTGAGCGGTAGCGATTCCCCCATTCATAGTAACGTGCCGGTCTTGATCATCACGGAAGAAGTACGGCCCAATGACGCCGCCGGCCCATAAACCGCACCAAACTGTAATTTTTTTCGGGATGCAATGTTGACTCATGGAATACGTGTGGATTGCTGTCTATCCAATAACGCATACTTTGCTTATTGACGAAGCCATTCAGCCAGAAATGAGCCTCATCGCTGAAGATGATTTTTCGATGAAAATCCGGATCATTTTCGAGTTGTTGCTCACTCCAATTCACGAACATACAACGCTTCTGGTGGTCAAGCGGCTTCAGTTCTTGCGTAAATTTTTCGCAAAAATTCGCCACAACGGCGTCACAGAGATGCCCAACGCTTGAGAACGACGTGTGAGAGAATGATTTGGGTATTCCTCAATTGATGCGCTAGCGGCAGCAATATTCTCGACACTACGGCCACTTCTTTGTCTCACTGGGACGGGAACATTTTGTACTGTGCCTGTGGATTCAAATTTTTCCACTAGATGCTCAATTGTTGATCTGACAGGACGATTACGACGACCATAAATTGGACGTAGCGCTCTCTAAGGACTCCGAATGTCGGTAGTAAATTTTCATAATTTCGACTCGCTGTTCGATCGTATATCTTTCCATGATGAAATGGCAAACCTTACTGAAGATAATTGTCAAAAGAGCGGGAAAAATAAGAGCGGGAAAAATAAGTTGTCCTCAGAAAGAAAGTTTATAAGACTTATTAGTGAACAAAGCATGTAAATTTAAATATGCTCTGCAGAAAAGTTTTCTCTTATAACATTTTGAACCATGACAGATAGCTAATTACTGCTGGTCGCTCAAACGTGAAACCGATGATTCATCTTATAAACGCATAAGATCTAGCAAACATTTTTGAATCAAATCGTTTTCATATCGGTATCGTTCTTTCTAATAAGAGTTTTGTCTATGTCAAAATCCATTGTTCATCCACAATGTATGTTATGAAAAAAATGATTGTAAAATATAATGATAAAATATATATCATTGATCAAACCACCGACAGAAACGACTATTTGTTATATTCATATATTCATTCCCAAGACAGCCGGTTCTACGTACCGGAATGACCCGGGTTTTACCCGGCCAAGGGCTGTTGTTTCGGCGATCTACCCCTTAGGTGCAATATGTGCCAAGGCTGGTGTCACTTTCGAACGTGTTCGGGTCTGCGCACCACACGTGAGTGGACAGGTGACTACCGCGCCCCATGTTGCAGAGCTCTGCAGCCGCATACGCCTCCTCCGGCGCTGCCCCCTATCTCCACCAGGCAGCAACCTGCTCAGCGGCAAGCGCAACTGAAGCAAGGTGGACAACCTCACCAGTCCCTTACACACCCCACCGCGTCGACTCATCCTGGGCGGATTAAGCTCCTGCAGATGAGCTGCAACGGACTCCAGAGCAAGATCGAGGAGATAACCGTCTTTATTAGAAGACATGGTCTGTTGAGAGACGAAACTGCGCAGCAATTCAACCCTGTTGAATTGCAACGGATACAATGTGCATCGTAAGGATCGCGAGCGTGATAATGGAGGTGGCTTAGCATTTATCACACACACACCAGTGCAATATCGTCTTATCGAAGAAGACATTAACCCCAGGGATACTACCCTTGAATGTCAGGGCATAGCTATCCGGTCAGGTAATGTCGAGCTCGAAATATTCAATGTATATATACCCCCTGTCACCTGCAGTCCTACAGGATATCACCCTGACATAGGTGCGCTCCTCACAGGTGAAAACCGATTAGTAGTAGGTGACTTTAATGCGCATCACGATCTTTGGCATTCAAGCCTGCCAGCAGATCGTAGGGGAAATGATTTGGCTGAGCAGATAGACGATTCGACATTCTGCACGATGAATGATGATGCCCCCACCAGGATTATGGGTAGTTGTAACAGCTCGCCTGACCTAACTATAGCTAGTGCATGTCTGATAAATAGCATAACGTGGCGACCTATGCTATCGCTTGCATCAGACCACCTACCCATAATCATCACGATTGACAGACCTGTCGACTTTGTCTCCACGGATCGAAAGACTTTTATCAACTTTAAAACAGCTGATTGGTCCGGATTCGCGGAATTCACTGAGAGTAACTTTGGTGACCTACTCACACCAACAGATGTTTGCGCTGGCGAACGACAGTTCCGCAGGGTGGTCACGACCGCTACGGCCCGCTGGAAGAATACCGGAGATTCGTCCGAAATTCCCAGCGGAAGCTGCAACGCTAGCCAACGAACGTGACCACCTTCGCCTGTCCGATCCCCAAAATCCCCGCATTAAGGATTTAAACGCGGAGATTCGGACCCTGGTAGACGAACATAAGCGGAACAAGTGGAAGGAGCACCTGAAGTCCTGCACTTTCGCGGCAGGTGTGGGCAAGCTTTGGACCGCCGTGAAGTCCTTGTCCAATCCGGCGAAGCGTGATGATCGAGTGGAGATTTCATTCGGTTACCGCGCTTCGTCGGACCCGAAGAGATGCGCGAGCTATTTTAGCCGACAGTTTATACTGCATCCTTCGGTGGATAGGACTAAACGGAAGGTGTCCAGAAGGCTACCCAATTTACCAAAACCAAGCGTCCCTCTTGCCTTCACATGTAGTGAGATTGCGGAAGCCATCGGGAAGGCGAAAGCCTCCAAGGCCATTGATCCTGACGGACTAAGCATGTTGATGCTAAAAAATTTGGGCCCCAAGGGAATAGCATACCTTACGAGACTGTTCAACATGTCTATGACTACCCTCATCATTCCAGAGACCTGGAAGACTGGGAGGGTACTACCGTTGTTGAAACCAGGGAAACCGGCCGGAAAGGGAGAATCCTATCGACCGTTTTCCCTCTTTCACCAATGGTTAAGACACTCGAGGCTATGCTGCTTCCCTATTTTACACACCATCTGAGCCCGGCTAAGCATCAACACGGCTTCCGGAAGATGCACAGCACTAAACGTCATAAACACCCAGGTGATTCGTGGCCTGAATCGTAACCGTCCCTGTGAGAGCACTCTTAGTGGCGTTGGACCTATCAAAGGCTTTTGATACGGTCAACCATTCAATACTACTTGAGGACATTGAAACATCCACTCTCCCGCAAGGTCTGAAGCGGTGGACCGCGAACTACCTGAGTGGTCGACAGGCGTCGGTGTATTTTAGAGACTCAAAATCTAAACCGAGAAGAATTAAACAAGTGGTACCTCAGGGTGGCGTCCTCTCCCGGGTTATGTTTAATCACTATATCTCGAAGCTACCTCAGCCACCCGAGGGGGTTTCAATAGTCTCATATGCCGACGACTGTACGATTATGGCATCCGGTAATGCAATTGATGACATGTGCTCAAAAGTGAATGGTTGCCTCTCAGAACTTGCTCGTTTCTTCACTGGTCGGAACTTATTTCTATCCCCTGCTAAATCCTGGGCGACCTTATTTACCACCTGGACGAAAGAAGTCAAGACACAATTAAATATACATGTGGACGGTACACCTGTACCGACAGTCAACCACCCAAAAAATTGTTTCTCTGCGCACACAACTGCAGTCGTCAATAAAGTACAGAGCCGCAACAAAGTCCTCAAGTCGCTAGCCGGCAGCACTTGGGGCAAAGACAAAGAAACGATATTGGCAACATACAAGGCGATTGGCCGGTCGGTTTTAAACTACGCCGCTCGAATTTCGTCGCCCGGGACAAGCAGGACCCAGTGGACGAGACTACAGGCTACCCAAAATACAGCACTCCGGACGGCAACGGGATGCCTTCTGATGTCTCCGGTAGACCAACTACACCATGAGGTTTCAATGCTCCCAGTTAGGGAGCACAACTTTATGCTCGCTAGGCAGTTCCTCGTTGGTCGCCATCGTAATGGTCACCCTAACGAGTACCTGCTTGCTGAGGATCCGCCTCCGAGACATGTCAGGGGGCATCTCCTAAATATGACCGCCGAAATCCAGTCGCACACCACCAACAGACTGGACCCTGCTGCATACCGGGTAGTCCTGAACGACATTCACCGAGAGGCAATCACCACCTTCATCGACTCTCGCCCTGTGAACGCCGTCCTCGAAGTCAAACCACCACCCATAGCAGAGGAGGAGCTCCAGCTGCCTCGTGAATCCCGCGTCACTCTGGCCCAACTACGTTCTGGATATTGTAGCAGGTTAAACTCCCACTTACCCAGAATTAACCCAGACATACCCAATGTATGTCCGGCATGTGATAACTCCCCGCACGATACCGCTCACCTTTTCACATGCCCCCTAAAACTGACTCATCTAACGCCCCTTTCCCTTTGCTCCGACCCTGTCGAAACTGCGCGTTTCTTGGGCCTCCCCCTAGATGAGTTTGATGATAACGACCATGGTTGAACCGATCTTGCAGGGTCTAGGTAACCGCTACAACAACAACAACTATTTGTTATTAGAAAATCAAATAATGTCCTTATAATCAGCCTATTTCTTCTTTTACAGCGCCACCCCTGGAGGGCGCTTGAGACCAAAATGTTAGATTTTGGATTATGCTGCATAACTTGAAAACTTGAAGTCCTTTTTGAAAGAAATCAATTGGTATATTTAAGTAGTAATAGCCTGTCGATGATATATAACCAAAAATAATCATTCATTTCCAATTAGTGCCGAAAAAATGACGTCAAAATCGGAAAAACAGGCAAATTGGGCGGAAAATTCAACTTCTAGCGTAAAAAACACGTCATACCCTTTTCAAATTAACAAAACACTATATATATTTCGAGGATGTAAACATTCACCTATCCAAAACCGTTGAGTATTTTCAATTCGATTGAAAATTTTTTTTTATAAATTTTTTAACACGAAAAAACTAAAAAAATGGTTTTTTGACTTTACAAAAAGATTTTGGGGGTGTTAGAAATAATTTGAACGTGGTTTCGTGTACTATTCGACCAGATGAACAATCTCTACTAGGTCGCTTCAAAAGTATAATCATTTTTTTTTGTGTAATTGGTTATTATAGCTTTTTATTTTATTTATCGGAAAGGCTGAATTTTCAATTTGCCCAGCTCGTTTTAGTTGGTGAACGGGCATACTGTTAAAATGAATTCGCCTAATCGTCGGTAGGCGAGACATTTGTGAGCTCATCTGCGTCTTACTGCATTCTGGGTGGTAGAAAAGGTCACATATTCGATCCAAAAAGGCCAATATTCTAATCAACGCTTTCAGTCGCAATGCTTTGGTGGTTGGAAGGTCTTAGTTTCCAATTCGCCCTATGATTTTAAATTATCTTATCAAATCTTGACCTTGCCCGGCCGGCCGAAAATACCGAGTTTCCGATTCATAGACAGTCACGATACCTTGGCAGTTGGATGGATCTAGTTTCCCCTCCGTGCTACTGATCATCAAACCGCTATAAACTTACGCTTAACCAATTCAAAGCTAAACGCATGTCTCGTGTTGGTATATTACATGTTTTGTCGAGGATGAATCTCATCGTTAGGTTTGGCAATTTTAATTTAGCAAGTTTTTGTGTTGTTTAGCTTAAATCAGAAATTTAAAGTCACTAATTTAGTGCAACTGTAGATGGTATCACAGCTGTAAAAACATTTTTTGAACTGAAGAGTCTAGAATTTGAAAGTAATTTTTCTTTTGATTTGAAATTATCATTCTTCTTCACTGTTTATCTGAGCATTTAGATCGCTTAGCATGTCTATTACAATTAGAAAGTCGTACATTGTTTCTTTTCGTTTTTAATAGATTATACCGTGGAAGGATTCAGCCAACTCCTGAACTGGTTACGGAATAGAATAGCAGAATTATTTTTTTGGCGTTATAGTTTTTGTTCACTACACTATATTTTCTAAATTCTAAAGTACAGCCGAAGAGGGACGAGGCCAGGCTGACTTTATTCAATAATTTTAATACAAAAGAAATTTAAAATTAATAATAATAATAATACTAATAATCTGATTTGACCTTGATGCATGGCCGAACTTCTCCTCCAATTTGTGGTGTGCGCCTTGATGTTGTAATACAAATTCAGGAACCAACATTTTGTTTTCGATCCATGATTTAAGAACGCCACAGTAAAAAGTAAAGGACCAGCTATTCTGGCTGTTTATGATGGGAAAAATAAAGAAGGTTCAGTTTGTGAGACAGCAGGAAGTAAAGGCAAAACATATATGTATATATCCGTTTGATGGGCAGTGCTCTTGTCTTCAACCATATTGCTAAGCAATGCAAATCTATTGTTGCTTAGTATACTTTTTCTCTCCTTTGCTTCCTCACGGCCAATAATGGTGGTAGTCTTCAGTAAGAGAAATGAAATTCGCCAAATCGGAGAATAAAAATCTTCTGATCCCCCAAACTTTTGAGAAATGAAACAAGTTTCAAGAATGTTGCTTTATTTATTAAAATTGTAATTTCCGCCCATTTTTTGTCTTTTTACCTAATGGCATTAAATACCTAGTGTCTGTATTTAGTTTTTTGCTGTTTTAATTTTAAGCACACAAAACTTTAGCTCCACCTTGAAAACGGTGGTATAAGGACACTACTGTTTTTATGTCAGAGAAAAAGTGTGTCCCGCATAGGTTTTATGTAGAAACATCTTACTCCAATGCAAACATCTAACTCCAATACATATAGCATCAGCATCATCTCCTTCAAGTTCCCGCTCAAACCACATCATAGTGTGAGCTTGCCAATCATCATCTAACTTTTGACATCAGACCAATATAAATTGTTGGGATGTTTACACAATTTCTCAAAAGGACCGCAACTACATTTGCATATTTTTTTCACTATCTCTAAACTAAAAAATGTACTGGATTTCTGAAATCAGAATTTTAAATGTTAACACGGTACTTAGCGCAGCCAATTTTTATGAAGCTGGCAGACAGATGTTATTTTAAAGTATGATATCAAAATGCCAACAAAGGTTCGGCTTCTACTATAAGCGGTTTGTTCTTTTCAGGTTTGCTATCACCCACTTGACAGGCCTCATACGAGCAAGCTCGAGGTATCTTGCAAGCAGGCCCGTACGCAGGATTTGTTCCTGAGAGGGGCTTTCATTTTATGTTACACAATGGAAGAAGTTCCTCAAAGAAAATTATTATATTATTCTATGGATGTAAATTAAAATGTCGGTCAACTCGAGGTGTGCCAAGTGTTACCGCACGTGCGTACTTGCAATCGCACGGATTTCGCTAAGCGATCCTTAAAAAAACTATATTCCGATGTAGGATCGGGCAAGATTCGAGTCAAGCGTTGAATTGAGGCGTCTCCTGAAATATATGCGCGTGCGGTTTACAATATAATTGAAGGTTGACTTTGAGCAACGCCGGCTATCGCAGGTGTCACATACCTGAAGCTGAATTAACTAATGATTGGGGCGTTTGGCGGGATTCCCCGTTTGGTCGAACGCAGGTCCGACAACCACTTGAAGAACACTGTTCTGTCAGATTTTAAAAAGTTATAGCACAGTTTCTATCTCTTAACTACTTCAAAACGTTCTTCTAGTGGCATTTCTGCAAGCGTTAGACATCTCGCGATGCGCTGTGTGCTATGGCAATGTGCACACTTTCCATCCGCACAGGAGGCACCAAAAAATGATATCAATAAGAAGAATTTTTAAGCAAGTTTAGAAAGTCAAGACTCGAACCAAATGATTAACAGAGAATATAAACAAAGATAGCATTAACTTTAAAGTACTTAAGAGGCTTAACCATATTGAATATACATATGTATGTATACTTGTGTTTTTTTTTCTAAACATTTTTGTGTATTATTTGTTTTTTTTTCTATATATTTGAAGGAAATTTGTGTTATCACCCTGTATACCATTCAAAATTGTCAAGACTTTGACCGCTACTACAATTAGCCTCCGATGAGTGTTGTAATATTTGAGGCATACTATCATAGGCTTATTGGATATCAGTAGCATAAGCTAAGGGTGTTAGTGGAAACAAAACACTGGTTTGTAAAAGTAATACCTTTAAACCTTAACAAATAATAATATAAAAACATGCTATAATGTAATAAACGTTTAAATTTGAATTTTCATCGAACCACCGATGCATAAGTTTGTCAAACAATGCATTTCCATCATAACACTATACCAAATTGGTTGAATAGTGGTCCACGAAACTCTGTTCTGAGAAATGTAGAAATTAATATCTAAAAAAACTCATAATAACTTCTTGGTATTTGGTATTTAAATCCAGCAACTGTTGTCAGCCAGTAACATTCAGAATATACCCGTTGTAAGAAGGGCTTAAAACACTACCAGCGTAATCGCAAGAACACATACAATTTTCTATTGCTGTGCTAAAATAGTATTTATTATAGCTAGCATTAAGTAGCTATAAGCATTAAAGAAATATACGAAATAAATGCTTTTTTGAATTTGAACACCAAACGATATAGATCATTATAATTTCACTTAGAGGCATATATACACAACATTTTTGGAATGAACAGCGAAGTCGATTAAGCCACGTCTGTCTGTCCATCTGTCTGTCCGAGGGTCGGATAACTTGAGATATCTCAACGAAACTGGGAATACATATTGCCCTGAACCCAAGGTAGGTTCGTATTGCCATTTTGGATATTAACCACACCTACATAACGGTTTTTTGCGAAAAATCAAAATAATGCGATATTCCTGTAACCATAAAGAAAATTTGGTCAAATTTGAAATACAGGAATGGGCTAGAGAAGAGAATCCATGGGTAACCTGTTTTTGGGAAAATGGGCGTTGGCACCGCCAACTTTAGAGCAATCAGGTATATATCCGAAATTATGTTACCAAACTCTACCAAATTAGGTACATACATTACATTTCAAGTTAATGAGCAAAATTATGTTTTTTAAACTTTGCTAATCTCTCATTGCTTTTTATGTTATGTACTAGGTATGTACATATATGTTTGTTTATACGTACCGCTCGCCTAGTTGCATACGTACGGGCATTCGTTATGTGAATATGCATTACAGTGTACTTATATTTTTGTGGAGCGAGAACATTTGCACGTACATATGTAGGTAAATTTTTATGCATTAAAGAAAGTGGGTTTTAATTTTGGTTGCATGGTTCGACTCTGAGGAGATCGTCAGAAGCCATCGGGTGATCAGCTGCGAGGACGAGTTCTCAAAGGAATTTCTGGTAGAAGCATCGCTGGGATGGGATTGAAGCTCAAACTTATCCCGGCGAAGGATATTCATATTCCCGAGTACCGAAACATACTATGAAAGAGAGAACCTTGATATGACTTTATTACTAGATAATGGTGAGATGCTTGTTGGAAACTGGAAGGTGTCAAATAATACTACCTATTCTGACTACAGATATATTGTTTTTAGTATGAATATAGTAAGCAAGAGAGCAATCAAACCATATCGCAATCATAGGAAGACCAACTGGTCTGAATTCAATCGTATCGCTCGAACAAGACTCCGTATGACGCCAATGGCTGCGATGCGCTCTATCAGTGAGGAGGAGGCCAAACCATATATATTCAATTCCGAGTGCTTGACCACGTAGATACTCCGAAAAATTGGTTCCGGAGTGGTTGAACCCTGGACTATCTCAACTCAAGGAGGAAACGAGGAAGACTTTAAACACTTGTTTTGAGTTCAAGCTGTAGAAACCATACGAAGATGTTCCAAAAAATATAAAAGTGAAATACAAAGATCCATAAATGCGGGTGGAGGAGCCACTATACACAGACGACGGGCGATTAAATCATTTGCACCCTCCAAAGTCCTGGTGTGGATAAGATTTTTCCGGACTTGCTACAGACTGTAGAAGATACTATAATGTCATGGCTTTTATCAATCATCCAAAGCTTTATAGTCTTTAACTACGTTCCTATGTCATGGAGGCAAATGAAAGTAGTATTTACTCCGAAGGCGGGTAGACGAGGCCATAGTGTTGTTAAGGGCTTCCGACCGCTCAGTCTGACCTCCTTTCTTCTCAAAGCTTTTCGGAGGATTCAGGACGCACATATCCTTGGGTTTCCGGATAGAACTAGTGTCTGAGGCACAGTATAACGATTACCAGGAATTCAGGCAATACACCTTGTCGGCCCTCCTCGATACAGAGGTCGCCTTCAACAATGTACGCACAGAAGTTATAGTTTAATCTTTAGAAAAGCTGCTTCGAGATATGTATTAGCTCCTGGT
Organism: Anomoia purmunda; assembly: GCA_951828415.1. Classification (NCBI taxonomy): domain Eukaryota; kingdom Metazoa; phylum Arthropoda; class Insecta; order Diptera; family Tephritidae; genus Anomoia; species Anomoia purmunda. Next base: position 80,548,577 of record OX639997.1, on the reverse strand, counting down.
TAATTGCAATGCAACGGTTTAGGACAATTTAGGCAGAATTGGGAAACTATACAGTCACGAGAAAACTTAGCATGGGAACCCCACAAGGGGGAGAGATATCTCCCTTTTATGGCGTATCATGATCAACTGAGTGTTCTTCAAACTTTTTTATTGTGTGCGAATAATTCCGTATAAAAGACGAATTAAAATTTCCTTTTCAATTCGGGCGTGGCACCGCCCACTTTCCAAAATTTATGTATATCCAATGAAATTACCGCCTATTATGTTTATTTATTTGGCCGCCTATTAATTTTTTAATATACGATTAAATCTTGATTGCATACAACAAGTACTGTTTATTTGAAATAAAACTTGCGCTGGGCATTTAAAGTTCAGTTGCAGCCGAACTAAAACTTCTCTTTACTTGCTTTCATGTAACAAAACGAAATAAAAATATTCGCTTCACTTGGGTAGTTTTCAAGTATTGCAGTTTGAATAATTTTACCAGGGTGGAACGATGAACATGGAAAGATATATTATCGATGTTGCCATGTTTCTGGTTTTCAACATCACATTTTATGAATGATGTACCGACTTTTCACTAACCAAAACTGCGTTTAAACTATCTTTATAGTATTAATTAACAAACGTCATTCATGTGGGTTATGAACTTTCGTCACAATAAACCATAAATAAAAAATCTATAGGAAACAAAATTTCCGTATTCCTAAAAATACATGAAATATAACAATAATCATCTGTCCAAAATTATATGACTTCAAGCTTATGGCTAATAAACAAACTCCTCTTATACTTGTACATAAAAATTTCTATCAATATTTTTCTAGAACTTTACGAAATTCAGCAATAAATCGTATTAATTTACGCAATGATTTAATTAAGGTTATCCTTACTTCAGCTGAACTCGAACGAAAACCTCGTATTATGGGCGCCGAAAACTGTCATCTGCTTCTGGTTTCACCAACACCGAGTCAAAAAGTTTGACTTTGTCCTCACACTAGTTGACACCTGCGACTTTGTCTACGTTGCTTACTACTTTTCCATATAAAATCGAATCATAAATACAGGTTTTCTGAATATCTCGTTTCATGCCCCACCTAATGCATTAAAATATACCCTATTATGCACGCGCCAAGTTGTAACAAAGAAAACGGTTCCTTTTTTCTAAATATTATATGTAAATGCATTACTACAGACAAACGTCAATAAAAATCCCTCCAAGCAAGTGCGAATTCCGTTAATTTATGTATACTGGACAGTTTTGGAAAACTTCGCATTTCATAAAACCACAGTTTGACTTACATATATGAACTCTAGCAATATTCTTTGGACAGAATTTCCAGGTTTTTTAAATTGTTCATTTCCTACAAGTTTAAAACTATATGCAAAATTATTATTTACTTACCGAATGCTTCCACAGATTTTTTTATATTTTGTTCTCCTACTGCAGGAAACCTCAGTAGCCATAGCACAGAATTTGGCACGCTCTTTAAAATAGAAACCCATGACTGTAATGTTTGTGGATCTATCTTGTATAACTGGTTGAAATTACAATAAACTATAGCGTCGTCGGGTAATAAATATTGGCGCCGAGTTGTTATGACAATATTTTGAGGAACTTCCTCTCCAGTAGCAGCTTTATTGTTTGTTTGGGTAGTGGCTAATCCATTTTGAACAACAATGCCATTAAGAGAGGTCTGGACTTGACCGGAAGCAATCATAGATACAATTTGAGTGGAATTTGGGAGTTCTGCAATCTTGTGTGTAATTTCTACAGGCTTCTGAGCATTCACTATTTCTATAACTTCTTTAACATCTGTACTTTCTACTAATGGCGATAAGTCTGCAGCATTTATGACCGCGATATTGTCAGCTACAGATGATTGTTGTTTGTCGCATACAAGAATACGTTCTTTAAGATGAGGAAACATTTGCTTGTGATCGCCTATGAAATATGTGTGCGGCATATACGCAAGTTTTTCACTATATTGTGAAGCAAGCTCCATTGGGCTAGTAACAGGATCAGTAATAATATAATCCATAAAACTAGCGCCACTAGTACCCGGGTATCCCAGCCACATAACTTGCACTGGCGCAGGACGCAAGGCAAATATTTCATTACGTGCGCCTTTGGTATATCCATTCATATTAACCAATATGTGAATTCCATCAGAATAAATGCGGTCCGCGGCTTTACCATTGCACTGAATTTGAGACAAATCTACAAAATGTTCAGCTTCACGAATGATTTTATATCGGAAGGTTGTCCCGTCGTCTGAGCTCAAAGCATAACAAAATATTTCAACACATGTTTTATCATGGAGACCTGGGATTGATTGCATCAAGTGTGAGGTAGGATGGTTGCCGAAATCTGAGCTCACATAACCAATGCGTAATCTACCATTCGCAGGAAACTCACGAGAAAACTCGTATGCTGGTTTGTGTAACACATGAATTTTCTCTAAGCACAGGTTTGCATGCCTTGTCGCTATAGCTTTACGAAATTCATGAGATAGTGGATATAACATTGAATGATGTGGATGAACAGAAGGTAACCGATTTTTTTCAAGTTGCTCTGCTACAATACTTATAAGTTTCTTCATTCGGGCATCATAGTCGGTCCAGTCACACACAATTTGTAAACAATGAGCTAAATTACAATATGCATCCGGAAAATCTGGCTTCAATTTCAATGCCGTTCTGTATGACTGTATGGCATCTGGAATATTTCCCGAATCTTTATGTATACTCGCCAGGTTACTATGTGCGTCAGCAAATGCAGGATTTATTTGAATTGCACGTGTATAACATTGGAGAGCGCCAGTGATATCTTGAAGCTCTTTTAATGTGTTTCCCATATTAGAATATGCGTCTGCGAAAGTTGGTTGAATGCGTATGGCTTCCTTATAATGCATTAAAGCCTCTTTTAACTTGCCTTGTTGCTGTAGAACCGAAGCCAAGTTGGAGTGTGCAGCTGCAAAATCTGGAAATACTTCAAGCGCTTTTAAATATAAGCGCGTTGCTTCCTCAATATATCCCTGTTCACGTTTAATATTTGCCAAGTTGTTAAGGGAATCAGCATGATTAGGACACAAACGTAGGGCCGTGTTATAACAATCCTCGGCCTCTTTTACCTACAAAAAATTTCAAGGTGTTAAGTTTCAGCTTTAGTTTTGAATACGAGCAATTTCAACTAAATAAAACTGGTATAAATATATTTTTTACATACTATACATTTTTAAAATGGTAATTATCACACCTAGCAAACTTCGCATTTTCTTTAGATATATATGTATGTACATCATACGAGTAACATAATCAAATGTTACCCGTTAGATCGATTAGCAATGAATACTTTTAGAATTTATATAATTTAACATTATTTTATAGAAAACTGGTGAGCGGCATAAAATAAAAACGTGAGCTTTGCCCCGAATTCGAAAGAAAAACGGCGCGTACTGTTCTCCGGGCATGTGATAGAAGATAAACTCTAAAAAAGTAAGAATTAGATTTAGTGTGCGAGGTGCTATTTACATAGTATTTGATACCAACTAATTTCAATATTATTTGGCCTGATAAGACTGATTTAAAATTATAAATTAATTCAACTAAAAGACATTAATTTATAATTTGTTTCAATCATTCTGATTTTATTGCATCAGGGCTCAACTTTTAAACTTCATTGTTCTCATTCCCTTTATTTTTTTAAGGTATATTTTATTGTTTATGAAAATTTTTATTCTTTAGATTTAAGCAGTTATTATTATTATTATTATTATTATTATTATTATTATTATATTATTATTATTGTTATTACTATTACGTTTATTAGTATTATTATTATTACGTTTATTAGTATTATTATTATCACTATATATTGTACTTATACACTATATGATAGTTGAAGTACATAGATATACATAAGTTTTACTTTGTACTACTAAAAAAAACAAAATAGATGAAAATGTTTGGTTTCATTTCCTGACATTTTACAAACGTTACCAAGGATGTTTTAATTTGACCTACAGACTGTCTTAGTAAAGCGTTAAAGCTCTTACACAACCAATCATTTAGTCATTCTTAAAATTTTATTTACAGCTAATGATGAAAATGATCTCTTTTGGCCTTCAGATGGGTACTGTTTATTAGTTATTGATCTTAACGCCGGGTAGTTGTTTTATTTAACACAATTTACAGCTAATGTTTTTTAAGCTTCGCCTGGACGGTCTTAATTTAATACTTTACACAACTCTAAACTACTTGATATATGACCCGATATTTTGGGGATATTGACTAAAAATGGGGTGTTTCTATTTCCCAGAAAAAATTTTGGCAGTAAAGAATAACCTAACCAATAAACTTTAAGAATGTTATTTAAGCCGCTACCAAGAGCATCGGCACCTGTATAACTGTAGCTACTCAAATATGGGCATGCTTGCCATTCTTAAGTTTAATGATGATATATACAGTTTCGGACAATAAAATAGAATCAAGTCGGTTGCTGCGAAACAATCTGGGGTTCTTCCTCTTTGTGACAATATAATAGAATCAATGAAGGAAAAAAGCAATAAAAGTGATTTTTGGTGTGTAAATTGAATTGTAAGTGTACATTGTGTTATAAATTGTCGTGGAACACATACAAGATTTGCAGAAGAAATGGTTTTACGCAAAGGGAAATTGCAAAAATTATTAACAGACCACAAAAATTTGTGTTTACTGCTATTCCGCTTCAAAAAGAATGCGAACTGAGAGGTCGACCGCGTAAAACGAAGCGAAGCGAAGTGCGACAATTTCATTGAGAGACTACGAGTATCAAAGCGCGACCCTTTTAAATTCGCTGCAGTCATCCAGAACGAAATAAGTGTAGAAATATCTTCAATAACCGTTACCCGTCGTCTTGTAGAAAGGAAACTCTTCAGCAGATTGTCACGAAAAGTTTCAGTGTTGACATAAAGCCAGCGACGAAATCGACAAATGTATGCGAGAACTCACATAACTTGGTTCGGCCCAGAAAATTCAAAAAAGGTGCGAAATATTTTATGGTCCTGCGAATCTAAACTAAACATGGTGGGCAATGATGGGGAGGTCTGGGTCCAACGACCGAAAAATGCAGAAATGAATCCAGGTACACAACAACATTCAAGCATGGTGAGGAAATATAAAGATATGGAATGTTTTACGTGGTATGGAGTGGAACCGCTATTTTGGATTCGGGAAAACATGAACCGGTACCGATACCTAAGAATATTACAAGACGTTATACTACCGAATGGTTTGGCAGTTTCAACAGGATTATGACTCGAAACATACTTTGGGTCTTGTAAAAATGTGGGTACAGAGTCGTGGAATTGATGTGACGACGTGGCCTTCGGATTTAAACCCTTGAAGATGGTAAAGGAAAAGCTTGGGCTCGCTAAATCAAAGAATTAAGAAGAACTTCGGCTAAGAATCCATGAAGCTTGGTATTCCATACCAAAGTCTGTCTGTGAGACCCTAGTATAATCTATGTCGAAAAGATGCACTGAAGTACTTGCACACCTTTGAATGGAGTTTTATTATTATTTTCGAGTTTTACTTCTCTGATTCTATTTTTTTGGTAAATTGAATTTCACTGTAAAAGAGTTTTTTCCCCTTTAATGAAATAACTATTCATGCGTGTTTGAGTTACTAATATGCTCAATTAATAAACGGAACTAAATTGACTTGGTTAAGAAATGTTTTTAATAACTGTTTTTGGCAAATGTATTCGGCGGGAATGCTTGATTCTATTATATTGTCTGTAACTGTATATACATACAAATGAATGGTATATATAGCTTTTTATTACTTCAAGCAAATTATGGGAATAGGTACAGTTACTCTAGAAATTGAATATAGTAGCACCACGAAGGGGAAGACGATGCAGATTAGGAAATTCTACCCACTCACTAGATCATTGCAATTCCATGGAAAGTAACACTGCTTGTGACGGCGCATAATTTAAATATAAACAAACCCAGGTGCACTAGTAATAATAACTAGAGGATTTTTCTAAGCATTCCAACCAAAATAAACATAACGACCCCCGTACTCGGGTTTATAGCTAGGGTAAACGTTGCAAAAATTAAAAACTTCATGACAGTGTTCGAAAAAGCGAATGTAAGCATCTAATAAAGAATTTTTCAAAGGTTAAGAAAATATAACTTTAATTGAACATTGACTTTAGTCTAGGAGGAAGAGCCGTACTTACTTACTTAATTGGCGCTATAACCGCTTAAATGATTTTGGCCGAACTTCTCCTACAATTACTGCTGTGCGTCTGGATGTTGTAACACAAATTCATGGACCTACAGTTTTACGCCGACTACGACTTAATGGCAGAAATACACTCGAAGGTTTGCCATTGAATGCCGAGGGGTGACCGCTATTAGAAAAAACTTCTATAATTTTTGATGTTACTTGCCCTGGCCAGAATTCGAACCCGGGACCTACCGACTGAAGCGCACACACGGTACGCCAAAACCAAACTTGGCAACGGATGACGGAAAATCGTTCCAATTTATATTATCTTTTCACCCCGTTAGAAGATCAAAAAGGAAGTATTTCCAACTTTGGTAGACGATGAAAAAGGTCCGAAAATGCCCTCTGGGAAATTATTAATGCCCTGAGTTCCAAATTTTTTTCTTGCTGCTCTTTTTTCTTTCTATATCAATTAAAGTGTAATAACCTTGGGACTGGAATTTAGTACGGTCGGAGTGCCACTCTTTGTTGTTGTAATTTGTTAATCAACACAGTTTTTGCTTAAGTTTTTATAAATCATTACCGAACGCACTGCGTCTACCTAGTTTGGTAGATTAGTGAAATAAAACTGTTTATGATAAGTGGGCAATGCCAGGCCCCTTTTCCAAAATTACGAACTTATTTTGTTTTATGCTTAAAAGAGTTCACCCGCTGAGGTTTTCTCAATTTCTGATCTCGTAAGACAAGGCAAATGCACCCTTAATGTGCCACATTTAATACTCCAAATCTCATTGGTACTTCCATTCTGCTGTTTTGGTTGAAATGTTGGGTTTACCCCGTGGCACGCGACATTTTTCAGGAGCAGTTGCCATTGCGCGACAACTGCATTATTTTCGAAAATAATGCCGTTTTTTTCTAATTATTTGATATTATTTTGCATTTTTCTTTTTTATTTCTTATTGTTTTTTTCCATTTCATGGCGTTTTAGGGTGCTAGATGCTCTTGCTCTTTCTTATGGCTTTTCCTTAGCTTTTCCCCTTGCTCCTTCATTAATTTTATCTATGTTCTTTTCTCCTTCATTTCTTTTCTTTTGTTTATGCTCATCTGCCCCAAGTCGCCGGTTGCCACCTGTTAGCGGCAATTATAATGCCGCAACTTTTCGACAGATGCGCGCTGCTGATTTGCCATAGCCGGTTAAAGACCTCCCTTATTTTTATCGCCTTCTCGTTCGTCGTCTCACCTGTGCCAAAAGTTTGTTCGTCGTATAGCACGTTAGGTATTTGCGGTTCCCGTCCTTCTACAGGAATGGAAGGGCTGAGCCCGGTCGTCCCGCACACGCTTGTGTTCAAAGCGTTTCTGGTACCAAATCATCCCAAATTGGACTCTCCTGTGGTGTGCCAGTACGGTTAGTTGCTGTTTAACCTTACAACCCTGTAAGATCCTTATGAACTGCCTAGTTATGAACTGTACGATATTGTCGGTGATTATAACCTTCGGGACGCCAAATATGGTCAGTGCCCTTCCTCGGAACGCTTTGATAAGGCTGTCGGCGGTGGTGTTGCTCAAAGGTACTGTCTCTACCTACTTATTTGCGTAGAAGTACTATCTCTTTCTCGGAACATTCCAGGCCAGAAATACCATGTGGCCGCTTGCGATTGACATTCAGATACCCATCTGCACGACAGGTGGATTGTCGTCGATCAGTGTATGCTATCGCATTATTCTCATCTTCACCTCTATCGCCATCATCACTGCTTAGGGGCTGCCGTCGTCGCCACTAGAATTCGCACCTGTTTAGAACAAGTTACCCCTAACTTCTTTGACCACATCAATCTAATGTTGTTAACACGCCTTCGCCATTAACTGTTGCATTGACAGGAATTCGTTCACCCGTCTGCTTCACAATTGTTGAGTCCACCGGGGATGCACAGCTTGGGATCTAACACCTCGGTTCTCGGACCTCCGCTGGTACACGGCAACAATCTCTCGTTCGTACGTTGCATCGTGCATACTCCCACAAGAATTCTCCTCGCTCGTTATGTCATTCGTAAGCAAAGTAGCCTTTTTGCCACATCACCTGCAGGCGGTTCTCGGCTCTAAGTAGCTTTAACGTCAATCATTTTGTCGTTTATCTCGCATGTGATGATAACACTAATCGGTTCGGTCTCGCAATTGGGTGTTATGCTCTCTACCTATCGCGATGTTTTCGAAATCTTTGACCAGCCTCACCAATCCTTCCGGCGTATAAAACTCGTTTGTCGTATAACTGGTCTCGCTCTGACTGTTTTGGTTGATGCTATTCAGTTTCTGTTCGTCCGTAAGGTTGGCGTGCCCCATCAGACCCAGAAACGCCATCATGTAATCCGTGCTCTAATGATTATCGGGGTCGCTGAGAACGTTACCGTATTGCGTCATCCGGTCGTTCTTGGAATCGTGACCTCAAGAAGAACTGTCTTGTTTGAACATATTCCTTTGCTATCAATGACGATGGTTCTTTCGCAATCATTAATAGATTCGACGCTATTTTCTCCCAGGGCGATACGCGATGCCGTTCCCACGGTTTGCAGCTAGGGGGTTTAACAATCCCGCTGTATTTGAAAGGTGCGTTCCTGACACCGGGCCACTTCAGGGAGTAAGGTGATCTTACCGCAGCACGGGGCGCTGTCGTGGTGTACCATCTACTTTCCCCTTTTTTTAAACCTCACACGACTGCGCTTGCCTCGTCGGGCAGGTGGTCGTACGACCAAGAGGAACAATAACAATCGGCCCAATTCTGAATATCCCCCAGGAGAGGAGTACATTTCTCGCGGATTGTACTTTTCTCGAGAATAAAATCCTCCTATTCTAAACTACAGGTGAGAAGAATTAAATGTATACTCACTAGAACCAATCTACGATAAAACAGTGTTTTTGAAATTCAAAATAAATAAAATAAAACCAAAATGTATAGCATAGCTTTTCACATGCTAGAAGAAGCATCAAGGAATGAAGTGAGGCGTGATAGGCACCTACAAAGGATTGAAAGGAGGCAGTTACGCGATGCGGCAAACCCCCTTGAATTGCCGGAAACTTTGTAAGTGTAGTGACCCCACAGACCGAATGTAGCGTACAACCAACACAATCGTTGCGGAACTGCAACGCCAGTTTCAACATTAGAAGTAAGTCGATATGAGGAACCAAAGCCAATTGCATTGCTAAACTGAATGTATGTCAATACGATGGCTGAGCTAGCAGAATATTTGTCAATACGCTCTGCTCAGCCAAACGTCAAAGCATTCCTATTGGCCGTTGCTACAATTCTAAGTCAAAGAAGTAAAAAGGGAGGATTTATGGAAATCACTTTCTGTGATACAATTTTGTATAAATAGTCGTAAGTTTTCATGAATAAAATTAGAAATAATCTAGCAAGTAACACTACTGCATTTTATTTCTCAAAGATCTCGGCAACCTTACGGCTGCCTATTGATGAGCAGAAGCCACTCTGCTGTAAAAATATGAAGTGGCTCTATTCTTAAAACAAATTTAATAATACATTACATGGCGATCCAGCCCAAACGGACCAACATAATCTTCTAGAAACAGACAATATTACTGAAAGAGATATCGATAATATTTTTAACAAATATATAGGCTACCTAGAACAGCCATATATTCCACAAGATAATATCCCAGAAAATATTATCCCATATTTACCAAAACCAAAAACAGCCAGCCCAAAAGCAATTACATTACAAGAATACAAAATAAGACATAAATTAACACAGACCAACCCGCAAAAGGAACAAAAATCCACAAAAAGAAAGAGGGGAGGGAAGGCGTTCAACAAACTCAAAGAGAAAGCCATCCTATATAAGGAATTACACCTCACTACAACAAAGGAAAAAAAACAGTAAATCTCTCTCGCGATTAAGAACATCACAAACAAAAACAAAACTCTAAAATTAGTGACCCAAAGGCCAATGTTATAAACGAGGTAATACTAGATAACAATCAGAAAAATTCTAGTACCCTTATAGAAATCCTTCTCATTATTATAACTAGTATTTTAATTATAGATTTCATCATTAAGATTCATTCAATTTATAGAAATATACTAAAGAAAACTATTGTCATAACATAAAGCAAGACCAAATTTAACCTTACTATTCATCTACTATGGACAAAAAGATTTTGTTACTAATAACAACCATAATGTATTATTTTGTTACTAATAACAATACCAATTTTTTCTGCAAAGCTTACTCTTGAAATACACTCAATGTATGGCAACAAACTAAATACAAATGTATTTTATAATCGATCAACAAAGAAATAATGGACCAATAGGTAAAAATAGAAGATAGATTAAAATTTTTAAAAGGCGAATGCAATAAAGCATACAAATGTCTAAATAAAAATATAAAAATAAAAGAGGAGACAATTAAACAACATCTCAATGTCCTATTTACGACTTTAGAAAATGTTAGAAGTACTTTAAATGTTCATTTATCAAAATTTACAAAAGAACATAGAGAACTTGGTTTAGAAATATTTTGGCAACTAAGAGACAAATTGCTAAAAATTTTAACAAAATATGATTTTGCAATTTTGATTCCGCATTCCATAGACAAGGAAATACAAATACCACAAGAAATTTCTGGTTACGAGTCACGTCAAAACGTATTAACAATGTCTGATTTTAACTTATTACTAGCCTCAAAAGCTATTCCGAGCATTTCCGGAAATTACTAAGAACTTGAATCCTTCCTAAAATTCACAGTTATTGTATACAATGATTTAACAGAAGAAGGAAAAATTACACTTATCGACTTCGTGATTTACACAAAGCTAAGTCAGACGGTGAGAACAAATGTGACTGCATTACAAATACCTCGAACATTAGAAGACTTAAAAAAAAAAGAAGCAGGCTGTGTCAGAGACACGGCCATTAAGTTTAACGTAGAATACGCCATCCGATAAGACAGAAAACATATGTTACAATAAATGATAAATAATACAAGCAAATGAATTTCTTTATTTGATAGTTATGTACTTTGGATGATATACATAAGCTTATGATAGGAAAAATAGGATAAAAATGTTTTTAAATTATCAATTAAATTTCTCGCAAAAACGAAGTCAATGGCTGTTATCAATAGTAAAGATAAATGATAAATAACATACGCGAATCAATTTTATTATTTTTTTTGCAGTGCTTGGCAGCATTTTCTCTTCTTTTACTCTACTTTAACTTGCCCGCCTAAATTTATGCAATACATTTAAATCGCCCAACTGCAAACACTCAACCAAACACCACACACATATTTGTGTGCATGTGTTTATACAATTTTCATTTGAGAAATTTAAATATTAGGAAGATATCAACCAACATGAAATGCATGTCAAACGAAAGCTAACATCTTCATTTGACTACAAAAAAAAAAAAAAAATAATAATAATCGAGCCGTTTCCTTATAATTAAAGAAATAGAGATTACAACAATAAAAACCTGACATTGGTGCCCATACCGTAAGGTAAGACGTATTCTACGCCAAAATTTATTACTAAATAAATATAAAAGCACGGCAACAACCCCACACATTCAGAACCAATTAGCTAACCTTACACAAAGAAACACAAGTGTTACAACTTTCAAAAACAAAATCCTGCAGTTAATATCCGAATTGAACACTTTACAAATAAGCCAGTTAGGCTTAGCTGCAAATTCCGATCAAAAATCTCTAATTTCAAACCCTAACGAACAATACAGTTAAGCTTAAGTCTTCAAAAATCACATAAATGACAATTTGAAGCAAACAATATTCGCAGCATTGCCTAAGATTTTTGATAGCGCTGTTGAGTTAGCACTCGAAATAGAGCAAGGAACCCAGCACAACAACAGTAGTGTTATGTTTGTAAGAAACAACAACAATCACACCCAATATATGCAAAATAACAACAACCGCAGAAACTTTCAGTCCAATAATAGGTATAACAACAATAATACCTACGACAATAACAATAGACATAACAATAATAACAACAGGTTACCCAATAATGCAAGAAATAGTTCTAACCAGAGATGGTTTAATAACAACAACACTACAAATAGATACTCAAATAATCCAAGACCTTATAAATATCGAAACAATCAATGGGGGACAAGGATACGTAGGACACTCAAATTCTAGACGTAATTATGTAATTACTGAGAATTTAACAAACTACATAAAAATATACAATTTAGAATTCAATAAGCCGATGACTTACCTAATAGATACAGGAGCAGACATTTCAATTTGTAAAAATCCATTCAGTAACGAACTTGATTTTGACAATACCGCAAAGTGTAAATTAACAGGCACAACAAAAGAAGAAATCTACTCCGTAGGCACATCAAAGCTTAACTTCCTAATAGAAAAACATAGAGCAAGCATTGATTTCCAGCTATTTTCTGACGATTTCCCAATAGCAACAGATGGAATCCTTGGTAGAGACTTCTTGATAAATTACTTTTGTAAAATCGACTATGAAACATTTACCTTAACAATACAGTTTGAAAATAAAGCAATTACTTTACCACTCAACACAAAATTACCTACAAATACAACGATAACGATACCACCAAGAACCGAAATGATTATACCAATTAAATTAAACATAGAAGACAGCGTAGTTTGTAACCAAAAGATAGAAGAAGGCATATTTCTGGCAAACTCTATTGCACCTGCTAAAGGAATTGCCCATGTAAGGATAATGAACATTAACAATCATCAGGTTGACTTAAAAAAATTTAAATGTATAACAGAAAAATTGACAAACTACAGCGTACTTAACACACATAATGACACAAATATTTACAATAATGAACGTTATAACAAGTTAATAGAGGAATTAAAACTAGATAATTTGGACAAGGCGACAGAAACAGAACTAAAAGAAATTTTTCTAAAGTATCAATCAATTTTTCATTTAGAGGGAGAAACACTTTCAGTAAATAATTTTTATAAACAAAAACTGAACCTAATAGACAACTCACCAGTATACATAAAAAATTACAGGCTACCACAAACTCAACAGGAAGAAATACAAAACCGGGTACAGGGAATGATCAACAGCGATATAATTGAACCGTCGGTCAGTCCATACAACTCACCATTACTTTTAGTGCCCAAGAAATGTGAAAATAACAAAAAGAAATAGCGCTTAGAAGTAAACTACAGAAAACTTAATGACAAAATAGTAAACGATAAATTCCCATTAACAAGATTAGAAGACGTATTAGATGTCTCAGGCAGGGCCAAATATTTCACAACGCTTGATATGACAAATTCCTTTCACCAAATACCATTGCAAAATGACTCCAGACCACCTACAGCATTTTCTACGCAAGACGGACACTACCAATTCAAACGTTTGCCATTCGGATTAAAGATATCATCAAACAGCTTCCAAAGAATGTTAACAATCGCACTAAGCTGATAAAAATCAGAAGCTTTCCTTTATGTGGATGATATTATTGTTTTTGGATGTTCTCTAAGGCACCACAATAGGAACCTTTTAAGAGTTTTTGAAAGATTAAAATATTATAATCTCAAACTAAATGCCAGTAAATGTCAATTCCTGAAATCAGAAGTAATTTACTTAGGACATTTGATAACATATAAAGGCATAAAAACCGACCCAGCTAAATGCGAAGTTGTACGAAATTATCCCAAACCAGCAAATCCAGATGAGACAAGAAGGTTCATAGCATTTTGTAATTACTACAGACGTTTCATCCCAGACTTTGCAAAAATCGTTAAATGTCTCAACTCCCTATTAAAGAAGGGAAACCCATTTATTTGGTCTGAAGAATGCGAGAAGGCATTTAATAGCCTAAAAAAAAAAATATTACAATCCACCTATATTACAGTACCCAGACTTTGAAAAGCCATTCATACTCACAACAGATGCATCCAACTTCGCTTTAGGAGCCATTTTATCACAGGGAGAAATTGGGCACGATTTACCAATATCATAAGCGAGCAAATCATTACAAAAACATGATATTAACAAACCGATTATAGAGAAAGACCTATTAGCAATACACATCTCCTAAGAAGTTTGATCAACTTCACATTTGGAAATGTACATCTTTTAATGACGTAAAGAAAATGAAGAAATTGAAGTTTAATATTGAAAAAGAAAGTAGGCCTACTATTGAAATAATTAATAATGAAGTGCACATAACTTGTAGCGATGCCCCTGTGAATCTAGATTCAATGTTGGAGAAACTATATAGTTCACTAAGAAATTCACATATAAAGGAGCTAGCCATTTGTGAAAAAGATTTTATATTCAAAAAAATTAATATGAATACATTCAAGAAGAAGTATAATGAATTAGTAATGAATAAACGCGCGCCAATAAAAATACTAATATATACAGCTCCAAGGGAAATACATAGATAGAATGATACTTAAATACAAACCGATAGACGAATTTCACTGCTCAAACATTGCAGGCCATTTCGGAATTAGAAAAACTATATTAAAACTCAAACAAAGATACAATTGGAAAAATATGAGACAGATGGTCAAAGAATTTGTAAAAACTGAGAAAATGCACACAAAACAAAATAGTAAGCCATACAAAAGAACCACTTGTAACGATAACAATTGACACAGTTAGCCCGCTTCACATGTCAAACGGCTACAGATACATATCTGTGGCAATTTACCAAAACATCTTAAGTCGACTTAAGTCAAAATCGAGTTAAGGTCATATTCTAGTTCTCCTACTCATAATCCATATTTGTGTCCAATCCGATTTAAAAAATTTCAATTTTAAAGAAAGTTATCGCCTTTTGTATTTTTCTTATCTTTATTTTTGAAAATATTACATACTTACATTAAAACATCTTAAGTAAACTTAAATTTTATGAGATGCTTTATTGGTTGTTAAAGGTTTCTTCATATAAACTTATGTCAAGTTAAGTTCTATTAATATTAAAAAAAATTAAAAAATATGTATTCAATGAAACATCTTATGTCCTCTTACGCTAATATGTAAAATTTATATTCTTATAATTTCTTTACTTAAGTGGACATAAGTTGTTTTGAAAAAACTCAAATATTCAAAGAGAGAACTTTTTACATTTTGCAAAACATCTTAAGTCTACTTACGATGTTATGCAATAATTCTCATCGAACATAACGGTATTTTAACTCAACATAAGTTTGTTTGGATGCGTGCTCACAACGCATTATTTCGAGCATAAGCGATCAGTTGAAACAAGTCGTTGCGCTAATAACTTCAAAAATGGAAAGTGATTTATTGAATAATATCGGGTGTTTTTTTTAGGGGTATAGAACTTCGAATTGAAATAAAACACAAGAAAATCGTTTTAAGGTCCATCAATTTGGCTTTATTGGAAGGATAATTTTATGCCATTAATGTTTAAATATGATTTCGGGCATGTGGCCGCCGCGGCTGGCTCGAATAAAGCCAATTCTACAGGTCCAATTTTCAACCACTTTTTCGAGCATATGGGGCCGTATGTCGGCAATAACGCCACGAATGTTGGCTTCCAATTCCCCTAACGTTTCTGGTTTGTTGGCGTAGACGAGCGACTTCACATATCCCCAAAGAAAATAATCCAATGGTGTCAAATCACACGATCTTGGTGGCCAATTTACAGGTCCATTCCGCGAAATTATGCGCTCATCGAATGTTTCCTTCAATAAATCGATTGTGACGTGCGCTGTGTGGCATGTAGCGCCGTCTTGTTGGAACCACAACTCATCCACATTCATGCCATCCAATTCGGGAACAAAATAGTCGGTTATCATGGCTCTATACCGGTCTCCATTAACGGTAACTGCCTCTCCAGCATTATTGCGGAAGAAGTATGGCCCAATGACTCCACCAGCCCATAGAGCACACCAAACAGTCAGTTTTTGTGGATGTAATGGCGTTTCAAGGGTCTCATGTGGATTCTCTTCACTCCAAATGCGGCAATTTTGCTTGTTGACGTAGCCATTCAACCAAAAATGAGCCTCATTACTGAACAAAATTTTGCGATGAAAATCAGCATCGAGATCAATCTCATTTTCGGCCCATACACCAAAATCACGACGCATTGCATGGTCTCGCGGCTTTAATTCTTGCACAAGCTGGATCTTGTAAGGTCGCAAGCCAAGATCTTTGCGCAAAATCTTCCATAAAGTTGATGGACAAAGCTCCAATTGCTGTGCACGGTGGCGAATCGATTCATTCGGGTCCTCTTCAACACTT
This sequence comes from Anomoia purmunda, assembly GCA_951828415.1. Lineage (NCBI taxonomy): Eukaryota > Metazoa > Arthropoda > Insecta > Diptera > Tephritidae > Anomoia > Anomoia purmunda. Next base: position 80,532,101 of record OX639997.1, on the reverse strand, counting down.
TGCTCTACAGCGGCAATTGTTTCTTCGGTGCGCACTGTTCGACATCTCTGCGGATGCGTATTATCACATAGAGTAAACGTAGTGCGAAAACGATCCATGGTTAACCGAATTAATTGCTCTGATGGACGATTATGTCGACCATAAAATTGACGGAGCTCGCGGTAAACTTCGCGAACTGAACCATTATTTTCGAAATAAATTTGCACGATTTGCAAGCGTTGTTCTTTTGTCAACCTGTTCATGATGAAATGGCAAACCAAACTGAACATAAATGACATTAGAGTTGCCAGATTTGACCACAAAATGCCAGTTTTATCTCTATTCGAAAAACAAACCTGTAAAAAAAAACACCCGATATAAGTAATGTAGATTTCGATAGTGATGATTCCATTATTGATCCAAATTTTAATTTAAGTGAATGTACAGCAGCAAGTTCCAGTTCCGAAAATAATGATGCAAGTTTTATAGTGATTGAATTTATAAAGTGATTTTAATAAAAACTTAATATTAGGAAAACTCTATAAGTGTTGCAAATAAAGTGGAAACAGAAAAATATTCAAAGACAGATGCAAAAGATTCCAGGAATAAAGGGCAAAGTTACACCTCAAGCGCTGGTAAGGTTGAAAGAAAGAAATGCCCAGATAGAATCACTTTTGAAGAACAAGAATATATACACACGCAGTACTGGGAACTAGGCTCATACAATTTACACAAAGCCTTTCTTGGTGGCTTAATTGAAGTTGAAGAAACAAAAACAGTAAAAAAGGCTAAACATGACTTAAAACCAAGGATAAGACCTTATACAAACAATTATTTTTGGAAGATGGTAGTAATAAAATCGCAGAAAAAAAATGCTTCACATTCACATTATCCGAGACAGAACAATCTATAAAAACGGTTGTGAGTGCAAAACTTGATGGGCGTCTAATCGGCGATGGACGTGGAAAACATAAATGCGCTAAAAAACTTTCTATCGCAAAAGATAATGAAATTTTAGATTTTTTTAAAAGCTTCCCATCGTATGAGTCGCATTATAGTCGAAGGGACACATCAAAACGTTATTTGCCAAGTGATTTATCTGTGAATGAAATGAATCGTCTCTATTATGAAAAATACGCTTATTCCGTTTCAATTTCAAAATTTTCGCAATTGTTTAGCACACTCTACTTGAAATTTAAAAAATCTAAGTGTCATAAGTGTGATTTGCTCCAATGCCAAATACAAATTGCTAAACCCGAAGAATTGGTCTCTCTCTACAACTATAGCAATCTAAACATGTAAATTTAGCAGAAAAAGCTGATGATGCTAAAAAAAATGATAAGCAGAGAGCTTTAGTTGATGCTACGCTTAAAGTGTTGTGTTTTGACCTACAGCAGTGTCTTCCTACACCATTATTAAGAACCTCACTTTCTTTTTACAAAAGGCCTTTGTGGACTTTTAATCTTACTATACATGATTGTGCAAGTAATCAGGCCTCATGCTACATGTGGCATGAAGCAATAGCTAAAAGATGGGATAATGAAATAGCATCGTGCGTGTTTGATCATTTATTAACATTAAATACCAATGTAAAGCACGTTGTTTTATACAGTGATTGCTGTCCAGGACAAAATAAAAATTCATTCATTGCAACTATGTTTGCAATTTTTATGCAATTTAAAAATAATGTAGACATTATAGATCATAAATTCTTGGTCCCTGGTCATACTTATATGGAGTGTGATAGCGACCATGCTTTGATAGAAAAAAGAAAAACACTAACTTCAACCAACATTCACCATCCCCGTGATTGGTACCAGTTTATCAGAACAATTGGTGTAACAAAAAAATTTGTTGTTAATGAAATGGCGCAGTCGAACATATATGACTTTGCACATGCATCAAAGAATTTATTTACATGGAGAAAAGTAGATGACAGTGGTGAAAAGTATAGCTGGATCGACATTAAATGGCTAAAATATACCAAAGGAAATGGAAATGTTTATTTTAAAGAATCCTTAAGTGAAGAAGAACCTTTTAAATTGATAAACATATCTAAACGAGGAATAAACTGTGTGAGAATGACAGATTTAAAAATATGCTACGACGCACCAATAAAAATTGGCACAAAAAGAAACAAGATCTTTTAGATATGTTGCCTCTTGTGGATGAAGTTTATAAGCCACTTTATATAAACTTAGCAACAGAAGAGCAGTTAGATTGTCATCCAGATCTTAAAGAAGCTGACGAAACTAATGAATAATTAATGCTTTAATTTGCTTTGAAATCAGATTTTTTGTACTATGAGTTGAACTTATTAATATAATTTAAGAAACCATACATGAAGCTGTATATTTTTGTTATGAATAAATTTTTTGTTTTAAAAATAAACAAATACAAAAATCTTATATCCAATGATTTACTTGTTTCAGTTTTAGCAAAAGCTCTTATATAAACTTAAGTATTTACCAACTGAAGTATTCATTTTGACAAAATATCTTAAGTCAAATTAAAATTGATTTTTCATAACTTTCCGTTTTTTAAAATATCTTATGTACAAAACAACGAATAAAACATACATCTTACTAAAGTTTTTTTCAAAATCTGCCTATAATGTCTTAAGAAATAGTTTTACTTTTTCCTTGATTAAAAATAACTGATTAAATTTCAACACAATAGATTTTAGAGAAAATCGCCAATATCTCAAAACTCAATTCTAAGACTTAAGATGTTATGGTAAAACGCCACAGATATTAACAATGCAATGTGAATTATCAAAATTTGTGATAGCGCACCCCATTGAAAGCAAAGACGCAAAACTAATTCTCAAGTACGGTTTCATAAAAACATTAAAATAGGACAGAGGGACTGAATTTGTAAATGAACTAATGACAAACGTGTGTAACCTACTTAACATTAAACAAGTATTTTCCACACCATACCATCACGAAACAATAGGTGCACTTGAAAAAAACCACAGAACACTTAACGAATACTTACTTTCATTTGCTGACGATTATGAATGGGACAAATGGATCTCTTATTACACATTCGCATACAACACTACCCCACACGTAGATACATTGTACTCACCATATGAATTAGTGTTCGGTAAATTACCTACGCTGCCAAGCGATAATATAAATAAACAAACTCGAACTTATGACATTGAAAATTATACCAATGAATTGAAACTGAGACTCCATACCTCAAAAAAAATTTATTTCATTTTTTTTTACTCAAACGAAATAAATTTTTCCTTTTGCGGTAAGGGTGTAGTGACCCCACAGACCGAATGTAGCGTACAACCAACACAAGCGACCTACATATGCATGCGGAACTGCAACGCCAGTTTCAACATTAGAAGTAAGTCGATATGAGGAACCAAAGCCAATTGCATTGCTAAACTGAATGTATGTCAATACGATGGCTGAGCTAACAGAATATTTGTCAATACGCTCTGCTCAGCCAAACGCCAAAGCATTCCTATTGGCCGTTGCTACAATTCTAAGTCAAAGAAGTAAAAAGGGAGGAGTTATGGAAATCACTTTCTGCGATACAATTTTGTATGTATATCGTAAGTTTTCATGAATAAAATCAGAAATAATCTAGCAAGTAACACTATGAAGTGGCTCCATTCTTAAAACAAATTTAAATGTATAAAATATATACATTACAGTAAGTGTTTGAAACTATTGCATTTGTTTATTTCATTAATCAGTGTTTTGCCCGCTTTTAAATATTTATTAAAAGTATTGATGTCGCACACCCCGCCAGCAAAAGACATTTGCAGTTCCTCCGATTGTGAAACTGAGTGGAGTACTTCGCTTCTTTGCCGAAGGTGGCTATCAGACGAGCATAGGAAAAGATTGCGATGTTTCTCTGGGCCAATGCAGCGTTAGCAAAGTACTAACGGAAGTAGTAAACATTTTTGAATCGCAAAATTTCGTTAGCACTTTATCTTAAGCACGGCATTCCCAGTGTTATAGGATGCGTTGACGGGACACACGTTCGCATTATAGCTTATATAGGAATAAACACCTATATTACAACAGGAAGGGAAATTACAGCTTAAATGTTATGCTAGTAAGTGATTTCATTGATGGTAAATTCTTTTAATTTTAAAAAATATTTAGGTTTGTGATCATGAGCAAAGGATTCGATACGTCGATGCCTCCCATCCAGGTGCTAGTCATGATTCGTTTATTTGGAATGCTAGCGAGTTTCGAACTCATCTCGAACAGGAATATTTGCGAGGCGTAGAAAAGTATTGGCTGCTTGGTATAATTTCTTTTAATAATAAAAACTAAATTGTTTAGTCCTACATAAATGCGCTTTTTACTAGGAGACGTGGGATATCCTTTGGAGCCGTGGCTTTTAACTCCTCATAGAAGTCCGGAGGAAGGCTCCGTTGAAATGAGATTCAATGAAGCTCATTCAAAGTGCCGCAATGTGATAGAGCGTACAAATGGTGTATTAAAAAATAGATGGAGATGCCTCATTGGTGCAAGAGAGCTGCATTATGCTAATAATAATTTATTTATTTTTTTTGGTGATGGTGTTGCGCATTTTCCTCCATATAACGCATGAACAAAATTTATTTGGACATGGATGAAATTATTATAAATCAACCGTAATTTCTAGCCTCTCAAGAATTGCACTTCATTGTACTGAAATTAAATAGGCTATAAAACTACATACCCAAAAAGTTATTAAAAAATTTTTGTTATCAAGTTAAGAAATTTAATAACATTTTTTTTTAAATGTTGGGTTTCGGTAAATTTGGTACAAGGTTTGAAACTTTGATTTGTATGGTTTATGTTATATAATGAACCATACTTATGAAAAATTATTCAAAATAAGTAAAAGTAAACGGCAAAAATTATTACATTGAATTTTGATGCTAAAGATATGTCGAACACTGTATAAGTATATACTACCTTGTTTCAAAAGTGTGTATCCAGCCAAACAATTTTAGTTTCTTTTAAAATATTTTCTACATGCAGTACTTTTTTCTGGATTCGCTTTTTTGGAACAAGGCAGTATGTACATATGTATGTACATTACAAATAAAACTTAAAAAAAACTTCAAAAACAAAACATTCAGTGCTATTCATACTAATTTACATTAAATTCTTAGTATTTAATATTGCTTTTAAAATCTTCTATTTCTAATAAACGACGATTTCTTTCTATTTTACTTTCCACTTCCCGAAGTCTAAGTTTTTCCATAATTAAATTATGTCGCTTCACTTCTTCCACTTTTTCTTCTTTTAATTTAAAATTTTTCCAAAATTTTGCTTTTGCACTTCAAAAATCCAATCAAGGGAGCGACACATTTTTTTTGTTATTTCCTTTTGGTCTTTTAAACCCGTCACAGTTTCTTTTATTGTCTCACAGACTTCCTTCTGTATACCGATTTCCTTTACAAGGATATCGTCAGGATAGCTATTTTGATTTTTTTCTTCGCTTGACAGAGTTTTGCGTTTTTTTTTTCGTAGGCGGCTGGTAAGCAGTAACCTCCTCGCATTCCTCAAAAGTGTTTTCGAATATATCAATATCTTCTGTGGAAATATCAACGCCTACCTCTTCTACTACTGTGTAAATATTTTTTTCTGCAGCTGGTTTAGTCACTTGCCTTGAAAGACCAAACCTTAAAGTTTTCGGTAAACCTTCCACAGATTCTTTCATCCCGACTAAAACGTATATAGCTTCTTCAGTAGGCGTCAGTTTTTGTTCTTTGTTGGGTCCTCCACCGGTTCCTTGCCTGGCTTTTAGATTTTGGGCAGTCTTCTGCCGAACGTATTTTTTGCGGTCTGCCCACACCTGAAATATGTATAACTCATTTAATATTTAAGCTCTCATGGAGCTTTATCATCCCTACCTTCTTCCATTCACAAACATTTTTCAATGGTGGTCGTGCCGAGTTTAACTCTTCCTCCACCTCGCGCCAAAACTTCTTCAAATGGTCTCTGTTGCCTTTAAAAAAACCGCGCGCAATATCTGGGTGCGCTTGGATTTTATTCAAAAGCAGCTCGATCTGCTTTTTATTTGTAGTTTTTGACCTGGATGTAATAATAATGCTATAAGCAATAGCAAATAACAATAAATATTCCATTTATCATGGACAAATTTTATTACTTACATTTTGGACAGGACTCCCTTTAAATTTCTTGGCGGAAAATTTTTCTATAAATGTCATCACAATCTCCCTTTTGTTCACATTGGTAATACCTACTTTTTACTCGAGAAACAAATTCCCATTTTCGAAGATAATTTAGAATAGGAGGAAAGGGAGTATAGGAAAAATTCCCCAGGAGTTGCCATTCAGAATTGGGCTAAGTAACAACAAACTCAAAAAAAAACTCGGTATTCCCCACGTGGTGCATACAGATGCAGTGTGTGCTACTCGTAGTACACGCGGAAATCTGGACAGTGGTAAGCAGTGAATTCACAAAGCCAGAAGATACAGTGCTATTGGTCAAGTGGAAACCTGAAAATGATAAAGCTTTGGCGCCCATGATGCTGAGTGTAAATCCATCACAACTGGGGTACGTTAAGAATTGTACCAGTGCGAGTCAATATGAAAAGTAACTTTGTATAAAATACTTTTGAATTAGAGCATATCAGAAGTGCTCAGCATATTCAAGAGTTCGTGAACATTTCTGAAAGATTGACAGAAGTTGGGATTCAGCTAAAGGATGAGTTGTTGGTCATCATATTGCTACCTAGTTTGCCTAGAAGTTTCAAGAACTTCGTCACAGCAATAGAGATGCGCAAATTCTTCCCCACGTTCGACGTGTTGACGGTCAAGCTACAAGAAGAATACGACCGTCAAACTCAAAAGGAGAAAGAAGGCGACATTGCAGCATATCAACAGGCATTTCTAGTAAATTCCACAAGGGAAAACAAGGGGTAAGCGTGGGCACATGGCGTCGAAGTGTCGAGCGCCGAAAAAGAACAAGAACAATGAGCTGAGCGAGCAGTGTTCTTTTTCAACATTAGCAGCAGCAGATGTCTCAGGTTTTAAGAGAACATCGTGGTGTCTTGATAGTGAGCGCAACATGTTCATTTCTCTTCGAGAAAGCAAAGGAAAAGTGATGTTAGCATCAGAGAAATACGTAGAAACAGCAGGTATAGGTAGTGTCGAAATAAAAGCGGATTCTGCCAAAAATGGCAGGAAAGGCAATCCTGGCCGTCTACGAAAGGAGTACCATACAGTAAATTTCGTAAAAAAGGGCAACGTGAAAATACCACTCACTGTGGCAGAAGCGTTGTCAGGTGAAGATGGGGAACGTTGGCAAGCGGCAATGGAGAAAGAGTACCCAGAAACTTGGTAGCAGGGCTTTCGCCCTTTCCACCAGAAGTTATATTTAATTAAAATATAATAGGCAATACTTGGTGGTTGATTACAATGATAAGTTATAGTAGCTTTACCTTGCAGTGCGATGTGGTAGTCGACGTGTTCCTCTGGTTTCCCGGGAATAAGGGATTTTTAGGAAAAATTTACGGTTGTCGAGAACCGCAATTAAGTGAGAAAAAAGAAACGGAAAAACTTAACGAAACTAATTACCCGGCGGGAAATACAGTGAACCGGAATAATTCGAGATTGCATATATGTATGTATATGCATATAATTTACTTCAATGTCGTTCTGTTTTTGAATAGCTTCTTGTACGAATATATTCCCACATTCTAATTTTGATGGCAACGCCGGTTTTTGATCCCAACTGACGAGACGCAAGTGCTGATCGTCGTCACTAGGTGCCTTACAGTTAAATGTCAGCGTGCCTCGCTGAACAGCCACCCACAAACGGCCGGAAAGTGTTAGTTTTAGTACAAGTAGTGCCGACACTAAGCGCCACGAGGCAAAGAATCAATTGACAGTAAAAAGTGCTGTGCGTATTTAATAGCGCCGGTAGTAACGCAACTGGCCGAGGCGCAAGAACTGGAGTGTTGTGCCATACACCCAGACGTCAGCGCGCCTCGCTTCACAACCACCACAAAAGGCCGTAAATGTGTCAGTGGCATTAGCGCGAAGTGCAGCAAGGCCAATACCAACGGCCCAACGATTGGCAACAAGCACCATAAGACCGTTCGCACATTTGCTGCAAGCCCATGCCAACGTCCCAACGAGTTTGCAGCAAAGACCATAAGAATGTCCAACCATTTTGCTGCGAGGCCCATACCAACGGCGTAAGGAGTAGCAACAAGGACCATAAGAACGTCCCAACATTGTTGCAAGGCCCATATCTATGACCCAATGACTTCTTAGAGCAGAACGAAAAGTACGATCCAACATTTGCAGCACGACCAATACTAACGGTACAGCACGCTGCACACTAGATAAGCCTTTGAAATTCATCATCTTAAACAATGGCTCACGCAACCGACTTTTCAAGCGCTTATAATGCCCTACTGGAGTTTAAAGAGATGTACAATACAACTCCAGGGACAACCTTCTCTGCATTTTCTCATGGAATTTAAAAACAGAAACTTAAAACTTTATGATCGAAAGTGACAGAATCGTTTGATAGCCACTCACGAAACTTGTCTGACGAGTCGAATAACGCGGTCATGAGTTTAGTAAACTGTAGGTAGCAGGATTACTGCAAAATTCCTAGGTGGAGTAATTTCCCACTTTGGAATGAAATTGAATTTCATGGGTTTTGTTATGCCTCCGAGAAGCCATATGCGCCAACTCTGTATGTGAGAGTACGCGAACGAAATACAGACATGATCCCATATGGAAATTTACTTATACTCGTAGGTACAGCCTCTCTACCACGATTAGAATTGTGCGGGGCACTCCGTTTGGCAGAGTTAATTAATGGTTTACATTCACAGTTCGACGTTGATAAGCCAGTGACCTACAAACAGACTGACTCCACCATTGTGCTCTCTTGGCTCAAGAATCCCCCTTGTTACTGGACTACGTTCGTGGCGAATCGAGTTGCCAAAATCGAGGAGCTCGTCGGAGTAAGGGAATTGGAGGTGCCCAATACCAAGCGGTTTCTGATAGAGCAGCTCACGACAGTGCTAGCCAAGATAGAATATTGTCGAGACCAATTAGTCTGCCTGCGGACAACCCCGAACGAACAGAACCCCTCACGTCAGGACACCTTCTAGTCGGCATCCCGCTACTCGCGATTGCGGGGTGTGAGATTAGTGAGAACCCGATGACGATCATAAACCGATGGCAAATGTAATTCGTCAAGGATTCTGCCAGCGTTGGAAAGAGGAGTTTCTGAAGGAAATGCACAAGCGAGTCACGTGGCGCAACCCCCAATGATGTAAGTGGCGGCTTGGCAGAGTCGTTAAGATTTTTTTTTTTTCAGGAAAAGACAATCGCTTACAGGTACGGTAAGAGATGTAAGTACGTGCCCTGTAGCCTAACCAACTTTCTCCACCCACGAAAGGCGATCCGAGTAGCACGAGAACAAAACCGGGTTTCCGTTCGCAAACAAACTAAAATTTGTGGTCCTTAGTAAAAAGACGATTGGGTTTACACGAAAGGGCCCCAAAAAATATGGCAGAACTTATGGAACGCGTTCGGGACGAATGGACAAACATTCCTCGGGAAACCATACAACATCTGGTTGAAAGTATGCCCAGACGCATCGCAAGTGTGAAAAAAACAAAGGTCTTTGGACAAAATATTAAATTTCTTGTGTATATGCTCAATTTATTCGAAGATTTCATAATGTGCAAAACTGAGTGCATTGCTCATATTTTAAGTTTTTGACCGTAAGTCAATTTTTTGTTTTAGTTTAACTTTTTTACAAATGTCATTATTTTAAGTACATAATAAATAATTAATGCTGAAAATTTGGTTGAATTTGATTCAATATTGAGGAAGTTACAGATATTGAAACATAGAATTTTCAAACATGCACTCACTTTTGCTTGCCACTGTAGGTCGTTGTTCTGCCGTCAGATGCGCCGGATGGACCCAGAGGAGAGACTGCGTTCCTGCACGGCCACTGTTCCAATTGTATGTCATGTAGATGATGGGCAAGAACAACCGGCGGGAACCTTGACCGTGTCCAGCGTAGAAATGCTGGAAATCGACGCATGCCACAACTGAACACCCAAAACTTAAGGAGAGCAGGCGTCCGTACTCTCGCTAATTCAATGTCCGTAGCCACCGCAGAGGTGTTAGAGAAGTCCGAGAGCTAATCAAGGGACCTGGTAAAGGTGTTGACAAGTAGAAGAACGCAACCGGTACTCGATCCTGGTCAGAGCACCACGACCACATCGAGAGCCCTTGCGCAGCGACTATATGCCTTACCGCGAAATGCGAGCAGTAAATACTATTTCACGTAGATAGGTTGATACGCGAGGCGTAGGATACGAGCGACGGTTCTAGCCAGCCTGATGAGGTTCACTCCAGTGCGCACCATGTTCGGACGGGTTATTTCCGGCGGAACTCCATACTGAAGAAGATGAAGACCATTCCCAAAGGCAGTCTTAGACTAAGTATTTTTTAATTCATTTTTAAATCATATCAATAATATTCCCCACGAATTTAAAATGAAGTATAGTATATTGCAGTGATACTGCAACGCGGTCAGCATGTCTAGTTCTGCAATTAGTCATAAGGAAAATTTGCCACAATGAGCTAATCACTAACAGAACTCGTCCTCTGCTTTGTATTTCCACGAGCCCTGTTAGTTGAGCCCGTTGCCAGATGTGGGCTATGAATACGCCTGCCACTAGCAAAATGTCTTATTTCATTTACAGCGACGTCTCAGTCTCAGGTGAGTTCAACTACACATATATGTAATTTCTAGGTTTTTCTTACAGCAATGAACGGCTAAAGTCAGACTGTGTATAAATTGCGTTTCAAAGAAACGTAATTATTGTCCCAAAGGATCGGCTCACATTGTTTTGATCCTCGTTTCCAGATTACAGGGGGAATTCTGAATCCTATTTCGACGCCGCCCTTAACAGTGAATTTTATTTGCGGTGGAACTTTCAACATCAGATATTTCGAAACTTCTCCCGATAAAATAAGTTTTAAAAAAATTATAATTGGTTTAAGAAAAAATTAGTAAAAAAAAATATCTTGAATATTAAGATAAGCTACTTTTTGCTTTATTTGCAAATAATAGAGATTTTGTTTTTGAAGTCGTATGCACGACACATATGAAATTATTCAATTACTACCAGGATTAATTCTCCTGACAAAATGTGCGGCAGTTGGTGACGTTGGTATTTTCTCTCCGTTTAAGTTTGTGTACAAATATTGTTGAGATGTTTTCAGAAATTGTGTTTTGTTCAATACCCTATGTTCTAATGGTAATACGTTAATAATTAAATGTGTAAAACGTTATCACATTAGAAATGAGTAGCCAATAATGATTATTTTGATGTAGTATCAAGTCCACACGACAACGAAAACTAGTGGTTTATGACTCCTTCGAAATCAAGTTGTAATTACATATTTTGGCCCTGCAAAAACTGTTATTTATCACGAACTATTCGTGATAATCTCGAAAACATCTTAATTTTCATTGTGTTGTCATAAGCAACTCTGTACCCGACAACTTTTTGCCAAAGAAAGTCGATAATTTGCCGCCCCTAATTTAGAAAAAGGCAGACAAAATCGGGGTTGAGAAAAACTAAAATACTTATGAAAAGCAGTACTTATTGGTGTGCATAGAGCGAAGGTTTTATTTTAAGGCACAGGGGGATTTCGGTTACCGGATTGCCTTAGAGTAAAACGGGAAATAAATGTCATCGAAAACCAGTTAGAAAAAGGAAATGTTGTCTGGACAGTGATGCTAAATATTGAAAACATCTGCTGAAAGCCACTTGTTTTCATTGTCGTATGGACATCGTATAAACAAAATATAAACAAAAACTTTTTAACTCTAAGAGAAAATGGCGGAGGTGACAGGTGTAGTTTGGCGACAAACCGGTTTCGGCGTTGTGCCATCTTCAGTGTCATTTTCGTTCTGTTCAGTTAACGTCTTTTGGTGCGCATTTATAATGTTGTTATTAGGAGGTAGTAAGGGTTTGTGTTATGACCGCCTTATAGGTACCTGAACACGGTATTTGCGTGAATATATTATAAAAATTTTGTGTTGGTTCTGTATGTTGATAACCTAAGTTCTTTTTTTTTTTTTGTAAACAAGTTTTAAGGGTTCATATATGACGTCTAAGCTTGTGATTACTTGCTCGTTTATTATTATTCCGTCAAATGTTTAATATTGGTATATTCCCATATCCTCAAGTGCGTTCAAGTGACGTCCTTTCTGTAACACATGCAGAATTTTAGCGGACGAATAATCCCAATATTAGTTACAAAAAGTTGGCGAAACTCACTGGTTCATCTTATGGCACTGGACGAAAGACAATTTTGCGCATTAAAGAAGGTGAATCAGTAAAGGATAAGCCAAGAAGTGGCCGCCCAAATGGGTCAGCCAACGTCCCGTTTGGAGAAGAAAGTAATATCCATAATTAAAAAGAGCCATGAAAAGGAGATGTCACAAAAAAAACGAACACCATACATGTGCAAGTCACTCAAATTAAGAAGAAAAATGGTAGTTGTTATGCAATCCAATCCTGTATATCAAATTTGAACAAAAAAATTTCTGAGACCCAAAATGGCCAAATATACAAATTTATCCACTTCTGAAAAATCATGCTAAATATATTGAGATTTTAACCCCCTTTTGAAATGTTCACAAATAGGAAATACCGTTCTACTAATATCATTTTCGTTTGCGTTACTGATTTGCTTTTATAATTTGTTGTAAAGGCAACAATGAGAAGCCAAAAACTGTGACTTAGCCTAACGCATGGACGACGAACTTTGCGCACGGAGGACGTGTTTTGGATGACTACTATGTCGAAAGAACATAATACTGATGCGTAATTGTGGTAACTGATATAAGCAATTGCTTGCCGCTTTAACTTTTGTTGTTTTGTTTTTTCCAATTTTCCTTGTAATTGTTGATATAGCATTAAAAAATATATAGCCTTGCTGCTAGTGCGAAATGCACTTATTTATTGTAATTTTAATTGTAATAAATAATTTTAATTGTGTTAAATATATCGCTTGTTTTGGTAACTTTTTTATAAATTGATGTTAAAATACACTTCAGTTGTGGCAACACTGTTCATACATCTGTGTGCTCCACTTTGGTTCACTTTCTATGTCAAATAACTTCAAACACCCATTTCAATCCAATGTCTTCCACTTCTTAAACACTTCTAGTTTTTCTAACGACCACCACTCAAAATATTTCAATTAAATTTTAAAAGTTTTAAAGGCTGAACGTACTAGGAAAATTTTTTAAGAAAATAGTTAAATTAATGTTCCAGGGCTAACCAAACAACTGATAATCTTATACATTTTTAACGTACTTTGGTATTAGTCTGAAAAAATGGATAAACTATATACATACATAGAAGAAAACAGCAGTGTTCTGTTATTAAATCAATAGTAAAAAATGATAGCTCGTTGACGAATCAATCAATCTTCCCCTCACCCTAGCTCCGCAACTGTATAAAGGGTAAACACACTAAAATTACAAAATACAAATGCATTGTTATGGACGACAAACCTACTGCTTTCAATATTTTAAATATATTGCTGGTCAAGATTTTTATACTGCTTCAAGTAGCCAAAATGCTCCTGAAAGTCGTAAAATGAAAATGAATTCCAAGTTTCCCAAAAAATACATGGTTTGGCAATTTGTTCCTGCTCTTTTATAACTGTCGGGACGATGAACACCCAAGTTTATCGAGACAAAGTGGTTGTGGGCATCGCGTAAAGCCGACGATGAACTCGTGCAAAAGATGATGACGCGGGCGCAACGAAAAGTTGGATCACTTGCATATCGAGCAAATAATAACTTATATTTTAACAATTTAAATATGTTGATATCCCAAAGTATTGTAATTAAATAAAATTTGATATCAAGGTCTTCTAGTTTTTTTGGTAGTAATTTCTAAGTTTCGAAGCCTTCACTCTTTACGTCTTTAATAATAATAATGATTCTTCCTTGGAGGAGAAAAGGAATAATTTGACTTCAATGAATAAAAAATGTGCATATGTGCCTATCAGTATCCCTTTTTATAGATCTATAATCTTTTATTTAGCCGTTTTTAGCTTTTTGTTTTTTTGGATATTCTGGCCCAAAATAGATATTTTTTCTAACAGCACCGACCTACTTAATTAACTACCCACAACACTTCAACATTTCACTGGTGTCAGCAAGACTCACAACAAATTTCAATGTATTAGGAGCCAATAAATAACACAAAAATGCTGCCAAATATAAAAATTGATCAGCGGTATGGCAAGTGAATCGATTCCGCAACATAAGCAAACTACGGAAAAGAAAGGCTATTGGTGGAATGGCGATTTAACAGAGATGATATCTACCAAACAAAATATGTGGCATATATTCAAAAGCTGCATGATAAATGAAAACACGTCTGCATAATAACACTTTCTGTTCAGCAATCTGGCATAACATTAAAAAGCTGCATACACGTAAAGGATAATACAAACGATGCCATTACCGTACCTTCAAATTTCTCTGCCATGGACTTATTAATAACTAGCTGACCCGGCGAACATTGCTCCGCCTTAGAAGCAATAAATGAGCAGATTCTTGATTTTATGAGTTTAAATTTTTTATTAGGATAATAAATATAAGTAAGTACCAAAAATCAATTATTGTAATGATTCTTTATTGGCCATGTATTTTAGTGCATAGGCTGCACTCTTCAGTGAAGCACCTTGTGATAGACGATATTTTTAGTTTTATTACTATGTGCAAGAACAAATAACGCAGCTGGTCTTCCGACCCTTGAACATGCCGCATATAATTGACCATGGGAAAAACATGGATTTTCTATATTTCGACCACAAACTTTCAAGGATTGGCCTTGTGATTTGTTAATGGTCATGGCGAATGCAAGACGGATCGGAAATTGAAGTCGTTTAAACTCAAACGGCATGTCGGTTGGGATCATCGGGATCCTCGGAATGAGAACTTCCTCACCTTCAAATTTTCCTTTGAGTATCGTCGCGTAAATCACATTGTTCATCAATTTACTTACCACCAAACGCGTTCCGTTGCACAGTTTACAGTTCACCTTTAGTCGTAAATTATGCGGTGGTAAGCCAGGCACATCCAAGGAGTTTAAAAATTCAATTGGATAGTTGGTGGCATCATCTGCATTTGTTGCACAGTCAATAGATTTGAACGAATGTAGTGTACTAATGACCTCATTCTGAATTATGTAGTAGCAATGAGTGCAATGGCGCAGGTGGGGGAGTCAATAATGGCAATTTCACTTTCCCATTAAGGCAGCACAATCTTGGCGTTTCTCCGGAAAACTTCAATACTCGCAAACCACATCCATTGGCCCAATGCGAACGCTAGTATGCAAGCAGTAATCAGTGCTGCAATCATATCGAAACGCTGCTCGATTCAAATCAGTACTTGATAAATTTCTCCTTGTGCGTCGAAAATTATCAAGATGTTGATCTCTTAGGTTTGCTCGATGCTTTCTCATAGCCAACCGAGCCTTTGCACGGACTGCCTCGCTTTGCTCTTGTGATTGAGAAGCACGAAGTCGAGCCATACTAAAGCGGCGCTCTTCACGTGCAATTTCTTGTACTTCTTCAGTCCTTTCATTCGCAACGTTTTGCATCCTAGTTGCATTACGGCTTTTTCGGGGAAGATTTGATCGTCTTGTACGCGGCATTTTAATGATAATAATATCGGCACAATATTTATAGACACTCGAAACAAACACAAAAACCGGTAAACTTCAAAATTTCTAACTGTCAATTTTTCACCCAACAAAATTCGTAAAAGTAAACAAAATACATGTTAATATTGGCAATTCACACCAATTACATGGATATTGCCCTTCTCCGCTAGATGTCACTACAATTTACATCGATATTACCTTTCGCCGCCAGAGTACATGTAAATTTTAGTTTTCATACAAAAGAGCAAAAGCAAAATATATGAAGGGCGAAGAAAAAAAATCAAATTTACCGTTTTTTTTGTCGTCCCACGGTAACAGGATAAAAAGTATCTTATAACCTGCCCCTGCTTCTAAGCTACCTCCCCACCAATTTTCAGCCAAATCGGTTCAGCCGTTCTTGAGTTATAAGTGGTGTAACTAACACGACTCTCTTTTATATATATAGATATTAAACAATATGTGGTTTATCATATTAATATAAATTACCTGTCCCTTTTCTTTAAGTGCATTAGCTAAATTACAATACGCGTCTGGAAAGTTTGGTTGCAATTCTATTGCCCGCTTATAAGTGTCAATAGCCAAATCAATAAGCCCTTGTTCATAGTAGACACATGCTAAATTTCCATGGACGACCGCATTATTTGGTGATAAACTCAAAGCCCGCAAATATGCTGCTACAGCCCTAGAAAGATAAATAAAGGTGATATGTCTTCAAAGGATTTGTATATTTTTACTTATCAAAACATCTTTAATGATAATATATAAATATACTCTTTTACAGTTTTAAATTCGAATTGTGTCGGACTGTTTCTACCAGCTTTGCGCCTAGCGCAAATTAAAGTTTAAAGCGGTAAGTTTAGGTAGGTATTAAAGTCGTCATTATTTTTATACTTAAAATTTTCTTTCGACTTTTTTTTAAAACCCAAACAAGAAATTGTGGAGATGTTCCGATAAATCGTATTTGCAGCTGCCCCATGACCGAAGTCCCACACCACATATTGCACTTCTGTCACTTGTGGACACACATACATACATATATGTACATAAATAGTACATACAATCCCAATAATTTTTCGTTTGTGAGTTAAGCCGCTCACTGTTTTCTAAATAAAATTGTTAATTCACCTGTAATTTGCGCGTTGTGTTTTATTTTGGAAAAAGTGCATAAAAGTAGTAATCGTTTATTTGCCACTTGTTTAGTATTTATGGGCCGATATATGTAGGTCTTCGGGCCATCATAGTTATAAAAACGCACTTAGAAATTATGTTGCAAATACAGTTACTCACAAAAATAAGTATGCAGTACTTTCTTACAATATTCATATAGTTTTTCAACAAACAAATAATGTTGATCAAACATTCAAACTTTTCAATCACATTTGCCGGTATGCTGTTTTGTAGCTCATTCCATTTCTGTAAAATAAAATGCAGGTTTCAATAAGCTAAAAACTACCAATGCTGTTTGCTAATTTTTATGCTGATTGTTGCCCATTTTTTTCCTTACAAAAATAAAGACTGTTCTTGCGATGTAAAGAAAAAAGTGAACAGCACCACATGCAATAGAAATTATGGAAAGGCAACAGTAACTTCTAGCAAATTGGGCCGTATCATTAAATCTATTTTTTCTATCCCTGTATCGCGGTAATTGTGTCAACAGAGAGACCGTCAACGGGTTTGATCCCTTTTCAGATTTTTAATTGATAATGCCGGATTTCAAGGCCAGTACACAAACTATTGTATTTCAGAGCTTTGAAATATGATACATGGGTTCCTAACATCTTTCGTTCAAAAATCTTTCATTCAAAATCAATTTTTCTATCCCTATATCGGATTGTTTCGTTGCTGTTTTTTCATAAAAACATGTACCAAAAAATCACTTTGTCACTTCCGTCGAATTGCTTTCCTGCTCTGTTAAATGTCTGCAATATTTGGTAGCAGAAATCCTATTTTCATACGAATTCAAATGGTAAAAAGTGGCAATTAAATTTATCATGAATTGTCAGTTTTGTGACCATTCATGAATGCAAAATATGAAAAATATAATGAAACCCCTCTTCTAAGTTTTTCTCTTCCAATCACTCGTTATTAAGAAAAATATTGATTGTTATTGAATAAATATATACATACATACAATCCGACTAGAGCCGAGTGCCAATTTATCAGCAGATAAGTTATTACTTGGCCCCTTTATAAGTTGTAGTACTCTAAGTTTCAAAATATGTTGGCGGAATTATACAGGTGGATTTTCGACGCGGTACCAAATGTCAATTAGAGCTCTGTTTTGTGATGGGCTCAATTTTGTTTTGTAAACTTTTGTCAAAACAATCTGTTAATGACGTTGTTTAAATTTTTTGTTAAGTTGCGAAAAAATGAACTACATTAGTCACTTTTTGTACGCGGATTTACTTTTTTAAGTATTTATGTATGTACATGTTGATGCAGCTAAGTAGTTTTGACTACCAACGTACATTTCTACTAATACGAGTATTGTAATACTATTCTATGCAACAATGCAATGCACTTTGTTTTACAATCCACATATTTGCTATTCTTTACAACTCTCTTTCTCTCAGTTAGTCTTCCAACAAGTGCAGTTCATTAAAGCATTAAATACTTTGAAGCACAAAATGATCCTTGCTTTAATCTGAACAGGTTATGGCCCAGAATAATCGCAAGTGTTTTATATTCTAAACTTGAATAAAATATATATCACGTGGCGTGAAACCAAAAGTAAAACAAAAAGTTGTTCGGTAACAAGTGAAGCATAACCTCGAAAAGAAATTTCGCGAAATTGCAAACATGGCGGAGAACTACGACACATGGAAGCTACATACTCGTGCGATTTTAATAAAAAATTATTTATGGGCATATGTAAATGGGAATAAAGAGATTCCGTTTGAAGCAACAGCCGCAGATTTGTGGAAAACATAAGACGAAAAAGCATGTTCCGATATAATCCTTTCAAAAAGTTCAACAGAATTAAATCAAATTTCCGAGTGTACAAGTTCGCAAAAAAATGTGGCAAAAATTGCAAGCAACGTATGAGTCGAAAGGCCCTGCTCGAATGGCGACATTGTTGAAGAGAGTTGCGCTCTCACGAATGAAAGAGGGTGACTTAGTAAGAACCATTTAAATGACTTTTATGTGGCGGTCGCAAAATTGAAAGAAATTGGTGTCGAAATCGGTAACGAATTGCTTGCAATTTTACTGTTGTAAAGTTTACCAGACTCTTATGAAACATTCCGTTGTGCTCTTGAAACCCGCGATGACTTGCCAAAGCCACTAGTGCTCCGTGTAAAAATCTTAGAAGAGTGGGAATCGCGAAAAGCAAAAAATGAGCGAAGCGAAAGCTACGCCTTATATGTAAAAACCATTCCAAACTATACAAAGTTTTTCTCTTATCTGCTCTCTAACTGACTTTTAAATTGACGTTTTTAGTAACTGGCATATTCAATAAAAATAGTTTCATAAATGATTACTGTTGATATTTTTTACTGTTGATATTTATATTTTCGGCTGGCGGCCGACGTAGCCGAGTGTGTAGCCAGTAACATCAAAAATTATTGTTTTCTAATAGCGGTCGCCCCTCGGCAGGGAATGGCAAACCTACGGGTGTATTTCTGCCTCGAAAAAAAGTTCTCTTAAAAATCATTTGCCTTTCGGAGTCGGCGTAAAACTGTAGGTACCTCAATTCGCGTTACAACATCAAGACGCACACCACAACTTGTAGAAGTTCGGCCAAAGAACAAGCTATGGTGTAAGCGTCAAATTATTATTATTATTAATTTTCGGATATTATTTCTCGCTTGAATTCACTTATGGTACATCAACTTAGATGAATACATATACACAGTTTCAATTCTCCAATGTTAGTTTATTACAATATTGACAATATTTTCTATATACATTCATTTGTACTCAAATATAGTTTATTCTTTAACGTAAATCATATGAGTAAAAGTTTAAAACTTTATCGAAAATACAACGAATTTTTATCAAAATTTCAAGATCTTTATTCAAAGTTTTTAAATACTATTCGGGTATGCAGTTTTACGTATTTTAACTCCTTATACTCGTAAATATAATCAAATTTTCAAATTTTTTTGACTTTTAATTAAACATAGCATTTTTATAAAAATGTATTGACTTAATTTATTGAGCGGTTGTGGTTATAGGTAGAAAAAATCACCCAATTGAAAATATTTCTCGACTTTACGTATCAAGCGTAGAACATAAGATTCGTTAAAATACACATATGCATTTTCTTTTAATTGATTCGGTTGGCCAAGTTTAAAATTTAATTTGTAGGGTTATGTTAAATATAAATAGGGTGCAAAATAGTTTGGAGCGGTACGCCCAATTTTAAACTCTATAAATTTATATTTATTTAAACATTTAATGGTAGGATTTGATGATTTTGCCCTCATTACAATATTCTGGTGAGAAGCCAAGAAGATACCGAAACTGCTGCATTGAAGGCGTCCCAAATCTAAATAGTTTATCGTCGGAATGGGTTCTTCAGTCTGTTAAGCGTGCCTATTGACCACCTAAGGCGAAAGGCGACTTAACATTAAAGGAATTCGGACAATTTTCTTAGTTGGAGAACAAACGACAGCGCTACGATGTGCGCCACATCGAAGAGGATTTGGACGAACATGCAGCAATTTGCAACCATGAGCCTTTCGCTTGGGCTGCTCGTCAATTTCAAAGCAATGCGAAGAACCAAGAGATAAGAATTAGGCATTTAGAAAGAGTATAGATGCAGTAAATTTTGCTGATAGTCAGTACAGTAAATGTTTATTCAGAAGAATAGAAGGTATATCAGTAGAAGTTCAAGTTCAAAGGTACTACCCATGGTATTCTCTTTACTAAAAACTGCTGTGTGAGTCATGTGCAAACTGTGCCAAAGCAATGGTTAAGCCTTCAGGAGATTTAGAAAAAGCTTCCGAGGCTTTTGTTCGTTCTAAAAATTATACAGTGTCCCGATTTGAGACCAGTGAATCCCAGTGACAGGGTATTGGAAATATGCCGGATGCAGATGTCCTGGGTTTGAAGTAAAACACGCTCATTCATTTGGAGTTCAAGAATTTATTGCGACTACCAAGAAATAGAAGAAGTTTGCCCGGAACGGCTTTCCGAATCTGTTGAATGTTTGGAGCACAGTGTTGTTGTTTAAGCACGCGAAATGGTTGGCTCAAGTGCAAAGCCAAACAAACATCTAACGTTTAAAAGAAAAGAAATTATAGAAATCAAACAAGCAGATTTTAAGATTTGTATTCCATTAGGATAAAATTAGTACAAAAAAGGGTATTTTTAAATACAATTTTTTCTTATTTTTTTAGGTTTTAATTTTTTTTTATATCTACATAATTTTAGAAAATATACTAAAGTTTATTTTGTTAGCCTAGTTTTTTAAAACACTGAATTACTCAGTACCTGCGTCGCTCATTTGTTCACAAGAATTGGGGCGACAAAGAAAGTTTTTGGGGGTTATTTTTCTCAATTACATATAAATCAAATTGTGCTTGATTAATTTATTTCGAACAGATTTTATTAAGTGGCAATAATCGAAGAGGCCGTGAATTTATTTGCCGTTGAACAAAATTAATGGACTCCCATGGCATATATTAAAAAATTTAAATAAATGAGATAGACGGTTCATTGTATGCAAGATAATATATCTACTAAGGCTACAACTCCAATACTCCTTTTACCATGTAATATGAAAGTATATATGTATTTCCAATTTGACGCGCTATTACCATGAAAAAGCAACATTCATCCGCAATACTAAAATTTCTTTTTTCTTTTTAATGGAAGAATCATCAAATATAATTGATTATTGTCGGACAATTCACCAACTAAGTAGTTTAAAATTTCTGCAACATTAAAATCTATACCTGGAGTTACAAATCTAATTGAACGCCAACGCAAAAGGGATTTTTATGAGTTAGCCCAAAACTTCAGATCATCCTACATAAAATTATAGACTTGGGCATGCAATTGACATTCTGTGCTAAATTTTTCTGTTCTTCTGAATAAATATTTACTGTGCTGACTATCATTCTAGCAAAATTGACTACATTTCCGTTTCCCTAAATCAAGTACACTTTGTTATAGACTTGAGCCTAGTTGTTTAAAATGAATTTTTATTAAAGTTGATAAAAATCGTGAGAGAATTTACTATTAATAGAGGGCGAGTTCGTAAATCGTGTCCAATTATGTATTAGCTTTCACATTTATTTTTTCTTTTATAATTTGATATTAATAGATACGTTCATATTCAGGATGTTTTGTTCTTAGCTGATTTCAGATGCGTTAATGGTACCTATATGATAAGATCATCCTACATAAAATTATAGACTTGGGCATGCAATTGACATTCTGTGCTAAATTTTTCTGTTCTTCTGAATAAATATTTACTGTGCTGACTATCATTCTAGCAAAATTGACTACATTTCCGTTTCCCTAAATCAAGTACACTTTGTTATAGACTTGAGCCTAGTTGTTTAAAATGAATTTTTATTAAAGTTGATAAAAATCGTGAGAGAATTTACTATTAATAGAGGGCGAGTTCGTAAATCGTGTCCAATTATGTATTAGCTTTCACATTTATTTTTTCTTTTATAATTTGATATTAATAGATACGTTCATATTCAGGATGTTTTGTTCTTAGCTGATTTCAGATGCGTTAATGGTACCTATATGATAAGAAATATACACATACATACATGCATATGTTGTACAAACAAATATCAATAACCCATACTGAAAAATCATAACTTAACGCAATTAAATTTCAATTTCATTGAACACGATTTTTTCCTCACGTTTGCATAGAGTAAAAAAGGAAGATACATATGTACATGTTAGATATTCACAACCATGTTCATATGTTTCGCTGTTCACTGGCGTAGCGTGGTAGGGTGGCGGCGCATGAGTGAAATTATCTTTGTTGATACTACTTATAATGTTTAAAATATAAAAATGGTATGCTTTTATTTAACTTATTTTTAAGGTAGAAAATGAATTAATAAATATTAGTAGATGGGTAAATATAAATAAATATAAATATATATTCATATCTCGATTATTAAAATATCTGCATTCAGATGTGTTAATTATAACAATACTCAATATAAAGCCGCCTCTGCAAGCTGCCCCACTACCCGAATATAGCAAAATATGGTGAAAATGTTTTTTATTGGTACGGCAGAAGATTTAAATTTAGTAGGGTGACCAATTTCTTCTTTGGTGAATTCCTTTTACTGCATGCTCAAATTTTCTCGATAAAAAGGTTATTTCAGATTTGCTCCTTCACATTTCTTACAAGTTATCTGATATCTTAATTATTCTTAAAAAGTTTTAATTTTGGTGAATGTCAACAAGACCATACTGACACTTATATTACTAGCAATGCAAGCAGTTATGCTATCGCGCTCAAAAGCTAAGGTCGTTGAACCTAAGATAGCAAAAGTGCAATTTTCTAATCAGCATTTGATAGTACCCATGATTGTAAATGCTACTCCCTCTCCAAATAATGGGTTTAAAACTTATGCTGGTTCAAGCAGCACGAACTGTAAAGGCTGGATGATGTATTGATCTTAGAACGAAGAAAGAGACAGAGTCTCTCTTACGAGCGTACTTCTAAAAAACGTTATACTCACAACTTGACATCGAGATCTAGATGCAGGAGCCGGGCTTGACTGTGTAGAATGTAGTAAGTAAGGTATAATCATAAAGATTCTGTTACTGGTATGCGCGGTATGCATAACAAATTATATTATATTGATTTTGTAAAAATGGTTCAATCTCCTCTATGTACTGGTGGATTTGAATATGAGTTATGGCATAGACAGTTGGCGCATATCAGAAAATAAAAATTTATGGAAATCAAAAGTAATATGGCTCAAGATATTAACGAATAAAAACCGTGACACCAAAAGAAGGGTTGTGTGAAGCACGCACAGAGGGCAAACAGTCACGAATTAAATTCCGGAAACCTAAAAATAAAGACAACATCCTGAGGGCAGTCTTTGTCGTACATCCAGATATTTTTTTTTTTTTGTTGTCTGAGTGGGTGAATGCTTTGCAGAGGAAAATAAGTCGTTGAAAGAGGAACTCACCAAATTAAGAAAAGAGAAGGAACAATATGCATCAAAAATTAGTAGATTCATGGCTGAAAGTAAAAGAAAACCCCTAGCATTTAAAGGAGTTGAAAACCATTCATCGCCTATAACTGTTATTTCAAAAATATGCGTATTAGCTATTGATGCAAAGCTTATTCGCGACTCAAATGTTATGTGTGAAAGAAGATCACCGATTACGGTAGACAGAGTTCACCTCACTTTCCGCAGTGAAAGATGTCTTCCAAAACATCCGGAAGCTTGCTGGCACAATAATCTATATCGATAAAGATATCAGCAACGGCAAACAAGTTGAGAAAAAACCACGTCTACAACTAAAGCCCAAAACAGATGTGCAGATTTGCTGCATGCATCAATGCGTCTAAAGTACATGTGCAGTATTTTTTTTGACAGCTGTAAGCGGTTTTTATTTTTATTTTTATTTAAATGGATAACGAAAACTTGCAAAAATTAATGTTATATATAGCAGTTTGTAATAAATACAACAATTTAACGCGCGTGTACAATGAAATAAAAAAAAGAAGCAAAAGAAACCTCCACATAAGAAAAGAATATGGAGGCAGTGCATCTATGCAGAAAATGAGCGGCAACTGCATGGATTTTTTCATAAACTTTTCACATACAAGAAGGAAGAAAACGAGATCGAGTTTAGAAAAGCAACTAGAATGGGTGTCCCTACATTCAAACTTCTGCTAAATTTATTGAAGGACATAATCACTAAGCAGGATTATGTACGTGAAAGTATTCCAGCAGAGTGTCGACTGGCTATAACTTTAGTGTGAGTATTAGTGAATAATGTTTTGAAGACAATAGATTTATATGCGAACCGTACAATATTTTAATCGTAGGTATCTTGGACATGGTGCTTGTCGTCAACTGTTGGCATGGTTGTTCCGTATGGGAGTTTCAACAGTTGGCGTAATAATTTATGAAACATGCGAAGCCATTTGGAACGAATTGTGCTGCATTTATTTACATCCGCCAAATGCCAGTGAGTGGGAAAGAATTGCCTCATAATTTCTAATAAGCACAGGAATGCCACACGTACTTGGTGCTATTGATGGGAAGCACATCAACATCAAATGCCCTCCTCGCTCTGGTACGCAATATTTTAATTACAAACAATACTTCAGTATTGTTTTGTTAGTAGTATGCGATAGTGAATACACATTCATTGGCGTAGATGTTGGTGCTTACGGAAGCCAAAGCGATGGTGGCATATTAGAAAAAAGCGCATTTTCAATCTGTCCTCTTAATGAAAAAGAAGTTGGAAACAGTGGCGTGCTTTTGCCCTATTACTTTATTGGAGATGCAGCTTTTCCTTTAAAGCCGAACCTCATGCGACCTAATCCGGGCAGGAATCTTTCAGCTGACAAAGATAACTTTAACAAAAGATTATCACGAGCAAGAGTGAGGGTTGAAAATACATTTGGAATTTTAACCGCAAAGTGGCGTGTTTTAACTAAACAGCTGGGCATGCTACCAAAAAACGCAGAAAAAATTGTGAAGGCAACAGTCATTTTGCACAATTTCGTTAAATTTCACGAAAGTGAACAATACTGCCCTGAAAACTATGTTGATCATAGACTAGAAACAGGAGAAGTCGTTGAAGGATTATGGAGAGTTTCTCCTTTGCACCAGATTGCACATGATCGCAATCCTAACTCTAGTCGACTTTGCTTTGCCATCAGAGACAGTCTTAAGGATTATTTATCAAGCCACTAAAATATTAAATAAATAAACATGAAATGCATATGTATATCTGCATGATTTATTTAATTCTTTTATTAATTCTCTTTTTCAATAAAATTAAGGAAAGTGGTTTGCAATTGTAAATTTAGACGAGACCATTGTACAGGCGTGAGATTCATTTCCTCTACTTGCTTTGACATTGATTCAAAAAACATTTGGGTGCTGGTTTTGGGGTTTTGCTGAAAAGCATTTTTGGCTATTTCAGTCAACTCAAGCATTCCAGAACTGGCTTCAGTCATTAATGCCTCGTTGGTATTCTTCTTTTTTTTTGGAGGAGGTTCCGCAATTGAATCAAATGAACTTCCTGGCACATCTGCAAACAACGAGTCATTCAAAGACTCATCATTGTTTTCCTCCGTATTGCCAGAGTAATCTGTGCTTTCAGTATTTTCCAGAAAGTCATAGTTTTCTGATGTACTAAAAAGAAAATAAAATTGGTAAATTTTTGCTGCAAGTAATATGTAGTTAGTTTTGTTTTTACTTGGAATTTGAACTGTCCACAGCATTTAAAAACGACATTTGTTCCGCCCATTTCCACGGTTTCTTCACTGAAGCAGCACTACCACTGGCCGGTTTCATCCTCTTTTCCTTCATGAATCTATCGCGCAAAGTTCGCCAACGTCCTTTTAATTCTTTAGCTTAAAAGAAAATTACATTTTATTACGGTTTCAACACCGTTTTGTATATTTGTGTATTTACCTGGTTTGTTTAGTCGGGAAGCTAGCTCTTCAAATTTTTTGTCCCTCAAATATACATTTTTGTACGAATTGTGCGTTTTGTCGTATAAAAACCGGTTTGCGCGGACAAATTCTATAAGTCGCTCCTCCATTATTATTTGACACAGCTGTCAGTTTGACAATTTCTCTTTTTAATCATTCGTAAAATGCTGCCAAACTTACAAAAATTGGCTTGGCAGCACTGGCGGTTTGCATCAAATATTAATTTTAACATGACTTGCATCGTGCATCATACCATGCATTGCTTCATCTGTTTTACTACATAAACACTAAGGTATTTAAACTTGATGCATGCAGCAAATCTGCACATCTGTGTTGGGCATAAAGCGCAATAAATTGGCAACATCAAAGAAGCACAATGTACTGATAATAGGAAATAAAATGAAGATAGAGAAAATGAGGTTCAGATGATAACCAGAGAAAGTTAAAATGCGGCAAAGAAAAAGTAGATAAGGCTCTAAAAAAACTTGTATGATAACAGACTTTTTGATATAAATCTTGACTTTAGACAGTTTATTATGTATTGATAGAGAAACCAATAAAAAATTCAAAAAACTTAATTTTGTATGTAGACACAAGGTCGAGAGTTGAGGCAAGCAAAAACAAGCAATGTAGCAAATCTAAGTAGTAAACTATAATCCCATGGTTTCTTTAAGTTTGTGAACTCTTTCGAAATTGTATTCATGTTTCTAACCCATGTACTTAACAATAGAATATCTAAGTTGTGTCACCATTTTAAAGACCATCAGGCGGGTCGCGCTAGTCGTGACTGTATTTTCGGCTACAAAAATTCAATTAAGCAGACGTATAATTTAAAGTTCTCAAATTTAGACGATACAAATACTTTGCTTATACCCCAATATATCAATTGAACAAGCTGATATGAAGATTTTAAGAACTTTGAACTAAGAAGTCTTACATAAGACTCAAACACCCTCTTTCCTTATAGTTGGGGATTTAAATGCACTTATAGGCTTGGAACAACCTATAGAAGACAAATATTTGTTCGGTCTAGCGAACTTCAGTGGCTTTAGAAATTCTAAAGACACTACAACCAAAAAGGCAAACAAATTTTGAACTTTGTAAATGACATTGGAGATGTAGTTCTTAGTGGTAGAGCCAAAGGGGATGAATTGGGCGATCTACCCCCTCTTTTACTAAAGTTCTGCATAGTGGCTGAAAGTTATTCGGATCATATGTCATTAATTTATGAATTTCTTGCCAGCTCCGGTGTGGCTTTTGCATCGTCATCGTACTGTGACCTCTTCAATGTGACCACTAACAACAATGATGTTCATATTAATACCAGAATTGAGAACAAAGTAGAAGTACTTACAGAAAAAGCAAAATCTGCAACGAAAGCTATGCCCGCAAAAAAATTTTTCACCCCTAAAAACGACTGGTTCGTTTGCCAACGTCAAAACGGCAGAGACAAAATGATCTGAATCATCTTAATTATTTTAGAAATAATTGTTCAGTCAGTTAGGATACAATGTGTGAAATGTCGTACTAGCTACTTACCACTTAAATACGGTTAGAAACAGTAGCGACTGGTGGCGTCTAGAAAACTCAATCAAACAATATGTATAGAGAGTATGCGGTAACATCGCGCTGAGTCTGGGTGGGGGACGCCCTATTCATTGGTGTATGCCTTCTGTTATTGATCCGTTTATGAATGCGCCATTCGAATTACGTGATATACAACTTATACACAAAGAGACAGAAAACAACAAGGCTCCAGGACTAGACCGATTCAGCTACGGTTTTACAAGTTTGCACTAGAAAGCGAGGTTTTATCTCTTTTAAACACTACTTACCATTACAAATTATCATCTTACGGGCTTCCTAGACACATGTTTGAAATTCTGCAACTGATTTACAAGGATACAACGAACCCAGTTTGGCTTCGCGTCGAACTATCAGATTCATTCCCAGTAAACCAAGGGGTTAGGCAAGGGTGTTTGCTAAGTTAACGTTTCAAATACGATAGTAAAATTGTTGATGTGTGCCGATGAGCGCAATTTGCTTCCTCCCCTGCGGAGCCATAGAACAATTATAGTAAGCACTGGGGCTTAAGAGTAGACCTCTCTAAGTCGAAAGTGCTGATCTTCAGGGAGAATGCCCTATTCCTTTCGGTGCAATCCTGAATTTTGGAGGACACACCGTTGAAATTGTATAAATATTTGGGTACGGTGCTTACTCATAAACTCAGTTATGTAAAACACTTAAACTTGCGGACTTGGTTAAAACTACTATAAACGCCACTTGATTAGAGACATAAACAATCCCCGGATTTGCATTGCAAAGAAATTGCAAATCTTTGATGCATGTTCAAGGTCCATTGTCTTTTATAGTACGCACGCTTAGGGTATGGAGACAGTGGAAAAACTGTTACTCTTTTTGTATAAAAAAAAATTGTATTCCTTTCTGCCAACACCCCCAATTATATGATTCACTTCGAAACGAAAATTCTACCGCGATAGCGCACATGTTCCCCGCATCTTCGCTGAAGAAACGATTCGCGTATACTGGGTAAGTACCTGGAGGAGTATCTCCAATACTTTAGATATTGCCTGCCTCTTTAGACGTCTACTCGTCAGCTTCTGTAGCGGTTTATATACCACTCCTTTTAGATAAACTGTAAAGTAAAGAGGTTTCTCTTTTTATGGATTCTGCCCAAAATGCCATAACACACCATTTATATTCAAGTTCACTATTTTCTGATGTCAATTCTTTTAATGATGAATTGTCTGCTCATGCTATCAGCTTAATCTTTCGTCCAAGAGGAGGGTTTTTAAATTTAAATGCAATGCCAGAGAATATACTTCACGTTGTAGGCACTTTCCCAATTTACAAAAATTTTCGTTTAAAATATTTTTGTGAAAAACATTTAGATTTAGCCAATGTTATTAGCTTATTGAATGGTTACGCGTACTCTGCTTTGTATCGCTATTTGTACAGTTGCATTAAGAATAGCGATCTTCTTGTCATTAAATTTACATAATTTGCATATACCTGCTAGCATTTCAGAGATATTGCACCCTTATTTCTGACTGTAGACTTTTAAATAGTCATACTTCATTTGTTTGCCACAAGTTTTTGGAGAATTAAGGAAAACCAACCGCCGAAGACAAATCATTCTTCACCAAGACAATGCGAGCTCTCAAGTATCGATTCACACAAGAGAGTTAATGAGAACTCAAAAGGTCGAATTGATGGGTCACCCGCCTTACAGCCCTGATTTGGCACCTAATGATTTCTTTTTATCCCCGAACATAAAAAAAAAAATGAGCGGTCAACGTTTTTCAACGCCTGAAGGAGCTGTAGAAGCCTTCAAACAGCTCGTTTTAGAGGTATCCTCTTCTGAGTGGCAAAAGTGCTTTAAAAATTGGTTCAAGCGAATGCAGGAGTGTATTGGCTTGGATGGAGAATATTTTGAAAAACAATAAAACTATTTTCCTTAATATTTACTGTGTTTTCATTATTAGGCGCAAAATATAAAAGGTAACCCTCGTAACACAAATTGGGGGACCTACAGTTTTACGCCGAATCCGAACGGCGAATGTTTTTGTGAGAAGTTTTTCATGACAAAAATTCACTCGGAGGTTTACCGTTGCCTGCCGAGGGGCGACCGCTATTAGAAACAACTTTTTCTATAATTTTTGGATGTTACTTGCCCCGAGCTGGATTCGAACATGGGACCCACCGAATGAAGCGCGGACACGCTACACACTCGGCTATGGAAGCCTAATAGCAGTTCAAAAAGTTGCAGTGGAAATGAGAACTTGCAGGATGTTGATCCTGAAGTGACTTCTGAAGAATCAGAAGTGGTGAAGCCTAGAAAAGATACTTATACTGGGTCAGATAAGTCTGATACGCCCATTTAAACTGAGGAAATGAAAGAAAAGTCCGCCTATTTCATATAATGAAGATAGTTTAGTTGAAAATTTGTTGTTGTCAACAAGTTTACAAATTGATGAAATTGTTTGATGAAATTGTAGGTAGAAGTGATGAAGTATTTTGGTGAAATTGACGAAGAATTAAATTCGCATAAGAAAAATAAAACTTGGTCAATAGTTGATAATTGTAAAGCAAATAACATAGTAGATTGCAAATGGATTTTTACGATTCAGACAGATGAATTTGGTAAAGTGACAAGATATAAAGCGAGATTAGTAACTCGTGGGTTCAGATAGTAATATTTAATTGATTAAAATGAAACTTTTGAGATTATCAAAATTTAGCTTTATGTTAGATTTAACAAATAACCATGATATTTTACGTCGCCATATGGATGCCAAAACTTCGCTTTTAAACGGTGAAATCAAAGAAGACATTATATATTTATGAAATTACCAGATGGTCTCGTATGCAATTGTTTCAATATGGAGTTTCGTTCAAGCGCTTGAGCAGTAAGGTTGTGTTAATTAACCGGCGTGTGATTGTAGTAAGCCGATTACATATAAAAAATCCACTGAGCCTATTTATAAAGTGTATTAACTATTGTACACTGAATATTATTGTGAAAATAATAATATAATCAAAAATACTTTTGCTTATCGCAGTAAAATAAATTGTTTAAGTGTAGGGATCGCACCTCTGGGTGCTTTCTCAAAATGATATCTGATGACGACCAGGAACCCCAATGGACTACGTATGACAAGGGCGAGCAAATCCCTGTCAATAGTAGTTTAATGATAGATATTAACAAATTGGGTGCGGTACCAAAATTGATAAATAACGAAATAGTGGACTTGAATCAACGTGGCGTAACAGTAGTCACAAAAAAAGCACCAGTAGAGCAAAATCCTACTGTGCGACAACAACAACTCTCCCAGGAACTACAGCATGCTATATTAGACAGAAACTACGGTATGATCAACAGTCGGTCAAACAGTATCATGCAAAGCTAGCAGCTTCAACAACAACAACATCAATGTGACATTTCTAATACAAAAGCGACTGTGCCTAATTATGAAGATAATTCCAGTGTTAACATCACGCCCGAAAAGAAACGCGCAAAGAGACCGCGTGTCACAATCAAAAACAACGACAAGGCAAAGACAAATATTGCTCTCTCGCCATTAAACAACAACAGATTCGCTATTCTTGACATGGATATACCAATATTAACTATGCACACTACTACGCATACAAACAGCGGCACGATCAACAGCAATGCTAGAGAGGACACCAATATTAGAGATGCCAACAAATCTGGAGATGACACTGCAACTAGAGATGGCACTTTAATTGACCCCTGAAGATGAAACGGAGAATTTATCAATGAAGGAAGATTCACCAGAGCAGACTCAACGTTTCCTACCACCAACTGTGATCTTTGACGTAAATATTAGAGCTTTCATTATCGAACTTAAAACTAAAGTACCATAACTAACCTTTAAAATTAAAAACTGCACTAACCGCAAGAGCAAACTGTTTATCAAAGATTATCATGCATATACAAAAATAATGTCGATTCTGAAAGAAAAAGGTATCAACTCTCATTCCTACACGCTATTGCAAGATAAGCACATCTCTTTAGTCTTGAGGGCATTCATTACTCAACATCCCCAGATGAAATAAAAGCAGAGTTAGATGAGCTTCTTCCAGATTCAATAGAAAGTGTATCCCCCTTCATAACTCCTCATATGAAGAAAAACGATATCAAACCCAGCCTCTTCAGAGTTGCACTAAAACCGGGTATTGATAGTCGAGAATTATTAAATGTGAAATACATTCTTTCACAAACAATTTCTTGGGAGAAGCTTAGATCTTTTGCAGATCAATTGCAATGCAAACGGTGTCAGAGATGGGGCCACATTGCGAAAAATTGCAACCACCCGTATCACTGCGTAAAATGCAATGAAGCGCATGACCCAGGTGAGTGCCAAGTTCAAAGATCCAACGATTCAAAACCTTTTTGCATCAACTGCAAGCAGTGGGGTCATCCAGCGAACTTTAGAGGATGCGAGGCCTACAAGGATTTTGTTAATTACAGGCTCTCAAAAAGCAGCGTTGCGACAACCAAAACAACTCCAATAAATGCCCAGTTCGCTGGAAATTTAATTTCGTCTCCAAAAAGTTCCACGGTCAAGCCAAATATATCTTATGCTAGCCATTTTAAAATCCGTGCTAATGCTGATAGCACCCCATTCAGAAATGCCAACCTCATTGAAAACTTCCTACAAATCGCAAGACAGCTCCTTGAGAATGACATCCCCCCTCTAGAAGATCAAATTGAATCTTCCTTAAAGAATTTTAAGTCAATGTCGCCAGAAGTAAGGAAAGCGGAATGCCGCAAGATTCTAAATCAACTCAAATAATGATGCCAGGAACGTTCCACTTTTCCTCTTCAAATGTGCGATCAATAGTCTCCAGAGAAAGAAGACTAGAGTTAGACTTGCTCCTACGCTCTTGCAATACCGATGTGGCGCTACTCCAAGAAACGCATCTCTCTCCGCGACATAGCGTTTACTCCGAAGGCTACACTATTCACAGAAATGATGCAGAACAAGGAATAGCCAATGCAATTCGCCATAATCTAAATCATAAAAGAGTCTACATTCCCAACCTCTCTATACCTTATGTTTGCTTAAAACTTAATATCAGCGTCTGCTCCAGACCAGTGTCCATTGCAATCATCAGTCTGTATTTAAAAACTAATCTTACTGCTGCGTCATTTAATCACAACCTCTCGGTGCTCTCCCACTTTGCCATGTCAAATTTTGGTGCAATAATCGGAGGTGACCTTAATGCCAAAAATATGGCCTGGGGTAACTCTATACAAATCAAAATGGGAAACTTCTGAGTGACTGGTTGACTATTACAGGTGCTGATTTCACTAGACTTTGCTCAGCGGAGCCAACATTCCCACGCTCCTTGGCATTTCTGGATCGCTATCTAATCTCCTCACACTTATTAAATCTAATTAACCCAAACTGTGATATCAGGGCAGAAGCAAGTTTTTCTGACCATTACGTTCTGAATTTAAAATTATCTTTATACAACATCTGTTTAGTGCCTGTGCAAAAAAGTGAAGGCCACATTAAAACAAACTGGAAGGACTTTCGTGACAACCTAGTATCTCAGTTTAACTTATTGAGCCCACCAGAAAATGTCAATTTATCTAATCAGATTGAAAATTGGGTCAAGATCTTCACGTCGACAATTCAAAATGCCCTGCACTGCAGTTCTGCCCACACTAAATTTAAAAAATATTCGCCATACTTCAATGAAGCGGTAGAGACCCTATTCAAAATAAAGCACTTGTTGCAAAAAAAAACGTTAAAAAATTATTTCATAGAACGCTTAATAGATCGTCGCCTGAATACAGATCAATATCGAATCAGATCGCAATTGTAAAATCATTAACTAATTCTACACTTCATCAAGCTCAAGCTGAAAGTTTCAAAGAATTCGTAGAAAATCTACCAAAAGATTCAAGAATTTTCAAGAGAATATATGGATACTTAAATATCAACAACAACAGTTTTTGTTCTGAACTAACTAGGGGAAATGAAATTATATACGATAAACTTGATATAGCTAACACCTTTCTAGCACACTACAGTAAAGTATATGCTGAGAAATCAGGGTCTCATCAAGTTGCAGCAGTTTTAAACAATAACATTACAGATTTTACCATCTTAAAACCAGCGACAAGTCCAACTTTGGACAGCAATTGGTTCACCTCCCCGAATGATGTGAGTGAGACAATCAATTCATTAAACAACAAAAAATCAGCTGGCCCGGACAATATTTCGAATCGTATGATTAAAAGGTTCCCCTCGTTAGCAATCCAATTTCTAACAATAATTTTTAACAATTGTATAAACAATGGTTACTTTCCGACAGATTGGAAAATCGCCAAAATTTTGCTCATTAAAAAAAAATTCTGCTCAGGCAGTGCAAGACTTCAGACCCATCTCGTTGTTGTCAAATCTGGGCAAACTATTTGAAAAAATTTTGTATATCAAAATGGAAAATAATCTACCTAAAAATTTCATATCTAATTTTCAATTTGGCTTCAAAAGCGAGCACTCTACAGTGAACGCCCTATCGAAATTTTCAAACGACATCATATTAAATTTGAGACAAAAAAACATGCACAATTGCCATTTCTTTGGACATAGAGAAGGCGTTCGACTCCGTCTTCCATAAAGGTTTGTAAATGAGAACTTTTTCAATTGGTCTGCACCCTCGGTTAGTCAAAATAATTCTCGGTTTCCTGATGAAACGAAAATTTGTTTGTCCAAATTAACGATTCAAGTTCTGTACATATATGGCAACGTCGGCAGTGGCGTCCCCCAAGGCTCCATACTTGCCCCTTTTCTGTTCAACCTCTATCTTCATGACCTGTCCAGACGCTTGAGACAGCGAAGTGACACTTAGCAAGAATTTTAGATTTCTATAACACCTGGTCCATAAAGGTAAACATCGACAAGTCGAATTTTATTTGTATTAGAAATGCATATGATTATGGGCACAAATTTGCAGTTCGCGAGTCAAGGGACCTCGCACTAACCATAAATGACCATCAAATTAAATGTTCAGACGATATTAGATATCTTGGTTTAAATTTTAATAAATTATTCAAATTCAATAAGCATGTAGTAACGTCTATTAGCAAAGCAGCGTCTTGTTTAAAAATGCTCTTCTCAATTTTACATTCGCCATATCTAGGAAAAGGAACTAAGCTGCTCATCTACAAAGTGGCCATTAGAGCTGCTATCACCTACGCGAATCCCATTTGGTTCTCGATCTCACCGACAATTGCTAAAAAAAATTGATATGTTTGAACGTAAAGCGTTAAGGATCTGTTTAGATAAAAACTTTTCAGCCTATAATAAAAGATATTCGAATAAACCGCTGTATGCATCAGCAAAAATACTGCCACTGAGCAAATACCTTTTTGAATTAATAATAAAATATATAAATCGAATGGAAGTTAACCCTAATGAGCTCATAAAAGAAGCTTTCGCTACACAGAAAAATGTCTCTTGGAGGGAAAACAGATACTTGTCAGCAATTGGCGTGATAAATGAGAATTTGGTACGCGACAACAAACCGCCAAATTATCTTAATTCTTATTTTTACAATAAAAAATGACCCAAATCCCATAGGGGTTAACCAAAAGTTGTTTTTTCTTAGTATTTTAAGTATTATTTAGTATCTAACTTCTATGTAATCATACAGAGCCGGGAGCAAGCCCTGAAATATTATTTTAAGATAACCACTAATTTTTGTACATTCTCTTTATAATTATATTTAGAATAAAACATTATAGTTCTAAGTTTTCAATTTAAGAATTAGTTCCTATCATTGTTAATATATATGTATAAAGTCTCAATAAAGATGAATTTAATTGAATTGTTTTAATATGGTATGGAAATTGAACAAGGCAATATTTTGACTGAAGCAGGCTGCCAGATGCTGGTTTGAGGAAGGTTTAAAAGCGCATGGCTTTAAAAATTTCAGTGTTGATTATTGCATTTATATTTCGAATAAATGTTTACATTAAAAAATTGCGGCCTTATATGTTGACGATATTATTACAAAAACTTCTTCACAACACAAAATGCAGAATTTTAAAAGTTATTTAAAAAAAAAGTTTGATATCACTGATATGGGCTTCGTAAAGCATTTCATTCGCATCAGAGTAGAAAAAGATAATGGTACAATTAAATGGGATGAACTAATTAATATTAAGCTTTTGTATATTCTCACTGAAAAGCAGGTTGCAGATGCAATGCTAAACTATTACTGGCTCCCAGATCTTTGCCGCTAAGAAAGAGCATGTGTCGAATTAGTTTAATCTTTTTAACTGTAAATAATAATAACAATGAATTAAATCTAAGTTTCAATTAAATATATGTGAAATGAAAGCAATAATGATCTGATTGGGGGTTTATGGGGCTTCCCCAATCAATACAGCAAACGGTGGATCGTGTGGCTGATATCTCCCATAAAACACACTGAACCTTATTATCTTTAAAATTAATGTTTAAGTACGATTGAATTGTGAACAAAAGCTGATAATTTACAGTAAGCATAAGCATTGCCCTAAATATACTTTATTTGACTTCTGAGGTTCTGTTGTGTTTACTAAATAGTGTATAAAGGATTAATGAGTGTAAAGCCGAAAAACAATGCGTTAACTGCGTCAACAAATAGCATACGAATGAAGACGAAGAGTGCATCAATCATCCACTATGTATTAACTGCAAAGATAAGGACCTCGGCAATAACCACCATTTGGTGCTTTCAAGAGGTTGTCCCGTGTTCTTAAAGATAAAAGAAATACATGCAATACTTACTCTGCAAAAAAGCGGTCGCAAACACAGCAACGAAAATCTAAAATTACCGTAACTTAACTTCCAAAACATACTCTTCCACTGTAAGGCTCAGCGAGCACAGCACCAAGAAAACAATTTAGAATTGCACTATCTTAGGTACCACACTAACAGACAAACCCACACCCAGCATCCAACCTACCCGTAACATTCGCCTACCAGCTTCATATAGTGGCATCGAAGTCAGCGACGAAGCTGACACTCCATATATTACAAGCACTATAACCAAGAACCAAACCCAAAACCAACATCTTTAAGACTCTGCGAGAATAGCACCAACAACAAAAACCTAGATCTTTACTATCTCAGCAGCTACACTAACAGACTAACATCCGGTATCCAATCTACTAACGTAGCTTCATATAGTGGCATCGAAGTCAGCGACGAAGCTGACACTCCATACAATACAAGTAATTATAACTTGCCAACTAACAAATCTCGAAGAATAAGAACACAATTAAAATCACTCAACAGCTAACACATAAACACAAACAAAAATGTAGCATAACGTCCATCCACTTCAATCAAGCCAATCTGCACAATGTCTTCAGAAATCTTAACAACCCCACCATAATAACAGCAGTTTTTAAGAGCTGACGTCGAAGCTGGGGATCTTCAACAAATAACAAAAATGTTACTCCAACATACACCATATTCTTTCTCACATAGTTATAGCCTTTTGCTCTCCTGACCTCGCACTCAGATTCGAGTGGAACGTGACCGACCACCTTTCCGGCTGCGATCACTTCACTATAACTATCGAAACCTTCCAAGCAGGGCCCATTCAAAGCCCTCAACTTCACCTAAATTAAAAAAGAGATCATTCAATTTTACAGCCACCATGAACCCTTTAACGCCAATAAGTAAACTATGATATAACGTAAGACGATTTCTGGCTACAAAGCCACATACGGCATTTACTGCATTTCCGACTCTTCAACCCCATCCAAATATACCACCAATAAATCTGAAATCTCTGACATCTTTGGTGTACGACTACGACCTCCCCACATTACATTACAACAAAAACCGATAGCATTAATTATTTGGAATACTGTTTTTGTTTTATATACTGTTCTCTCGACAGGGTGAATAGTTCATGTATTGTATATTGGAACGATTTTCCATCATCCCTTGTCAAGTTCGGTTTGGACACAAACTATCTTCAGAGCCATTTTTCGTTCTGAAACTGAGGAGTGCACAACGCCGAAACCGGTTTGCGTTATTTCGTTCTGAATCTCCTACAACATGATTCAAAAGGCACCGCTTGTAGTCAAGATATGTCTTCTTAGTTTATACAACACCATTTATAATCACTTCATTCCCCAACAATTTAAGATTTGCCCCATTCCGCCCATACTCAAAGACAGCTTCTTACAAAACGCTTACAAATTATAGATCGCTATTTCCCTCATGTTTATCGAAGGCCTTAAACATAATCATCTTAGCCAAACGACTATGGTAGTTTGTCACAATAAACAAACTTCTGTATATCATCAAATGGGATTCGTAAAAGGCAAATCGACAACTGATGCTACTTACATATATAGTCACAGGCGGTCCACTTTTATAAGCATTCCCACGCTTTCCCACACAAACCGTGGCTCGTTGATGTAATTGTCACGAACGGCTCAGGTTGCAAACCTGCCGCTGTGCTGGCTGGCAGATGCAGCTGCACTCACAACTTTATGTATAATTCGAATTAGATAAATACATACTGCTAAATACTATTTGGCTTACGTTGCATGTTTCGTTTTAAGTTTTCTTTTATGTATTCCGTATTTTATGTATTCGTCTGCTAACTAGAATGTAAAATTGAAAATTAATAAAGCGCCACTTGTTAAGTGACAACCAAAGAAAACACAAGTGTGTTCTCAGTTACTGGCGACGAGTGAGAAGGCTTCAAAGAAGAGTTTGGACCCCTTCTAGGTGCGCGTAACTACCACCACCAAAACTGGCGACGAGGATTATAAAACCCGTCCACCCTAAAATTAAAATATAATCGACCAATATTTCAACCAACTATACGGAAAACTCGTTTTAAAAATTCGGAATCGCATGAGATTTAACTATTTGATAAATATTCTTAACATTTATGAGAAATCGATATTTTAACTTTTATACAAAATACAAGTTTATTGATTGTGTTTGCGCAAGGCGTAACGAATGTGTGAGGAAAAAAAAGAAAGAAACGAAGAAATTGGCAAGAAACTGATAAAACAAAAAATACTTATAACGCGATCCTAGTTTGAATTTTAACTAAACAACAACAAAGTAAAATTTATCGAAAATAAAAAATGAAAAAAACTAAGTGAAAAACTTAGTAGCAACAATAACAACGATAATAACAGCAACAGCAACGATAGCAGCAAAAGCAACAACAATAGAAGTGGTGACAGCAGCAAAAGCAACAACAATATAAGTAGCAACAGCAGCAGTAACAGCAACAACAGTAAGGTAGAGTTAGTATATTATGAAAAAAATAAACCATTATATAACATAAATGTAAAAATCCTTCCTTTTCAAACAAAATATGGAAACAATGTGCGCACAATAGCGTAAAACAAAAATTCGTTGCATACACACGGGTGTGGGGCAAAATTGAAAATAAACAATAATAATAACTTTAAAATGATTAAGGTGCCTTCACTAAAACAGTGGCCCCAAACTGTAACGATAAAATTGTTAATGTGTCTTGACTAAAGTAGTGCTTTCAAAACTGTTAGATAGGTCTTCACTACAACAGTGGGCAACACCTCTCGAACTGTACACGATCAATTAAAATACCCAGTAGGAACCTTTTACTGAATATATACGAATATTTTTGTTTTAATTTCAATTGATACAAAATTCTCTCAAAATGGAGGCAGCTACCATATCACATTTCAACTCATTTTAAACTGCATCAATGGAATTGCAGAATTCGACGGACGAGATCCGAACCATTAGGCAAATTGAAGACATACTACCCACAATTAAATCCTTTGATGCAAATAATCAAAGAATTTTATTTAATTATCTGAAAGGAAGATGCGTAGGAAAAACAAGGGAAATAATTCACAGATACGGACAAGTTAGTGATTGGGAAACATTGAAATCAATACTTTTGAGTAATTGCGGAGAAAAGAGAAGTTCAGCGGAACTTATTGATGAGTTGAAGACCATCAGTCTCGACTCAACGATAGAAAATTATTATTTCAGAATCAATAAAATTAGAAATAAATTACACAATAGGATATTAGCACATAATGATTTCAACTTTTCAACTACAGAAGTTAATAGGATAGCGCTACAAACGTGTAAAGAACACCTTCCCGAGCCTACAAAAACAATGATCATAGCCAGAAACCCTGATTCTTTAGATAAAGCATATAAAATCATTTTAGAAGCTAGGCATCAATCCTTCACATCACTCGGGCAACAAAGGAAAGATCCTAACCCAAATAGCTATCGTACGATTAATTTTAGCGACAACGCTGACAATAGAACATCTTCCAGAACCAACCAGAATATGAATAATATTCCCAGTTATAACAGGAGTTATAATAGATATAACAATAACATGCCACACAACGGATATAATGGTGGCTACGTCCCTAGAAACGAAAATAACACCAATAACAATTATAACAATTATATGCCACAAAACAGGTATAGCGTTGGCTATGTCCCAAGGAATGCAAGATAAATAAATAAATAAATAAATAAATAAATAACTATAACAGCAATGGCAATGGATCCCGCCAAACTAGAATGTCAAATCAGACAACCAACACAAATAATAATCAACCTGGAAATTTTAACCCACAAAGAAATTTTAATCAACAAGGAAATGGGAATCAAATGCGAAATTATAATCGGACCGCAATATCAAATCGTAATAGACCAGAACCTATGGATATCAGCAAAGCAAACGCAAATTTTCAGCAGGGCCCACAAAACAATTATCCTATATAACAATAGATACACATATAAGAAAGTTATACTTCATCATTGACACTGGAGCAGAGTTCAGTCTGATCAATGAAAATGTCTGTAACCCGAAATGGAAGAGGGAAGTAAATGTGCAAGTCACAGCAATGGGAAGTGAAACGCAAGTTAAGAAACTTTGCGGATTCCCAATATTTAAGAAATTCAATGAAAAAGATTTCATGTGCGAATTTCTCGAATGTAATTTCAACAAAAACTTTGACGGACTCATCGATAACAATATCCTAACGAAGATAAATCCGATAATAGATTATCCAAACAGAACTTTAAAAACAAATAAATAATAAATTTTTTCTTAACAAAAGAAGAACTATATAGCCAAATAAGCTATAAGGAAAATGAAGTGGAAACCTTCAACAACGATAGAAAAACTAAAGTGTCACAGAATTCGTTGACACCAATCACCTTAATGGTATAGACAAAAACAAATTCATAAATATACTAAAAATACACAAAAGCGTATTTTATAACGAAGACGACAACTTAACATTTACTAGAATTTAACATTTACTAGTTCAACGAAACATAGAATAATAACTAAGAACGTCATTCCGATTTACTCTAAAACTTACCGATACCCAGAAATCCACAAACCGGAAATAGAAAAACAAATAGACCAAATAATATCCCAAGGCATAATTACAGCATCCTCTAGTCCTTACAACAACCCTATTTGGCTGGTACCAAAGAAGCTGGACGCAACCAACGAACAAAAATGGCGTCTTGTAATCGACTATAGGAAATTGAACAGCGTAATATTTTTCAACGCTTGATTTAGCCAAAGGTTTTCATCGAATTGAAATGGATTAACGCGACATACACAAAACAGCGTTCTCCACCGCAACGGACATTATGAATTTTGAAGAATGCCCTTTGGATTACGAAATGCACCAGCAACGTTCCAAAGGCTAATGAACGAAATACTTTAAGATTATATCGGAAAGATTTGTATTGTGTACGAGTACAGGGACGATATCCTAGTATTTTCTACAAGCATAGAAGAACACCTACATAGATTCGTTGAACAAAATTTTAATCAGATTAAAAGAGAAAAATTTAAAAATACAAATAAATAAATGCGACTTTCTAAGGCAAGAGACAAAATTCCTAGGCCATATAATTACAAAAGAAGGTATTAAACCAAACCCGCAAAAAGTGGAAGCAATAGAAATTATTCTACTTTCAAAAAGCGAAAAAGAGATAAAAGCATTTTTAGAAATTACAGGATATTATAGAAGGTTTATCAAAGATTACTCGAAAGTTGCGTATCACATTATCAAATACTTGAGAAAAGACATGAAAATAAATCAAAATGATAAGGATTATATAAAGGCATTCAACAAATTAAAAGAGCTAATAAAAGTATATCCAATTTTAATTCACCCAGCGGCATTAATGCAAACCGATAAAGTTATCTGTTATGCTAGTAGATCACTTAACGGTCATGAAAAGAATTAAAGTACAATAGAAAAGGAATTACTTGCAATAGTTTGGGAAACGAAATATTTCAGACCATACTTATTCGGACGACACTTCACTATCAAAACGGATCATAGACCATTAGTTTGGCTGAACAACTTAAAAGAACCAAATGCTAAACTCCAAAGATGGTGAATAAAGCTGAATGATTTCGATTTCGACATTAACTACATAAAAGGAAAGGAAAATGTAATCGCGGACGGTCTAAGCAGACTAAGCTATGAAAATGATAATGCGATGGAACTAAATTTAAATGAAATATTTGATGATGATGACATAGATACGGTACACAGCGCAGAAACTGATAGTACATACTTTATAAAAATAACGGAAAATACAATCTTTAATTAATAAAATAGGAAGTAACATAGAAAATAATTTGAATGAATTTGACATAAACGATAGGAAGATACTATTCGAGGAAATAAAAACAACCGAAGCCAAAATTCATACTTTAATACCAACAGATAATAATAATAGACGAAGAGGTTTGATTAATTCTATAGGAACTCTGCATAAATGGTTATTTGGACTTATGGATAACGAGGACAGAGAAGAAATACTAAATTACCTGAAAATAACGGACAAAAATAACCATAACATAATAGAAACAGTTAATAGAAAAATTCACATAAATGATCGTTTTAATGAATCCTTCAGTATATTGAAGAAAACTATAGAAGATGACAGAACAAAAATATTGCATGCATTAATCTTAAATACACCAATGCCGAACAAATAATTTTTTGAAATAACGGAAGAAGATAAGTATGTAATGAACATTAACAATAAAATTTATGAATACGGCGAACAAATAAATTGTAAAAACCTAAAGAAAAGTGAAATTTGTACTTCAAATAAATGTAAACTAAGACGTAACAATAGTACCACAATAAAGAGAATCGAAGACGATACCATACTTGTAAAAAATGCTTTCAATACAAAAGTAAAACAAAATTGCGACAACAGGGGCATAATTATTACAAACAATGTTTTTATAAACTTTTATAACTGTAAAATCGAAATAGGAGAAGAAATATTTTATAACACAAGAACTATTGTTAATGAAAAATATTCTTACCCAGAAGACACAACTAATGTATTGAATTTTGAAAAACAAATAAATTTCTCTGAAATCGTAATTAATCAGGAAGGGAAAACTAACAAAATTACGGAGCTAAAATTTCATAAAAACGTAAATTATGGAATAAGTACGATAACTTTGATTTTCATAACAATAATAATCGCAATTGCCTACATTATTTACAGTAGGAAAAAAGGAAAAGATAAAAATGTAAATATAGAGTTTGTCAGTGCAGCCCGCTTCAACAGGGACTGTTGAATCTGGGGGTGGAGGAGTCACATGCTGTCCACTTTTATAAGCCTTCCCACGCTTTCCCACACACACCGTGGCATGTTGATGTAATTGTCACGAACGGATCAGGTTGCAAACCTGCCGCTGTGCTGGCTGGCAGATGCAGCTGTACGCACAACTTTATGTATAATTCGAATTATATAAATACATACTGCTAAATACAATTTGGCTTACGTTGCAAGTTTCGTTTTAAGTTTTCTTTTATGTATTCGTATGTTAACTAAAATATAAAATTTAAAATTAATAAAGCGGCAGTTGTTAAGTGACAACCAAAGAAAACACAAGTGTGTTCTCAGTTACTGGCGACGAGTGAGAAGGCTTCAAAGAAGAGTTTGGACCCCTTCTAGGTGCGCGTAACTACCACCACCAAAACTGGCGACGAGGATTATAAAACCCGTCCACCCTAAAATTAAAATATAATCGACCAATATTTCAACCAACTATACGGAAAACTCGTTTTAAAAATTCGGAATCGCATGAGATTTAACTATTTGATAAATATTCTTAACATTTATGAGAAATCGATATTTTAACTTTTATACAAAATACAAGTTTATTGATTGTGTTTGCGCAAGGCGTAACGAATGTGTGAGGAAAAAAAAGAAAGAAACGAAGAAATTGGCAAGAAACTGATAAAACAAAAAATACTTATAACGCGATCCTAGTTTGAATTTTAACTAAACAACAACAAAGTAAAATTTATCGAAAATAAAAAATGAAAAAAACTAAGTGAAAAACTTAGTAGCAACAATAACAACGATAATAACAGCAACAGCAACGACAGCAGCAAAAGCAACAACAATAGAAGTGGTGACAGCAGCAAAAGCAACAACAATATAAGTAGCAACAGCAGCAGTAACAGCAACAACAGTAAGGTAGAGTTAGTATATTATGAAAAAAATAAACC
This sequence comes from Anomoia purmunda, assembly GCA_951828415.1. Lineage (NCBI taxonomy): Eukaryota > Metazoa > Arthropoda > Insecta > Diptera > Tephritidae > Anomoia > Anomoia purmunda. The sequence continues at coordinate 80,487,639 of OX639997.1, read as the reverse complement.
ATTATATAACATAAATGTAAAAATCCTTCCTTTTCAAACAAAATATGGAAACAATGTGCGCACAATAGCGTAAAAGGGTTCAGTCCACATCATTGGAACACCAAACTTCATGTTATGACCTTTACCCGATACCCATCTCATTAAAGTTAATCTACAGGAGGCGCAAATAAAATTAGGTGTCCAAGATTTATCGAGATTTTTTACACGGAAACCGAAATAATGAAAGTATGCATCTCTGACAGAATTAGTTATTTTCCGAGCTGAGTTTCCGAAAATATAATGTCCGCAAATAAAGCAAAAATCATCCGGATTATTTTTACATTTAAAATCTCTTTTGCAACAAGCCATTTCGTAAACACATCTACCGATATAGTATGTATAAATTTGCACTACAATTTGCAAAACAAAATTTACAACAAACAGTAGTGACAATTAAATACTTGATGTCTTTTTAAATTTATTAGACCCTAAGGTAGAGTGACCAAATGAAATGTCTCGCCAATTTTATCAGAGTAATACTAAAATTGTAGGATAGACGCTTGCAAGTTAACGGGGCTATAGTTTCTATGGCACGTCCGATTGTTGTACTGGTATGCTTAAAATTTTCGTAGTTAAATTACCTACAACATAGGAGGGCTAACTTTTTTTCGTCAATAGAATTTTTCCGATTTTAAAGTGGTTAAATCTGAAATTGTGTAAAAAATTTCGTTTTTTTTTCAACATTTTTTGAACGTTTTTTGGCATAGTGGCCAAACTACTGAAGATACTTGAGGGCGAAGAAGGCAAGAAATTTTTATGGGAATTAGTATAATGCATAATTCAACAGTTAAAAACGAAAAAATGAAAAATGCAAATTTTTGCCGTACCTATATGAAGTAGTGTTCTGCAAAAATGGGAATTTTCATATTTGGAAGTCATATTCGGAATCAGGAGAAAATTTCACTTTAGGAAAGGACTATTTTATTCTTGGAGACTAAAGTTGATCAAAATTTGTCGAGTAGTGTTATTAAAGGTGAACGTTTTCCTCACAATTTCGCATAAGTTTCATTTTTTTACAGCGTGAAGAAAGCATTGAAAAGTACAATTCCTTAAAATAAATTAATGCAAAATCAATTATTTATAACAATTTTATGTTTGTTTTCAATGAGAAAAATAGTGCAAACACCTTTCAATAACCTCTGAAAGTTTCATCTCATTATCTATTGTAGTTTAGGAGATATTAATTTTTTAATTTGATCGTGCACAAAACTTTGATTGTTAATAACTTTAACAATAATTCGAATTTTTGCAAAATATTAATGGGACAATGTAAGCATAACATTCACTTCATAATAAAATAATTGTTTCTGGAATCCAAAATTTAGTGAAATTTTCGGGGATCACTTGACGTGGCTTTACTCTAATTTAATCTTTTGTCTGACCGATGAAGCGGTAAGAGCAGTAAAGGCATTTCAAATAAGTGAAAGTAATTATGCCAAAGCCTTGGCCACCTTAAGAAAGTTGTATGACAACCCTTGTTTGATTTTTTTCAATAGTATATCGAAGCCTTTTGAATTGTCAAATATGAATAAGCCTAGTGCGTCGTCGCTACGGGCAATGGTTGATACTGTATCAGCCATTTATGATTCACTTTTGTCAGTCGGCTACGATAACTATATTGCTAATGATTTTTAATACATTTGGTGACATGACAGGTTGACACTATGACTAAGCATAAGTGAGAAGAGAAACTAAACTAAACGAAGCATCTACATCTAGACAAGAAGTTAATGAGGCCAAGTACGAGGCCAAATCTTCATATGCCTGCAGTAAATCTGTTAATGCACAGGATACGAAATGCACATTTTTCGAGCGGCCATTATTTACAAAACTGCACTTCGTTTACTGTCATATCATTTCCTCAAAGATTTCAGTTTATCAGAAATATCCCTCTTTACATGAATTGCTTGAAAAAGATCATACTGTACCTAGGTGTAGCGCGAGTAAATGTTCGCAAACAAATTCTAGTAAAGACCAAGGCCACCGCGATTGCAAAAATTATAAGCAAACTCGGGGAATACTTTTAGGTTCGAACGCTTTTGCATTCCGGCTCCCAGCTCAATTTTATTACTGAGGACCTAGCTCAAAAGTTACAAATTCATACAAAATGTGGAAATCTGCAGTTGGTCGGAATAGGGAAGGCCAACCATGCAGTAAAACAAAAATTGTCTGCTACTCGTACAATTTTTTCACGTATTAATTCATATTCCTTTTCGCTTGCCTTCTGGAACATGCTGTCCATTTCCTCATGCCGACCTAATCGTACGATAACCGCAAATGAATGGAATATTCCGGAAAATATAAAGTTAGCTGATTCTGTTCGTCCAGTTATTTATTAAAAAGACGTTGCTAGGGTGCATAATTTCTGGTAAATATAAACTTAAGAAAAGCTCAACAGCACATTTGTGTGGTTTGCAAATTGTGCCGGGTATGAAAATCTAATAGATTTCCTTCTTCAAACATTTTGGGAACTAGGAGATATGCCAAAATCTATATGAACGATGTCGGCTGGCCATTTAGCTTGCGAAAAATAGTTCAAAAATTCCATTCATCAAGTATCATCTGGCAGATTTGAAGTTTCTCTTCCATTTCACAGATATCCATCCTATTTGGGTCAATCGTTTGAAACTGCCGAACGACGTTTCTTTTCTCTAAAGCGCAAGTTATTAAAGGATCCCCAAATGTGAGGGCTTTGTTTAAAGTTTATGAAAGAATACCTAAACCTTGGCCATATGTCTGCCTATTTAAAGACACATATCCACATGTACCTGAAATGATGCGTCGAGATTTCTATGTCGAAGGAGAACCTAAATTCTTAGTATCCGCGCGGTTATGGCTTGCCAGATGGTTCTCTAACCACTCCACCTTAATGAGCGAGGCCGTGTGTAGAAGTCAACGCAAGTGGGGAAAGTCTCTGACCGCCATTCACCTGGGAGTGGCCAGAACGATTCTTCTGCATACGGTTAAGCAGCTAACAACTTCCGGGTGATTTCACCAAAGTGTCCTCTGGGTAACTCCCGAACACCCGTTTGGGGGTGAGCTAAAGTGAGAAGGCGAACCTTGTGGGGTCACTCCGACGTTTTCGGTTTAAGGGCCCACCAGGGTTTTGCAGCGTCTGTTCATCAGTAGGTGCGGCCGCGAGCGGGCGTCTGACTTGGAGTAAGCGGCTGGCTATATAAATGTGCCCTAAATCAAGAAATCCCCAGAATCTAGTTTTTCGCTGGGCTTGGTACCCGCCACGTTAAAACACCTTACAATGAAAAATTTTAGCAAAAAGCCTCGGATGAGACCCCTCTATACTGATAACGCCCACGGCAAACGTGTAAAGGACTACGATTTAAGGGCATGCACCTGGAATGCCCGCACCCTTAATTGGGAAGGTGCCTCTGTCCGGCTGGTCAAGGCAAAGGCTGACATCACCGCCATCCAAGAGAAGGAATGAAGAGAATTGGACCTTGCGACATCTACTACAGCTGCCATGTTAAGGAGCGCAAGTTCGGTGTTGGATTTGTGGTGGGAGAGAGACTTCGTCGCCAAGTACTGTCGTTCACCCCGGTGGACGAACGTCTCGCCACGATTCACATGAAAGCTAGATTCTTTAACATCTTTCTGATTTGCGCCTACGCCCCTACGGAAGATAAGGACGATGTGAACAAAGATAACTTCTATGAGTGCTTTGAGGCCGCGTACGAACGGTGCCCCCGCCACGACACATGTAAACTTCGTGATAGGTGATTTTAATGCCAAGGTGGGAAGGGAAGGAACTTTTGGTCCCACAGTCGGTAATTTCAGCCTACACGATGAAACATCCGCTAACGGATGGTCATCATCCTGTCGCAGCCAAGATTCGCAATCACCTCTGTGCAGCAAAAAGCGCTCGCTCAGTGACACGAGGAAATCTTGACGTCCAAAAGCTGCAATCACAACAGGTAACCGACCGTTTCGCCACTCGACTTGCACTCCAGCTCTCTGAGAGCAATGTTCAACAAGCGGATATCTGCGCGCAATGGAACCACATTTCTCGCTCATTACATACCGCCGCTGCAGAGGTCATTGGTTTCCACCGAGCCCGAAAAAACGACTGGTATGATGAGGAATGCCGCGTCGCCATAGAAAAGAAAGATTCCGCCTATAGGGCCACGCTGCGATCGGGCGCAACGCGAACCGTGCGGGAGAAATACCGGGAGTTGAAGAACGAAGCGAGACGCATTTTCCGAAAAAAGAAGAGCGAGTCCGAGATGCGCGAGTGCGAGGAGCTTGAAATGCTAGCCGATAGGAAAAACGCCCGAAAATTTTATCAGAAGGTACGGCGGCTTACAGAAGGTTTCAAGACCGGGACAATTTTCTATGAGAATCAAAACGGCGACCTGGTAACCGATATCCAGAGTACACTCAAACTGTGGACGGAACACTTCTTCACGATGCTTAATGGTAGCAGCGCGGAAAATATAGAAGATTATGAACCCGAACCCCCAATCAGTGAAGACGGAGTCGAAGTACCGTCACCCGACCTGGACGAAACTCGAACGGTCATTACACGGCTAAAAAAAAAATAATAAGGCCGCTGGTGCTGACGGACTGCAACAGAGCTATTGAAGTGCGGCGGCGAGGGGCTGGTAAAGTGCATGCACCAACTCATTTATAAAATATGGTCGGACGAACGCATGCCTGCTGATTGGAATTTAAAAGTACTCTGCTCAATCGACAAAAAGGGCGATCCTGCAATATGCGCCAACTACCGCGGGATCAGTCTTCTTAGCATAGCATATAAGGTTCTGTCGGGCGTATTGTGTGAATGACTGAAGCCCACCGTGAACGAACTGATTGGACCTTATCAGTGTGGATGTAGTCCTGGCAAATCTACCATCGATCAAATATTCACGATACGCCAAATCCTGGGAAAATACTCGAGAAAGAAGAATAGACACACAGCGTCTTTTTGTCGACTTCAAATCCGCTTTCGATAGCACAAGAAGAAACTGCCTATTTGCCGCAATGTTCGAATCCGATATCCCAACAAAACTAATGCGGCAATGTGAAATGACGTTGAGCAACACCACCAGCTCCATCAGATTCGGGAAGGACCAAACGAGGTTTCAGGCAAGGTGACTCTTTCGTGCGACTTCTTTAACCTTATGCTAGCAAAGATAATTCGAGCTGCAGAGTTGAAACGTTCAGGCACTATATATTATAAGAGCGTGCAACTTCTGGCGTATGCTGATGATGTCGATATCATCGGCCTCAACAACCTCGCCGTTGCTTCTGCTTGATCCTTTTTTCTTTTCCTTTTTACAGCGTTTTTCAAACCCTCTTCGATTGAATGAATATTCCGCAACTAAACGCAAATTTACAATTCGCTGAAGATGGAAATCTAAGAATCCTCGGATTAGTCATTAACAAAAGGTACAGATGGAACAGTTACATCGAACATATAAAGGAGTCGTTAACAAAACAACTATAGGAAATGCCATTAAGTGCTCATCCGTCCCAAAATTCAATTGCTCCACGTTCATCAATTACATATTACCAATTTACGGCTTCTGCAACACACCACCACAACACTACACTTGTGAACAGACTAAAAAGTACACTTAACGCAGCTCCTCACCATGCTCTTGGCGGATTGCGATCACGCATATTTCAATTTCGAGGCCAAAGATGTACCTCTTGAATATTCCAGACAACTGATGGTTGATGGAATAAATAAATCCACAGCCGACATTCGTCAGAGAACCAACAAAAAAACACCAAAACTACCATTGACACTATTAAGATCACTAAGAAGTTGCGCACAACCCGACATTTTTAATAATCCACTTCCCTTCACACAACACAACATGTACATATCTCCTATCAGCATCGGTCAATGTTTCATTACATAAATACAGAAAATCTAACACACCGCCCGAATAAATTCGATATTTATTCCTTCAGATAAAAAACCGTCTTACACATACCAAACGCTTCCCAAAAATTACCCCGATTTGGATTCTAGCCCAGGTGAATAAAAAAGTCCCCCAAATATGCACGCATCGCTTTTGCGATATCCACACCCAGCTACAGTTTCCCAAAATACCACCACAATAATACTATAATAATAATAATTGCAATAAGTACGAGCACGCCTAAAATCAACTATAACTAGTACATAAAGCTTATAGCTTTGTAAAACAATACGCAAATAGTGGCGACGTTACGGTTAATAGCGGTATGGTTGGAGATATGGATAATGAGAAAACAAACGATTTTCACACGGTTAGCGTGGTTGCGTGCTCGCCTAGCAACTCCGTGTACTATGGCTCAAAGCCTGGTAAAGTCTAGAAAGAAAGAAACCTGATGAGGAGATCTGGTGATCTCCGAAATAGCAGCTATCACTTCTACCACTTTGAAAAATCGTTGTTTCCTCATATTATTCCCTAATAAAAACCTGGCCTCAAGCTCAATAAATTACAGACGTTTAAAACATATAAGGGCAAAAATAATAATAATAACCGCCTTTTAATTTTAGATTTTTCGATCAATAAATATTTGTTTTTTAAGTGTCACAGTTTATTTTTGTCGACAAAACTCGTGTTCCACTATAATAGAGCTTCTATGAATTTACTGTGGGTAACTGCCCCTACTTGAATAATTCCGTTTGTCTATGGGATCTGTAGACAATTCACATTCTGTTGTTGTAATCTGGCAACTCAATTACACAATTTGTTTATTCTTATTTTGCACATATTACTTCATGTATTACCAATACACTAGTTACATGAATAAATGTCGTCTGCCCGAACGGTCGTGTTTTCTTTGCAAGTATATGCTTACAGTAAATAGCTTGCTGCTGATCGCAAAAATTATGAAATTAATTCCCTACATAAGCACTCATGTGCGAAGAATATTTTTCGAAAGCTTCCAATTTAACATTGTGTTTATTTTCAGCAAGGATTAAAATAAGATACCTTCTTATTTGAGCTATGAATCGCGTCCTTGGAGACAACATCCGCGCTCCGCAATAAGTTCAGAATGCGATTAAGGGCTCATCCCTGCAGGGTGGAAACGATGTTTAAGCCCCCGCTGAAATGCAAAGCAGCGGTTGCGTGTTGGTCCGCGCTTGCGTGTTGGTATACGAAAGCAAAGCATTCACCAGCTTACACATTATATGAGTATACTTAACATCTTCATTTTCCACATAATTTCATAAAAGTTATTTCCTTATTTTTAGAAAATAAAACCCGCGAAATTTATAGCAAAAAAAAAATATAGTCCGTGTTTTTTATTGCCTTTTTTGATAGGCAGTATTTACCTCTTTTGAGAAATACTGCCCCAGTCGACGTTACTTACTTTTCAATTTACTTATTTTCAATTAAAATTTTAACATCCGTATAATTTTACGCATTTATGATATTCGTATGCCACCATCAATAACTTTTACAACTATAATTCACTTGCAAGCCCGACATGAATGAGACTTTAGGGCCACGTTCTAATTTGCTAAAGGCAACTCCCATCAAATGTCCATAACGGAAGCATTCAATATTTCATTGCCTATATCGATTGTAATGCCGTTTAGCCATTTTTCGCCATATCTGACACGGATGACTTCTCTGCTGGGTGCAACAGCGAGTACATCTTCCGGATCAGTGACTAAATCGATCTCATTGTTTGCTTTAAATATTATGGATCTTTGATATCATGAACGGCGGCTATTTCTTTTGAAGTGCTTCCGCTACCACATATAAAAGTATGTTGGTCTGTTTGTAACTCGAAATTGGATCACCCAGCAGGTGTTTCGCATAGGACACTTTACCGCCTAGTTGTGAGTACGATTACAGCTTGAGATTGCTAATTTTTGTAGAAAATTAAACGCGACATATAAAGCTAGAATTTTCGCATTTGTTACAAGCAGTATATAAACATCAATAATTGGACAGTTTAGGTTTCTCAAGCAACAGCAAAATGTACGGCAGGGTTGCATTTACGCTAGTGCTATTAACTGTATTAATATGCCTTGGTTGGAGCATACAAGTTTTTACTTACCTGTCAAATATTCTTGCCTCTTTAAGCACGTTCCCCAAATTAATATATGCATCAAGAAAATTGGGATCCAGAGTGACAGCTTTTTCAAAGTGATGTATTGCCAACCAAATTTCGCCTTGAGCATTAAAAACACATCCCAAATTACTCCAAGCTACTGCAAATCCAGGGCATGTTTCAATCGCTTTCAAATAGCAAGCCTAAAAAGTGACAATATGTACAAGGGCGCGTTTATAAATATCTTATCAATATAAATATAGAAGCTTTAAAGTTATAGTAACCCTATCTTAATAATTTTCAGTGGGCATTTTCTCTTCATAATAAGGTCAGCAGTGAAAAATTGTAAGTTCTTAGCTACTTTAGTGTCAGAGCTATAATGTAAAATCTCATATCTGAACAATCAGTCGTATGTGAGCTATAAGTTAATCTAACACGCTCTTAATAATTTTTACAGGGCACTCTCTGTTCATAATACGAGTAAATGGCAGGAGAGCTAAGTTTCACGTTCTTAGCTGCTTTAGTGTAGGAGTTATAACACACTCATACTGAACAATCAGTTGATCGGCGCTCTAAATTATATTGGCCCGATCTAGCTGATTTTCATTAGACATATTCCACTCATAATAGGTGATAGGAGTACCAAATTTCATGTCCTTGCCAGCTTTGGTACAGGAGTTATAATGGAAAGCCTCATGTCTCACCCGTCAGTTGTATCTGCAGCTGCTATATATTGTCCGATCCGGCCGGTTCCGACAAATGATTAATACCTTATGGAAATGCCTCTTCCTTCAAAGTTTCAGTCAGATATCTCAAAAACTGAGGGACTACTTTGCGTTCCAACAGACATACGGATATGGCTAATTGGAATCAGCTCGTTGTCCTAACCATTTTGGTACACTTGGGTATGAGTATATCTGTTCTTCTTCTTATACTTACAAATATGATCTTAATGAAAGGTATAATAATAAAAACAATTTTATTTGGATAAGTAGCACACAAAATTATATTGAATTCGGTACAATATGATATTTTCGACACTATATATTTATTATAGGTGCAGCAAATAGGCACTTCACAATAGTAGAAAGTATTTATTTAGCCTAGTTTGAATAAATAATGTACGACTTCGCTCTTGGCGATTCAACCTTCAACTTGCAATTTCCGCTTTGCATTCAACGCGTTCGTCAGCTTCGTCGACTTTGGTTGGTCAGGGTTGTGTTAAGTAAGATCAAGACACTAGTCCACTGCGGTGTTGCCGTACTACATGCTGCTCGATGGATGACACAGAATCTTATAGCTGCTTTCTCTAATAATTAACTCAACCTAGGGTCAGAACCTACTCGCATTTCAGCAGGAGTAAACTTTGTGCTCTTAGGTAGACTATTGTTTATTGTCTGCTGAATACGATCGATATGTTTGTACCAATGACCTGGAATCTCTGAACACAGTTTTTACCACATCGGGATAATGATCTTGTGGATGCGCTTCACTTGACCGTTCCACCGTTCTGTCTCCCAATACTCTTCAAAAGAGTTCGATATAAATGCAGCGCCTCTTTTATCAGATATTATGCACTTCCGATTTCCAAAAAATGAGCCAATTTATAACCGTGTCTGCTGCTGTAGTTTTAGTCGGTTAGCACCAGGTGATCTTTGAAAACGCATCCACCACGACGAATATATAACTGTATGACTTATTGGTCTATTTCATAGGACCTAGATGATCGACGTGGAAGGTTCCAAAAAAAATGTTACTCTTTGTCTATTGGTTAAGAAATCCTTCTTTTTACCTGATTTTCTTTCCCCTGCGATACATGGTTGTTGATATCAAAGTGACCCTGTCTGTGAGTTATCTTAATTACCTCATCCTCCATAGCCAATGGGACAAATATCACTTCCTTAACGGAACCATTATTCGGCATGCCTCTCTTGACAGTGCGATGTTCAATCTCATAATTATAATCTGCATTGTCATCGTGACAGCATTTCAATCAAATCGAATCTGGCACGATTTTGATTCTGGTACCTAACAAATAAACGCACCACTTCTTAAGGACTTCCACAAGCTGGTTCACACTTACGGCTCTTGAATTGAACAGGATGAAATTCCTGATCATCAGCGCCTCCTTACATTAAAACAGCCCCATATCCGAAAATACAGTTTTCCGCGTGTACTTCGGTAACGGCTTTAGAACAGGTGCTTTCACTAGAGCTATTTTGAGTTGCTGAAACAAGTAATTTCTCCGTCTCTCAATTCGAATTTGAGGCAAAAGGTCAATAAGTGGTTTGGCTACCACAGCGTAAACTTCAATAAGCCTTCGGAAATAGGATGTTAATCCTAGAAAGCTCTATAAGGATTTCTTATCATGGCTATGGTACCGTTCTCTAAGATATACCCTAAAAAATCCACTCTACGTACGACATCTCTGCTTTTCCCCCATTTGATATTCTTTGGGATGCCTTGATTAACATCCTTCGGAATAAAAAAGCCGTTCATGTATGCTACAACTGTTCCATCCTGTATCATGTCCCTCAAGACCGCAAACACAAAAAGGCAAAATACAGCTGGGGAATTCGACATTCCGAACGGAACGTAACAAAAATCAAACTGGACACTAGACGTGTTCTTAAAATTCAAAATGTGTTTTAAGTTTACAGAAGGCCCAATGCTTCTGCAGTCTCCATGAGAATGTGCATCGCCTTACCATCGGTTATTTTGGCGCTATCAAGTGCTGAAAGCAATCGCGGTGTTACAAAATGCTTTGTTCCTCTTTTAGCACAAGTTGAAGTACTTTTCATTTCATTATAATTTATATAGGTTTCTTCTTCTTTTGATCCCCTGTCACCAATCTCCATTTCATTTTCCATTCCAAAATTTTCTATGGATTCGGCTGCACAATAAAATTTTAAGTTTCACATAACAACAATAATTAAAATTGATCCGACACTTGATCATGTTTTCTTTTCCGTGATTTTTTCAATTCGGTGAACTGCTCTGCTTTGTCGTTGATATAAAACCATGCCAACACCGGCCATACAACTGGGCGCCCTTTTTGCCTTTGTAGAATCAGAAATTCCTTATCTTTGCTTATTCGAATGGTGTGTAAGGCATTTCTATGAGCAATGTCAAACAAATTGTCCAACTCTTCAGAAAGGTCTTCTACATCTTTTTTCTGAGAATCAGACCTATTACTGGGTACCGTTTTTTGAATTTTCTGCCTTTTACTACTTGTTTAATAAAATAATTCGAAATGTATAATTAGAATACATAAAAACTGGTATTTTACCATACAAAATACATGCGAAATTTTCAAGTCGTTTCCGCGCCGACTTTTCGTTAACCGATTTCAATAAAACTTGGTTTTTATTTATTTTTGAGAGGAAAGGAAAAAAATAAGCCCATTCTGTAAACTTAGAACACTATTTCAAAAATCTCCATACAACGAAGAACACCTCTACTGGACACATGTGCCACGAATGCAATATCTTTCATTGAGGCAATCTCAACAGGCACATGGAAATCCAGTGGTAAAAATTCGAGCGGCCTTCAATGAATAACATCGTCTAACCATTTCGCTACCTATGCACATTTTTTGTCAGCATATGGCATGCATGTACTTAGATGCATAAATTGGAATATCGTCCATTAGCACAATCTTCATTTCAATTGGAGATTCTCTTATTTTCCTTGACTTGTAACTGGTGATCATCCGCTTTGCTCTCACATTTTTCTGCTATACAGCACATATCTTTGAATTCTTCTAACACACCTAACATCTGATGCTCTTTCTCTTCTTCAACTTGCCCCCTAATGCCTAAGTCTACATTTTCCAATGTTTGCAATTTACTCTATGCCTTGATTTCAACTGTCGAAAATGTTACACCCTTGCAAGTCAAATCTTTAAAAAGGAATCGACCAAGGCCTCTTACTTTTGGAGATGGTTGTACTCCCAGCGTGTTCACACTACCTTTCTTTGTTTTTAATGAAACTTGTGCATTTCGACAGTCAATGGCACGATGTCCTAGTACCCCACATATGGAACACTTAGGCTGCGCCTGTTTGCAATCCTTGGCTACGTGAGAAACATTATCACACTTAAAGCATCGTTTAACTATATCATTCTGTGAGTCAGGATTAGGTGTTGTTACCCCTTCGGAAGCTGTTTGGTTTAAGCTTAAGGTGGACACTTGTTGGCGGCCAGATCGCACTTTCTCATACACAAGTATTTGCTCCTTTAACCCTGATATAGTTCCATAGTGTATACCTTCTATAAAATATTTAATTAAGCCCAAATCGTCAAGTTTAATTTGCTTACCCAACTCCATGTGACTATAAATGTACTCTTTATAATCTTCATTTTGACGCTTTCGCCGATTTCGTAGCAATGCCTGTGCTAACATATCAAAGATAGTAATCCCTCCCTGGCTTCGCATAAACAGTTTTGCTGCACCTTTAAGCTGCTGTTTTTCGAATAGAAATTTCTGCAATCATCGACCGACAAATCACCCGAAACGCTCAAAGGCGTTAATGAGTGTATAATATCGCGTAAAGTAAATGGCGTGCGATTAAATGTTTCGAATCGGACTTCACTTGGTGGTGATGTACCAACGTCGTCATATTCGGAACCATTGTCAACGTCATCACCATTGTTAGGCCCGGCAGTCAGGCCATAATGCTCAAACAAACTGTCTTATAAGTCCTTTAGCCGACAGCTCTAACCCAATCAATTTGGTTTTCAAATCATTTACATTTAAACTTAAAATTTTGCTACCTTCCAATTTTACACAACCAGGTACAATTTAATTTTAAATTATTTGAAAGTTATTAAGTCCAATATATCAAACGTACATACATACATAGTGTCAAACAATTATTGAAACCAAATTTTGTATATAATTCACAAGACCCTACATTTGTTGTTGTGTTAAAAAAGCAAATACAATAAAACTTTATATTAAACTGAAATATTAATTCAAACATGAAAGCAGTTTCAAATATAGTGAGACAAAACTAAAGCACAATATCAAAATTAGGTTTTTTTTTTCTTTCCATAGGTGGCTATACGCCATACAAGCAGGAGGTAGGCCTCGAAAAACCACTGCTCGTGAAGATAAAACAATTGTCCGAGCAGTTCAAAAGGATCCTTTTATGTCGGATATATAAATACGGAATGAATTAAATTTATATATTAGCCTCAGATCCATTTAAGGAAGAACTGTCGAATGCGGTTTAGGAAGTGCGAAAATACCATTTATTTCTCAAAAGAATCGCAAAGCACGGCTTGAGTTTGCAATATCTAATATCAACTGGACCATCAACAAGTGGCGAACGGTCCTTTTTCAGATGAATTCAAGTTCAACATCAAACATTTTGATGGATTGAAGCTAGTTTGTGGACCCAAAGGGCAACGCTTAAATTCGCGGTATTCCAAAGGAACTGTAAAACATGGGGAGGCAGCGTAATGGTCTGGGGCTATTTTTCAGGACAACGATCCTAAACCCACGACTAGATGTGTGGAGGAGTGGTTTATTCCCAACAAAATCGTCGTTTTGCAGAAGCCTACACAATCTCCCGATCTCAACCCCCGCGAACGTTGTAACAACAAGGATACCTTATTTACTAAAGTGCAACATGAATGGAGAAGCGTTTCCGCAAACGTTTTAAATTACTTAATTGGGTCTATGCCACGAAGATGTCCTGAAAAACAATGGATACGGTACGAAATATTAGAAGTAACAATTTTTTTCTCAATTATGTACATATTAATGTGCTTTAGTTTTATCGCATCATATTCGAAACAAGTTTTATGTTTGAATTAATATTTCAGTTTAATATAAAGTTTTATTGTATTTGCTTTCTTAAACACAACAACAAATGTACGCTCTTCCAAATAATAAGGAAAAATTTGATTTTAATAATTGTTTGAAAATATCATTTCGTTACTACTACCTGTTTGGAGAGTTTCGTGCTTTAGTTTTGTCGGACACTGTTCATATGTGCATATGTAAGTAATGAAAATAGGAAAACATCTTATAAGAATACTTTGACTTATACACATAAAAGTAATTGAATTGAGTTATACATCAACTTCTGGAACAGTGAAACTTTTTAAGAGCCATTAATGACGTCAATCCTTACGCAAGTAATAAATAACGGAAGTGCTTTTGTCGTCACTTTCTTTTCTCTGCACCGTGGCCACAGCACTGCAACGAGTAAATAAAACGACGCCAACAATTTCACGAAAGAGTTTTGATTAAACGGGAAATTTATTCTCTAGTAGTACACCCACCGCTACGCGTATGTTCTACCAACAGCGGAAATGTTTTTGTGATATTCGGAATTTACCACACAAAATCTTATTCGATCACTAGCGGTGTTCGGCCACAGTCACGCTAGAACAGTATTCGCCAACAATAATTCTTTAAGCTTCGCTGCCTCACACGATTAGTACATTGATGCTATTCGCCCTCTGCCACGCCACAACTCGCACTTCACCAACAAAAAGTGTATGCTTTTGAGCCTGAGCACAAGATTCAACTTGTCCACTTGCTCTATTCGGACACCCCCAAGCAAGTATTTTTACACAGCAATTTATTTGCGTATTTTTCACACAAAATATTAAATTTTTGAGATGAATACAGTTAACTTCGTTAAGTTTTACGTTTGGGTATTGCCACATACATACACATGTACATACAGTGGCTCACAAAAGGATTTTGCATATTAAGAAAATAAAGCAAACGATTTTATTTTTGTTTTTTCAGGTTAATTGATAAATTATGTATTAAATTCAATAACATATCAACTCATCACTTCGCTGGGACTTCACTAAAACAAAAAACAATAAAGCTACACAGGAAAATAATGAAGATAATTCAGAATTTGTAACGCGCAAAAGTATTTTGCATTTTACTGAAAGTGGTATATACACAAATGTAAAAACTGTCTAGTAATTCTAGCTTCCAAGCGTTTTGGCATCGATTCTACCAACTTTCGACAAAATTCAGGTGGTATTTTGTCCCATTCTCCTTGAGACTATTTTTTTATGAAATTTCGTGTTCACGCACACCATCTTCAAGGTATGCCCAAAGGTTTTCTATGGAGTTTATGTTAGGGCTTTGAGGCGGTGTTGGGAAATATTTTGCGTTGAAAAGGACCCACATTTTAACGTCGTGAGCCGTATATTTCGGGTCGTTGTCATGCTGAAACAAATCCCCGTTTCTTGCTCAACCCATTTTATCTGAACTGGAGTGTGTATTGTTTTTAAGGATGGACAAACATACATATTTACCCATTATGCTGTTAATAAAAACAAGATTTCTAACTCTCTGAGCCGACATACACCCCTACATCATCAGCGAACTTCCGCCGTGTTTAACAGTTTTGGTTTCCGCCAAACCATACGACGACCATCCGATCCAAAAATATTATATTTGCTTTCGTCGCTAAATATTACAGTGTTTCAAAACTCGCGAATAAAAGTCGCTTTTCTTTATTAATATTTGAAATAATTGGTTTTCTTCGAGCCACGCGACCATGAATATTATTCGTCCTGAGCACTGTGCGCACTGTCTCATCAGAAACTTGGGTGTGTAGATCTGCTTTAAGCTTGTTGTTAAGCTTTGGTGCGGATAAATGTGGATTTTCGCGGTTGGATTTAAGTATTTTGCGTTCCCCTCTCATAGTTAGCATTTTTGGTCGACCACAAGGGGTTAAATTCTCTATACTGAAGCGCACCTTACACCGTTTTATTACATTTTTTATCGTTTGACGACATCGGTTAAACATATCGCAAATGTATTTTGTAGATTTTCCTTCAGTGTGAAGGAGCAAAATTATTTTTTCCCCGATATTGTCATTTCTGTACCTCTTGGCATTTTTGATGCGCGCACTATCACAATTATAAACGAAATGATTCAAATTATGGCAACTTCAATAGAAATACGCACCAGTAGCCATAAATTCAACTGAAATTTGCACAAGTAAACAAATCTGCACCAAATAACGGAGTTTAAAAATAAAGGAAAATATTTTTGTGAGTTGCTTAATAATGCAAACAACTTTTGCGAGTTACAAATTCTGAATTGTTTAGAGTTTGTTCCTATGTACAATGATTGTTTATGTGTTACTGAAGTCTCAGCGAAGTTAAGAGGAGATACATATGTTATTGAATTGAATACATTATTTATAAGTATAACAGTAACAAATGCAAAAATATTATCGTTTGATCTATTTTCTTAATATGCAAAATACTTATGTGAGCTACTGTACATGCATTATCCTCTTTTTCTTCATTGTTGTTGTATACTCAATTAACCGGCAGACCGTTTCTGTAACTTTTTATTATAATAACAATAGATTTGGTGTCGGAAGGCTTGTATCGATAACGTTAAGAAGTGTTTTTGTAATAAAAAAAATTCATCGGTCGATATGATTGTAGTAAGTTGTTAACTTACATATTGAAAAGGAACAAACCATCTGTCATTTTTAGCTCGAACTTGTTTTGTTTATAGTTGCAATATTTTTTGATTAATCCGTAATTTCTTTGCACATATTTCGGTTAGTTAATATACCCAAATCTATGCATACATATGGTTTGGTAAATAACAAACTTTTACCAGCGTTTGCAAATTTTTACGAAAAAAGCGCTCAGTAGCCCAAAAAATGTGCAAGAGAAAGCGAACACGAGAGAGTAGCAACAGCTAAGAGCTACAAATTCTTACATTAATAATAGTACTAGTAGAAGCTGTAGTTATCGAAAACTTTTGAATTTTAAATCACAAAAGTAAATTTCGACAACATGAAGTTAAGAAACGGTAGAACACCGGTGAAATTGTAGCAAATTTAATGTTAATTTTTATTTATACTAACTGAACTGAAATAACGTGATCGAATAATCTGCCAGATGTTTTCTTGCAAGATTTTACTGAGTTTACGTTCAATAACTTTTTATGATACATTTTCTCTCTCTCAATCTTAACCTCTACTCGGTCTAATGCACATCAACCGATTTTCAACATATTATTTGCTAAAAGCATAACAAACAGTATTAGCAATATTGTGCGGTATTCTCTGCAAAATTTCGGAGACATCAAAAACAATAGAAATATCTTTGAAAATAAAACAGTAGGATAGAAATTTTCTTCCAACCACAAGCAAATCCAGATTTAGAAAGAAGCAACGTGGCTTATAGGTCGCCAAACAATTGAGGTATATTCCAAGCGCGACTTAACAAAAACCATATAAAGTTTTTTTAAGGGTGTATGGATCAGAAAAATCGGAAGTATATATTACAACGAACAATTGCAGCATAGAGTAGGCGTTTGAAACAATGAAATTAATATGGATAGTAAATGTGAGTTTGGGGTCAAAATACACTCCTAGATCTTTAACTGATCTACCAGTTCCGAATTACTTATAGTATAAGTTGAACTTAATTTATTCATCTTTCTACAAAGAAACATCAGATGAAAACATTTATCAGTATTTGAGAAAACGTGATTTCTTTCACGCCAAGAGTATACTTTATCTAAATCAGACTGAAGCGACACAAGTTCATCGTTGCTCTTTATAATCGAATAAGCATTGATGTCATCAGCAAACAAAAGAAATTTCAAGAATAAGAAGCATTCTACCCTGAGGAAATCCTGATGCATGAAAATAGTGTGATGTTATGTTATCGAATCGCACCGTATGTGAAGTTACTTAAAATTTTTTGGGGACTATCAAACGCCTTGGCAAAATCCACATATACTGTATCGATTTGATACTCAAAACCTTTGCCTAATGTAATCATGCGGAAAGCTCCTGGACCCTCAATTTACGTTACAACATCAAGACGAACACGACAAATTGTAGGAGAAGTTCGGCCAAACATTGAGCTATAGTGCAAGCGCCAAATTATTATATTACTTTATCAAGTATTTTTTTTAAATTCACACAAACAATATTTTTAATTTTCATAGTACAAAGTATTTTTGGACACTTCGAATTAATTAATTGTACAGCCTGGTAGAGAGGTGTTTTAAACGCTATAGTTCTTTGGTGTACCAAGGCAACTTATAGCTTTGTTGCGCAAAATTGGAACATGATTCAAACAATATTCATGCACCTTAGATTTAAGTAGATTGGAACTATGGACTATATCTAGTTTAGCGAAAATATCATCCCAATCAAGCTCAAGCAAATGGTTGTCAAGGGTGCCAAAATTACAATATTTTACATTAAAAGTTAACCATTACCTCCGAGAGGACCATTTACAAACTCATAGAATTCTAAATTTAACCTAGCCAAATATGATGCCAGTTAGCTGACGAACAACCTTCCAAGAGCGTAAAGTTTAAATTACTCGACAACAAAATTAAATCTAAGACTCGACTAGACTTATGAAAATAACTACTGATTTTACGTAAGTCTACGCTTAAGAAACTATCAACTGGGTATAATTCAAAAGCTTTGTTAACATTAGACAGAGTTAGAAGGTCAGAAGAATCCAAGTACGACCTGAAATACCGCTTAAATTAAAATTGTCAAGCAGGCATGAATGCTATAGTGCGATTCACTAATTTTAAACGGTGCGACAATCGCAATTTTTGACGACAATATTTGTCATTAGCACTAACGATTGTGCGATTCACTAACATATTCTTAACGACACTTAACAGCTGCCTCATTGTATTTATTCAAAGTGGTAAAGAGTTGCACCTCTGTCAAACTAAATGTCAAAATAAGCGAAAAACACAAAGAGGAATAGAGAAAAAACAAACAAATGCCTGCTGCCAAATACAAATTTAAGCATTTATATTATATTTTATTAAAGTGAAATACATACTACTTTATTTCAAACTACAAACGTTTATAATTCCTTTTATATATTGCAATGTTCCATTGTAGCAGAATTCCGGACTCTTCTCTGAGTGGTTTGGTAGAATAATCATCAACTCGACTCCAAGGAATATCCAGAATCACTTGCAAAGATGCCATGGTTTATGTTTTCAAAATTCGCGTTGTGCTCCAACGTATTTAGGATTTACATTGTATATTTACATTTTTTTAATTAGAATCATTTATCTTTCATATTGATAGGGGTTCTAGCGGCTTTAAGATTCTTCGTAATTGGTTGCTATCAACGACCCGTAAGCGAGCAATGGGGAATATCCATGAGCCAGTCAGTCATCCGTAAGCCGGCATTCATCGGGTAACAAATGCAATCAATGATTAATTGTTTCACCATGCTTCCTCATTATTAAAACTAAACTATACTTGTCTTGTTATACTTGGATCCTTGATAAAAGCTTGCTTTTACCATTTGCATATTAATTGAATGGTAGATATGGTGGTTGGCATAGGCCTCCTTATGTTTCTTTGGTTGCAAAATTGATATACATAAGAGTACAATCGACGGCCCCAATACTGCCTCTCACTAAGGGTGACGACACTGAATCAAGCATTTCTTTAGCAGCACGGGTCAAAGGAAACCTCACTTTCTGTTGCATTCAAATGAAAGGGATTGTGCACAACCCAAAGCAAACTTCGATCCACTGTTGGAGCGCTTACTTCTTCGTCATCTCGTGATAAATTATAGCCAAGAGAACAAATCACTAAATTTTTAATTTTTTCTTTTATTTAAGTTGAAATCACGAATTTTTCTTTTCTCAAATTTGTTGTCGTGTAGTTTTCTGTAATCAACTAGCTAACAACAACAGCTGATTCAACGATTGCGAAAATCGTTAAAAAAATGAATACTGAATAGCAGCATCGTTAAACTTTTCGTTGAGTTAACCATGCCAACATCGTTAAAATAATTAAGTAAAGCCCACTACTGGTCTCCGACCGTTGACTGTAACGCCGCGACGTTGTCAACTTGCTGATTGAATAGCGACTCGTGACTATTAAGATGATATATTGCGGCTCGCAAATTACACTTAGTGGCAATCAAAACACTACCACCTCTACATAAAGTTTTTACAGCAGCTCTATCTTTCCGGAAAACGTCATACAAATAACAGTCAAAAACTCCGATTCCAAAAAAGTAACATTAGGCCAGCTTTCGATTAATACACAGATTTCAATCCAACTAATGGTATGAATATCATTTGACTTTGTTGTAATACTAGAGACGATATGAAAATAAATTTTAATTTGCTTGTTAGCGTTGGGATTTACGTTTAACTCTATGGCTACATACTCCCACATGTATAACCCTACAACAGTGAGCCGGACGTCCAGCATAGCTTTGTAATACTAGTGTACAGAAGTACTTTGTACTCCAGTTTTGGTGGGGAATGCGAGTTGATGAGACAATGAAGGCTATTGGCTTTCAGCTTCATTTGAGTTTACTTAGAATCAATGTGCTTGCGTCAAGTGAGGCGCTTGTCGATACGCGTATGTATCATTAGTCATCATTAATCGAAATGATATTTAGGGACAGTGACGGCCAGTAATTCCTATTAAGTGCAGTAAATACTGATCGAATTCTTCCAATGTGTCGGAAAATAACCAGTTCTCAAATATATTTGAGATGTATATTATGGCAGGACGCGGAAGTTCTTTGATCATCTGTGGGGTTATTAGAGCATGTCCTGGTGATTTCTTTAAGTTCAGTTGATCTTTGATGACTTTCATAATCTCATGTGGATGCACTTGATGTATGTATATTTAGGCAAAGCATATTCATACATATCTGTTTGGGGATAGGTTTGGCTGAAATACGTTTTTTCATTAATGCGCCAAAACGTTGTTTTCTTCATCGCTACGGACCCATGCCTCAATTTGATATCTTAAGGCCGTGTCAACTTTCGCTGATGGCTGCACACAAGTTTTCGCTTTCCATAGAGAACACTTTGTGCTGGTTGGCGACAAGCGCTCAATATATTTTACACGGGCCAGCTGTTCAGCAGGTGACATGTGGTTCTGCGATTATCAGCGAAGGCGCCACTTCTCTGCGACAAGACGTTCTATTTGACTATCTGTAATTTGATGGATTTCTTTGAATTTCTTGTTCTCAATTTTGGAGTGGCCTGATAAGCAGCAGAACTGAATTTAGAGCCCGCTTGGATTCTTCAATGTCTTTTTCACTCCTTATAGTTCGATTAAGCTCCGTGTGGCTACTTATGCACATCTTATATTTGAGTCAGTTTGTTTTGAGAGACGTAAGTCTCCTGGGATTTCCTGTATATAAAAATGAAACTATAATAAATTTTTAAAAAAAGTTAATTTTATTTAATAATGCATATTAAATGTGCGACCATTGATCTGTAGCAAAACGTACAGTTTTTATTGGTATTGACAACGCTGCTCGAGCCAAAGATTTTATGACGCTATCCACACAAGCTTTCAAACGATCTTTGATCCATAGCATCACGAACAGATTTTATTGGTATTGACAATGCTGCTCGAACCAAAGATTTTTTAAGCCTCACCAAATTTCTGTGGGGTATTCGGCAGGCCATTTTCTCCAACTCTGATCACAAACTATATTCCAATGGATTCAAATCTGGACTTTCAAAAGCCCAATCATCTGCAGCTATGAAACCAGGATTATAACTTTTAAGCCACTGTTGGGTAGTTTTTGCCTTGTGTGCTGAAGCAGAATCTTGCTCGGAGAGTTAATGCTCTCCATCAATGAGAATATTGCTTAACTGCATTACCATGCTTTCTAAAACATCCTACTAGTACACTTTTGCCCCAGTTTTAACGCCTTTTCCACAGAAAGGAGACTTTCCACCAAACCATTACAGCAGCTGAATGGTGACCACGTTTAACTATTGGAATACAATTTTTGCGTCTGTGGAAGTTTCCGCGTAGATTTTGTCACAATGTTTCTTTAAAACTTCTTCAACAGCGAAAATTTTCCCATCTGTAAAAAGGATACATTCATAGCCATTGACCGCGTGCTACTGAAGAAGCCGCTTGCATCTGTCGAGCACAATTTGCTTCAAGCGCCTTGTCAGAAGATGACCAGTTCACCGACGGCAGACTTTCATGTGGAGATCATCTGTTCCCTTGACATTTTATATTTATATTTTATTTATTTTTGATGTACATATTTAACAACTAAATTACAAAAATGAAACTCAAATTGTTAAAAATAATAAATAAGGAATATTCTAAATTGATTGACACTGGTGAGGAATTCCGTAGTCTGACTACGCTATCCAAGAATAACCTGGAGGCAGTTAATGTTGTATACAATGGAACAGCAAGTATGTGTGCGAGATGACAGAACAAAGTTCCATTTTTGAAAAAGATAGCCAGGCTTACGATATCTAATTATTTTAAATATAAATAAAATATTGCGAACATTGAGGTAGTTTTCAAAGCTAATTCCAAATATGTTTTTAGTATATAGAGAAATGTGATGTTTTAGACGCGTTTAAACAAAGGCCATTTGTTTTGGCCCAGAGAGATATTCTTCTTAGGCCATCATTTAGTCTAAACACTAAGTCTTCACCAAGGCCAATTGGACGTGAATAGTATATCTGAGTATCGTCAGTGAGGCATCACTTTTCTTTCTATCATTAACTGTAGATGTTTGGCAAAAACGATCAATAGTGCGGTAAACAAACATTCTCGAAATATACAGTTTTCTGAGAAGCTCATAAATTTCATTTGCGCTTTTCCACGCTTATGTGAAGCAAAAACTCAAAGCAACAAGATTTTCTTTAGCTCCCAACTCCATTGGTAATAAGCGAAAGCAAACACTGAACTGATTATTATACATACATATATGAGTAGACACTGCATACAAATTACACTGTGGAACACTCAGGTTAGCAAAAGTTTGGTCGATTCTGAGAGTGAGGGATGAAAATAGAGGCTAAATTTGAATACCCGTATAGCGGCGTTTGTTTATGTTAGTCCGAATTTTTTTTATTCGACCTTCGAACTTTGCAGTCAAATGTCGATTTTCAGCATATTCTTTATATGGTTTTTTGGCTATAACTCGTCGATTAATTGATATTTTTTCAATCTGTTAAAGCCAAATTATTGCTAGAGACCTGTGCAGTTTATAATGTATCGGTGGTCTCCTTGGCGTGGGGATGAGGCTTAAGTGTTGGCATGGTTGCTCCATTCGAGAATTTCCATGTCACCACGAACTAAGAGGGAGGCTCCATATAAGAATCAATGTAGGACTCGATCTTGCACGGCTTCTTATGTGGAGATTACCGTACAAACATCTCTCATTTCCGCATACCTTGCATCCCTCCTAGCATCTCCTCCAGCTCTCCTTCCTCTCTAGCTAATCCTTCCCCTTTTCCAGGGCGTCAAGCGTCACCGTGCCCATTGGTCGGTTTGCAGCGAGGGGCTCTAAATTTTCGGTTGTATTTTAACGGCGCCTCCCTGACACCGGACCACCTCAGGGAGTAATTTTGGCCTTACGGCGGCAAGGGGCGCTGTCGTGGTGTACCATCCAGTTTCCCCTTTTTATATTTTCAGACCGCTGCGCTTGCCTCGTCGAGCGGGTGGTCGTACGACCAAGATGAATACAAATTTGAAAGATAAAATAACACAGAAAACACAAAAAACTCAATCTTCCCCATCTCGGGGTAAGACTTTGCAGGCGCGAGCGCCTAGCACAAAAACTTCTTCTTTCCCATCTCGGGGCAAGAATGCGCAGGCGCAAGCGCCTAATGCGCCGCTTCGCTCCGATAGGGGCTCTTCCGAGCCGGAGGAGGGTGTTACACGCCGGCCCGGAACTATGGGTGTTATGGCGGGGACTAGCACCAGCAAAGCTGCGGGGATTGTGCTGAAAACGGCAGATCGTTCCGTGGCGGCAGACACTACAGGCCCGCCAAACACCGGCATGGCTGCGAAGCCTAATCTTGCTAAGGTAGAGGTCTCATGGCCTGGCCCGAGTGGATTAAGGCGGCAAACAGCTGCACACGAAAATATGGAGGGCGTGGCAGCGAAGTGAACTACGAGCCACGTCTCTCAGAAGATGGAGTCGGTGCGGCTCAAATTCGCTGATAAGCGCAAGGCCGCGAAGACGTTAAAAAGATACGACGGGGTCCCGATGGAAACGCTGCCCCAGAGCGCGAAGGAAGCAGTGGAAAGGGCGAAAGCCCTGCCTAACTTCCGGGTCAATGGGGCTTCGGTGGAAAACCGTCTAAACGACAGAGATCGGCGGAGCCCAGCTTTGCCGAGGTTACGAAGGACAGGATCCTTATTGGGGTCCTGGACCGAGGCAACGAGGTCGGGTTCATACCAAGGGACTAGTGGACTAGTCATTTTGGACGTTCTGCTGGAGAATCCTGGAACCACCCCAGCCTGCAAGGATGCTGGTTGGTACCAGGGCCCCATTAACGTGATCGCCTGTGAGGACCTGAGATCGGTGGCGCTGTATAAGGCCGCCGTTGCAAAGGTGGGCCCTGTCTACCCTTGGGCTAAGTTGGAGGTGGTGGACTGGAAGAACATTCCAGTCAGACCACGGGCGAGGGCATGGGCTCCGGTGACACCATCGGCACCGGAGAGCATCCTAAAAATGCTTCAGGTAATGAACCCTGCTGCACATCACTGCTGCTCGGTGACGGAGAGTGCGAGGCTGACGTCACCGTCGGTGCTGGAGGGGAGGAAGCAACTTTCTCGTATGAGAGTGCTGCAGATAAACCTCCATCGCTATAAAGCAGCCTCAGCTGCTCTCCTAGGTCGCCTGAGCAAAGGCGACGTTACTGCGGTACTCATTCAGGAACCCTGGGTTTGCAACTTCAGGGTATGTGGGTTGAGTGCCACCGGTTTTAAGCTTTTCGTGGAGCGCAGTAAATGTAAAATTAGAGCCTGTATTCTGGCTAAAGCAGATTTAAATATCTTCCTTTTACCTAATTACAGTGATGGCGACGTCAATGCAATTCTCGCGGAGATAGGGGGTATGTCAATAGTGCTGGCATCGGCTTACATACCGTACGAAGCCGAGTACCCTCCTCCCTCTATGGTGCGGAACTTGGTGTCCAGTTATGAGAGCGGGCACATTTTGGTCGGCAGCGACGCGAATGCTCACCATGTAACTGGGAGAGCACGGACATCAATGATCGAGGTCAGTTGCTTTTCAACTACCTTCTAACTACTAACCTACTTATATGCAACAAAGGTAGGGATCCCACCTTCGTTACTAGGAATCGTAGAGAAGTTTTAGATATAACTCTATGCAGTGATAGTCTATCTGAAGTGACCGATAGTTGGCGGGTTCTAGATGAACACTCTTTCTGTGATCATCGTTATATTGAAATCGTATTGAACGTATTCTATTACCAGCGCAAAGGTGCGTAAAACCCTAAAAACCTCTTAAAAAAGGTTATTTGAGGATATGCTAAACAGCGAACCTCTTATTGAACCTAATTGTATCGGGAATCTAGAGAACATGGTGGACGTTTTTACGCTGACCTGCTCAAATGCCCCAGATCAGGCTTGCCCTGAACCAAAACAGTGGGGCAAACGTAAACCCCATTGGTGGTCACGTGAGTGGGACTCACTACGAAAATCTTGTAGGAAAAATTTCAACAAAGCCAAGAGACTTAGTTTCGAGCTGCTATGCTACAGTACAAAAAGTCTCTTCAGACCTATAAAAAAGCTTTAAAGGCGGCAAAGAGATCTTCGTGGAGAAACTTCTGCGGCGGCATCGAGGGTGCTTCCGAGACAGCCAGGCTGAGGAAGGTTCTCTCAGGATCCTCTAACCCGATAGGTTTCTTGCAAAAGCAAGACGGTTCCTGGACCTCAACGGGAAAGGAAACCCTTGAACTGCTACTAGACACCCACATCCCTGGGAACACAACTGCGGAGGCAAAAATTCATCCGTTCATCTCTTCCAACCCCATCAACCTACCGGTTTCGGAAGAAAAGGTTAAATGGGCTATCCAAAGCTTTAAACCATACAAATCTGCAGGGCCGGATGAATTAATATCTGCCCAGCTAAGTAAGACACTGGAGGTGTCTGCAAAATGGCTCTCTACTATTTTCAGGGCCTGCTTCAAACTGAATCACATACCGTTGGCATGGAGAAATGTCGAAATGGCCGATTTTATTCCTAACGCCGGAAAGGCGTCACACACTAATCCAAATAATCTTACGCCTATCAGTCTATCATCCTTTGCTATTAAGACACTTGGAAGGATTGTTAGTAGCTACTTGTCCGATAACATCAACAGTGGACTACTGTCTAATGACCAACATGCCTACCGCTAAGGCAAATCTACTGACACTGCACTCCAAAGCTGGGACGGCTATATTGATAAGTCTCTCAGCCACAAGGATTTCAGTAACGTAGCCTTCCTGGACATTGGAGGCGCTACTCTACTCTAGAGCTACTCTACTGCAGAGTAGTAAGGACTATGCTGGGTGCGAGCGAACAATCGAGGCACGTGACGGGGGGGATGCCACAAGGAGGTGTTCTATCCTCACTTCTGTGGAACTTCACCGTAAATTCGCCACCGCGAAATACGGATTAGGGTGGCGCGAAAGTTGTCGCGTGCGCTGATGACGCCGCGATCGCAATCGGAAGAAAGTTTCCGCAAACACTATGCGAGATGATGCAACGAACGCTTCTGGTCCACCCACTGCGGGCTTAGGAACAGCTCAAATAAAGTAGATCTTGTACTCTTTACAAGAAAGTATTAAATGCTTTCGCTTACTCCACAGGAACTAAACGGCATCCGGTTAAGTCTCTCTACAAGTGCCAAATTTCAAGTCGTTGTTTTAGATAAGAAGTTGAACTGGAAAGAGAATATAGCTCAACGTTATGAAAAGGCTTCCAAAGCCCCCTACACCTGGTATGAAATGGGGTCTTAATCCTCGGGTCTGTCGGTGAATTTTTAAAGCGGTCGTCAGACCAATTTTCCTATATGGAGTGATCGTATGGTAGTCTTATTAGAAAAGGAAACTAACCTGAGGCTGCTTACCAAGTTACAAAGATCTGGTATAATCTGTATAAGCGGGGCGCTCAGAATCACGCCAAACGATGCCCTGAGCGCTATTTTAGGTCTTCTGCCGCTACCTCCCCTGCAAATCTCCGGCAGTGTCTTATAGGGAAACTCGCTGAAAGGCTAGTCGTACCTTTCCGAAGATATTGCAGGAGCTGTAAGAACTATGAAGAGGAGGAAATGGTCTTACATCTTCTGTAGAAGCGTCCTGCGCTGTGCAAAAGCAGGCTACGGTATCTGGGATCATCGTTTCTGGATGAGCTTCGTGAGGTTTCAAAACCGAGATTAACCGCCTGATGCAGCGAGGGAAAATGGTTCAGCAAGGGGTAGTCTTTCGGTGGATGGTGGAAATGTTCATAATTTCGACGCCACGGTATCGAAAATTGTACGATATACAAGGCGCCTCAGTCTATTGTTGATGCTATTGTTGCATGTGCTATTTTTTAAAACAATTTTAATGTCATTACTTAGCATGCGAACCAAAAACCGATCTGATAAACCAGGTTTAAAACTATAGCAAATACAACGATAGCACCAAATAAGACACCTTGCAATTGTTAGATTATCTCTTATGCGGAAATGTTTTTTTTTTGCTTCGAAATGTAAATCGTATCCTACCTGCACAGAAATGGCAGTCGATTCAGTGCAATTGGTTTACCAGATGCGGGCCTCTTTCGTGCTGCTACTAGCTCGTACTTCTGCGCGCGAGTTACGTCGCCGTCGTTGCAAGCCAACTCGCTGCCGACGCCACCGTCACTAACCAACCCTAATAATTTACAAATTGACTGGTCTGCATAATTGCAACCAAAGCATATTCACAACACATGCCAGCCACACTTCAAATTCATTGCAAAGTGACAAACGAATGTGTCACAACATAACACTTAAGAAATTTCATATTTTATAATTCTCTTTTTGGCCACTTTCGTCAACGTTACAAAAAACCAGAGCACTGGGCCAGCATTGCGGCAATTTCAAACGTAATTGTTGCAATGCTATATACAAATGCATTGCATTGCGGCAACTACAAAAAATCATTGCGGCAATGCTATGCATAGCAAATAATATATAAACGAATTTCGAGTAACCGGAAGTAATAAATTAATATTCCAAAATACACGAAATTCGTTACACCAACATATGTACACAATAAATGTTTAAGTAATCACAAGAGCCGTAACACCAAATGTTACAAAGAAAATCAAAAAAAGAAATATGTATGCAATGAAAATATTACTTAGCCTAAGAAATTTCATTTTCAATAAAATCAGAATCAATTTAGACACCAAGGTACTAAGTTGTGTTTTCTCCTCGATTGAACCGAAGTTCAATCCACATTTCGGGCGCAGTCCAACGGCGAACAATTCTGAAGAATTGTATAGAACCACAGTCCCTTTCAAAAGAAAGTGCATAATAATAAGAAAATTCTACGCGAAATTGCAAGTAACTGGAATTACTCAACGGGAATTACTCAAAATTAAAATACGAACTATACGTGCATGAATAAACTATAAATCGTTTAAACTAAAATGCTAAAAGTGAGTGCATAAGCAAGAAAAGCTGTGGAAAAATAAATACAAAACACTAAATAAATTTTTTTAAAAATAAATCCGTAATAAAGCGAAACTTAATAAAATGGCAAATCCTCAAGAGCAACAGCATGTCCCCGTAACAGAATTAATTAAAGAAGCAGCGAGAATCCGCCCATACTTTGGTGATGGAGAAAATGACATCACATTATTTCTACGGCAAGTCGACATAATCCTTCCACTCTTCAACGACAACGTAGCAATGCAGCAATATATTCTGGAAAGGCACATCAAGACCAGGATACAGGGGGCAGCACTCCGGATCATCCAAACACTAGGTGCATCGGCAACATGGAGCGACATAAAAGCAGAATTGATAAAAAATTTTGGAGTTGTTGAGACGTATGACCAACTTCTTCACCGAGCCATATCCACGAAAATGTAAGCCAATATTGCAATAATTTAAAAAATATATTAGATAAACCTAATTCTAAGTATAATGAGGACTCAGATAAACCACCAGAATATTCACTAAGTATTAATGATTCCTTAATTTTAAAAACATTCTTATGTAATATATCGCCACATTTATCTTCAATAACACAGTGTGGCACTCAAAAATACCTGGGAAGTGATGATATTTTTCTTGCAGGTCTTATCGAGTAGAACGAGAATCCGTGCTTTTGCGCACTTCTTAGCCCATATCTTAGCTAATTAACAACCGATTTTCATTCTAATTTCTTTTCGGTTTAAGAAAGAAGAAACTCAGACCTTTTGAAAGATATATAGACGTCTTAATAAAGCTCAAGAAATTTAATTGTTTTTGCACAACAAACTTAAATTTTGATACCCTTTTTCTTCTTTTTTTGACTTTGGCGATATTTTCACACACTATTTTATAAAAACACAAAATGAGTTTTGATTAGATTCAAAAAGTGACTAGAGTTATTTTACTTTTTATAAGAACGAAATTTTTGCAAAAATTTACAACGAACTTAATTTACTAATAAATATTATTAAATGAAAATATATAGATCAAAAGTGCTTTTTTGACCGTTTTTTCCTTAGGTCAGCATCGTCAGTTTCGCGTTGTACTGACCAGCAATATTCTGCCATCATATTTGTTTTGTTTTCTTCCTTCGAAACGTTTTTCGATCGTTGCCGTTTCTTGGTGGAAGTGTTCGCCTTGTTCATCACTGAACTGGCCCAGATTATGTGGGAAGAAGTCCAAATGCGAATGCAAGAAATAAATTTTTATTGACATGTTGCAACCCATTTCACCATATGCACTTAAAAATTCATTTACAACCGTGATGTAGTCGTCGCTTCTGTTGTTCCCAAGGAAATTATCACATAGCGCTACAAAACTCTTCCATGCACGTTTTTCAACACAGCTTAACTTGTTCATAAAGGTAGCGTCGCTCATAATTTTGCGAATTTGAGGTCCAATGAAAATACTTATATACACATATTATAAAAAAAATAAAAAACAAGTAGGTATGAAAACAAATTAATAAATACCGGCTTTTATTTTAGCTTCACTTAATTTTGGGAAGACAGTTTTAAGATGAAGAAAAGCTTCGCTATTAGCATCCAATTTCTTTACAAATTGTTTCATGTATCCCAGCTTTAAGTGTAGTGGTGGTAAGATAACATCCTCAGATTTTACCAATGGGAGGCTTAAAACGTTTTTCCTGCCTATCTGATGTGACTCTCGAGATGGCCATGCTTTGCGATCATAGCGATTGGATGCCCGACTATCCCATTCACAAAGGTAGCAAGGATATTTTGTGTAGCCACCTTGCATGCCAAATAAAATTGTCAACACTTTTAAGTCAGCGATGACTTTCCATTTTTGCGTGGCATAGTCGATCAACCGTAAAATTTTTTCCATCATTTTATACGTTTCTTTCTTGTTAACCCCATACGCGATTGGAACTGATGGTAAGAGATTTCCATTGTGTAATAACACAGCTTTTAAACCTAAGGGTGACATTACAGACTTCGTTAAGGGAACACGAATGTATTTTTTTTAGGGTACATACTTTTACACGATCCATCAATGTAAAGTCGCCATTCATCTGCATTATAATTATAATTTAAAACCGAAAATAATTTGGGTACATTTACACAATGTACTAGATCACAGTCATTGTCATCAGTTTTAAAACTTTCTCTAAGTATCAAAGTGCGGTCGCTTTTTCTACCCGATGTTATTTGAAAATATTTTTCCACTAAATTCCACTGCTTTAGTCGTGAACCGAGGACTTCAGATTCTCGTTTCGATAAATGCAAATCACGTACGAGATCGGCGAAATCAGAATTTGAAACCAAATGCCTTTCCGTTGATTTTGATTTACAAGGAAGGAATTCTTCCTCTACTAAATATGTTTCACCAGCATCAATGGACTCACTTTTTGTAGGCACTTCGGCATATTTTGGTTTTGTAACCGTAACAACATTCGCATACTTTACGTTTTTTCGCGATTTAAAATTGTGACCTGAAGCAAAATAGTTGCAAAAATAGTAATCGTCTTGTTTATGATATGCCTGATGATCCCAAGTCATAGGCACAAAAAAGGGCAAAGTAATTGGTTGTTGAACTTTAAATTTTTTTAATGTTGTGCAGCAATATTCACAAATAAATTCTGGCTCGTACCAGCGACTCGCACTATAAAACCTTTCGAAAATCTTGTTATGTATTTTTACAACACCAATATTATTTTTAAAATCACGCCGTTGACTTGTATCCGTAAATAAGCCACAAATGTAGCAAAATTCATTACGCTTGTCGCACATTTTAGTTTTACTTTACCAAGATTTTTATCGAATTTAACAGCAAACACAACAAAAGATAAACAACACGTGCACTTCAGCATAACGGAAATTTATAAAGACTTCAAAATTGAGTAAAAACTCAAAAATTAAGTGATAATTTCCTTGGGAACAGAAGCTGCAAAAATTTCGTTCTTATAAAAAGTAAAATAACTCAGTCACTTTTTGGCCTAGTTTTTAAAAGAAACATTCGTTGAACTCGGTATTAAACGTACTCTTTGAATCTAATCAAAACTCATTTTGTGTTTTTATAAAATAGTGAGTGAAAATATCGCCAAAGTCAAAAAAAGAAGAAAAAGGGTGGCAAAATTTAAGTTTGCTGTGCAAAAACAAGTAAATTTCTTCAGCTTTATTAAGACGTCAATCGGTTGTTAATTAGCTAAGATATGGGATAAGAAGTGCGCAAAAGCACGAAAAATCGGTTTTTTAAGGTTAAGTCGAGAATTTGGGGGTGTTTGACAAATTCCAAAATTGGTATTCCGACTTCATTCTTTTTGTAGCACTGTGTAATATATGCAAGAAACAAAAAATCACTCAGATTAGCCTATTACACTTTAGAAGAAACAGGCTTAGTAAATAATAATGCCAATTATAAAAAAAAAAACTTTACAATATTTGATCATATTCGGGAATCAAATTTTCCATCGCAGGGTCACAATCAGATTTACCGATAGTCGAAGTGACCATTGGCCCCAACAAACTAAAATGCCTGGTAGATACCGGATCTACCACTTCGCTGATGGATAAAAACGCTTTCCCTCATTATAAGCGTAATAAATTAAAGAAACCACTTTTCTTTAATACCCTGTCCGAAAAAACCATTATAACACACGAACTAATAACACCGCTACCAATGGAATCCAACGAAAACAGCTATATTGCTTGGAAGGTAACAAGCTTTAATGATAGGAATTTTGACGCCATACTAGGACAAGATATCCTGAAACCAATGCAAGCAATCATTAACTTGAGAGAAAATTTTATAGAAATTAACAAAGTGAAAACACATTTTATAAATAAATGCCCTTATAACTACGAGGAAATCCACAATATCGAAAGCTACTCAGCGGAGAACCCTATTGCGGAAATCTTAAATAAATTATGTCACGAAAATATGAATGAGGAGGAAATAAATCAATTAAAAACCGTAGTGAAAAAAAATAATAAATTGTTTTTTACTAAAGGATAAATGCTAACACACACACACGAAATTAAACACGAAATAATTACAACAACGGACAGACCAGCATAAGCAAAAATATGTCGCTATCCCCAAATTCATGAGAAGGAAATACAGAAGCAAATTAAGGAAATGCTAGAGCAGGGAATAATACAGGAAAGTAATTCACCATATAATTCACTCCTTTGGATAGTACCCTAGAAAACCGACAATTCCGGCAACAAAAAAGGGAGACTAGTCGTAGATTACAGGAGTCTTAACGAGATTACTATTAATGACAGGGCTCAAAAACGCCCCGGCCACCTTCCAACGGCTAATAAATTCAGTTCTTAGAGAATTTATAAATAAGTTCTGTGTAGATTACTTAGACGATATATTAATATTTAGCACAAATATCGAGGAGCACACTGAAAGTATCCAAAAAATTTTCAATAAATTAGCACAATACAATTTAAAAATTCAAATAGATAAGTGCAAATTCTTTGCAAAGTCAACAGAGTATTTAGGCCATATACTAACTACAGAGGGAATCAAACCAAATTTGAGTAAAGTAAAAAACATACAGGAACCGAAATTACATCAGAAAATTACAGTTACTACAGAAAATTCATAAGAGATTATGCCAAAGTAGCACAAGGCTTAACAAAATATTTGAAAAAGGGAGCTAAAATAAATATTCGCGACCCCCAATATACAAACTCGTTCGAGAAATTGAAAGCATTTCTGACAAACCCACCAGTACTTAAGTATCCGGATTTCAAAC
Source organism: Anomoia purmunda (assembly GCA_951828415.1). Classification (NCBI taxonomy): domain Eukaryota; kingdom Metazoa; phylum Arthropoda; class Insecta; order Diptera; family Tephritidae; genus Anomoia; species Anomoia purmunda. The sequence continues at coordinate 80,454,360 of OX639997.1, read as the reverse complement.
TAAAATTCTCCTTAACAACAAATGCAAGGGATTTTGCAATTGGAGCTGTGTTAACACAGGAAGGACACCCCATAAGCTATGCAAGCAGATCGCTAAATGACCACGAAAGAAAATACTCAACGACAGAAAAAGAGCTGCTTGCCATAGTCTGGGCGGTCAATTATTTCAGACCGTACATCTACGAACCGCTTAAGTGGTTATATTGCAAAAATAAGGGAAAAGATATTAACCCCAGATTACAAAGGTGGCTACTCAAATTAGAAGAATATGACACTAACATAAGTTAAGTCAAGGGCAAGGACAACACTGCCGCTGACTTTATCAGCATAATAAATCCAGAGCCAGGCGAAATTAACATCCGCTAGGAAAACGAGAATACGAGCACCATGGCAACAATCCACTCTCAAGAGGAGGAATTGCACGACCATTTTGGTATCCTGGAAACTGCTGTTAACAGATTTCCAACACAGCTCATCCTTACAAATTCAAAAAATCAGGAGTCACAAATTATAAATCGAAAACTTAAAATTTTTATTTGTGAGGACGATATAAATACAGATTACATGTCAGACATATTCAGGCGATTCTTAAGAAACGGCAAAGTAGGAATATATTCAGAGCACTCGGACCATGAATACAACAAAGTCCAGCAAAAATTAATTGATTTGTTCAACAGAACAATAAAATTCTTTAAATGTACACACCATGCAAAAGACATGCAGAATGAAGATGAAGCATATAGGTATATAGCGAAATATCATAAAAACGAAACTGGAGATGGAGGAATTAACGGAAACTATGAAGGACTGAAGACTTTAATTAACTACAAGGACCTAAAGAAATTCATACAAAAATACATAAATAAATAATTGCGAAATATGCAATAAGGCGAAATACGACCGCAGACCTATTAAGGAAAAGTACAAGCTAACCGAAACACCGATGGACATTAATCAAATAATTCATATGGACGTTTACATCAACAAAAAGTATAGTTTTTATCACTTTCATAGACAAATTTTCGAAATATGCAATGGCATTAGCCTTAGAAGATAGAAACAGCATTACAATAGTAGAAAAAATTAGATTTTATCTCTCTCTCAGGGGTTAACCAACCACAATTATAATAGACAATGAATTCAACTCTGTAAACGTAAAGGAACTCCTAAGACAGGAATCCATTGACGTTCATTTTACAAAACCAAATAACCACACAGGTAACGCTGATGTAGAAAGGCTACAGAGCACTATTTCTGAAAAATTTAGGACACTAGAGGCCATGAAATCGCCACTATCAACACAAGCAAGAGTTTTTAAAAATATAGAATGGTACAACAATTCAGTCCACTCCACGATAAAAGCGAAACCTATAGATGTAATTGAACGTAGGACGGATAAAGCTAAAGTATATAAAACTTTAGAGGATAATTAAAAATGCATAATGGATAAATTGAACGAAAAGCGCGAAACTTATGAAAATACGAAACAGGAAGGGTACGTGAAGAACTACAAGGCTCTTAGGCATAAACACGAACCAAGATATCGCAAACTAAATTTACAAAACATACATTCTTCCAATATTAAAAGGAAAAAAAATGTTCAGGTGAAGTGCATCCTAAGCTCTATGATAATGCTACTAGCCCTGACGGCAACCCAACCGCATTTCACAATTGAAAAGATCGAAACAAATCTTGGATACATGGAAGTATGGATCGAAGTCGCTTACCTCGCGGAAACCTACGGCACTATACTACATATAATAAATACAAAGGAAGTATTAGGTATAATTGACACAATGCACAAAAATATACAACATGCTTACCTAAAAGAAAAAACACAAATTTATGAATTGTAACTCAACACTATAAGAAGTAAAGCTTTAACCCTAATACCACACGAAGAGACCTAATGAACATTTTTGGAACAGCTCAAAAATGGTTATTCGGCACTATGGATGATAATGACAGGCAAGAAATAGAAGAACATCTCAGTTGAATAGATACAAATAACCATAATGCAATTAAAAACCTCACTAGACAAATAAGCATTAATACACATTTTAATGAAACATTTTCTAAACTCAAGTCTATCATAGAGAATGACCGCAATTTAATATTGTCGAAATTAAACAGTATAAATATTAACAACGAAATACAAAGACATAGTCTATTCACTGACTTCACACTAAAATTAAAAATTTTACAAGACAATATCGAACACATTCAGGAAAACATAGCTGCATCAAAGTTAGGAATTTTTTACGGAAACATATTGACAAATGAAGAAATAACTAAGTTCAAAATAGATTTCAATATACTGCAAAAGTTTAAATTAGGGACTCTTATTGATAGGAATGGAAATATCATATTCGCAATTAAAATACCGAAAATTCTATCTCTCTTCCAATAAATTATCTAGTACCTATTGGAAAGGAAAATAACAGGGAACTATTATTTGAACCTCAAACTACATTGCATTACAATAATAACACCTATATTTACGAAAATACTGTCGAATTGAAAAATTAAAGCCACTAAAAAGCTGCTTAATAAAGAAAAATTGTATACAAATTTTTAATAATGCATCAGAATTATAGAGATAAGGCCAGGAACTATACTTGTAAAGAATCAAGTAAAAATACACTTTTGGAATGATTGTAACAACAAATGACATTTAGTAAATTTCAATGCTTGCTCTATCAATGTAATTATTTTATTATTTATATTATTTATTGTATTTTTTAATTTTTTATAACATTTTTTTTTTAAATAGAACAAGAAAATAAATAATGGTAAAATTAGTATATTTTATTGTTTATATAATTTAATATGATAAGTTTATATAAAGAATTCGGCAAATTAATATACTCGCCTGTTTAACAAAAACATGTCTTTTTGAAGTTTATAAAAAGTCTGACCTGCCCACTGAATAATTTTAAATGGCCGCAGTATCCTAACTGTGCAAAGGTAGCATAATCATTAGTCTTTTAATTGAAGGCTGGAATGAATGGTTGGACGAAGTATAAACTGTTTTATTTAAATTTATAATAGAATTTTATATTTTAGTTAAGAAGCTAAAATTTTATTAAAAGACGAGAAGACCCTATAAATCTTAATACTTTATACAAGGTGGCGCAAAAGTAAACTTCCGATGTTTTTTGGCTGTAATTTAAAAAAAAATGAAAAACTTTGATTCTTCTTGTGGATTATTTTTATTTGGTCTTTTAATTTTTTTTACATCAAGTCGAGAATATGATGTCATGTAAATGGCCGCCGCCACAGTTGATTGTCATTTGAGCCCTTTTTATGGCATTTTCCATCACTTTGGCCAAAACTTCCGGCGATAGGTCCTCACATTCTTGACGGATATTCTCTTTAAGAGCTGCAAGAGTCTGAGGCTTGTTGACATAAACCCGCGACTTCAAAAAGCCCCACAAAAAGAAGTCTGGAGCGGTCAAATCAGGCGATCTTGCTGGCCAGTGCAAATCGCCAAAACGGGAGATTAGGCGCCCAGGAAATGCATCCTTCAGCGTATCGGTTGTGGCACGTGCAGTGTGTGCCGTTGCACTGTCCTGTTGGAACCACATGTTTTCCAATCCCAATTCATCAAGTTGCGGCAAAAAGAAATCGTTCATCACCATTCACAGTAACCGTTTGGCCCGCGACGTCTTCGAAGAAAAAAGCGAGCGGCTAAACGTCGCAGTGTTTCACCAGTAGGCGTTGGACGGCCACGAAGTCTGCGACGAAATTCACGTTGTGCCAAAGTCACCGACCAATTATTGGTCAAATAAATAGTCAGCAATATTCCGCGTTCTGGAGCAGTGTAGCGTAACATTGTTTATTAACGTGTATTTCGCAGGTGTTTACTACACAAACGTCAAAACAGAACTGACATTAGGGGCCAATCGCAAAATTTATAGCATTTTCTGATAGGAGGATTCCTTTAGCGCCACCTTTTATTATATAAATTTTTTGGATATATTTTATTTTTATTTTATAAATTATTTTGTTGGGGTGATATTAAAATTTGAATAACTTTATATGTATAATAAAGAACTTATATTCAAACAAAGTATTGTTAGCTTTAATCACATGCAAATAGCCGAAAACGATAATGAAAAACTAATATTTTAAGACATTGTGATAAGTAACTTAAAAAATACGGAACTTATAGAAGAAATAAAATTTGTAAGAAAAACGCATTATATTTACGGCTCTACATTAACCTTATTTTTCATCAATATTGTATTAATAATCGTATTAAAAAAATTAAAGAACCAAAATAACACTGTTAAAATAACCAACATGATCACCCAGGAGAGTGCTCAATCAAAGGGGGGGGGAGTTACGTCGCCGTCGTTGCAAGCCAACTCGCTGCCGACGCCACCGTCACTAACCAACCCTAATAATTTAAAAATTGACTGGTCTGCATAAACGTAACCAAAGCATGTTTACAACACATGCCAGCCACACTTCAAATTCATTGCAAAGTGACAAACGAATGTGTCACAACATAACACTTAAGAAATTTCATATTTTATAATTCTCTTTTCGCGGCACTTTCGTCAACGGTGGTCGTGTTACAAAAAAACAGAGCACTGGGCCAGCATTGCGGCAATTTCAAACGTAATTGTTGCAATGCTATACACAAATGCATTGCATTGCGGCAACTACAAAAAAATCATTGCGGCAATGCTATGTATAACAAATAATATTCATAAACGAATTTCGAGTAACCGGAAGTAATAAATTAATATTCCGAAATACACGAAATTCGTTACACCAACATATGTACACAATAAATGTTTAAGTAATCACAAGAGCCGTAACACCAAATGTTACAAAGAAAATCAAAAAAAGAAATATGTATGCAATGAAAATATTACTTAGCCTAAGAAATTTCATTTTCAATAAAATCAGAATCAATTTAGACACCAAGGTACTAAGTTGTGTTTTCTCCTCGATTGAACCGAAGTTCAATCCACATTTCGGGCGCAGTCCAACGGCGAACAATTCTGAAGAATTGTATAGAACCACAGTCCCTTTCAAAAGAAAGTGCATAATAATAAGAAAATTCTACGCGAAATTGCAAGTAACTGGAATTACTCAACGGGAATTACTCAAAATTAAAATACGAACTATACGTGCATGAATAAACTATAAATCGTTTAAACTAAAATGCTAAAAGTGAGTGCATAAGCAAGAAAAGCTGTGGAAAAATAAATACAAAACACTAAATAAATTTTTTTTTAAATAAATCCGTAATAAAGCGAAACTTAATAAAATGGCAAATCCTCAAGAGCAACAGCATGTCCCCGTAACAGAATTAATTAAAGAAGCAGCGAGAATCCGCCCATACTTTGGTGATGGAGAAAATGACATCACATTATTTCTACGGCAAGTCGACATAATCCTTCCACTCTTCAACGACAACGTAGCAATGCAGCAATATATTCTGGAAAGGCACATCAAGACCAGGATACAGGGGGCAGTACTCCGGATCATCCAAACACTAGGTGCATCGGCAACATGGAGCGACATAAAAGCAGAATTGATAAAAAATTTTGGAGTTGTTGAGACGTATGACCAACTTCTTCACCGAGCCATATCCACGAAAATGTAAGCCAATATTGCAATAATTTAAAAAATATATTAGATAAACCTAATTCTAAGTATAATGAGGACTCAGATAAACCACCAGAATATTCACTAAGTATTAATGATTCCTTAATTTTAAAAACATTCTTATGTAATATATCGCCACATTTATCTTCAATAACACAGTGTGGCACTCAAAAATACCTGGGAAGTGATGATATTTTTCTTGTAGGTCTTATCGAGTAGAACGAGAATCCGTGCTTTTGCGCACTTCTTAGCCCATATCTTAGCTAATTAACAACCGATTTTCATTCTAATTTCTTTTCGGTTTAAGAAAGAAGAAACTCAGACCTTTTGAAAGATATATAGACGTCTTAATAAAGCTCAAGAAATTTAATTGTTTTTGCACAACAAACTTAAATTTTGATACCCTTTTTCTTCTTTTTTTGACTTTGGCGATATTTTCACACACTATTTTATAAAAACACAAAATGAGTTTTGATTAGATTCAAAAAGTGACTAGAGTTATTTTACTTTTTATAAGAACGAAATTTTTGCAAAAATTTACAACGAACTTAATTTACTAATAAATATTATTAAATGAAAATATATAGATCAAAAGTGCTTTTTTGACCGTTTTTTCCTTAGGTCAGCATCGTCAGTTTCGCGTTGTACTGACCAGCAATATTCTGCCATCATATTTATTTTGTTTTTTCCTTGGAAACGTTTTTCGATCGTAGCCATTTCTTGGTGGAAGTGTTCGCCTTGTTCATCACTGAACTGGCCCAGATTATGTGGGAAGAAGTCCAAATGCGAATGCAAGAAATAAATTTTTATTGACATGTTGCAACCCATTTCACCATATGCACTTAAAAATTCATTTACAACCGTGATGTAGTCGTCGCTTCTGTTGTTCCCAAGGAAATTATCACATAGCGCTACAAAACTCTTCCATGCACGTTTTTCAACACAGCTTAACTTGTTCATAAAGGTAGCGTCGCTCATAATTTTGCGAATTTGAGGTCCAATGAAAATGCTTATATACACATATTATAAAAAAAATAAAAAACAAGTAGGTATGAAAACAAATTAATAAATACCGGCTTTTATTTTAGCTTCACTTAATTTTGGGAAGACAGTTTTAAGATGAAGAAAATCTTCGCTATTAGCATCCAATTTCTTTACAAATTGTTTCATGTATCCCAGCTTTAAGTGCAGTGGTGGTAAGATAACATCCTCAGGTTTTACCAATGGGAGGCTTAAAACGTTTTTCCTGCCTATCTGATGTGACTCTCGAGATGGCCATGCTTTGCGATCATAGCGATGGGATGCCCGACCATCCCATTCACAAAGGTAGCAAGGATATTTTTTGTAGCCACCTTGCATGCCAAATAAAATTGTCAACACTTTTAACTTTCCATTTATGCGTGGCATAGTCGATCAACCGTAAAATTTTTTCCATCATTTCATACGTTTCTTTCTTGTTAACCCCATACGCGATTGGAACTGATGGTAAGAGATTTCCATTGTGTAATAACACAGCTTTTAAACCTAAGGGTGACATTACAGACTTCATTAAGGGAACACGAATGTATTTTTTTTTAGGGTACATACTTTTACACGATCCATCAATGAAAAGTCGCCATTCATCTGCATTATAATTATAATTTAAAACCGAAAATAATTTGGGTACATTTACACAATGTACTAGATCACAGTCATTGCCATCAGTTTTAAAACTTTCTCTAAGTATCAAAGTGCGGTCGCTTTTTCTACCCGATGTTATTTGAAAATATTTTTCCACTAAATTCCACTGCTTTAGTCGTGAACCGAGGACTTCAGATTCTCGTTTCGATAAATGCAAATCACGCACGAGATCGGCGAAATCAGAATTTGAAACCAAATGCCTTTCCGTTGATTTTGATTTACAAGGAAGGAATTCTTCCTCTACTAAATATGTTTCACCAGCATCAATGGACTCACTTTTTGTAGGCACTTCGGCATATTTTGGTTTTGTAACCGTAACAACATTCGCATACTTTACGTTTTTTCGCGATTTAAAATTGTGACCTGAAGCGTTTGTTTTGCAAAAATAGTAATCGTCTTGTTTATGATATGCCTGATGATCCCAAGTCATAGGCACAAAAAAGGGCAAAGTAATTGGTTGTTGAACTTTAAATTTTTTTAATGTTGTGCAGCAATATTCACAAATAAATTCTGGCTCGTACCAGCGACTCGCACTATAAAACCTTTCGAAAATCTTGTTATGTATCTTTACAACACCAATATTATTTTTAAAATCACGCCGTTGACTTGTATCCGTAAATAAGCCACAAATGTAGCAAAATTTATTACGCTTGTCGCACATTTTAGTTTTACTTTACCAAGATTTTTATCGAATTTAACAGCAAACACAACAAAAGATAAACAACACGTGCACTTCAGCATAACGGAAATTTATAAAGACTTCAAAATTGAGTAAAAACTCAAAAATTAAGTGATAATTTCCTTGGGAACAGAAGCTGCAAAAATTTCGTTCTTATAAAAAGTAAAATAACTCAGTCACTTTTTGGCCTATTTTTTAAAAGAAACATTCGTTGAACTCGGTATTAAACGTCTCCTTTGAATCTAATCAAAACTCATTTTGTGTTTTTATAAAATAGTGAGTGAAAATATCGCCAAAGTCAAAAAAAGAAGAAAAAGGGTGGCAAAATTTAAGTTTGCTGTGCAAAAACAAGTAAATTTCTTCAGCTTTATTAAGACGTCAATATACTTTTCAAAAGGTCTGCGTTTCTTCTTTCTTAAACCGTTCTTAGAATGAAAATCGGTTGTTAATTAGCTAAGATATGGGATAAGAAGTGCGCAAAAGCACGAAAAATCGGGTTTTTAAGGTTAAGTCGAGAATTTGGGGGTGTTTGACAAATTCCAAAATTGGTATTCCGACTTCATTATTTTTGTAGCACTGTGTAATATATGCAAGAAACAAAAAATCACTCAGATTAGCCTATTACACTTTAGAAGAAACAGGCTTAGTAAATAATAATGCCAATTATAAAAAAAAAAGCTTTACAATATTTGATCATATTCGGGAATCAAATTTTCCATCGCAGGGTCACAATCAGATTTACCGATAGTCGAAGTGACCATTGGCCCCAACAAACTAAAATGCCTGGTAGATACTGGATCTACCACTTCGCTGATCGATAAAAACGCGTTCCCTCATTATAAGCGTAATAAATTAAAGAAACCACTTTTCTTGAATACCCTGTCAGAAAAAACCATTATAACACACGAACTAATAACACCACTACCAATGGAATCCAACGAAAACAGCTATATTGCTTGGAAGGTAACAAGCTTTAATGATAGGAATTTTGACGCCATAATAGGACAAGATATCCTGAAACCAATGCAAGCAATCATTAACTTGAGAGAAAATTTTATAGAAATTAACAAAGTGAAAACACATTTTATAAATAAATGCCCTTATAACTACGAGGAAATCCACAATATCGAAAGCTACTCAGCGGAGAACCCTATTGCGGAAATCTTAAATAAATTATGTCACGAAAATATGAATGAGGAGGAAATAAATCAATTAAAAACCGTAGTGAAAAAAAATAATAAATTGTTTTTTACTAAAGGATAAATGCTAACACACACACACGAAATTAAACACGAAATAATTACAACAACGGACAGACCAGCATAAGCAAAAATATGTCGCTATCCCCAAATTCATGAGAAGGAAATACAGAAGCAAATTAAGGAAATGCTAGAGCAGGGAATAATACAGGAAAGTAATTCACCATATAATTCACTCCTTTGGATAGTACCCTAGAAAACCGACAATTCCGGCAACAAAAAAGGGAGACTAGTCGTAGATTACAGGAGTCTTAACGAGATTACTATTAATGACAGGGCTCAAAAACGCCCCGGCCACCTTCCAACGGCTAATAAATTCAGTTCTTAGAGAATTTATAAATAAGTTCTGTGTAGATTACTTAGACGATATATTAATATTTAGCACAAATATCGAGGAGCACACTGAAAGTATCCAAAAAATTTTCAATAAATTAGCACAATACAATTTAAAAATTCAAATAGATAAGTGCAAATTCTTTGCAAAGTCAACAGAGTATTTAGGCCATATACTAACTACAGAGGGAATCAAACCAAATTTGAGTAAAGTAAAAAACATACAGGAACCGAAATTACATCAGAAAATTACAGTTACTACAATTCATAAGAGATTATGCCAAAGTAGCACAAGGCTTAACAAAATATTTGAAAAAGGGAGCTAAAATAAATATTCGCGACCCCCAATATACAAACTCGTTCGAGAAATTGAAAGCATTTCTGACAAACCCACCAGTACTTACGTATCCGGATTTCAAACTAAAATTCTCCTTAACAACAGATGCAAGGGATTTTGCAATTGGAGCTGTGTTAACACAGGAAGGACACCCCATAAGCTATGCAAGCAGATCGCTAAATGACCACGAAAGAAAATACTCAACGACAGAAAAAGAGCTGCTTGCCATAGTCTGGGCGGTCAATTATTTCAGACCGTACATCTACGAACCGCTTAAGTGGTTATATTGCAATTCGACCTCATGACGTACCATGAACCGCTTAAGTGGTTATATTGCAAAAATAAGGGAAAAGATATTAACCCCAGATTACAAAGGTGGCTACTCAAATTAGAAGAATATGGCACTAACATAAGTTAAGTCAAGGGCAAGGACAACACTGCCGCTGACTTTATCAGCATAATAAATCCAGAGCCAGGCGAAATTAACATCCGCTAGGAAAACGAGAATATGAGCACCATGGCAACAATCCACTCTCAAGAGGAGGAATTGCACGACCATTTTGGTATCCTGGAAACTGCTGTTAACAGATTTCCAACACAGCTCATCCTTACAAATTCAAAAAATCAGGAGTCACAAATTATAAATCGAAAACTTAAAATTTTTATTTGTGAGGACGATATAAATACAGATTACATGTCAGACATATTCAGGCGATTCTTAAGAAACGGCAAAGTAGGAATATATTCAGAGCACTCGGACCATGAATACAACAAAGTCCAGCAAAAATTAATTGATTTGTTCAACAGAACAATAAAATTCTTTAAATGTACACACCATGCAAAAGACATGCAGAATGAAGATGAAGCATATAGGTATATAGCGAAATATCATAAAAACGAAACTGGAGATGGATGAATTAACGGAAACTATGAAGGACTGAAGACTTTAATTAACTACAAGGACCTAAAGAAATTCATACAAAAATACATAAATAAATAATTGCGAAATATGCAATAAGGCGAAATACGACCGCAGACCTATTAAGGAAAAGTACAAGCTAACCGAAACACCGATGGACATTAATCAAATAATTCATATGGACGTTTACATCAACAAAAAGTATAGTTTTTATCACTTTCATAGACAAATTTTCGAAATATGCAATGGCATTAGCCTTAGAAGATAGAAACAGCATTACAATAGTAGAAAAAATTAGATTTTATCTCTCTCTCAGGGGTTAACCAACCACAATTATAATAGACAATGAATTCAACTCTGTAAACGTAAAGGAACTCCTAAGACAGGAATCCATTGACGTTCATTTTACAAAACCAAATAACCACACAGGTAACGCTGATGTAGAAAGGCTACAGAGCACTATTTCTGAAAAATTTAGGACACTAGAGGCCATGAAATCGCCACTATCAACACAAGCAAGAGTTTTTAAAAATATAGAATGGTACAACAATTCAGTCCACTCCACGATAAAAGCGAAACCTATAGATGTAATTGAAGGTAGGACGGATAAAGCTAAAATATATAAAACTTTAGAGGATAATTAAAAATGCATAATGGAAAAATTGAACGAAAAGCGCGAAACTTATGAAAATACGAAACAGGAAGGGTACGTGAAGAACTACAAGGCTCTTAGGCATAAACACGAACCAAGATATCGCAAACTAAATTTACAAAACATACATTCTTCCAATATTAAAAGGGAAAACTATGTTCAGGTGAAGTGCATCCTAAGCTCTATGATAATGCTACTAGCCCTGACGGCAACCCAACCGCATTTCACAATTGAAAAGATCGAAACAAATCTTGGATACATGGAAGTATGGATCGAAGTCGCTTAACTCGCGGAAACCTACGGCACTATACTACATATAATAAATACAAAGGAAGTATTAGGTATAATTGACACAATGCACAAAAATATACAACATGCTTACCTAAAAGAAAAAACACAAATTTATGAATTGCAACTCAACACTATAAGAAGTAAAGCTTTAACCCTAATACCACACGAAGAGACCTAATGAACATTTTTGGAACAGCTCAAAAATGGTTATTCGGCACTATGGATGATAATGACAGGCAAGAAATAGAAGAACATCTCAGTTGAATAGATACAAATAACCATAATGCAATTAAAAACCTCAATAGTCAAATAAGCATTAATACACATTTTAATGAAACATTTTCTAAACTCAAGTCTATCATAGAGAATGACCGCAATTTAATATTGTCGAAATTAAACAGTATAAATATTAACAACGAAATACAAAGACATAGTCTATTTCATTTCTATTCACTGACTTCACACTAAAATTAAAAATTTTACAAGACAATATCGAACACATTCAGGAAAACATAGCTGCATCAAAGTTAGGAATTTTTAACGGAAACATATTGACAAATGAAGAAATAACTAAGTTCAAAATAGATTTCAATATACTGCAAAAGTTTAAATTAGGGACTCTTATTGATAGGAATGGAAATATCATATTCGCAATTAAAATACCGAAAGTTCTATCTCTCTTCCAATAAATTATCTAGTACATTACAATAATAACACCTATATTTACGAAAATACTGTCGAATTGAAAAATTAAAGCCACTAAAAAGCTGCTTAATAAAGAAAAATTGTATGCAAATTTTTAATAATGCATCAGAATTATAGAGATAAGGCCAGGAACTATACTTGTAAAGAATCAAGTAAAAATACACTTTTGGAATGATTGTAACAACAAAAGACAAACATTAACTGGCAAATATTTAGTAAATTTCAATGCTTGCTCTGCTCTATCAATGTAATTATTTTATTATTTATATTATTTATTGTATTTTTTAATTTTTTATAAAATTTTTTTTTAAATAGAACAAGAAAATAAATGGTAAAATTAGTATATTTTATTGTTTATATAATTTAATATGATAAGTTTATATAAAGAATTCGGCAAATTAATATACTCGCCTGTTTAACAAAAACATGTCTTTTTGAAGTTTATAAAAAGTCTGACCTGCCCACTGAATAATTTTAAATGGCCGCAGTATCCTAACTGTGCAAAGGTAGCATAATCATTAGTCTTTTAATTGAAGGCTGGAATGAATGGTTGGACGAAGTATAAACTGTTTTATTTAAATTTATAATAGAATTTTATATTTTAGTTAAGAAGCTAAAATTTTATTAAAAGACGAGAAGACCCTATAAATCTTTATACTTTATACAAGATGGCGCAAAAGTAAACTTCCGATGTTTTTTGGCTGTAATTTAAAAAAAAATGAAAAACTTTGATTCTTCTTGTGGATTATTTTTATTTGGGCTTTTAATTTTTTTTACATCAAGTCGAGAATATGATGTCATGTAAATGGCCGCCGCCACAGTTGATTGTCATTTGAGCCCTTTTTATGGCATTTTCCATCACTTTGGCCAAAACTTCCGGCGATAGGTCCTCACATTCTTGACGGATATTCTCTTTAAGAGCTGCAAGAGTCTGAGGCTTGTTGACATAAACCCGCGACTTCAAAAAGCCCCACAAAAAGAAGTCTGGAGCGGTCAAATCAGGCGATCTTGCTGGCCAGTGCAAATCGCCAAAACGGGAGATTAGGCGCCAAGGAAATGCATCCTTCAGCATATCGGTTGTGGCACGTGCAGTGTGTGCCGTTGCACTGTCCTGTTGGAACCACATGTTTTCCAATCCTAATTCATCAAGTTGCGGCAAAAAGAAATCGTTCATCATCATTCACAATAACCGTTTGGCCCGCGACGTCTTCGAAGAAAAAAGCGAGCGGCTAAACGTCGCAGTGTTTCACCAGTAGGCGTTGGACGGCCACGAAATCTGCGACGAAATTCACGTTGTGCCAAAGTCACCGACCAATTATTGGTCAAATAAATAGTCAGCAATATTCCGCGTTCTGGAGCAGTGTAGCGTAACATTGTTTATTAACGTGTATTTCGCAGGTGTTTACTACACAAACGTCAAAACAGAACTGACATTAGGGGCCAATCGCAAAATTTATAGCATTTTCTGATAGGAGGATTCCTTTAGCGCCACCTTTTATTATATAAATTTTTTGGATATATTTTATTTTTATTTTATAAATTATTTTGTTGGGGTGATATTAAAATTTGAATAACTTTATATGTATAATAAAGAACTTATATTCAAACAAAGTATTGTTAGCTTTAATCACATGCAAATAGCCGAAAACGATAATGAAAAACTAATATTTTAAGACATTGTGATAAGTAACTTAAAAAATACGGAACTTATAGTAGAAGAAATAAAATTTGTAAGAAAAACGCATTATATTTACGGCTCTACATTAACCTTATTTTTCATCACCATTGTATTAATAATCGTATTAAAAAAATTAAAGAACCAAAATAACACTGTTAAAATAACCAACATGATCACCCAGGAGAGTGCTCAATCAAAGGGGGGAGGAGTTACGTCGCCGTCGTTGCAAGCCAACTCGCTGCCGACGCCACCGTCACTAACCAACCCAAATAATTTACAAATTGACTGGTCTGCATAAACGTAACCAAAGCATGTTTACAACACATGCCAGCCACACTTCAAATTCATTGCAAAGTGACAAACGAATGTGTCACAACATAACACTTAAGAAATTTCATATTTTATAATTCTCTTTTCGCGGCACTTTCGTCAACGGTGGTCGTGTTACAAAAAACCAGAGCACTGGGCCAGCATTGCGGCAATTTCAAACGTAATTGTTGCAATGCTATACACAAATGCATTGCATTGCGGCAACTACAAAAAATCATTGCGGCAATGCTATGTATAACAAATAATATTCATAAACGAATTTCGAGTAACCGGAAGTAATAAATTAATATTCCGAAATACACGAAATTCGTTACACCAACATATGTACACAATAAATGTTTAAGTAATCACAAGAGCCGTAACACCAAATGTTACAAAGAAAATCAAAAAAAGAAATATGTAAGCAATGAAAATACAGTCTGTCTAGTAGAAGCGTGATCGGCAAAATTTGCACATAGAGTGCCGTTATCAAAATAATTTGAATGCACCTTGGTAGCGACATCATTTTTGTAGTACGCATTGCAAAAACTGTCAGTTTCGTGAAACTATTACAAAGTGCACGTTGTTTTAAAAAATGAGTTCCGCGTACGAGAAGCGATTTGAAGCTGTATTTCTTTGTCTACACCCTAGAGGGTCGAAAATGTCACGTTTGGCTGCAGCAAAATATATGAAGAAGTCGAAGTCATTCGTAACGAAGTGGACGAATCGGTATTTAGAAGTAAAAAATGTCGACGATTTGCCTGGGCGGGGCCCTGAAAAAAAGACCTCACCAAAGCAGGACAAGAAGATCCTTGATTTGTTTGCGACGAAGCCGGGCTTATCTTTGCGTAAAGCTAAAGAAGTTGTAGAGAAAAGTGTTGTTTAAATATCGGTAGAGACGATTCGAAAACGTTTAGGCGCTAACGACGTCAAATACCGCAGCTCTCTTAAAAAACCGTTGCTCTCATCATCACACGTTGAAAAAAGACTCTCCTGGGCCTGCGCCAATTCAGAACGGAATTGGAATAATGTAATATTCACGATTGAATCTTCATTTTGGGCAAATAGTAACATAAATCGATCTTGGCGTACCGCTAACAATCGATTGCTCCAACGAACCACCCAGTGAAGGTCCATGTTTGGGGATGTTTCTCAGAAAAAGGATTTGGACGCCTTTTCGTGTTTACCAGCAACTTGAATGCGGTTTTGATGAACAAAATTTATCAAACAGCTTTATTACCATCAGCTGCGAAGATGTTCGGGAGAAGAGGACACTCTTGGATTTTGCAAGAAGACAATGACCCCAAACATCGCAGTCGAATGTGTGCAGAGTGGAAACAGCAAAATGGTGTTGAGGTGTTAGATTGGTCTTCACAGTCGCCTGATGCCAATCCGATAGAAAATGTGTGGGCAATAGTAAACCAGAAACTCAGAGGAAAAACGATATGGACAGCAAAACAGTTGTCAAGACAAATTCAGCTGATTTGGAAACGATTGCCTCGGCAACTTGCTCAGAACTTAGTGCAAAGTATGAGTCGGAGGTGTGAGGAGCGAATGGCGGTGACTATACATGTTATTAAAAGTATTGCGTACAATAAATTTTATAAACGTGTAAAATGTTATTTATTTGAAACGAATCGGACAAATAGTTTCCAAGTTATGGCGATCACGCTTCTACTAGACAGACTGTATTACTTAGCCTAAGAAATTTCATTTTCAATAAAATCAGAATCAATTTAGACACCAAGGTGTTAAGTTGTGTTTTCTCCTCGATTGAACCGGAGTTCAATCCACATTTCTCGCGCGATCCGCGTCTCGTCAGCGTTCTCGGCAAAAATCTTGCATTGCTGGCCGACGGTCAAATTGAGCAAATCCATCATCATTATAATTGCGGAATAGCCTCCGTTGAACATGCCTGCTGCTAAATATGCAGCAATTTGAACAAATTTTTTACCAGAATTCAAATATTTTGGGGTGATTTTCCAAATTGTGGCGTTGAAGGACTCGTTAGCATTCTGTGTGTGCACGCCTAGGCAGTAGATCGTCTTTTGAAACTTCTTTGTATATTGGACGAATAATTCCACATCGGGTTGTCCCAAGAGGCCTTTTCATCGCTGAAAGAATGCGAGATTTGTGACCCCACCCCCCAGCGCGCGCAGTCGATCTCACTAAAGTTCGACACGTGCACACATTACTGGCAATATCTCACACAATACGTGGAATTCAGAGGTGTAATTTTAAGGGCAGGTTAAAAGATAGTTATAGAACAGATTAAGCTAAAAGAAACAAAATCGATTTTTTTTCGAATCACACCAGGAGACCCCCTTAATGGTAGTGGCCCGAAAAACATCTAAGATGATGAACCAGAACCTCCAATCAATGTATACGTAGTCGAAGTACCGTTACCCGATCTGGACGAAACTCGAACGGCAATAGCGCGGCTGAAGAGGAATAAGGCGCACGGTGAGCAACACCCTCAGTCCTGTCAGAATCGGGTAGGACCTCCCCGAGCCGTTTGAAACCAGTTAACTTCTTTAACCGTTAGGCACCATATTTTATAAGATGTGCAATTTTTAGCGTATGCTGATGATCATCGGTCTCAGCAACCGCGCCGTGCTCGGGAGAAAGATTATCCGAAAGATTTATGGACCTCTACGTCTTTGCGGCGGAGATATCGCAGGCGATGGAACGTTGAGCTGTTTGAGCTTTACTGCGCCGTTGACATAGTCCCGAGAATTAAAATACATGCCGTGCGAACGAAAATGCTCCTGCACTGAAAGTACGCGGTACCAGCAGGTGGATGTAGAACAAGAGGTGGTTATAAAGTGAATTAAGTAAGTAGGAAGTGCCCTCAAATCATAGTCCTTAATACGTTGCATGTTGCCGTCATCAAAAAAGAAGATCCGAAGCGGAATTTTGTCACTAGCTATTTCATGAAGCAAAGTCCATTCAACGAGAACCTGTACTAGACAGTGCAAAAAAATTCCATTCAACAATTACATAGTTTTTTTTTCATCAACTGTGCGACATTTATAAAATAAAACTAATTCTTGTACTGTGACTTCACTTTAGTTTTTAGAAATCAGAAGAAACAAATGATATGTAAAAAACGCTATTATTTGTATTGGCAGTTTTTTTTTTCGTCGAAAAATTCGACGAAGAACACTTTTTTTCGCAATTTGTTATAAACAATTTTAATAAAAATTTAGTAATACACAAAAATTAATTTCCAAAAGAATATAATTATTGAGTATATTCAATTTTGAATTGATAGGTGGTTGAATTTTTCAAATCGGTTCGGTCTAGCGAAAATTACACGTTATTGAAAAAAAGTGACGCAAATTTTTGTTTGTTAATATCAGCAACAAATTTTTTTTTTTTCAAAATTCTTCAGAATATCAATGTTTGAACTCAAACACTACCAAAGTAGTGTATTTCCAACAACAACTAAGATCAGAAGATATTTGGGTGGCCCACTTCACGAATTCTTACCCATTGAGAAGTCTCTTAGCGTCAACGAGTTCTGTCTTGTAGCCTTCCTGGACATCGAAGGCGCCTTTAATAACGTGCTTCCAAAAGCTATAACTGGCGCCGTTGGGGATCTAGGGGTTGAACGCTCACTGGTTGAGTTTATCGGCCAGCTACTCTGTTGCAGAGTAGTAGGGGCTAAGCTGGGTGCGAGCGAATTGTCGCGGCACGTCTCGAGGGGGACGCCAGAAGGAGGTGTCCTATCCCCACTTCTGTGGAACCTCACCGTAAATACGCTACTGCGAGATATGGCATAGGATGGCTCAAAAGTTGTCGCGTACGCTGATGACGTCGCGATCGCACTCAGAGGAAAGCTTCCGCAGAAATTATGCGAGCTGATGCAATGTGCGCAAGTGGTCCACCCACTGCGGGCTCAGGGTCAGCTCAAGTAAGGTGGAACTTGTACTCTTTACGAGAAGGTATAAAGTGCCTTCGGTGACTCCACTAAATGGTATCCGGTTAAGTCTTTCTACAAGTGCCAAATTTGTAGGCGTTAGTTTAGATAAGAAGTTGAACTGGAAAGAGGTCTTAATCCTCGTATCTGTCGGTGGATTTTCACAGCGGTCGTCAGACCAATTCTCCTATATGGGGTGGTCGTATGGAGGCCTGCATTAGATAAACAGGTTAACCTAAGGCTACTCACCAAGGTGCCAAATGAGGCCTTGAACGCCATTTTAGACCTCCTTCCTTTAGATTTGGTCGGACAACAGATGTCAGCGATGACTGCTTTGCGACTAAGAGAGACATCCCAGTGGCACCCCGAAAGCCAAGGACACTCTTGTGTTTCGAACAAGTTTTGCTCTATTCCGAGCAGCACGGATCGGTGTGCTTTGAACATCGGATTATGAAAGGAACTTTATTCCAAGCAGGGAGGAGTGGAAACTTGAGTTTCATACACTACCTGATAGCATTGTTATCTATACAGATGGCTCGAAACTCGATAATAAGGTAGGATGAGGCGTTTTCTCACGAAACCCTCTCCTGCAAATTTCCTTTAGGTTACCAGATTACTGCAGCGTCTTCCAGGCTTAGGTCTCAGCTATCATGGAGCCGGTAGAGAAGATTGGGACCGGGATTATAGGAAGCGATATCTTCATTTTTAGTGACAGCCAGACCGCAATCAGAGCTCTGAGCTCTTTCACGTTTAACTCCAACATCGCGCAGGACTGCCGTCTATCTCTACAGGGGATAGCCAAGCAGAACAGACAGTACCTCATTTGGGTCCCTGGTCACTGGGACTTAGAGGGAAACTGCATGGCAGACGAACTTGTAAGACAAGGTACGACCAAGCAGATTCTTCAGAATAAAGAACGCATTGGTATGCCGTTTGCCACTTGCAAACTGCTACTCAGAGCACCTACATATGAACAAGATGGCAATAGATGCAGGCAAAATACGACCTGTCGAAACTCAAGGCAGACGTGGCCTAAATGGGACCGGAAACGGTGGCGCAGCGTTCTCTCTCTAAGAAGGGAAAACATTTCGAACGTGATCGGGTCTAACAGGGCACTGTCTGATAGGGAAATAAGCTAACATTCGTGCTGACCGGACGTGATTTCACTGCGCTCCGGGGTTTTAAGATTTTCCGCTGTCTATAGTGATTGGGTTTTAACTAAATTTAATAATGTCTAAGTTTGAGCAATTGACTCTTCATACTCGTAAATAATTTTTATCTATTTTTTTTGGATAATATTTTCACGCTTGAAAACGCTAATTTTTGCCATACGTTTGTTTAAAATGCCGTGTGTGTGTGGACAAAAGGTTGATCGTAACCATGAAAAAGTGCAGTGTGCTAAGTGCAACGACCTCTTCCATATGGTCTGTGTTGGTGTTTTACCAGCTGATTTGGAATATCTGCTTAGCTCAGGCAATAAGTACTGTTGCAATAATTGTGTAGTGTCTCGTCGGAGATCTATCCGCACCCCTCCTCCTACTGCTATTCGCGATGAGAGTTCATTACAAATCGCTAAAAGCACGGCATCAACTAATCCGTCAATTTCCTCGCATACGAATTCCAGTGCTAACACCGCTTCGCAACAACACTTGTCTAAACTATTGACAAATCAACAAGTATGCGATGCTGGTAATGTTAACAATTCGACTCTTCTATCGATTCTTCACGAAATCGCAGCTCTTAAATCTGAGCTTGCTCATGCATCTGCCTCAATAAGTGCTCTTCAATCTGATAAACAATTTCTGGTTGGAAAAACTGAAGAGCTGCGGCTCGAAATTAAATCTTTGCATAAACTTCAAACTGATGAAATTACCTCTGCCGTGGCATTGCTCACAGCGGAGGTTAGAGAACTTCATGGCTCTGTGCATAAATGTGTGTGTGAAAACAATGATCGTGCTTTTGTAAATTCATCTACGCGCGCTCTAACTTCTGATGTCGCGGATTGTTCAAACGAGCAATGTAATTCGGCTACTGGTCCTCTCATAGCTACTCCAGCTGCATCTGATAATAATGTTCCGGCGCCTACACCTAATGCTGTTGCTGTAAAGAGTAATGCTTGCGCTCACTCGACCTCAGCTGTTGGGTCGCATACAGCTACAGCCGCTGCTTTTGTTGCTGATTTTCCTACGCCTATTATTGACCACATACTTTCTGTCGCTGATGGTGAGAGTTCAGCTTGCGCTCACCCAACTCCAGCAATATTATCACGCCCAACTGAGCGAGAAAATTACGCTACTTGTTCGCTCAAGGCTTCATCGGCTGCTGTTGATGTTTTGACTCCCATTCCAGCTTCTAGTGCTACCGTAGCTCGCTCAGTTGACCCGAGTGATACAAACACAAAATCATATGCCGCCGCTGCTGCTTCCGCTTCTACTTCTGCTACTGCTGACAAACCCAGCAATAAATTAAATATGCAAAAACGACTTCCTCGTGATTCAATTGCTGCCAATCGTAGGACATTAAAACTGCCATTAGTTATTGGAACTAGTAATAATAAGGAGTTAAGTGTAGTATCAAGAATTAAATGGCTGCATCTCTCTTCATTTACGAATAACGTGTCTAATGAAGATATATTGGATTACGTTTCTAAACAAGCAACTATTGACAAAAAGTTCTTGGAGTGCTTTATGCTGGTAAAGAAGAATATCCCGATTGCTAGTCTTAAAACAATCAATTTTAAGCTAGGTGTTTCTGAATGGTGCTATGAAAAGGTTCTGGCTGCGGATATATGGCCAGCCAACGTCAAAGTTCGTCCCTTTAGGTTTTTTCCCAAAGGCGACGTAATTCAACTCGATCCATGAGTCTCTCCACCTGTGATGAAGTTCAAACAAATCAGCTTCGCATCTACTTCCAGAATGTATCTGGTTTAAGAACTAAATCGAAAATACTCTTCGACTTAAGCTCACATATGGACTACGACATCTTTGTCCTCATTGAGAGTTGGCTTACTGCAGACTTCTGTGACAGTGAATTTTTCGACACGAACCTCTACAATGTGTTTCGAAAAGATCGCGATCCCCTCAGCACTGGACTATCTAGAGGTGGTGGAGTTTTAATTGCAGTTTTGAAAAAATTTCGCTCGTCCCGTCTGCCACTGGAGAATGATGACTTGCTTCTTGACCAACTGTGTGTGTCCGTGTATGGCACCTCTCAACTTGCCATTTGTGCGTCATATATTCCTCCCTCTGGCTCGGATGCTCTATATAAGGCGCACATTGATAATGTTCTATCTCTAGCATATAAGTACACAAATAGTAACTTTTGTATTCTAGGGGATTTCAATCTGAGTAATGTCGAATGGGCAAATTCGTCTGATTGCGCTGCTTTATATCCCATAAACATCCATACTTTTTCTGAATCGTATGTGGTTGACAATCTTTCTAGTATCAATCTTAGTCAGATAAATTGTTTTAAAAATAAGCTTTTTAGAATCTTAGATCTCATTTTCTTAAATGATAATATGCATTTTTCTTTACATGAATGCCTTGATCCCTTGTCGTGTTCTGGTCTTCACCATATTCCTCTTATTCTTCAACTGCAATTCTATGAATTTAAAAATACTTTGGTGAATAATCAATCCACTAGTTTTTGTTTTAACAATAATTGCGATTTTAATGCCATTAATTATGAGGTTTCTTTATTGAACTGGGACTCGATTTTTTCCGGAGTCAATGTTGATCTATGCTTTGATACTTTTAAGTCCAGAGTAAATGAAATTTGTTCTAGAATAATTCCGCCAAGATCTAAGAGTTTTTATAGAATTCCCTGGTACACCAAGGAATTAAAGAAACTAAAAAATTTAAGAAATAAGTTCTACAAAAAATTTAAAGCCTCCAATTCTTCATCACATAAGGAAATGTATTTGAACTATTCAAGTGAGTTTAAATCCTTGAGTAAAATCCTTCATAGAAATTATGTTCAGAAATTTGAACAGAAAATTAAGTCGAAGTACGTTAAATCAAAAAAAAGGGTGCTCAAGCATTCCGTCGGGTGTTTTTTATAATGGAGCACATGCGAATTCCTCTGTAGAGGCGGTAAATCTGTTTGCTGACTTCTTTAGCTCTAACTTTGAGCCTGAATTTGATTCTATAGACGACAGTTGTCTAATTGTGAATGCCCCAATAGATTTTGGATCACTCTCCATTACGCTCGACGACGTGATTGATGGCATTCTTAATTTAAAATCCTCAATGCAGTCAGATATTGATGGTTTGTCCCCATATCTTTTCAAAAACTGTCCCGCCTTTGCGTACCCTCTTTTACTAATGCTCAATAAATCCCTTGAAATTGGTGAATTTATCGATGCGTGGAAGGTTACCTTCATAACACCTATACTCAAAAGTGGTAATAAGAGCAATATTGCCAACTACAGACCCATATCAAAGTTGTCTACAGTATCTAAGTTATTTGAGTACATTGTCTGAAAGTCTCTATAAGGCTCACGTAGATAACGTTGCATCCTTAGTCTCTAAGTCGAATAGCGATAGCAAATTTATTGTCCTGGGTGACTTTAATTTAGGTAATATTATATGGTCTCAAGCCTATGATGATACTGCCCTTATTCCTTATAATGTAAATAATTGCAATGAATCATATCTTGTCGACAGTTTTTTTAGCTTTAGTTTTAAACAAATTAATAGTGTGGTAAATAAACTTAATAGAATATTGGATCTTATATTTATAAGTAATAATATGAACTTCTCCCTTAATGAATGCTTCTATACTTCTTCGATCTCAAGTTTCCACCATGTTCCTATTTTTCTTAATATTGAATTCTATGAGTTCTCTCCTATTGGTTATGAAAACCATAGCATTTCTTTTAATTTTAATTTATGCAAGTTTGATTATATTAACGAGTTATTTTTCAATATTGATTGGGATTCGTTGTTTTCTGGCCTTGATGTCTCAAGCTGCTTCAATATTTTCAAATCAAAAATTGTAGATATTGCTCTTGCTAATATTCCATTGAACAAAAAAAGACAATACAAAATTCCATGGCATACAGAGAGGCTAAAGAAATTAAAGAACTTAAGAAACAGATTTTTTGGTAAATTTAAAAAGACCAATGATGCTGTCTATCTTTCAAAATTTAAAGAATTTTCGAAAAAATTTAATTGTTTAGATAAGTTCTTATATAATAACTATATTCAGAAGTATGAAGCCAATATAAAATCAAACCCAAAAGCTTTCTGGAGTTTCATAAAATCTAGGAAATCGAGGTCTGGTATCCCCTCTGGGCTATTTTTCAAAGATAAAACTGCAAATTCTGCTACCGAGGCCTCTAATTTATTTGCCGATTTTTTTAAATCCAATTTTATTGATCCAGCGAATAGTGACGTTAATTTTGAGTGCAATCTAGAATCTGCGATTGATTTTGGTTCTATTATCTTATCGTCAGATGATATAGTCAATGGTATTGCCAAACTGAAGAGCTCTTCGCAGACTGATATTGATGGTCTTTCTGCGGCTTTGTTCAAAAATTGCAACTCGCTTTACTATCCTCTGAAGTTAATTTTTAATAGATCTCTTTCCTTTGGAGATTTCATTGATGACTGGAAAGTTTCTTTTATCACACCCATCTTTAAAAGTGGTAACAGAAGTGATGTGAGTAACTACAGACCGATATCTAAGCTTTCGACAACGGCAAAACTATTTGAAGGCATTGTAAAAGATAAGGTTTATTTTGCTGTTAAGAGTTTGATTTGCCCAAACCAGCATGGTTTCATCCCGGGCAGATCTACAGTTTCAAATCTGGCTGTTTTCTCTGAAGACTGTATTTCAGCCTTTTATAAGGGCTTCCAAATTGATGCGTTATATACAGATTTCTCTAAAGCATTCGATAGAGTCTCGCATGAAATACTAACTAAAAAATTAGAGTGCATTGGCTTCCATTCCGTATTTCTCTCTTGGTTAAAGTCATATCTTGCGAATAGACGATGCACGGTTGTCGTTGACAACTCACAGTCTTATTCCTTCATCGCATCGTCGGGGGTTCCCCAAGGTAGTATTTTGGGTCCTTTGTTATTTGTACTATTTATTAACGACATACAAAGCTGTTTTTCGCACGCTAATTTTCTACTTTATGCGGATGACCTTAAAATCTACTCTACTATTAAAAATGCTTCCGATTCGCTAGAGCTTCAAGCTGATCTAAATAGAGTTCTCTTGTGGTGTAATAATAATCGCTTGTCTTTGAATATAGGGAAATGCTTTCATATCACTTTCGCCAAGTGTTTTTCACCATTACGAACATCTTATCTTATCTCTAATTGTCGTTTGAAATCCGTCAATGAAGCTATGGACTTAGGTGTTATTTTCGATGCAAAGTTTAGTTTTACTAAGCATATTAATCATATAATTTCTAAATCCTATGCTATGTTAGCATTTGTAAGGCGCAATAGTACAGAGTTTTCAAGTCCCTACACTCGTAAGTTACTCTATATGTCATTTGTCCGTTCTAAACTAGAATACGCATCTTTCATTTGGAGACCTTATCACGCCTGTCATATTGATAGAATTGAACGCATCCAGAAAGTTTTCATGCGCTATGCTCTAAGTTCCCTTCGTTTTTATGATCCCATACCATCATACTACTCAAGATGCCTTCTTATTAACTTAAAATCCCTGCAGTCTAGAAGGTCTATTTTGGCGCTATCATTCGTATTCGATATTATTCGTGGTGTTGTTGATTGTCCTAATCTTCTTAACAGAATTTCTTTTAACACCCCGATTAGAACGCTACGTAATTTTGATTTTTTTAGTATTGGCTTCATAAGAACTCTATTTGCAACAAATGCGCCTATCACTAGAGCTCTCATAGAATTCAATACAATCTACAAGTCTTACGGGATAGATTTTGCATCCCCAAAACAGTCTTTCATTATAAATCTTAACTTAGCCTTTAAGTAATTATGTTATTCCGTACGATGTTTATAAACTTAAATTTTCTGTAGTTAGTAACACAATGTTTGTGAAATATCTGCATTAGTCTGTAAGACACTTTGTTTTTGTTGACTAATTTTTGGACTAAATAAATAAATAAATAAAAGATGTACTTTGCAACTAAGCGGCTGATCTCAGATAACCAACATGGCTTCATGACTGGCCGATCAACTGTTACAAATCTCGCTGTTTTCTCTGAATTTTGTCTGTCCGCTTTCAATAATCGTCTGCAAGTGGATACTGTCTATACGGACTTCGCTAAAGCTTTTGACAAAGTTAGTCATTCGCTTCTAATTTCAAAATTATACAGTTTAGGGTTTCACTCTACTTTTCTGAAGTGGGTTAAGTCTTACCTTTCGGCACGCAAATGTGTTGTCGTAATGGATAATATCTCGTCTCATTCTTTTACTGCGACCTCTGGAGTTCCTCAGGGTAGCGTCTTAGGTCCCCTTCTCTTTGTGATATTCATTAATGACATATCTAATTGCTTTAAACACTCTGGATATTTTTTATATGCCGATGATTTGAAAATTTTCACTACTATTTCAAATCAGCTTGATTCTGCCAAGCTTCAATCAGATCTAAATAATGTTGCTGTTTGGTGTAACAATAATCATCTACAGCTAAACTTAAAAAAGTGCTTCCATATCACATTTTCCAAATCTCGTTCCCCGATAGTCACTTCTTACCATATTTCTGGCCCATGCCTAAGCACTCGAAGTGAAATTTCCGATCTTGGAGTGGTTTTCGACTCCGAATTTCTTTTTAATAGCCATATAAACTATACTATAGCAAAGTCCTATTCTTTACTAGCTTTTTTACGTCGTTTCAGCTCCGAATTTACTGATCCGTACACTCTGAAACTACTATTTACATCTCTCGTCCGCTCTAAACTAGAATTTGCTGTCTTTATTTGGAGACCATACCACAATTCCCATATCAAAAGGATTGAGCGTATACAAAAAACCTTTATATGTTTTGCCCTCCGCTCAATTCAGTTTGTTGATCCGATTCCTTCGTATACTGCCAGATGTCAATTAATTGATCTTAAATCTCTAAATAGCCGAAGGACTATTCTTTCGCTTACTTTTGTATATGATATCTTACAAGGGGCGATCGATTCTCCATTTCTGCTTGAATGCATCTACTTCAATATCCCCACAAGAGACCTGCGCAATCATGAATTTTTTTTCCTAAATCGCGTTAGAACAGTATTTGCTTCTAACTCACCTATATTTAGAGCATTAAAGCAATTTAATTTTCTGTCATACTCGTCTGATATTGATTTCTCTATGTCAAAACCGAGATTTAAATCCCTTTTAAATGAAATTGTTAAATAACACTACTCGACAAATTTTGATCAACTTTAGTCTCCAAGAATAAAATAGTCCTTTCCTAAAGTGAAATTTTCTCCTGATTCCGAATATGACTTTCATTTTCTTGTGGCAGATCTAGTTTCCGAGATATCGGCGAAAATATGAAAATTCCCATTTTTGCAGAACACTACTTCATATAGGTACGGCAAAAATTTGTATTTTTCATTTTTTCGTTTTAAACTGTTGAATTATGCATTATACTAATTCCCATAAAAATTTCTTGCCTTCTTCGCCCTCAAGTATCTTCAGTAGTTTGGCCACTATGCCAAAAAACGTTCAAAAAATGTTGAAAAAAAAACGAAATTTTTTACACAATTTCAGATTTAACCACTTTAAAATCGGAAAAATTCTATTGACGAAAAAAAGTTAGCCCTCCTATGTTGTAGGTAATTTAACTACGAAAATTTTAAGCATACCAGTACAACAATCGGACGTGCCATTGAAACTATAGCCCCGTTAACTTGCAAGCGTCTATCCTACAATTTTTTTATAGAGAAAATTTTTATTCAAACTAGGTTTTTATTTTTTTATAACGTTTTATTATAGACATATGTTTGCACGTTAAACTGTATTCAATTGAGTAATATGAGTATAAATCAGCAATTCAGTAAAAAACAACAACGACAACAACATTAAATACATACATATCTACATCTAAAAAAGTCAAATTGAGCGATTTTACCGTGGTGGTCAATAGTGAGGGACGTGGGTACTTCTAACTACCCGTTTATAATTTTCTGGGTTTGTCTCCCGTATTATTGTCCAGCAATAATCTCCCATCATTTCTTCATTCCAAAAACCTTGGTAACGCTTTTCAAAAATCATGAGGTCTTGGTGAAACCTTTCACCCTGTTCATCACTTTCAGCACCTAGGTTTGCGGGAAAATTATCCAAATGTGAATGCAAAAAATGCATTTTGAGGGACATGTTGCATTTCATAGCACTGTAGTTTTTCAACAAGGCTTTGACCATCTCTCTATAGTTGGGATCTTTGTTGTTGCCAAGAAACCCACTAACGACTTGCTTAAAGCTGTCCCAAGCCGCTGCTTCTACTGATGATAAATGATTCGCAAAATTTTCGTCTTTCAGCAACTTTCTAATTTGCGGACCAACAAATATACCTTCTTTTAATTTGGCTTGAGTTATTTTAGGGAAAAATTTCGTTAGGTACTGGAAGGATGGCGCGTCCTTATTTAAAGCCTTTACAAAATTTTTCATTAATCCTAATTTGATGTGAAGTGCTGGCAAAATAACTCGTTCGGGATTTACTAAAGGCGGGTTTGCGATATTGAAGGCACCTGGTTCGTACTCAGCTCTTGGTGGCCAGTTTTCCTGAATATAATGGGTTTCTCTAGCACGGCTGTCCCAAAGACAGAGAAAACAGCAATATTTAGTGAAACCTCCTTGAAGTCCGAGAACTATAGCTACAACCTAGGATGTATTTCATATACTATTTATTTTAAACTGTAGCACCGAAACTGCTTACCTTTAAGTCCGCACAAATTTTCCAATTAAATTGTTTATATTGAATGAGCTCAAGTAAATTTGATATGCTTAAATAAGTTTCTTTAGTATTCTCAGAATGTGCCACTGGTATTGACGGTAACGAATTTCCTTTATGGAGTAATGCTGCTTTTAAACTATGCTTTGAACTGTCTATAAACAAGCGCCAATCATCCACTTTATTTTCTAATTTTAGTGCTTCAAATAAACCTTGAACATCATTGCCGTAGCAAATATTTTCACTTTTAGTAAAAAAAGAAGAGAAAGTCTTGTGTCTATTTCGAAATTTGGAAGTACTTGTCGAAGGGCCCAGGCTGCCCCATTGCTGCAAACGAGATCCTAGAACTTCGCTATCAAATTTCGATAATTTCAAATCTCTGACCAAGTCATTAAGTTCGGCTTGTGAGACTCGATGTGGGATCTCTCCTTCTTGTCCACTTTCTGAATTATCTGCTTCGGAGTCACTTTCGCTTGAGGCTTCAAAACTTATAGGCGGTCAAGGTATGGGTAAGGTATGGTCATGTAGTTTTGGTTTTTTAGCTGATGCCACATTTGGATAACTTATTAATTTCCTCTTTTTTCTCGTTTTACCTTTAAGGTCTATCACGCAAAAATAGCACTGGTCGTGGTTAAAGGGTTCAGTCCACATCATTGGAACACCAAACTTCATGTTATGACCTTTACCCGATACCCATCTCATTAAAGTTAATCTACAGGAGGCGCAAATAAAATTAGGTGTCCAAGATTTATCGAGATTTTTTACACGGAAACCGAAATAATGAAAGTATGCATCTCTGACAGAATTAGTTATTTTCCGAGCTGAGTTTCCGAAAATATAATGTCCGCAAATAAAGCAAAAATCATCCGGATTATTTTTACATTTAAAATCTCTTTTGCAACAAGCCATTTCGTAAACACATCTACCGATATAGTATGTATAAATTTGCACTACAATTTGCAAAACAAAATTTACAACAAACAGTAGTGACAATTAAATACTTGATGTCTTTTTAAATTTATTAGACCCTAAGGTAGAGTGACCAAATGAAATGTCTCGCCAATTTTATCAGAGTAATACTAAAATTGTAGGATAGACGCTTGCAAGTTAACGGGGCTATAGTTTCAATGGCACGTCCGATTGTTGTACTGGTATGCTTAAAATTTTCGTAGTTAAATTACCTACAACATAGGAGGGCTAACTTTTTTTCGTCAATAGAATTTTTCCGATTTTAAAGTGGTTAAATCTGAAATTGTGTAAAAAATTTCGTTTTTTTTTCAACATTTTTTGAACGTTTTTTGGCATAGTGGCCAAACTACTGAAGATACTTGAGGGCGAAGAAGGCAAGAAATTTTTATGGGAATTAGTATAATGCATAATTCAACAGTTTAAAACGAAAAAATGAAAAATACAAATTTTTGCCGTACCTATATGAAGTAGTGTTCTGCAAAAATGGGAATTTTCATATTTTCGCCGATATCTCGGAAACTAGATCTGCCACAAGAAAATGAAAGTCATATTCGGAATCAGGAGAAAATTTCACTTTAGGAAAGGCCTATTTTATTCTTGGAGATTTTTTTTGTCGAGTAGTGTAATTATATGTTGAATTTGTCTCTGTATAGTCTGTAAGAAAATGTACATTTTCTAGATTATTATTAAATAAATAAATAAATAAATAAAATATGCTGAAAGGTTTGGTGTTTGCCCTTCCGAAGATGCTGTAGGAGCTGCAAGCATGACGAGGAGGAGAAAATGATCTTGCATTTACTGTGTAAGTGTCCTGCACTGTGTAAAAGCAGAATGCGATATCTATATCTGGGATCACCGTTTTTGGATAACCTTAGTGAGGTTTCAAGCACCGAGGTAAATTGCCTGTTGAGGTTCATCAGTGAGGCAAAATGGTTTTGTGAGGGGTAATTTCTTTTTCTTGGATTGTACAAAAATTTTTCTTTGTGGTAACACAATGGGCTTCTTAATACTGGCCTAAGTGAGCCGCTGCAGGCGGCTGCCACTCCAACCTAACCTAACCTAACAGAATACATATATGACAATGCGTCAAAGCAAGCTGGGTACGCTAGTATTCCATCATTTTAAAACCTTAAACGACGTTTACAGATTTAAATAATAAAGTATGAGTTCAACGTACCACACTCAATTTTCAAAATTTTGATTCTTTAATTGAATACTTTATACCAAATTTGAAATAATTCGCGACATGATTTAGCAAAATATTGAATATTTTGATTTGTTGTAAAGTATCGTTATATGGGGTAGAATGTGACAAAGAAATTCGCACATATGTATGTATAGAGTCAAACCACGTCAAACGTGACACAATATTTTTGGTCATTTTCTGGAATGCTGAGTCAATTGCATGGATCAATAGTACACACTAATATAAGAAACCAATTTGAATATTTTGTCGAAATAATGTATATTTTATTTAAATTTTGCAATTAAAAATTTTTGCACGATTTTCTTAAAAAATTTATAATTTTGGACTCGTTTGCAATAAATTGACCAAACTTTCATGGTTTTTTTAAAATTGTGTACTCTTTCGATGGATTATTTTTTTTTAATAATATTTTGCAAAATAAGGTAATTGTTTAAACATTTTTATAAACAAATTAGATTAATTATGCTTTATTCACGATGTTAATGAAAGCGCATAATGCAGGAATGTTGAGTAACTATTCCTCTTCATACCTATGAAAAAAAAATTTGGTATTTATTATAGGAACTATTTATTTTTGAATTTTACATGCATCAGTGGACCTACCGGCGCCTTTGTTTATCTAACGATTTGTTTATGTAGTATACGGTACTGTGTTGCTCGCAGCAGAGTCGCGCTTACCAGCAGTTGAACATCGTTAGATAAACAAAGGCGCCGGTAGGTCCACTGATGCATGTAAAATTCAAAAATAAATAGTTCCTATAATAAATACCAAATTTTTTTTTCATAGGTATGAAGAGGAATAGCATTGACTCAGCATTCCAGAAAATTACCAAAAATATTGTGTCACGTTTGACGTGGTTTGACTCTATACCTATTTGCTTTAAGGTGGACATGTATTTCATAATCAATCCTGTCTATCAAATTTGAACAAATTAACTTGTATAGTTATTAAATATCGGATTTGTGATTTTTTTACCGTTATATGAGACGTAGGCATGGTTTTTGTACAATTTTTACAACTTTCGTAATTTAGCTTATTGACTTGAAATGCTATGCATGCTCCAAATTTAGAGGCATAGTTTTTGAGATATACATACCTAGTTGTTCGAAAGTGGAAGGTGCCACGCCTATTGCCAATTTTCTTTTATTACGTGTATTTGCCTGTGGAACCCTATTGTACTTAAATTTCGTGCTTTTCTAATTTTTGAAAGTTAACGTTATATGAGAGGTGTGTAGGTAGTTATGGTCCGCTTTATACAATTTTGCTGACTTACATCAAAAGCGATGTGTACACCGTGGGAGGATGGTTTCGGAGATATACTTATTTGCCCGAAAGTGTAAGTGTTTTCAAACTCTCTTTGATTCAGTGTGTTTGCTGGTGTAGCCCCATCCTTCATATTAAATTTGAGCGAATTGCATTTAATGCTGACTTAAAAATCGGGATTTCTTATTTTTTGAAAATTTAAAAAAAAATTTTAAAAATTTTCGAAATTTTGCTTATTCTCTTGAAATACAATATGTATACCAAATTTGGTAGCATGGTGTCGGAGATATACCAATCCAATATTTTTTTGATTCGGTGGATTCGTTAGTGTAGCCCCATCCTCCATATTAAAGATGAATAAAATTCCTTTCAATTTTCATAAAACTCTGGTGGGCGTTGTTGTTGTCCGATTTCGCCCGTTTGCAATCGTTAAGATAGCTCAATATTTACTCTAGTTATTCGACTGACAGACGGACGAGCAGACAGACATGGCTTAATCAATTGCTCTATTAATTCTAAGAATTTTGGCATATATACATATGCCTATATCTATCTATCTAAACAAAAAACCGTTTGGTGAGCAAAGTTATAATACCCTGAGCACCACCAGTGCGCTCTCGTATAAAAATGAATGTGAGCTCTTTATAGGCGTCCAAATTACTGAACCGATATTTATACATAGTAGAGTTAAGTGATTCCCGTGCTGAACGTAATGTAAATGTAAATTTTGAAAAGTGCAAGACGAAAGATTTTGGAAAAATGGGCGGTACAACGCGCTATATAATAAAAACGCCAAATTCTTTGTAACTCAATAACTATTTGATGCAGATGTCATAAGTTTTGTTACAAGTTAGGCCGTTATAAAAATTAAACATTTTCTAATAAAGCTAATTTTATTTTATAATGCATATCTGAAATCAGAGATGTACAAAATTTTATTCGAAGAGGTCACCTTTTGCTTTCACACAAGCACTCAATAGCAGCACGCACAGTTTCTATTCAAATCTGCACGGCCAATCATTTGCAGCTATGAAACCAGGAATATTGCTTTTAAGCCATTGCTGGGTGGTTTTTGCCTTTTGTGGTGGAGCAGAATCTTGCTGGAAGATTCAATGCTCCCCATCGAAAACTGCTTTACCACCCCTTCTAAAACATCCTGCTGGTAGACTTTTTTAATCCCTTTTTCACAGAAGTGAAAAGGTGTAACGCCTTTACAGGACATACCCCACCAAACCAATAAAACAGTTGGATAGTGACCACGTTGAAGCCTTAGAATAAATTTTTTGTGCGTGTTTAGAAGTTTTTGCACAGATTTTTATTTAGTTTTACTTAGTTAAAAAATGTCGAAAAGTCTGTTTGTTCCTTGCTGTTGCTGTTGTCGGTTACACAAATCCTGCAGGATCTCTTCAACCATGGGTGTTATCATCGAACTCATCCAGGGGGAGGCCCAAAAAACGCACAGTTTCGACAGCGTCGGATCAATGGCAATGGGGTGTTAGATGAGTCGGTTTTAAAGGGTAAGTGAAAAGGTGGGTGGTATCGTGCTGGAAGTTATCACATGCCGGACGTATATTAAGTACGTCTGGGTTGATTCTGCTACAATATCCAGACCGTAACTGAGCCAGAATGACGCGTGCTTCACGCGACACCTCCTCTACCATGGGTGGTTGTGTGACTCCAGGGACCTCGAGAATTGACGAAAGTGGCAATTGTCTCTCGGTGAATACCGTTCAGGACTACCCGGTAGGCAGCAGGGTCGTCTATTGATGGTGAATGACTGGATCTCGTCAGGCATTTCAAGAAGATGCCTCCTGACGTGTCAGCGCCTACGGCCTCTACGGCCCAAAACACTGCGGCGGTGTCATCTAGCCCCCACGGCTCCAAAGAGAAATCAGCAACACCCGCACTCTCCATCTCTTTCAACTCTTCCATCCTCACCCAAGTTTTACGGCTGCCCAGCAGCCCAGCAGCTCAGCGGCAAGCGCACCTCAACAAGGTGTCATGTCGACTCATCGTGGGCAGATTAAGCTTCTGCAGATAAACTGCAACGGACTCCAGAACAAAATCGAGGAGATAAAAAACTACATGAGAGGACATTATCTGTTGATAGCTGCGATGCACGAGACTAACTTGCACAAAGTTTAATTGCAGAGGATATAATGTACATCGCAAGGATCGCGAGCGTGGTGGCTTAGCATTCATCACACACAACATAATGCGCACCACGATCTATGGCCCTCAAGCCGCCAGCAGATCGTAGGGGGGATGAATTGGCTGAGCAGATAGACGATTCGACATTCTGCACAACGAGTGGCAACGCCCCCACCAGGATTAGGGGTAGTTGCAGCAGCTCGCCTGACCTAATCATACCTAGTGCTGATCTGATAATATCATATCGTGGCGACCTATGCTATCGCTTGCATCAGACCACCTACTCATAATCATCACGATCGATAGACCTGCCGACTTTGTCTCCGCGGATCGAACGACTTTTATCAACTTTAAAAAAGCTGATTGGTCCGGATTCGCGGAGTTCACCGGGAGTGCTTTCGGTGCCCTACTACACCGACAGATGTTCGCGTTGGCGAACGACAGTTCCGCAGGGTGGTAACGACCGCAACGGCCCGCTTCGTTCCCTCTGGACGAATACCTGCAACTTTGCGGCGGCTGCGAGTAAGCTTTGGACCGCCGTGAGGTCCTTGTGCACCCCGGCGAAGCGTGATGATCGAGCGGGGATATCACTCGATGACCGCGCCCCGTTGGACCCGAAGAGATGCGAGAGCTACTTTAGCCGACAGTTTATAGTGCATCCTTCGGTGGATAGGACTAAACAGAAGGTGTCCAGAAGCCTGTGCAAATTGTCAAAACCCAGCGCGCCACTTTCCTTCACCTATAGCGAAGTTGCGAAAGCCACGGCTTCCGAAAGATGTACAACAGAACAACAGCACTAAACGTCATAAACACCCAGTGATTCGTGTCCTTAACCGTGATCGCCCCTGTGGTGTGTGTCTTAGTGGCGTTACAGCGCATAGCGAAGCGACAATTGTGTACATTAGTGCCGTTCAAATACAAATTCCAAACACCCTAATTAGCACTCCCTGATGCGCAGGTCTGTCTGACGGATATGAAATGGAATATATACACATGAAAAACAACAAAACAATTACGATTTTGATTAACAAATTTATTTATTTATATATAAACTTCATTTCGGAAATTACAAATCTTATTAGTGTAAGAAAAATTCAAAGTTTAAAAAAAAAGTAAAAGAAAAGCTTTATCGACCTTTCAACGTACCTGAAAGAAATATAGATAAATCTATGACTGATTTTAAAAATTTTGGAACATAAGTTGAATACTTACTCAATATTTAGTCGGATATCCTTTTTGTGAAATTACCTTCGCAGGTATCCTCCTGAATGTTCAGTCATTCCTGCTCGTTAAGTGCCACAATTGTTGTACAGTTGTACAATTGTCCAAAGTTGTCGATTGGATTTAACTCTGAGCTTTGGGCAGGCCACTCCATGACTTGCAACCTGATCTTCGAACTACCGTTTTACTATTATCGACTTATTATATGGCGCGTTGTCTTGTTGGAAAACTGCTTTTGAACAAACAGATAGTGGTAGCGTTATCCAAATATGGTATGAGGCTTTCCGACAATGCATACCGATAAGCCAAACCATTTAACTTGCGTTTTGTTGGGCATGTGGCCGGATACCGTGTTTGCTAAAACAACCCCATACTATAACACTGCCGCCACTGAGCTTCAGCGTCTTCACCTGTAAATTTAACTTCGATTCGTCACACCAAATCATAGAATTCCAAATGGATGGTGAAGGGTCAATATGGCTCCTGGCAAACCTGTATCTTTTGTTTTATTGGCCTCGTTTTTTTCAAACTTTGGCATCCCAGAGGTTGTTGTCTTATAGTGGTCCTTGCCAGATTTTTACGAACCTTATATGTATATTCAAAAAATGTTTATAAATTTGGAATTGTTTGATCGCATTCGGAATTTTTTTGCGAGAACATCCTCTGGAGCGGGTAATTTTGGTCTTGCTTAAGCACTCTCTTTAAAAAAAAAACATATAAGCTTCAAATGCAGAAGTTTTGAATAGTTAATATTTATGAATATGTAGCTTTCATTTATGTATACATATGTATATGACAAAGTACACAAAATTGCAGTAGAGTAAATTTTATGGAGTGCGTGTTAATTAGCGTGAAAGCGGTGCATATGTAATTCTTTTCTTTCCCGGAGCATTGTACATGCAAAATGTAAAAGCTTTGCTAAGTCGGGAAGATGGAAAGAAATACGAAAACCACGATTTAAGGGAGATATAACTAAAAAACCTATTATAGTTAAAAGAAACTAAGAATAAACATGCTTTGATAAATGATATAGACTTTTTTTGTTAATTATTGTCTGCTTTTTAGTTCTTATCTGCTAATTGGGATGAGCTAACCCATGCATGTTTATATAATAAACGCTCATTTTAGTATTCTTTCCATCGGCGAATTAGATCGTTCTTTTCAAACTCCTGGCGCGTATAAAGTGAATCGATTCAGATAAAGTCAATCGAGATTGCAGCGAAATTTTACACCGAGATGTGGTTCCTTTACCGAAGTGATATTGATTATTTAAGTTTTACTGATACTGAAATTGGTGATAAGGACAACATATGCATACAGTGTATTTCAAAAACATGGGAACGAAGCTCCTGGACTATGTTGTGCTGGTGGAAAAATTATGTTTTCTATACTACCAACATACTAATCAACAAGATCTTTGAAATCTTTGATTCTCGGATCCCACTCTATACTGAGCCATTTTCTGAACTACGTTCGACAATATAACTCCTTATTTCAAATGAACCTCCTTTGGGACAAATTATGTAATAGAGAAACTTTATGCCGACATTTAAAATTCAAGAAAGTCTATCACCACATCTGATCATTACTTCCTACTAACGGCAACAACTATAGAAATAGAAATATAATGATGTTGGTTTTTAAACTTATTTCAGCTACGATAATAGAGAGATTGGAATTGATATTGATAAGTTTAAAAGGTATGTTTTTGGGTATCAATAAGGGGTGCCCACTGTATTGTTTGGGTATGATTGGAGTTGAATTATATTTACAGTGAGTCTCTCGGAGATAAATTATCTTTTTGGATTGCTCTTTAACATTTCTAAGTTCGAATATTTATTATGACAGCCGTAAATATTCCATTGCAGAATGTTCAGCATCAACGCAACTAAGAGAAATTGACCAATACACACTATTAAAATACACTAAATGCATTGCGAATTGTTATCGTTGTTATTATCATTGTTTAATTCCATTTAGATATGTTATTGGTGTCAGTGTTTGTGTTTTCATGTTTGTTGAATTTGGTGTTTTCTGAGGGGACTGAGGAGGCGGGCTTAGTGAGTAGTAGTGTCAGTGCTGGTTAGTAATAGTGTTATCTATTTCATTGCTGTTTAGAGAAGTGACAGCTTCTGAGATGTGATGAGAGTCAGCAGCTAAGTTGTAGTTATAGCTCAGTTCGGAATAATTGGAGGTGGAGACGGAAGGTGACTTAGAAACGGAATTATTATTTTCATTACGAATAAGCGGATTATTTTGCCTGAATATCCGTCGTGCTTCAAACATACTACACTTATTCTGAGTTTTAATTTTTACTATTTATTTCTGCTGTTTGTATGTTGGACAAGAGATGGCGGACGAAGGGTGAGGCCCTAGACAGTTGGCACACATGTTACGCGTTCAGCTTGAAGGTGTGTGAAGAGGAAAATTAAAACCAGCACAAACAGGGTTATCAATGCAACGTTTGATTGTATGCCCTAATTTTTGGCAGCGTTTGCATCGTATAGGATTAGGGAAATATTCCTTTCTATCAGAAATTGCTCCTTTCGTGGAATTAAGGTTTTGAATTAGCGAAATTGATACTTATACAAACCGCCGAAATTAGACGTATTAATGAATTCCTCAGCTACCTTTAGGTTATTGGTTAAAACGAGAAGACTACTATCGCGAAGCATATTTACCGATTGTATCTGGCTACGGATCGAGTCCAATACCTTTTTTTGCAAATACACTTATGTCTTCTAAGGGATTATCATCTTCCGAACATGGGCTGTGAATGGTTGATGTTTAAGGGTAGTAGATTGGGGAATTCCAACTGTATTGTATTTCTTACTTTAGAATCTTTTTTCTTTCGTTCGGTAGATCCATTGGTATTCACTATTCGTACCTAACGGGTCTTGCAATAAGGATGCTACAAAATATGCGTTATTGGACAGGCAGCAATCCATACGTACTCCATGAGTCAGCATTGCATCCCGAAAATTTTACGGTTTGGTGCGGTTTATAGGCCGGCGGCGTCATTGGGTCCTACTTCTTCCGTGATGATCAAGATCGGCACGTTACTGTGAATGGGAATCGCTACCGCTCAATGATAACCGAATATTTTTGGCCCGAATTGGATGATATGGACTTGGACAATATGTGGTTTCAATAGGACGGCGCCACAAGCCACACAGTGAATGTCACAATCGATTTATTGAAAAACCAAGTTTGGTAAACGTGTTATCTCACGAAATGGCCCAGTCAATTGGCCGCCTCGGTCGTGCGATTTGACGCCGTTAGACTATTTCCTGTGGGGCTACGTCAACTCTATGGTGTATGCCAACAAGCCAGCGACGATTGAAGAACTTCGTACAAATATCGAACGTGAAATTGCAGCAGTATCGGCCGATTTATGCTTGAAAACCGTCGAAAATTGGGTTGAGCGTCTGGACTTCTGCAAGCGTGCCCGTGGTGCCCATGCAAAAGAAATCGCGTTCCATACATAATGACATCGAATTTACTTTCACAGGAATAAAGAATTTAATTCATATCCCAAACCGTTTTTGTTTAATTTTAAAAAACTTTTGTAGCGTTCCCATTGCAAGACCCGATATTAGTGTTTTTTTTGTACTATCAAATAAAACAAACGAATACAAAATATTGCGTTTAGCATAATTAACACAAAAAAGCTGTCAACAGCTCAAGGACTTAGGCAAGGACTTAGTCCGAACGAAGCGAATGTTAGTCGATGACTGGTGTTTAGAGTTTTCTTGTGGTTTTACGTACATATGTAGATATTATATTTAAGGCTATCACAATGTCATTTGTACGATACAGTGATAGCGAATGCGTCTCAAATACAGTTCAACTGAAGAAGAAATTAGCATTGGAAAACAGGGTTACAAGAAAGAAAACAAAAACAAGAAAATAGTCAACGCCAGTTGAAGTAATTACATATATTTTATTAATTTTGGCAAAGTAAATTCAAAAATAATGGGGTTTTTTGTGCCAGCTTCGATCTCCAACAGGTGTTAAGTACCCCAAATATTATAATTAAAGTGTTTATGAAAATGTAACAAGATATGGCTACTGTTTCTTATGAGAAGAAAAACGGTAAAGATAACATACTCGTTACCCGGGCATACGACGATGCCTGTTGATTCTGTACACGGCACCATCGAATCATTTACTCGAAATCGAAAAGTCTGGGCTCCTGGGTGAGCGACTGCAATAATAACGTGTGTTGGAACTAACCGCCGTCTTTTTGATTCAATTAACCTACATTATTACAACTTTCTTAATTGGAAAATACTGACACTAAAACGCGAAAAGCTTAAATTAAGCTCGTTGCAATCTCCAACATAAAAAAAAAACATTTTTTAAAAGTACAGTTATCTGAAGGAAGTAATTGGAACATGTTTTACTATTGGCTTGGTCAAACCCTTTCGCTTTTGGTATATTTGTCAGAATTAAAAATATCATTAAATAAATGTAATAATTTAAAATCACTTTGTTAGAAAAAAATATTCCATAAGAATTTCATTATGAATACCTTAGCCTTAACAAATCAAAGTGGAATACTCTTTAAGTGAAACAGATGAATATGATTAATGATATTCTCGTTATATAAGTGATCGCAAATAGGTTCTCACCACAACATTGATATCAACAACACATCCGGCTGACGCAACCCTTACACAGTTCAGCCACACCAATGTAATATTATATTTTGCACGAGCCGCCAACTCAAAATATTTGTGATCACAGGTTGATCGCACCAAATATTCCACACGAGTCGCTATGTCAGCAGAATTGCGCTCACACGGTTGACGGCAACAAACATTCCACACGAGTCAGCAGAATTGAATTCACACGGTTGGAACGCTAGCAGAAGAGCAGCAGCGCAGCGCGACGGCGTTAGAAAACTCAAGCTCAATCAACCGCAACAAATGCGGAAATAAAATAATTAAAATACCAAAACCGTTTAATTGGCGCCCAATGTGGGGCTCGCGAAGGTTAATACGAATATTTCAACTAAAAGTGGACTAAAAAGTCACCAAGGAACGATTTTCCCTGGGCAGCGTGGACTACTTCATCGGTGAGAACCCGAAGACGTGACCGATACCCCAATACTTTGGGAAAAAGGATCAACTATCAGTGGGAGCCGAGGACCACTGCAATCTATAAGTAGTTATGCTTATGAATTTGAATTTTGAGTTGGGATTCATTTTTATTAAGTGTATGGTGCGCGCGTTAATCAATTGGTTTATTTTTGGCGACTTAATACATTTCATTCATTTGCATGTCAAGTTTTTGTTAATTTTTGAGAAAAGCTGCAAAATCTTGTGATCAGACTAAATGAGGAAAATGTAGGGCAAGCTCGCGTGATGCTACTTTACCGTGCAATGGTGTGTGCGGAGTTATTTTTCATGTGAAATGCCTTGGTTTCTCTAAATTTGAGACAGATGCGTGGCTAAAGCACGCCAACCTAAAGTTTTTGTGTGATTATTGCATTGAATACATTGGAGGTGTGCATAATAAATTCGATGAAATATTAAGCCTTATTAAAGATACTGAAAAAAAAAGTTCAAATATTGTTGAAGAAAAAATAAATGAGGTGAATGAAGCGGTAAAGCAAATCCAAAAAGCCGTAGAGGACAAAAGTGCAAACAAAGAGAAGCATTTAGAAATAAGAGCAACCTATGCGGATAAACTAAAAAACCCGATAACTGGAAATGCACCTGTTATACTGAAACCAAAACGGAGCAGTAGCTATACGTTGTGAAAGCGATGAAGCGAGGAAAATATTGGTAAATGATATTAAAGAAAGAGTGAGTGAAAAATATGACATTCATCTACCAGCAATGAAAAGGCCGAAGATATTGATATGTGGATTGAGTGAAATGCTCGATGGGGAGACAATAGCTCAAGCAATAAAAAGTCAAAACAATTTGCAGGAGAGCTACTTGAAGTGTATTAAAGTGTACAAATCCTACAAAAATCCAGCGGTGCACAACGCAATAATTGAAATTGATGGAAAAGGTTTTGAAAAAGTTATGGAACTTGGAAAAATTAACGTGGAATGGGATAGGTGCAAGGTGTATGAAATCCACAATATTTTAAGGTGCTATAAGTGCAGGGGTTACAACCACACAAGCAAAGTGTGTAAAGAAAGCCTGGCGAAAAAGGTCATGCATACCGACAGTGTACAAACGATGTTTTAAAGTGCGTTAATTGTGTAAAAGCAAAGGAGAGACTTAATCTGGCTGATTTATGTGTAAATCACGACAGCAGAAGCCCTGATTGTCAGACATTGCAAAAGAAGTTAAAAATTGAGTCCGAAAGGATTCAATATTAGCAATTAAATTCAGAGATAAGAGGCCTGTATTTAAATATTGGCGGTTTAAGGACAAACTTTAACCAGCTCGAAGCTATATCATTTGGTGTAAAATTCGAGTTTATCTGTGTGAGTGAAACTAATTTAACGAATTCAATACAGAACTGTGAAATAAAACTAAGTGACTATCAGCTTGTGAGATGTGATAGCAAATCAAACCGCACAGGAGGTGTTCTATTTTATATTAGCCCAGAATGGCAGATTGAAGTTATAGAGGAAACAGCGATCGAAAAAAGTATATGGTGCTTAATAATAATGGTTAAGCAAAAAAATATTAATATAACCTTAATTGGATTATATAGATCACCTGACAAACGTAGATCCCCAGAAAGGGTGTTTTGTGACTTTATTAAAGAAAAAATTGAGCACTTATGTGACAGTGGTAGAGAAGTTCTCATAATGGGAGATTTTAATATTGATTGGCTGGGAAATAGTGCCTACAGGGACCAAATTTGTCAGTCAGTATCAGACAATGCATTAAAGCAAATAGTTCTTGAACCAACAAGAATCACAAGAACTAGCGCAACGCTAATTGACTATGTATTGACTAATATTTCAAAAGCCGAAGCCAAGGTTAACGCCAACTATAAAATAAGCGATCATGAGTCCATTGAAATTAATATAAACATAAGACAGGGAAGATGCAATAAGCTCGTGAAAGTAATAAAAAAGTTCCGCTTTGACAATATTCTATTCGCTGAAGAAATAGCAAAGTCAAAATTCTCGAAAATTGACATACATACATAATTTTAACGAAGCTGTGAGCATTTTAAATGAAAAAATAAAGGAACCTATCAAAAAAATGATTACGGCTAGAACGATTAAACAAAAAAGAAACTTTGATGGGTGGTTTGGAGCTAATCTGCTCCAAATGAAAAAAACAAAAATTGAGTTATATAAATCAGAAAAAAAGGAGCAACTCCCAGGCAGAGTTGCAGAACTATAAACAGTACCGAAATAGGTATTCAAAAGAACTTGAAAAAGCGCGAAACAGCTACATTTCGAAGAAGGTTGATGCATCGAATGACCAAAAGACGATGTGGAGAACAATAAAACAATTTGTCCTAAACGAAGAGAGAACAGA
This sequence comes from Anomoia purmunda, assembly GCA_951828415.1. Lineage (NCBI taxonomy): Eukaryota > Metazoa > Arthropoda > Insecta > Diptera > Tephritidae > Anomoia > Anomoia purmunda. The sequence goes on along the minus strand of OX639997.1, from coordinate 80,411,818 downwards.
AATTAGCAAAACTATGGTGAAATCCATCGAGATAAAAAGCCCGTTGGAAATCGCAAGCAAACTTAATACATTTTTTATAGAAAGTGTTGAAGAGCTGAATAAAAATATACCCAATGTGACATATATAAACAACGTAAAGCCTTGTGATAAACAATTTAAATTTAATAAGTTAGAATTGAATGAGCTCAAGAGTATACTCAAAGCAATGAATAACAAGAAAGACTATAACTTGATATCCCCAAAAATTATACTATGTGAATTTGATGTGCTGGGCCCAATCCTCCTTGAAATTGTTAATGCGTCGTTCGAACTGGGAGAATTTCCAAAAGAATGGAAAACTTAAATGGTGGTGCCAGTAGAAAAAAATAAAAACACGCTGAATCCTGAAGAGTTACGTCCCATCAATATGTTAATGACCGAAAGTAAAATACTTGAAAAAGTGGTGCATATACAATTAGAAGGCTACATGGAGAGTAATTGGCTAATATCGGAAAACCAATCGGGATTCCGACAACGTTATAGCTGTGAGTCGGCAATAAATCTAGTAATTTCACACTGGAAATCAGAAATGCACAACGGGAAATGTATAGTGGCTGTTTTCTTGGATTTCAAGCGAGCATTTGAAACAATTGATAGAGGAATTTCGCTAGAAAAAATTAGGCAGTACGGAATTAAGGGAGCTGAATACCGGTGGTTTCAAAGTTACTTAAGTAACAGATGGCAGCGTACTAAAGTATCTGAAAGTGTATCGGAGCCAGCAAAAATAATGTTAGGCGTACCTCAAGACGCAGTGCTTGGGACACTGCTATTTTTAATATACATAAACGATATGGAAAATATACTACAGGGAGGGGTACAAATTTGTCAATTTGCAGATGATACATTGCTTTATATGACCGGAAGTTCTTGTCGGGAATGTATTGCGCGGCTGAATGATAATTTGGAAAATATATGCAAATATCTGGAAATGAACAAACTAAAACTTAATGTCAATAAAACAAAGGCAATGATAATCAATGGCGAGTCAAATGAAAACATTACAGTGAATGGTGAAATAATCGACAAAGTTGATGAAATTAAGTATTTAGGCATTAATATCGATGAAAAATTAAATTTCAATAAGCATTTAGACTATGTTTGTAGTAAAATTTCCACACAAAATTGGATTTTTCCAGGGAATGCGCAAAAAAGTGTCTGTAAATAGTGCCCTAGAGATATATAATGTCATGATAAAGCCCCATTTTGAATATTGCTCAACTATACTGTTCCTGGGATCCAACCATATGAAAAGCAGACTGCAAAAATTGCAGAATAAGGGAATGCGGTGTATTCTTATTTGTAATAGATTGACACCAACCTCGCATATGCTCGATACCCTGAAATGGCTAAATATAAACCAAAGAACTAACATGAAGTATAATCTGCTACCAAAGTATTCAACGAGCCACATTGTGTATGTTGGAGATGTGCAACCCTACAGTTTAAGGAACAAAAATGATTTTAGAATTAACTTTTATAAGTCTAATAAGGCACAAAATATTTTAATGTACAAAGGCCTAAAACTATTTAATGAATTACCAGTAATATCAAAAATGAAAGAAACATTAATGTATTTAAAAGACTGTTAATAGATTACGTTAGAGCAGTATTTTAGCTCACAATTAATTACTTATAAACAAATTACTATCTAATAAGTGTGCATAAAAAATTGTATATTCTTAAATAGCAAAAAAAGCTAAATAAAGTTACTTTACAAAAAAAAACACAACATCAACTAATAGGAGCACACACAACATCAACTAATACGAGTAGTGACACAAATATTTAAGCAAATATGGAAAGGTGAGCGAAGTGCTCATTTTAAGACATATTGTTTGCGAAAATAAAAGAGTGAAGTGTTTAAGGAATAGTGCTCATTTTAAGACATATTGTTTGCGAAAATAAAGGATTAAAGTGTTTAAGAGATAGCAAGACAAATTTTTTTTTGTTTGCAAAAGAAATAAATGAGTGGTGTTGGAGGACCTCTTTAAAAATTTAAAAATAGAAAGACCTCATTACAACATGAACGCAGAACAGGTGAGCGAGTTAGTTAAGGCAGAGGTACGAACTGCTTTAGCAGCACAAAAGTTGGAGTTTGATAGGAAGCTGGTGCCGATCCAAAATCAAGTCACCATTGCCAAGCCTAAAGTGCAAAAATACGTTAAAGTGACAATAAGCTCATTGGTAGGATGTGACATAACACTAGACGCAATAAAAACACTACCAGAATTTCAAGGGTACACAGGCACGTATGTGTCATGGCGTGAGGCGGCACACAACGCCTATGAGTTATTCAAAAGGTACGATGGCAGCAAACGACATTATCAGGCCGTAACTATTTTAAGGAACAAGATAAGAGGGGCTGCTGATGCAGTACTTTCATCATTTAACACCGTGCTTAATTTTTACCTCATAGAACAAGAGTTATCTATCCTTAGGCAGGGCTCCATGTCGTGCTTGGAATTCTATGATGAAGTTGAGAAAAAGCTAACATTATTAGCGAACAAGAGCATAATGTCTTACGAGAGTAGCGTAGCAGACGTCATTAATGAGAAATACAGGGCCGATGCTTTGAGGGTATTCATATCTGGCTTAAGGAAGCCCTTATGCGACATTCTTTTCGCTTCGAGGCCATCACACCTCCCATCTGCTCTTGTCCTGGCGCAAGAGGTAGACGCAAATCACGAGCGCTACACATTTGCAGCTAATTTCGCAGCTAGGCATAGCGAAAATAATTCTAATAAAAAAGTTACAGTAACGCGAATGCAGGTTCATATGGTCAGAAGTTTAACAGCTCTGAGTCCCACACAGGATATAAAAATCCACAGTAGAACCAATGGACGTCGATCCATCCACTTCACAATTCAGACGTCAGCCATATAACAGGGAATACAATCTGAATCAATTAGGACAGAGTAACCAACAGAACCACAGTGTAAACCACTTAAGAGACGAGAATGATTCGCGTAGCGAATCGGCATATGAGGAAGAGGCCGGACGATATTAAATTTGAACAACTAAATTTTTTAGGGGAAGGTCCGTCCTACCTTGGATCTCCAAATCTATAGGAGGGAGAGAAATTAAACTCCTCTTCGATACCGGGGAGTCGAAAAGAAACCGTTACCAGCGCTAAAAGGAGTGCAGACTGTACGGAACACTTTTTCTGTGAAATCTATTCATCAAGCAAAAGTGTTACATAAAAATATTCGGAGTAACAGCGGAATTTTTCATTCTGCCAGACCTGACATCGTTTGACGGTGTGATTGGACTCGATGTACTTAATAAGGTGCATGCGAACATCGATTTGAAACTAAATACAATAACACATGACTTTGGAGAAGAAAAAATCTTTTTATTTATCAGCCATGATGACGTTAGCCATCTTAGGCTTCAGGCTGATGCGGTACCATCTGACATTAGCGACGACTTCTTTAAGATGATTAGAGGGATTAATGGCGTTTTCGCCGATCTCAACTAAGCTTTGCCGTATAATAGAAAGGTGGTGGCAACAATCCGCACCAAGGATGAGGACCCGGTGTACTCCAGACTATACCCATATCCACTGGGTGTAACGGATTTCGTAAACAGGGAAATCCAGGAACTGTTAGAAAAGGGTATTATCCGACCATCTAGATAGCCGTTTAATAACCCCAAATGGGTAGTTAAAAAAAAAATGTGTGGATGAAACCGGACAAGCAAAACAAAGGTTAGTCATCGATTTTCGTAAACTCAACGAAAAAACAATAGGTGACAATATCCAATCCCCGACATTACAGGAATTCTGGCTAATTTGTGTGGAATCAAATATTTCACCACTCTTGACTTAAAATCCGGCTTTAACCAGATTAACTTATCGGAGCGCGATAGAGAAAAAAAAAGCTTTCTCTATCAAAAACGGTAAATACGAATTTTGCCGGTTGCCTTTCGCTTGAAAAACGCCCCAAGTATCTTCCAAAGGGCGATAGATGATGTGTTAAGAGAGCACATAGGAAAAAGCGGGGTTGTTTACGTGGATGATGTCATAATTTTTTCGCAAGACAAACCACAACATTTGAAAGACGTGGAAGCAATTCTTAAAAATTTATTCGATGCCAATATGAGGGTATCGGCCGAAAAGTCAAAATTTTTTAGAACAGAAGTACGGTATCTATTTAGGATTCTTGGTGTCACAAGGAGGGATAAAAACGTGCCCAGACAAAGTTGACACAATACGACAATTTCCTGAGCCCACCACCCTAAGGGGTCTTAGATCGTTTCTAGGTCTAGCGGGATAATACAGGTGTTTTATAAAGGACTTCGCCAAAATAGCCAAACCACTATCAAGCATAATGAGGGGAGGATATGGTCGAGTGACTGCATCACAGTCGAAAAGAATCGAAATAGATTTGACTGATGAACAGAAAAAGACCTTCAATACCCTAAAAGATATACTGGCGTCCGAGGACGTAACATTAACCTATCCAAATTTCAGCAAACCACTCGATTTAACTACTGATGCATGTTCACATGCTGTCCTCTCACAAGAGGGTAAACCTATTACCATGATTTCTCGCACCCTAACCGATAGCGAAGAGCGAAAGGGAGCTGTTGGCTATCGTTTGGGCATTAAAAACGCTTAGAAATTATCTCTACGGCGTCACAAAATTATATGTATTTACGGACCACCAACCACTAACATTTGCGGTTTCGGACAGGAACCCAAATTCGAAAATCAAAAGGTGGAAAGCTTTCATCGATGAGTGCAATGCAAAGCTCATCACAAACCTGGCAAAGAAAATGTGGTTGCTGATGCATTATCTAGGCAGCATATAAACGCCTTAGATAATATGAGTGTTGAAACGATTCACAGCGAAGAATCGTCAACAAATAGGTACAGTCGAATGGACAGATAAGCCCGTAAACTGCTTCCGCAACCAAATACTTTTGGAAAAAGGTGCTGAACCGCAACGAAGAACCTTTATTATTTTTTGGAAAAAAAAAAAACACGACATCATATACCAATCCTTGGGAGATCTGATGAAACTCATACAAGAATCCTGAAAGTCGACGTAGTTAACGCAATATACTACGACCTACACACATTAGCACAGTTTCAACATAAATTGATAGAAGTTTTCCCAACGGTAAAGTTTAGACATACGGGAAAATTCGTAAACGATATTTCGAACCCAAACGAACAATCATTGCGCCGCCGTTTCAACACATCGAGCAGCCCAAGAAAATCCAACGCAGACACTCGAAGATTATTTTTTCCCAAAATTAGAAAAAAAGGCCAAGAAGTTTGCGGCCAACTGTCGCGTATGCTCCCATATTGACCTCCATATTGACATATTCTCTACTGGATCAAAATACTTTTTGACTTGCATCGACAAACTTTCAAAGTTTGCAATAGTACAATCGCTTAAGTCTAGAGCGATAGTGGATAAAAACCACAGCTCCTACAAATGCTCAGCATGTTTTCAGGTACAAAAACCATCTACTGCGACAACGAAAAGTCCCCAAACTCATTTAGTGTGAAAGCAACATTGAAAAATCATTTTAACATCAACATCGCGAATGCCCCACCCTTACACAGTACATCAAATGGCCAGTTAGATCGATTCCATAGCACACTGATGGAAATATCGCGATGCCTTAAACTTGATAAAAAATTGGACGATATTGACGAAATAGTCCTTTTAGCTACAATCAAAGACAATAATTCTATTCATACAGTAACTGGGGAGAAACGCGTCAACCTTTTTCGTTCGACAAAAGCCAACGCACAGATTTCATCTCGTTTGAAAATCGTTCAAGATAAAGAATTAATAATGCAAAATAAGCGGAGACAGGATAGAGAGTTTCAGATAGGGGACAAGGTGATGGTAAGAAACAATAGAAGACTAGGCAATAAACTGACTCCTCTCTATACCGAAGAAAGCGTTGAAAAAGATTTAAGCCCAACAGTGCTCATAAGAGGGAGGAGAGTCCATAAGGACAACCTTCGTTGAGATTAAATATAAGTAAAAATAGCGTAATTTCTTCACGGCCATTTCCAAGATTTAAAAATTGATTTGCTTTTATGATTACCTTAGAATTGGTTTTATCCATATTAGTAACGACATCGACTGGACGAATAATAGACTACCTTAACGCAAAGTACATTCCGGTCGTTGAAGGTGAACTTGCAATTTGGGAAAACTTTGGACACATCAAACACTTTACCAACTTGACGCTGTACGAATTTCTAAGAGACGAAACAATTAACGCTACCGAGCACTTTCCCCAAACGCATATGAAAAAGTTAGGCGGACATAAATCAGATAAGTAGAATAATACAGACACTAGGAACAGTACTGAAGTACATTACTGGGACTGCCGATCATGATGACTTTGACAGACTAAAGGACACAGCGGAGCAACTGATTGACTCACAGGACCGACAGTTTACCATTAACACCGAAGTGCAAAAGGAAATAAACAGTCTTACAGTTACAGTAAATAAAATCTTGAAAGCAACGAAACAAAAAGAAATAGACAAAGGTCACCTTTATGACATTCTTGTGGCTAGAAGTAGAGCAAAAATAACTGAACTATCAAATTCTGCATCTACAAGAATCTACCTTAGCTTCATGCCAAAATCACACGCTAGTGGTAAGAAACTGCAGTGATACGACACCAAAATTCTGCCTAGCATCATAAGTCACGTCATGCGCTTTACAGCTAATGACACGCAACACCGCCAACTGCAGTACAACATTTATTCACCTTACACCTATTGCCCCGATAAGTGATGGGTTGGTAATCGTTAATGATCAGCTGGTTATCATAGAAGAAAATAACGAGACTCCGATCACGGTAAACGGTACCTACCTGGTTGTCTTCACAGATCGTGTAAAGATTAGTGACACGATATTCTACAATGAAAACGCCACAGCGACCTTTAAACCCGAAACTCCACGGGCCTCCGCAATCAATTCAGTGCAACACACCGAGATACTGAGTGCGCCTTACCTCCATCATGTAAACCAACAGAATCTTCAACACATAAAACATCTGCAGCGAAGTGTTGAACAAGGCCATATCGCAAGTTCGACAACCATCGGTGTACTTCTTGTTGTGGGACTGGTCGCCTACGCATTACTGCGTATGGCCATGACCAGGAAAGAAATTTCCATAACCAAATCTGTAGAAGCGGCAATAAAAACTGCAGCTACGAGGTCCGCGGACGTCCCTGTCTTAGAGAGGGAGGAGTTATCGCAAATAGGTTCTCACCACCACATTGCTATCAACAACACATCCGGCTGACGCAACCCAAACACAGTTCAGCCACACCAATGTAATATTATATTTTGCACGAGCCGCCAACTCAACATATTTGTGATCACAGGTTGATCACACCAAATATTCCACACGAGTCGCTATGTCAGCTGAATTGCGCTCACACGGTTGACGGCAACAAATACCCCACACGAGTCAGCAGAATTGAATTCACACGGTTGAAACGCTAGCAGAACAGCAGCAGCGCAGCGCGACGGCGTGGGTTGGTGTAGGCCTAAGAAGTTCTGTAAAGTCAGTTAGAAAACTCAAGCTCAATCAACCGCAACAAATGCGGAAATAAAATTATTAAAATACCGAAACCGTTTAATTTATATGTATAAATATTTAATATCGTTGTCATAATTAATTTTTTCATTTAATTTAAAACCACTAGTTTTGAAGCGCTTAGTTAAATCTTGAACAATTTCACGCTCAAATTTTCCATCGTTGGAATGCTCCGAAGAAAGTTAAACTCTATACTTCAAGTTGGTTGCAATTCTTCGACAGACTTACATTTATTTAGACGATAGTTGCCACTGTCCGAGTTTGGCTTGTGCATTGAATTTACTTTTATTTGAAATTTTGCTAGAATATTTTATAATACTGAATTAATACATATGTTTTGTTTTTATACTTTGGAAGTGCAATAAATGAGTAATTGAACAAATATTTTACTTTTTTTTAATGGCTTCGGGTCAAATATTTTTAAGAAGAAACTTTTTTTCAACCCCTAAAAATTGTAGTTTTTGGTCAAAGTAAACCTGAAAACGGATATTTTTCGTACATATCGGGCATGTGCTGCAAATCGTTTTCGCATGAAAGTGCCACCGAAACAATACGACAAATACGTGTTTGTGTGACACTTTCATGCGAAAACGATTTGCAGCACATGCCAGGCGCGTGCAGAGCTTTCACTGAAGCAATTACATAGCATGTTGCCCACTTTTGCGCAGTGCCGAGATATGGACCATCTCTACGATTAGCAAATTTCGAGGTTGTAGATTCACTAGCTTTGCTTAATACGTACGTCGCAACTAGCACTTTGTCGCCTACATATCATTTGGGACGAGGTTTTTGTTTACCGTCGAGATCCTTGTTTTTATCCTGATTTTCCGAAGAGGTTTTTAATATATTTGCAAGCTTCAATTGAGGAACAAAGTTTTCGGCTTCTACTACTGTTTTTAAATCATGATTAGCAGGCTTCTAAACTCACTGCCAAATGCTAAATAAGTGGCAGTGTGACCTGTAGTTTGCCGTGTTCATGGAAAACCTTACTCGTATTGTGACGAGATATGTTCTCTGTTGTATGGTATTTTCCAACGTAAATAGATAGTTGCATCTTTAAGTCTCTAAAAGCCAAGTCAGTTGAATAGCCAAACAAAATGCTAGCTTCTGCATAACTGACAAAATAACCGTTATCAGCATGTGTTCTTCTGAAAGTTCAACCCAACGACTACAAATATCTTCTACCACGAATACCCATCGATTGCCTTTGGTAGTACAGCGCAACGGGTCAAATAAGACCATGGCAATTATTTCGAAGTGAATGTTTGCAAAGGCTATCGGGTTTTACGTTTGTTGGCCTTTATTTTTTAATACGCTTATATTAGTTTCCCAGCTGACCCGCAAAATAAGATTTTCTAAACTACAATAGCAACGGAATTGAAATATATGCATGTACATATGTGCATATATCAAATGAAAAAGGTTAATGAATACACTGACAAAATTATCAAATTAGTATATTCGTTTCTGAAATATTTGGGTGTAAATTTACAAAAAAAATACGCATACTCTCCAGCATTGAACTATTTGGTCTGTACATCAGTGGTGATCAAACACGAACTCCAAATGCGAACGAGATGTGTGTGAACACGAGACTGCGCTGTACTACATACAAGCATGCATGTAGTTTTGGATTTGACGGATTTGAGCTAAACAGCGCGGAATTGAACTTCCTAAATACATACAGTGGCTCACAAAAGTATTTTGCATATGAAGAAAATAAAACAAACGATTTTATTTTTTGCTTCTTTCTAATTGATAAATTATGTATTAAATTCAATAACATATCAACTCATAACTTCGCTGGGATTTCACTAATACACAAAAATCATAGTGGTACACAGGAAAATAATGAAGATAATTCAGAATTTGTAACTCGCAAAAGTATTTTGCATTTGACTAAAAGTGATATATAAATAAATGTAAAAACTATTTAGTATTTCGTATGATAGCCACTACTTTTAGATACAGCTTCCAAGCGTTTTGGCATCGATTCTACCAACTTTCGACAAAACTCAGGTGGTATTTTTCCCATTCCCTTTGCAAAACCTCCTTGACTATTTTTTTATGAAATTTTGTGTTCACGCACTCTCTCCTTAAGGTATGAGCAAAGGTTTTCTGTAGGGTTTAGGTCAGAGCTTTGAGGGAGTGTTGCAAAATGTTTTGCGTTTAAAAACAATCACATTTTAACGCCGTGAGCCGTATGTTTCGGGTCGTCCATTATACTGTCTATAAAAATACGGTTTCCAACTCCCTGAAATGACGTTCACCCCACACCGTCTCCGAACTTCCGCTGTGTTTAACAGTTGCTTTGAGGCTTTTTACATGCAGCTCTTCATTTCACACGACGGCCATCCGATACAAAAATATTATACAGAGTGCGGATAAATGTGGACTTTCGCGGTTGGATTTAAGTGTTTTGCGTTCCACTCTAAATTTTCTATATCGCCGCGCACCGTACAAACTGGTGCACAAATTTCTATCGTTTGACGACATCGGCTAATCTATTGTAAATGGATTTTGTAGATTTTCCTTCATTGTGAAAGTACAAAATTATTTTTTTCTCCGTTATTGTCATTTCTTGCCCTTTTGGCATTTTTGATGCGCGCAATATCACAGTTATAAACGAAATTATTCAAATTATGACAATTTCAATAGAGATACGCACCAGTAACCATAAATTCAACTGAAATTCGCAACAAGTAAACGAATCTGTACCAAACAACGGATTTTAAAAATAAGCTAAATATTTTTGTGAGTTGCCTAATGATGCAAATTGCTTTTGCGAGTTAAAAATTCAGTTGTTTACAGTTTGATTCTATGTACAATGATTGTTTATTTTTTAATGAAGTCTCAGCGAAGTAAAGAGTAGATATGTTTTGAATTGAATACATAATTTATAAATAAAACACGAGCAAATGCAAAAATATTATCGTTTGGTTTCTTGTAACATATGCGAAATACTTGAGCCACTGTACATATGTACATTACCGACATAATATTTTCGCCCGGTCTGTATAGTATGTGCATACTTAAATATTTATGCACATATGTATGTACATACGTATTTACTCCCGCTCTTTGTGCCCAAAAGAATAAATGGAGCATACCTATGTATGTATGTACATATACACATACATATGTACGTATGTACAAGAATACGGAATAGCAGCAAGCAAATCGCAGTGCTCCCAACATTCACATGCACTAGCATATACACATACTTATATATAGATACTAATTGGTAATTAGTTATGTATACCCTATACCACATACACCGATATTCACAGGCTCACATATGTACATATGTAAGTATACATACGCCGCTAAAATTCCGTTTCTGTTTCATTACAGAAACTTCAAGTAATGATTTCTTTCACAAAATAATTTATTTCAATAAATAAAAAAGCGTTACATTAAGGAAAACTCATATTTCGGTCGATACAATAAAAACAGGTAATTTGTTTTTATAAATTTACATTCACGAAAGTAAACATACTCCCTCAAAACAAAGTCAAAAGGCAGAGTTTTAATAAGAAGTATGACCTCCTTTGGCCTGAATTACATCAGATAACCGATTTGGCATTGAAAAGGCCAATTTTTTGTGGTTCCTGGGATATTTTTCTCCATTATTCAGTTAGGACGGTTTAAGGCTTGAAATTGAAGTGACCTTCCGGAGTTTCACCTTTTTTTAAGAAGGTCCCATAGATGTTCTATAACGTTTAAGTCAGAAGACTGCGGAGCATTTTCCAACTTATGCCTAACGTTATAAAGTAACCATTCGCGCACCAGAGCAGGGGAATCTTAGGGGCTGTTGCCCTGTAAAAATATGCATTTATCCTTCAACCCCAGTTTATCGATGCTCGTCAGGTAACTATCTTTTAGAATGTTAATACACACACAATGGTTCACAGCCAAAGAGATGCAACCGTATAAGAAATAGAAAAGCAAGTATTACCTGAAAACTAAATACATATTCCAAAAAATATAAATACCACTTAACAGCGGCAGATATACACATTTAATTTTTGCTTTAGAAAATTCAGATTGAAGAGTTATTTTATTAAATTAACAACAAAAACAAACTTCAGTATTAAATTGCACCTCACAGCGAAAATGATGCAGTAACAACAAAAAAGAATACATTGCATTTTTTAAGGACACAACTACAATTTTAGGTCGACTAATACTTTGTGGGATACCCCTTCCTATCTATGTATAACTGCTTTCATACGTTTCGGCATGGATTCCACCAATTTCTTTGTATAGTTAGCAGCAAGTTTATTCCATTCTGCTTGCAGTGCGTTTTTCAAGTCGGTTTTATTTCAAATCGCGTATATTCGAATCTGTCGTTCCAAACCTGACCACTTGGATTGCTCACATTTATAACAGTATTTACTTTGCATTCGAAAATCGACGCCAAGCTGTCGCCGCTAACGGTAAACATTTGTGCATCATTTTGGCTGTGAGCTTGCATTTCGGTATACGAACATGTTTTTACTTTACGTTTGTAAAAAAGAAATATTTCATTATAATCATTTTGGCTGTGAGCCACTGTACATATGCTTGTCCATTATTCTATCGATAAACCGTAATACGCCGACGGCATTTGTTGACATGCAGCCGCACACCACGACGGAAGCTTCACTGTGCTTAACACTGGATACCACATTTATCGGACTGAGGGCTGTATTGGATTTCCGCCACCTTTGCATGGTCATCACCTCCAAAAACGTTAACATACATATCTATACATATTATAAAACAAAGTCTAAAATTTTGGAAAGAGCTAATCTCGGACACTACTGAACGGATTGGATGCAACTATTTTTAAATTAATGCTTGCAGTTAACACTACAATGATAGCTACTTAAATTAAAAATTAGCCTATTAATTTCTGAAATATTTAAGTGTAAAGTTTTAAAAAATTGTACACTAAGTACAGCATTGCTACAACCGAATGTAAAATCAGTGTCGTAGCTCGAAGATGTGTAGTTGTGTGAGTAGTAAATCAACTGCTGTTCGTTGCTACTTCGTTCGGCTATCCGCAGAGAGCTGTGCTGTTGACTTCGTTGATAAACCGATGCAAGGCGAAATGATAACTTTGATCCACACTGTTAGATATGTTCGTTTTTCAGATGCTTTGTCATCATACAAGAAACTAGAAACTACAGCTGAATTTTTAAAAGTTTTTTAGTGTTTTGCTTACGGTGTTGCGCATTTTCTTCCATACAAAAATTAGTTTTGTTTATTTATTAACTAGCTGGCAACGGTTGCGCGAGGCTTCGCCACGCGCTTTCTGTTTATGTATATGTATAAGAAATTACTTACTATTACTTACTTTGGTTCGAAATAGTTTGATTTTGCATTTACCTTAATTCCTAAATATATAAACTCATAAAAATAACAATTTTATGTTGCATACAGTTGTAATTACAACTTTTTATTGGACAAACATCAAAAAATTTCATTGTATGCAATACAAGGACTGAAAGATATTTTTCCTTGATGCTCCTGGCGGCACGGGAAAAACATTTTTAATAAATTTACTTCTCACTAAAGTAAGATCTGGCGGTAACGTTGCCCTTACGGTAGCGTCTTCTGGGATCGCAGCTACCCTTTTAGAAGGTGGAAGAACGGCGCATACTTCATTTAAACTTCCTCTAAATATTTCTGACGATTGTGCCAGCGTATGCAACATTTCTAAGCAAACTAATACTTCTAAGCTTATCCAGATGTGCTCACTGATAGTTTGGGATGAAGCCACAATGTCACATAAAGCGTCAGTTGAAACCCTAGATAGGACCATGCGCGATTTAAGAAGTACGAACACACCTATGGGTGGTTGTACGGTATTATTTTCAGGAGATTTCCGTCAAATATTGCCAGTTATATCTAGAGTAACCAGGACTGATGAGGTGAATGCGTCATTAAAACGATCATACCTTTGGTTCCATGTAATAAAATTAGCACTCAAGATTAACATGAGAGTGCTTAAATCCTCAGAAGATAACAGGATGTTTGCTGACATGTTACTGAAAGTTGGTAACGGTGAGCTTCCAACAGTTTGTGAGAAAATCTCCTTCAATAATGATATATTCGATTCAGTCACCGACCATCAACAACTGATTGACAAAATTTATCCCACAATAGACCAACTTGCTTATAAACCTGTATCCTGGTTAAAGGAACGAGCAATATTAACACCTTCTAATGAACAAGTCGAAAAAATTAACGAATTGGTATTGGTAAAATTCCACGCACAAACGAGAATATTGCTCGGTGGATACAGTAGTCGACGGTGAAGAAGCTGTGCACTATCCAACGGAATTTCTAAATTCTATGAACCCTTCAGGTATGCCTCCCCACAAACATACTTTAAAAGTTGGAGCTCCAATAATTTTGTAGCGAAATTTAAGTCCCCCACTGTTATGCAATGGAAATCGCCTGCAGGTAAAAAGGTTACATTTTTATCTGGTTGAATGTACTATTTTAACTGGTTGTGGTACTGCAAAATCTACTTTAATACCTAGAATTCCGATGATACCTACAGATTTGCCATTTAGATTTAAAAGACTTCAGTTTCCGGTAAAGGTTTGTTTTGGAATGACCATAAACAAGGCACAGGGGCAAACATTTAATGTAACCGGAGTGGATTTGAGTAAGCCATGTTTTTCACACGGACAACTGTACGTAGCCCTATCACGTGTTACATCGAAAAGAAACCTTATTGTCCTTGCAGAGGGAGGTACGCATAATATTGTATACAAAGAAATGTTTTGATGTTTGTCCAATAAAAAGTTTTAATTGCAATTGTATGCAATATAAAATTGTTATTTTTATGAGTTTATATATTTAGGAATTAAGGTAAATGCAAAATCAAACTATTTCAGAACCAAAGTAACTAATAGTAAGTAATTTCTTATACATATATGTACATAAACAGAAAGCGCGTGGCGAAGCCTCGCGCAAACGTTGCCAGCTAGTTTATCGATAAATATAACACGCTCCCAAAAAGTCGGATCAGATTTATCGACGTTTTGATGCTTTTGAGCACATGCGAAGCGTTTCGTTTTATTAACTTCTCTTAAAAATGACTTCTTCCTTGCCATCTACAAACATATTATTGGTTTTCAGGCAGTGACGATCAGTTTCAGGATTTACGGATATCCCAAATTCATTATTCCCGCCTTTTGCTAGTTTTACGGTTGTTTCTTTTGGATCCTCATTCATTTTCCGAACAATGTGCCTGCACATCATTTCGTCCATTTTTTCTAGGTCGTCCTGTTCTAGGTTTATTTTCATAATTACCGACGATATTAAAATTTGGAACATTAGCTTGTACCGTAGCTTTTGACAAATACACAGTTTCCGCGATTTTACTGAGAGATTTCCCTTTTGATTGCAAACCAATCACGATTTTTCGCACTTCCACCGATATTTCCGTCGTTTTGGCATTTTTTCTTTGAGCTTAATTTATCAGCAATAATAACTTTCCTAAGGCGTAGAGCACTGAACACTGAATTCGCACCAAAAAAGAGTACAACTCTTCTTTGGAAATATAACTGTAATTTTGAACATCAGAGTTGCCGTATGTATACTTTTGTGAGTTTACTTAAAGACAAATAATTAAAAAATTCTAAACAACTGTTGTGTGCGTTATTAAACACGGAAAATATGTTCCCATTTAACTTGTAATATTGAATGCAAGCACTTACCCGAGGCGTTGCCCACGTATCTTCATATTCGAATCAACTACAACTGTTTGGTTCTCCCCCGATATAAAAAGTAATTTATTAAAGCTCTCTAAATGTATAAAATTAAATTCGAAAACAGGAAAAAACAATGGATATAATTTTTGCATTGTACCAATCAGAAAATGCGAGTGTTCAACATAATTAATACTTGAGCGGTAGTTAAATGACGGTTCTCGTTTATTCTTCGCCTAATTATGCGTCTATTTCCAAAATACCTACACAATTGTGATTTCTTCACCATTGGCAAAAGTTGAATATAACATAGACATATTACTATTTTGCCTATTTTTCCAAAATAATACATAATACTTTACCTTTATTTCTATGATTGTTAAGTAAAATCTCTTCACACTTTTTTCTTTTTAATAATTTCTTCACAGATATCTACATATGAATGTATGATGCACTGACAGTCCCTTCAGCAGGCGAAAAAGCAGTTGACTAAGTATATATGTACATACATACATACGCTTAATTCTTATGTCAACCAGATACTCCACATGATTGTAAAGCGATGTATTTGCTTTCGTAATGTAATACATACGTTTGTACATACAGCTATGACCAAAAATAGTACATATTAAAATGAAATATATATAAAATATACTGTTAAGATTAGTAACAAAATATTGGTGTATTAAACACAGTATATACACAGCGACACCTGTCAACATATAAAGGAAACAAATAAAGTTGAAATCATTCCATTGTCAGCATTCGTGTGTTTCATTACAGGTTATGGGACCCACGCGATTTTTTTTACTTTTGCAAAGTTTTATTTAAACAAAAATGACATCAAGCGTAATTTCAAGTATCCCAAAGATAAAGAGAAGAGAAAATTACGAAGATTGGGCGTTCGCAGTGGACAACTCCTTATCCTGGAAGGGATGCTGAAATGCATCAGTACAGAAGGCACAGACGTCGACGCCAAGGCAAAAGCTAAAATACTTTTAACTACTGATCCGGCTTTATACGTGCACATAAAAACAGAAACAAGTGCGAACAATTTGTGGTTGGAATTAAAAAGAATGTACGACGACACTAGATTCTCCAGAAAAATTAGTCTTCTACGTAACCTCATTTCAATATGGCGAGAAACGTGTGATTCTATGTCCCAATATGTGACCATGATAGTAGAAACAAGTCAGAGACTAAATAACACAGGACTTAAAATCAGTGACGAATGGATAGGATCTCTTTTATTGGTCGGACTTCCAAAAAAATATTCACTAATGATAATGGCCGTCGAGCACTCGGGTATAGACATAACTACGGATTCGATGAAATCGAAATTAATTGATATGGAGGACGAGAGTGACGTCAACAACGGCCAAAGTGCATTCGCATCGAAAACGCAGCAACAAAACAAGAGGGAACAACAAAATACGCAAATAAAA
The DNA here is from genome assembly GCA_951828415.1 of Anomoia purmunda. NCBI lineage: Eukaryota > Metazoa > Arthropoda > Insecta > Diptera > Tephritidae > Anomoia > Anomoia purmunda. Next base: position 80,395,041 of record OX639997.1, on the reverse strand, counting down.
TCGAGTATTAAATGTTACAAATGTAACAAATATGGGCACTTTAAGTCTCAGTGCAGATCTACACAGAAGAAGCAAAGCACCAATGCTTTTTGTGCAGCATTTCTCAGTGGAAATTATTGTACAACAACGAGATATTATCTACTGTTTGTAGATGATTATAGCAGAATGGCCTTTGTGTATTTTTTAAAAGGGAAAAATGAAGACTTTGATTGTTTTAAAACATTTAAATTGTTGGTTGAAAACCAAACACATTTTAAAACAAAAGTTCTCAGAACTGGCAAAGGGTTGGAGTTTTGTAGTAAGTATTTTGAGGAATACTTACAAAGTTGCGGTATTATTCATCAAAAAACCAACCCATACTCTTCGGAACAAAATGGTTTATGTGAAAGGCTTAACCGCACAGTAGTAGAAAGGGCTAAATGTATGCTGGCTGATGCGGGTCTACCAAAAAAATGCTGGGCAGAAGCAGTTAACACGGCTGTTTATTTGAGAAACAGGTCTATGGCATCTGGCTTAACCAACATGACACCATTCGAAGTTTGGTATAAGAAAAAACCAGACGTAAGTCATATCTGTATTTTTGGAAGCAAAATAATGGTTCACGTGCCAAAAATTAAACGATTGAAATGGGACAACAAGGCTATTCAATGTATATTGTTAGGCTATTCCGACAACATAGGTTATAGAGTATATGACCAAGTACAAAATAAGATAATAGCAAGCCGGGATGTAATCGTATTTGAAGAAGAAATCGACAAAAATGCAGTTCCTCCAATAAATATAAGTGAATACGTAAGCGAACTAGGGAATATGAAAAACGAAAAGCCGGAGTTAGTTGACGATAAAGACAACGAAATTCCAGTAAAGCCAGAAAATAATGTTTCAGAAGAGAATGAAGACAGCAATAGTCAAGCAGAGCAATTCGCTGATGCATTAGATGCAGGTGGCGACGGCGAAAAACGACGTCACACGCAACATTGAAGCGCATTCGTAAGCAGCCCGAAAGGTATGGCTATGACAACATATGACAACAATTGAGCAAGACAACAGTTGTTGTGAAATATCGCTTGGATACGTGCTAAATGGACAAGAGAGTTTGCAGTGGAAGCGAGCTATGGACGATGAGATTAAATCATTGGAGAAAAATGATGCGTGGAAGATAGTTGACATCCCAAGTAGCAGTGTACATAAATGTAAATGGGTTCTTAAAAAAAATTGGTTGCTAAAGGTTTTCTCAGGTATTGATTTGGATGAGACCTTTTCACCAGTTTTAAGGCATTCAACTTTCAATATAATAAGCCCAACGGTTACCCTCTTTCCCGCCCAACCGACACGAGGGGCACAGTCCGCATGACGTACGGATCTTTTTTTTTTTTTTTTTTTTTTATAATTAATTTCTGTTTTTTTCGTGCCGAGTTGTTAAAAGGAAAAAGTTTGTTAAGCGTCGAGATCCAAAACTGCTCAGCTACAGAAAAAAAACTTCATCACCTGAATCAAATATATGTATATTATACCGCCGTTAATCATTTATTGAGAAAGGACAGTACAGCTCTTTTTATGGTGAAAAGTGAGTCCGAAATATCAAAAGTGCGGGAAAGACAGTTGAAATCTTGGCATAAACATCGGAAAGGTTCATTTAATTCATAATTGGTTTTACACTGTTTTAAATAAAGAGGTTTAAAGTGTCTTGAAATCCGAGAAGGAACATTAAGTTTAACTTCGGCAATAAGAAATGTGCTTGCGATAGACCCTGTGAGTAGTTTAGTAATGAAAATTATGCCTAGCATTTCTCTACGGCTGGAAAGAGTAGGAAGATTTATTAGCTTCAAACGATCAGTATAATGAGGAAGATTAAGCCGAGAATCCCATCTAAAGTCTCTCAGGGCAAAAAGTAAGAGCTGTTTTTGATTTGATTCCAGCCGATCAATGTGAACTTGATAACGTGGGTTCCAAACTATTGAACCGTATTCTAGCATAGGTCTTACTAAAGTTGTAAAACGAGCCTTTGTTACATATGGGTCCTTGAATTCTTTTGACCATCGTTTTATAAAGGCAAACATCCCTCTAGCCTTATTAGCTATAGCATTAACATGACTCTTGAAATTAAGTTTGGAATCCATTGTAACTCCCAAATGAACAAAGTCAAACACTTGATCCAGAGTATAGTTATTTATTATGTAAGAAGCTGGCTGAATAGTTCTTCGTGAAAAACACATAAATTTACATTTTTTAAGGTTAAGTGGCATATAATTTATGTTGCACCAATAAACTAAGCTGTTAATATCTATTTGTAATAAATTTCTTTCTTCAATCGAAGCGTATGATTTAAAAAGTTTTACATCATCAGCATACATTAGTATATTCGAATATCTTATTGCAGTAGTAATATCATTTATGAATAACAAAAACAGAATCGGGCCTAGATGGCTGCCTTGGGGAACTCCCGAAGTAACATTTATGACATTGGAAAAAGCATTTTTGAATATAACGATTTGAGATCTATCATGTAGATAAGAAGAAATCCAGCGGAGGAGAGAGGGTGGAAAGCCCAGCAGATCAAGTTTGTGGATGAGTAAGGGGTGACAAACTTTGTCAAAAGCTTTACTGAAGTCGGTGTATACAACATCTGTTGGAATATTTTCTCTAAAACCATTTGAAACATGAGTTGTGAATTCCAGTAAATTGGTAATAGTTGATTTGCCCTTACAAAATCCGTGTTGAGAGTTTGCGATTGATGAAGAGATCGTATATTTTAACTGATTAGTAATAATTGCTTCAAATAGTTTTGGAATTGCCGATAGCTTTGCTATTCCACGGTAATTTTCAATCGAAGACCTATTGCCGCTTTTATGAAGGTGGAAGAACGGCGCATACTTCATTTAAACTTCCTCTAAATATTTCTGACGATTGTGCCAGCGTATGCAACATTTCTAAGCAAACTAATACTTCTAAGCTTATCCAGATGTGCTCACTGATAGTTTGGGATGAAGCCACAATGTCACATAAAGCGTCAGTTGAAACCCTAGATAGGACCATGCGCGATTTAAGAAGTACGAACACACCTATGGGTGGTTGTACGGTATTATTTTCAGGAGATTTCCGTCAAATATTGCCAGTTATATCTAGAGTAACCAGGACTGATGAGGTGAATGCGTCATTAAAACGATCATACCTTTGGTTCCATGTAATAAAATTAGCACTCAAGATTAACATGAGAGTGCTTAAATCCTCAGAAGATAACAGGATGTTTGCTGACATGTTACTGAAAGTTGGTAACGGTGAGCTTCCAACAGTTTGTGAGAAAATCTCCTTCAATAATGATATATGCGATTCAGTCACCGACCATCAACAACTGATTGACAAAATTTATCCCACAATAGACCAACTTGCTTATAAACCTGTATCCTGGTTAAAGGAACGAGCAATATTAACACCTTCTAATGAACAAGTCGAAAAAATTAACGAATTGGTATTGGTAAAATTCCACGCACAAACGAGAATATTGCTCGGTGGATACAGCAGTCGACGGTGAAGAAGCTGTGCACTATCCAACGGAATTTCTAAATTCTATGAACCCTTCAGGTATGCCTCCCCACAAACATACTTTAAAAGTTGGAGCTCCAATAATTTTGTAGCGAAATTTAAGTCCCCCACTGTTATGCAATGGAAATCGCCTGCAGGTAAAAAGGTTACATTTTTATCTGGTTGAATGTACTATTTTAACTGGTTGTGGTACTGCAAAATCTACTTTAATACCTAGAATTCCGATGATACCTACAGATTTGCCATTTAGATTTAAAAGACTTCAGTTTCCGGTAAAGGTTTGTTTTGGAATGACCATAAACAAGGCACAGGGGCAAACATTTAATGTAACCGGAGTGGATTTGAGTAAGCCATGTTTTTCACACGGACAATTGTACGTAGCCCTATCACGTGTTACATCGAAAAGAAACCTTATTGTCCTTGCAGAGGGAGGTACGCATAATATTGTATACAAAGAAATGTTTTGATGTTTGTCCAATAAAAAGTTTTAATTGCAATTGTATGCAATATAAAATTGTTATTTTTATGAGTTTATATATTTAGGAATTAAGGTAAATGCAAAATCAAACTATTTCAGAACCAAAGTAACTAATAGTAAGTAATTTCTTATACATATATGTACATAAACAGAAAGCGCGTGGCGAAGCCTCGCGCAAACGTTGCCAGCTAGTTTATCGATAAATATAACACGCTCCCAAAAAGTCGGATCAGATTTATCGACGTTTTGATGCTTTTGAGCACATGCGAAGCGTTTCGTTTTATTAACTTCTCTTAAAAATGACTTCTTCCTTGCCATCTACAAACATATTATTGGTTTTCAGGCAGTGACGATCAGTTTCAGGATTTACGGATATCCCAAATTCATTATTCCCGCCTTTTGCTAGTTTTACGGTTGTTTCTTTTGGATCCTCATTCATTTTCCGAACAATGTGCCTGCACATCATTTCGTCCATTTTTTCTAGGTCGTCCTGTTCTAGGTTTATTTTCATAATTACCGACGATATTAAAATTTGGAACATTAGCTTGTACCGTAGCTTTTGACAAATACACAGTTTCCGCGATTTTACTGAGAGATTTCCCTTTTGATTGCAAACCAATCACGATTTTTCGCACTTCCACCGATATTTCCGTCGTTTTGGCATTTTTTCTTTGAGCTTAATTTATCAGCAATAATAACTTTCCTAAGGCGTAGAGCACTGAACACTGAATTCGCACCAAAAAAGAGTACAACTCTTCTTTGGAAATATAACTGTAATTTTGAACATCAGAGTTGCCGTATGTATACTTTTGTGAGTTTACTTAAAGACAAATAATTAAAAAATTCTAAACAACTGTTGTGTGCGTTATTAAACACGGAAAATATGTTCCCATTTAACTTGTAATATTGAATGCAAGCACTTACCCGAGGCGTTGCCCACGTATCTTCATATTCGAATCAACTACAACTGTTTGGTTCTCCCCCGATATAAAAAGTAATTTATTAAAGCTCTCTAAATGTATAAAATTAAATTCGAAAACAGGAAAAAACAATGGATATAATTTTTGCATTGTACCAATCAGAAAATGCGAGTGTTCAACATAATTAATACTTGAGCGGTAGTTAAATGACGGTTCTCGTTTATTCTTCGCCTAATTATGCGTCTATTTCCAAAATACCTACACAATTGTGATTTCTTCACCATTGGCAAAAGTTGAATATAACATAGACATATTACTATTTTGCCTATTTTTCCAAAATAATACATAATACTTTACCTTTATTTCTATGATTGTTAAGTAAAATCTCTTCACACTTTTTTCTTTTTAATAATTTCTTCACAGATATCTACATATGAATGTATGATGCACTGACAGTCCCTTCAGCAGGCGAAAAAGCAGTTGACTAAGTATATATGTACATACATACATACGCTTAATTCTTATGTCAACCAGATACTCCACATGATTGTTAAGCGATGTATTTGCTTTCGTAATGTAATACATACGTTTGTACATACAGCTATGACCAAAAATAGTACATATTAAAATGAAATATATATAAAATATACTGTTAAGATTAGTAACAAAATATTGGTGTATTAAACACAGTATATACACAGCGACACCTGTCAACATATAAAGGAAACAAATAAAGTTGAAATCATTCCATTGTCAGCATTCGTGTGTTTCATTACAGGTTATGGGACCCACGCGATTTTTTTTACTTTTGCAAAGTTTTATTTAAACAAAAATGACATCAAGCGTAATTTCAAGTATCCCAAAGCTAAAGAGAAGAGAAAATTGCGAAGATTGGGCGTTCGCAGTGGACAACTCCTTATCCTGGAAGGGATGCTGAAATGCATCAGTACAGAAGGCACAGACGTCGACGCCAAGGCAAAAGCTAAAATACTTTTAACTATTGATCCGGCTTTATACGTGCACATAAAAACAGAAACAAGTGCGAACAATTTGTGGTTGAAATTAAAAAGAATGTACGACGACACTAGATTCTCCAGAAAAATTAGTCTTCTACGTAACCTCATTTCAATATGGCGAGAAACGTGTGATTCTATGTCCCAATATGTGACCATGATAGTAGAAACAAGTCAGAGACTAAATAACACAGGACTTAAAATCAGTGACGAATGGATAGGATCTCTTTTATTGGTCGGACTTCCAAAAAAATATTCACTAATGATAATGGCCGTCGAGCACTCGGGTATAGACATAACTACGGATTCGATAAAATCGAAATTAATTGATATGGAGGACGAGAGTGACGTCAACAACGGCCAAAGTGCATTCGCATCGAAAACGCAGCAACAAAACAAGAGGGAACAACAAAATACGCAAATAAAATCGAGTATTAAATGTTACAAATGTAACAAATATGGGCACTTTAAGTCTCAGTGCAGATCTACACAGAAGAAGCAAAGCACCAATGCTTTTTGTGCAGCATTTCTCAGTGGAAATTATTGTACAACAACGAGATATTATCTACTGTTTGTAGATGATTATAGCAGAATGGCCTTTGTGTATTTTTTAAAAGGGAAAAATGAAGACTTTGATTGTTTTAAAACATTTAAATTGTTGGTTGAAAACCAAACACATTTTAAAACAAAAGTTCTCAGAACTGGCAAAGGGTTGGAGTTTTGTAGTAAGTATTTTGAGGAATACTTACAAAGTTGCGGTATTATTCATCAAAAAACCAACCCATACTCTTCTGAACAAAATGGTTTATGTGAAAGGCTTAACCGCACAGTAGTAGAAAGGGCTAAATGTATGCTGGCTGATGCGGGTCTACCAAAAAAATGCTGGGCAGAAGCAGTTAACACGGCTGTTTATTTGAGAAACAGGTCTATGGCATCTGGCTTAACCAACATGACACCATTCGAAGTTTGGTATAAGAAAAAACCAGACGTAAGTCATATCTGTATTTTTGGAAGCAAAATAATGGTTCACGTGCCAAAAATTAAACGATTGAAATGGGACAACAAGGCTATTCAATGTATATTGTTAGGCTATTCCGACAACATAGGTTATAGAGTATATGACCAAGTACAAAATAAGATAATAACAAGCCGGGATGTAATCGTATTTGAAGAAGAAATCGACAAAAATGCAGTTCCTCCAATAAATATAAGTGAATACGTAAGCGAACTAGGGAATATGAAAAACGAAAAGCCGGAGTTAGTTGACGATAAAGACAACGAAATTCCAGTAAAGCCAGAAAATAATGTTTCAGAAGAGAATGAAGACAGCAATAGTCAAGTAGAGCAATTCGCTGATGCATTAGATGCAGGTGGCGACGGCGAAAAACGACGTCACACGCAACATTGAAGCGCATTCGTAAGCAGCCCGAAAGGTATGGCTATGACAACATATGACAACAATTGAGCAAGACAACAGTTGTTGTGAAATATCGCTTGGATACGTGCTAAATGGACAAGAGAGTTTGCAGTGGAAGCGAGCTATGGACGATGAGATTAAATCATTCGAGAAAAATGATGAGTGGAAGATAGTTGACATCCCAAGTAGCAGTGTACATAAATGTAAATGGGTTCTTAAAAAAAATTGGTTGCTAAAGGTTTTCTCAGGTATTGATTTGGATGAGACCTTTTCACCAGTTTTAAGGCATTCAACTTTCAATATAATAAGCCCAACGGTTACCCTCTTTCCCGCCCAACCGACACGAGGGGCACAGTCCGCATGACGTACGGATCTTTTTTTTTTTTTTTTTTTTTTTTTTTATAATTAATTTCTTTTTTTTTCGTGCCGAGTTGTTAAAAGGGAAAAGTTTGTTAAGCGTCGAGATCCAAAACTGCTCAGCTACAGAAAAATAACTTCATCACCTGAATCAAATATATGTATATTATACCGCCGTTAATCATTTATTGAGAAAGGACAGTACAGCTCTTTTTATGGTGAAAAGTGAGTCCGAAATATCAAAAGTGCGGGAAATACAGTTGAAATCTTGGCATAAACATTGGAAAGGTTCATTTAATTCATAATTGGTTTTACACTGTTTTAAATAAAGAGGTTTAAAGTGTCTTGAAATCCGAGAAGGAACATTAAGTTTAACTTCGGCAATAAGAAATGTGCTTGCGATAGACCCTGTGAGTAGTTTAGTAATGAAAATTATGCCTAGCATTTCTCTACGGCTGGAAAGAGTAGGAAGATTTATTAGATTCAAACGATTAGTATAATGAGGAAGATTAAGCCGAGAATCCCATCTAAAGTCTCTTAGGGCAAAAAGTAAGAACTGTTTTTGAATTGATTCCAGCCGATCAATGTGAACTTGATAACGTGGGTTCCAAACTATTGAACCGTATTCTAGCATAGGTCTTACTAAAGTTGTAAAAAGAGCCTTTGTTACATATGGGTCCTTGAATTCTTTTGACCATCGTTTTATAAAGGCAAACATCCCTCTAGCCTTATTAGCTATAGCATTAACATGACCCTTGAAATTAAGTTTGGAATCCATTGTAACTCCCAAATCAACAAAGTCAAACACTTGATCCAGAGTATAGTTATTTATTATGTAAGAAGCTGGCTGAATAGTTCTTCGTGAAAAACACATAAATTTACATTTTTTAAGGTTAAGTGGCATATAATTTATGTTGCACCAATAAACTAAGCTGTTAATATCTATTTGTAATAAATTTCTTTCTTCAATCGAAGCGTATGATTTAAAAAGTTTTACATCATCAGCATACATTAGTATATTCGAATATCTTATTGCAGTAGTAATATCATTTATGAATAACAAAAACAGAATCGGGCCTAGATGGCTGCCTTGGGGAACTCCCGAAGTAACATTTATGACATTGGAAAAAGCATTTTTGAATATAACGATTTGAGATCTATCATGTAGATAAGAAGAAATCCAGCGGAGGAGAGAGGGTGGAAAGCCCAGCAGATCAAGTTTGTGGATGAGTAAGGGGTGACAAACTTTGTCAAAAGCTTTACTGAAGTCGGTGTATACAACATCTGTTGGAATATTTTCTCTAAAACCATTTGAAACATGAGTTGTGAATTCCAGTAAATTGGTAATAGTTGATTTGCCCTTACAAAATCCGTGTTGAGAGTTTGCGATTGATGAAGAGATCGTATATTTTAACTGATTAGTAATAATTGCTTCAAATAGTTTTGGAATTGCCGATAGCTTTGCTATTCCACGGTAATTTTCAATCGAAGACCTATTGCCGCTTTTATGAAGAGGGATTATAAAAGACTTTTTCCAAACAGACGGGAAATTACCTTGTTTTAGCGACAAGTTAAACAAGTTTGATAAAGGCAGATATAGATAATCAGCAAATTGTTTAAGAATACATGTAGGAATCATATCAGGACCGTACTTGAATGATTCTTTTAAAGATTTCAGATAAAATAATACATCTTCAGAAGATATTACTGGAACATTAATCGAATTATTAGTATATAGATAATATGAATATTTATAAGGGGGAAGATTGACTTTAGTGGAATAGTTAGACTCAAAGAATTGTGCAAATAAGTAGGTTAGCAATGTCTTCATTGTCGCTGGACACAGTGTTCTGATACCTCATATTTGAAGGAAAACCATTTACCTTACGCTTTGAGTTAACGAAATCATAAAATGATTTAGGGTTACAAATAATATTCTTTTTCATTTTATTTAGGTATTCTTGGTAAGATTTCTTATTTAATTTGAAATATTTATATCGCAGGACTGAGTACTTTAAGTAATCTGTAAGTAAACCTGTTTTTTTATATTGTTTGAAGATACGCGATTTTTTATTTTTCAACATTCTCAGTTCCTTATTAAACCATAACGTATTGGTTCGTCTTGAACGCATACACGTTTAGGTACGTATTTTAGAAATAAACTATACAAAGTGGTATTAAAATGCATTACATTTTCTTCAACATCACCACTATAATTGGGCCATGTTAAATTGGAAAGTTCATTTCTAATTTTTTTTAATTCGGCCTTAGCAAAATCAAAGCGAGTACTAGAACTGACTGCTGTCGTATCATACCCCCGAGCAACACCCATGATTTCGAAAGTTATCTCAATTGCAGGATGGTAAACGTCTTCTGGCAAAACTAGAGGATCACATCGATTTAGAGAAGATCTGGAAATATCATCAACGAAAACCAAATCCAAAACCTTCCCAAACTTATTTGGAAGAACATTAATCTGACTTAGGCACAGTTCAGCCATCTCATCCAAAAAGTCGCAGCTACCCAATCGCGTAGAAACTGGTACAATGTTATAGTCAATCATCTTCCAGGATATGTGCGGGAGGTTAAAGTCACCCAGGACAATCATAGAGTCAGAAGATTCAGTCATTGAACTAACGATTTTAAGAAGAGAAATATGTTGGGTATATACAGACAAATCAGACTGAGGAGGTATATAACAGAGAGCTAAGTAGATATAACCTGTGCCAAGCTGCACTCGGATGCACATTAAATTCAATGGATTCCATAGCAGGGACACAGATTTCTTCTGAAGGAATAGAAGAATGAACAGCGAGTAGAACACCACCCCCAACTCTGCACAGGCGATCATTTCTGTAAACCTGATATTCACTGCAAAAGATTTCCGAATTAAAAACGTGAGGCTTAAGCCATGTTTCGGTAAATGAAATAATATTATAATTGCACTGAAGGCTTGTAAAATACAAGTCAGTTAATTTAGTGTTCAAACCTCTTACATTTTGATAATAAATACTCAAATCAGACTTAACAATCAGTTTTTTGGCTCAGTGTTTTGACGAGAAATCTTTACAACATTTTGGACATTTATATAAGGTTTGTACTCGAATTCGCGGACTAACGCCCCGATCGGCCAGAATGAATTGTTTAGAAGAGCATCGAACCTTTCTAAAGCAACATCAATTTTAAAAGAGGAAATACTCCTTTCATATTTGAAGTTAAATTTCCTGATTGTTAAGTTGTCAATTTTAATTTTTGATGCGATGTAAAACTCAATGTCCTCGACAGTAGTGTCTTTGGCGAATCTTGACACAAAAATTGATTTTCTTTGTGGAACCACAACCAGCTTCTTGGTAGTTGTTTCAGCAACTTTAGGCGGTATAGAAAGTTCGCGGTTTTTACTGGCAATTGACCTTGCTGAAGAGGATTTGGATGTGGAAGGCTCCACTATCTGCGGAATTGGTGAAGCTAAATTAATTACTTGTAATGAGGGAGTTGGAATAACGACCGGAGTTGGATTTAAAATCACTGAATCAGACGGACTCTCAGACGGACTCTCAACTCGCTTACGTTTATTCTCACGATTAGAGTTATTGACAGGAGGTGAATCATTTAAGCATTTAAACGACTTAAACAAATTCTCATAAAAAGTAAATTTTTCGGTAAGTACCGAAAGCTCCTTACCAATTTCAGAAAACCCGTTCCTAGTATGTTTAAAGCATTTAAAAATATCAACTTCGGTCGATCTACAATTTAAGCATGACCAGCGTAAGCCTTTGCCATCATTAATTGAGTCTAAAACTCTACCTGTCAATCCAGCACACTTCATATGGGCCAACCCATCACACAGCCAGCACGACACATAGCGTTCGGACTCACTTTTAATTTGACAATTTGCAAATATGCAAGCCATATTAGATCAAAGAAAAGTGTAAGTAACAATAAAACAAAATATTGATGAAAGTTTTGAAGCTATAAAACGAACAGTTTTGGATACACTGTATTGTGACACTTAATAAACACGCAAACAGCTGTGACAAAAAAGAGAAAGCAAGAGATGAGTAAAGTACAAAGCAAAACAAATATGCACGCACAGAAACAACTGCAAGAACAAACAAAGCCAATTAACAACAAAATACAATTGCAAAATATGACTCGGCAATTAAATGAGTTATTAAATTAAATTGATTCAAAACAATAGCAGTTTGATTGAACTTATCTTAGTCGATCAACAAAGTGTTGGCACTGATTTCACACACAAAATATTTAAATAGAAGTAATTAAAATTAAACTTATTTATTTAAATAGTACGGAACAGCAAAATTGACAACTACACAGCTTGACGTTTGCGATAACGTCACCAGTTTTAAGGCATTCAACTTTGAGGCCTTTAATCGCCTTAGCAGTTCAACTAAAATTTGGTATAAGGCATTTCGACATAAAAAGAGCATTTTTAAATGGCAACATAGGTGAAACGGTCTATATGAAAATATCAATGTAATAATGTTAACCAAGTATTAAAATTAAAACGCGCTATTTATGGGCTGAAGCAATCATCAAGAAAGTGGTATGAGAGAGTTGATGATTTTTTAAACAAATTGAATTTTAAGAGATCAGCTCTGAAACCTTGCTTATTTATTACAATTAATGAAAAAGTAAAAATTATAATTGCGCTATATGTAGATGATTTTTTTTTTTGTTTTCTAATAATCCAATCGAAACTGAAAATTTAAAACAGAATTCATCGTCAATATTTGAAATTAAAGATTTAGGTAATTTAAAGCAATGCTTGGGTATGAGGGTGAATATAGATAAGAATAACAATATCATAACTTTAGATCAAGAAAACTATATTCAACAACTATTGCAAAAATTTAAAATTATGGATGGTAACCCAATTGATACACCGATTGAACAAAAATTGAATTTAAGTAAAAGTGAAGTTTGTGAGAAACAGGTACCGTATCAACAATTAATTGGCAGTATAATGTATTCAGCAGTGCTTACCAGACCAGATATTGTATTTTCAGTTAACTACTAAAGTCAGTCCAACAATTGCTTTAATGAAGAGCATTGGACTTATGCTAAAAGAATTTAAAGTGTTTAAAGAAAACAAAAAACTTCTGTTTAAAATATTCAGGGGATGGTAATACGGCCGCCGTAGCCGAGTGTGTAACGTGTGGGCGCTTCATTTGGTAGACCCTGGGTTCGGATCCTGCCCGGGGCAAGTAACATCAAAGATTATAGAAAAATTTTTTCTAATAGCGGTCGCCCCTCGGCAGACAATGGCAAACCTCCGAGTATATTTCTGCCATGAAAGAAAAACTTCTCACAAAACACATTCGCCGTTCGGAGTCGGCGTAAAACTGTAGGTCCCTCAATTTGTGTTGCAACAACAAGACGCACACCACAAATTGTAGGAGAAGTTCGGCCAAAATCGCTTAAACGGTTATAGCGCCAATTAAGTAAGTAAGTAAGGTAATAGCAAATTAGAAGGCATTGTAGATGCAGACTGGGCTAGTAATTCGGTAGACCGAAGGTACGTTTTCATTTTTGTAGAGAAAAAATATCCGATGGAATTGTAAAAATTGAATATATGCCAACTGCAGATATGCCTGCCGATTTACTTACTAAAGGATTGAACTATGTAAAGCATTATAAATTTTTCAAAAAGTTTGGTCTATATAAATAGTTCTAAGTCACGAATGGATATAAACTATATATACTTTATTTTGTTAAGGGGTAGTGTTAAGATGAGTAACAAAATATTAGTGAATTAAACACAGCCTATACACAGCGACACCTGTCAACATATAAAGGAGACAAATAAAGTTGAAGTCATTCCATTGTCAGCAATCGTGTGTTTCGTTACATATACTTAGATTTGATTCTAATGATTGAAATCATTATTCAACACTGCCTGCATTTCTAACTGTATCCTTATTGTTTGATTTATTCAAAACCAAGTTGGCCAAAAGAATAGCAAACATTTTTTATAATTAAAAAAACAATTATGAAATTGAGCATGTATTCGCTGTTTAATAGTTGTGTTGATTTGTTTTAACAATTTTAAAGCCAATTTGATATTTTCACTGGTCCAGTTCCATGAAATGGGTCGAGGAAAGCATCTTACTTCTACCGAACGAGACATGATCAAGTTTCTCCGACAGAGTGGCAAATCCATAAACAATATCGCCGAATTCATTAAGTCCTCACCGAAAACGGCACTTACAACGCTTCACAGAAAAAACTGGGGAACACCGAGGTAGACCGCAAAAATAAAGTCCTTCTGGTAAAAACCTGCTAATGAGGAAGGTTAAGTCAAATCCGTTTTTTTTCGTCAGGTTGCAACGAAACATTCAGCGGTTCTTTCTCTTTGCTATTATATTTCCGATAACTTTTGTCTGTAATCGAATCCTGCACACTATTTGTCGTTTAAAACGTCATAATTGAAAACCGTTTTCGGTTTACTGTTACTTTTGCACTTAAAACTTGCAACGGTTAGCTTTTACCATGATTCAATTATTAAAGGTTTGATACATAATGACAGCTAATTTCTAGCTCTCCCGCACAAAAGGTTGCATTTGCGAAGGGGGTAGAAAGAGAGAAGAATGTAATCCCTTTTTGTGAAAAAGTAGTTAGCAAGTACGCAAAATATGTACATATGTAATTATTGATAAATGTAAATTGCACAAAATCGAAATCTGTCTGGCAGTCTACGAAATATTTGATGCATTCTTCACCATAATTATAAGTAAATAAAATTGAGTTTCCTTCATGTAGTGGTAAATATATGAAATCGTTGGAAAAAATCAAAATTTTTTGGTCACAATACAAAAAAAAAACAACACAAATTCGTTTGAACTCCTTTTATATACTGAGCTATATGAATTTTCACTAAACCTAACCTAAACTTCTCGAAAACCGCGACATAAGTCAAAACGACGTAAACCAAATTTTTAGCTATCCACACGATTACAAAGACAAGGTTATTAATGGGTTCAAGCAAGAAAAAGTACTTTTTAATTATGAAGTATATATCAACACATTGAAAACATAGAATCATTAAAAATTAAGATACAATGATTTAGTTTAGTTTAAGTGCATTTCAAGCTTAATAAAAATCCGGATGTAGAATTCGCCACCATATTTGATAATTTAAATATTGTTATATTATAACTCTGTTTATCTTTGCGTTTCATCACGAGTAATTTCAAAAAATAACCGATCATTAATTTAATAACATTTACAAAAAACTTAGAAATTGTGTCGTAATTTTTTAAAGGAATCTTATACATAAAAAAAAAATAGTTTTCATTATTGCATAAATTCCGGTGACATATATCTGTAGATGTAGTACATAGTTTGTAAAATTCTGGAGTCAAATATACATATATAACTTTATATATTTTCATTTTTTTGTTCAGACTTTTTAAAAGCTGATGCATGCGAGTTTTAAAAACAGTTTTATTACGTTCATGGTGGCATTTATGTGTTCCGAAATTACTAAAAGCTTTTGCAAATATTGCTCACACGTATTAATTTGGTCGCCACTAAGTTTCTTAAATACAGCCTCCAGGTTTTTCACTTCGCTTAAAAATTCAGTGGTCGGCTTTGTGAATGCTTCTCTGGAGACCTCATCGACCCACGTGTATGTTGACTAGACCTGGCGCAGCTTATATGAGATTTTTTTTTTTTTTGGAATTTTGAGTACGGGGATTTGTCAAATATGCGATTCGATGTAATAATTCATGTGGTAAATTTTTAACTCGATCAGAGTGTGCCAACCTGTGCCATAATGAGGTCAAAGGTCAAAATATAGAAAAACACTTGGTTTTTTTACTGTTATCTGTTTATTTATTATATATAGAATGTAATGAGCTCATTTTTCCTCAATATTTTGCACAGTAATTTTTTCTATATGTCCAATAATGATAAGAAAATTTATAAATATTAGAAAAGGGTAAATTAGTAAAAATTCCATTGAACTAAGGCGGGCCACTGACTACACAAATTATCTGCACAAGACTGTTGTTGGAATTGAGTGGAATTGCGTTCACTGAGTTCACAACAACAAATTACTCGAATTTGCGCAGATAATGTAGTCAGTGGCCCGCCTAACGGTAAATTCATACATTACGGTTCACATACGCCAATGTTGATAATTAGACAGACTGAGACGTGCAAATAGAGCTTTTAATATTTTGTCATTGAAAAATTGACTGTGGTTAAGAAAGGGTCTTTATTAAAATAATTAAAAATAGTAAAAGTTATACTGCAATATCGTGATGGCTGTAAATAATTTTGTTACACTTAGATCTGCTGACACAAACGTATATTTGATAGGAAAATGTGAAAAAAATATACTTGGAAGCAAGTTACCGTCAAAACTACAAGTGCTGAAATGTTTTTTTTACTATGTGCGGTGTGAAAAGAAAACAATTAAGGAAAGTGCTAAATTGGCTTCGAAGGAAATATTGCCTTTTTGGGAAAGAGCACGTATTCCAACGTTAAACAAAAGAACATGTGACGATAAATTGGTGAAATTATATGATGAGTGGAAAACAGTACAGAAATTTTGTACATCTTCGTTTCCTAGTTCTCGTAAAAAGGAAAATGATTTCAATGATAATTTGAACAATTTATTCGATATTGCACATGCTGATGCTTTAGAAATGATAGCTATTCCTGAGGACCGGAAAGCACTCAAAGTATTTATTTAATTCTGCTGAAACAAATAATATGTAAGTTTCTCTTTCAACTAATTTTTTTTAGAGTTGAGTGTAGACTATGATGTAAGTGATGAAAGTAAATGTGAGTCTGAAAAATCTGTAGAGCAGTTGATGATCGTATCAAACACCAACGAGCTGAAAAAAAAACGTGGTAAAAAAAGCTTCATAGATGATAGAATGCTTGCTTGCATGGATGCTGGCAATATGTCAACCCCACTCGCAATTCATTTTATTATTGCAACAGCTAAAGCTTTGGGTCACAATATTGAAGATCTGGTTAT
Source organism: Anomoia purmunda (assembly GCA_951828415.1). NCBI lineage: Eukaryota > Metazoa > Arthropoda > Insecta > Diptera > Tephritidae > Anomoia > Anomoia purmunda. The sequence goes on along the minus strand of OX639997.1, from coordinate 80,378,303 downwards.
TAATTGTACAAGTTTGAGAAAACAGCGCAAGGAATATCGTCGGCGTCATGGTACAGAAATTATTGAGAATTTCAAGGTATAAAAGTTAATTTTGGATTTGTTATGAATACTTCTCAGAGCGAAAATTTTTCAGATCCCTGATACATTTGTGTTACACTGGGACGGTAAACTACTTCCTGCAATGAATGGAAAGGAAAAAGTAGAACGCCTAGCTATTGTTTTAACGGCAGATAATATAGAAAAATTAATTTCCATTCCAATTATTGAATGTGGAACTGGTGAAGCAATCGCCCAGTCCATATATAATTACTTAGAAAAAATGAATATGATAAATTCGGTGGAAATGGTATGCTTTGACACGACAGCTACAAACACTGGTAAACGTAACGGTGCTGGAATGTTGCTGGAACAAAAATTGAAACGTAGCTTGTTGTGGTTGCCATGCAGGCATCATATTGCAGAAATCATACTACGAGCTGTATTTGAAATATATTTTGGAAAATCTTGTGGCCCGGAAGTTGCCATATTTGAACGTTTTTCGCGGGAATGGAACACTTTCAATTTAAAAGATCTTTCAATTGGAATCATGGATGAAGAAGTGCGACGTGCTATAAATGCAGAGGAATGTGAAGCCAATACAGAATTTTGCATCAAAAATATAGCAAAAGACCACATTCGCCATGATTACAAAGAGCTATTGCAACTCATGTTTATTTTCTTAGGTGGCAGCATCCCGAACTTTTCCTTTCGTGCACCTGGCGCGACGTCACATGCCAGGTTTATGTCACAAGCGATATATGCCTTAAAAATGTTTGCTTTGCAAAAACAATTTAAAATGTCTTCCTGCCATTTGAATGGATTCCGCAATGTGTGTATTTTCCTGGTGCGTCTTTATATTCCGTATTGGTTTCGAACTACTAATGCAGTCGAAGCACCAAATTTGGATTTGCAGCTGGTAAAAAACATTGCCGGTTATTACGACCCAAAAATATCTCTAGCCTTATTAGATAAAATGAAAAACCACTTATGGTATCTGTCCGAGGAAGCCGTTGGTCTCGCCTTTTTCGATTCTAATGTGGACTTAAATGTGAAAAGAAAGATGGTTGAAGCACTAGCATTAGAAAAAGAGTTTGAAAGCAATGACGACAATGGCGTTTATCTGCATAAAAATGTAAATGCCAGCATTGAAGAAATGAAAGCATTCATAAGTAAAGATTTAAGTTGTTTTGTAACGCAAAGAACTAGAAATATCTTTTCACGATTGGAAATAGACGTAAAATTTTTCAACTTAGATCCCTCAAACTGGTGCGAAAATGCAGAATATTTAAAAGGTGTTCAAATCCTCAAAAACGTCACTGCTGTTAATGATTCTGCTGAGAGGAAAGTAAAACTAATAACAGATTTTAACCGGTCTTTAACTCATAGCGAAGAAGATAAACAATACTTGCTTCATATTGTCGAGAACTACAGGCAAAAGTTCCCTTCATATACTAAAACTTCGCTTTTGTAATATTCTTGAGACATATATTAATGATTGAAATGCAAATTGTGGAAAAATTGCGTCATTTTATTTTTTCTTTAATAAATAAACAGATAACAGTAAAAAAAACCAATATTTTGAACTTTCATTTGGCACAGGTTGGCACACTCTGATTGAGTTAAAAATTTACCACATGAATTATTACATCGAATCGCATATTTGACCAATCCCCGTACTCAAAATTCCAAAAAAAAAAAATAACGCCAGGTCTAATGTTGACTCATCCGAAACGTGTTGCGTTAAGCCAAGTTTTCTGACAATGAAACCTGCAATATCCTTAAGAGCATCTTCTTAAAGGCTATCGATTCCTTTCTTAGGTATCTCTTAGGGAATGCTAATTCTGATAATTCGAACTCTGCAGAAATCGCTTCATCATCAGTAAGAAAGGTTTTTAAATTTTCCGCCGATGTGTCATTGAGGCAAAGCCACTCGGTTTCATCGAACTCCACATTACCACGAGAACCAAACGATTTTATTTTTGCTTTCTTTCAGATTAATTCAAGTTATTTTGCATCGCTAGGTAACTCACAAAAGTAGTTTGCATTTGACTAAAAGTGATACATAAATAAATGTAAACTTTATATAGTATTTCGTATGACAACCGCTACTTTTAGATACACCTTCCTACAGCGTTGTGGGGTCGATTCTAACTTTCGAGAAATTTAGGTGGTATTTTTCCCCATTCCTTTTACAAAACTTCCTTGAGACTATTTTTTTGATGAAATTTTCTGTTCACGCACTCTATCTTCAACACCACATTTTGACGCCGTGAGCCATATATTTCGGGTCGTTGTCATGCTGAAACAAAAACCCGTTTCTTGCCAAACTAATTTTCTCTGCACTGGAGTGTAAATTGTCTTTAAGGATGGAGAAGTATACAAATATACGTATTTGTTCATTATGCTGTCTATAAAAACAAGATTTCCAACTCACTGAGCCGACATACACCCCACACCATCACCGAACTTCCGCCGTGTTTAACAGTTGCTTTGAGGCTCTTTATATGCAGCTCTCCATTTGGTTTCGATAAATGTGGATTTTCGCGGTTGGATTTAAGTATTTTGCATTCTTCTCTCATATTTAGCATCTTTGGTCGACCAGAATGGGTTAAATTTTCTATACCGCCGCGCACCTCACGCCGTTTTATTACATTTTCTATCGTTTGCTGGCATCGGCTAAACATATCGTAAATGTATTTTGTAGACTTTCCTTCAGTGTGAAGGTGCAAAATTATTTTTTCCCCGATATTGTCATGATTCAAATTATGACCATTTCAATAGAAATGCGCACTAGTAACCATAAATTCAACTGAAATTTGCAACAAGCAAACAAATCTGCACCAAATAAAGGATATTAAAAATAAGCAAAATATTTTTGTGAGTTGCCTAATGTTGCAAAATACTTTTGCAAGTTACAAATTCTTAATTGTTTACAGTTTGTTCCTATGTACAAAAATCGTTTATGTGTTAATGAAGTCTCAGCGAAGTAAAGGGTACATACATATGTTATTGAATTGAATAGATAATTTATAAATAAAACCGGAACAAGTGCAAAAATATTATCGTTTCGTTTATTTTCTTCATATGCAAAATACTTATGTGAGCCACTGAATGTACATATGTACATACATACGTATTAACGTATGTTAACATATATTAGCGAAAGGCAACTTATCCCTTTACGCTTTGATACGTTGACACAACAAATTAAGCATACGTATGCAAATGTATACGCGAATGTACTTATGTGTATAATGCTATTCTTTTCTGCTTTATGCTACTGGTCCCCGCAGCATTAAGCACGTAAAGTGTAAAAGCATTTCTTAACTACGAAAACTGCAATACGCGTTTTAATAGCAGATATTACGAAGAAGTAAAAAATAAGTAACATAACTATCATTTGTAAAAAGCGTGCAATTTTTTGTATTTTAACCCTTTATTTATTTACTTTTGTCATCATACAAACTTCGTTTCAAGCGGCATCTCTGCTAAGTCATTTTATATTACTTTTCATTATATTCATTTTATGTATTCTCTCTTTATTATGTTTATTCGTTTAAATTGCAATCGTTCATTTTTATATATACAAGGATCAGTCGTTATATGAATTTCAATAGAGAAGGTTGTCTTGACTTTGCCGACAGACTTCAGAAATAGGGATGGGTCTGACCGCTTGACAATTTCGCAACTAAAAGAAGCATTACAAAAGCTTCAGTTAAAAACGAGTGGCACAAAGGTCGAACTATTGAGCAGACTTCAAGATACGGATACAGAGGTACTGAAGGAGGTTATGGATTCGAATGCTTCTTAGGGCGCAGATTCAGCGAAGGAAAATGGTGATAATCAGCATAGGAAAGTGGAGCCGTTGATAAGTGATGTTCGGGCACAGCTTGAGGTGCAGGTTAGTATGCCGTGTGCAGCCGTGGAAATGCCATTTGCGCAGCTACAGACTCTTCGTTCAATAGTTCCGATTTTTCGAGAAGCACCTACAGTGGAATGGACACCAACGCTTTGCTTGGCATGTCGCATATTTCGCCGCAGTCCTCACAGTTACATTCATATGCGCAGCCGTATTTGCAACCGCCGTTTTCGTTGTTGCTAGAGCAACCTTTATCACGCATCATCTGGAACCGTTACCAGGAATTGCAGCGGCAGAAATTCAGACGTCGAGTATTCACACATCAGCAACACTACACGCAGCAGACAACAGTAGAATTCAGTTTTCAATGCCCGCGGATTAGTTATGTAAATCGACTAGCGCCTTGATCGAATGTGGTATGTAGCTACCAATAGATTTGTTCCAAAGAAACAGCAGCGATTCTGACGGAGTTCAACCCCGTTGATGACACGTATTCATCAATGCAGTTTAGTTTATTGAGAGAGTTGAGCAGTTGAGAGCAATGTATCATTGGGAGGATACATTCGTTATATTTATGTTCGCAGTGGACTGAGGAGAGCTGCTAAGCGATGAGCTGATGCTCAACCAGTATACCGAGTGTGGTGAGTTCGTAGTTTCTTTTTTGACAGATTTACCGTACGTGAAAAATTCGGTAGACACACATATGAGAATAATGAATACTAGAGTGAGTAAAGGTGAGTTTTAAGTTGTAAGATGCCGGCAATAGGTCGATGTTGCAATCGAAGTGCGGGTGGTGTGTCATTGCGTGTAACGAAAAATTGTTTGGTTTCGCGGGTGGTAAATTTACTTGCCACGGAAAAGTGTTACGAGTAGTATACTAACACATTCGATTAGGTAATGTTACGCGGTCTGTCGAGTTGTTAGTGATAGACGATTCAGTGATGACATATGAAGTAATTGTTGGAATCGATGTTCTATCCAAGGGAAAGGTAGTCATTGAAAACGCCATATTCACAATTTCGCAAATTAATAAAAAAAGAAGCAGGCTGTGTCAGAGACACGGCCATTAAGTTTAACGTAGAATACGCCTACCGATAAGACAGAAAACATATGTAACAATAAATGATAAATAATACAAGCAAATGAATTTCTTTATTTGATAGTTACTTTGGATGATATACATAAGCTTATGATAGGAAAAATAGGATAAAAATGTTTTTAAATTATCAATTAAATTTCTCGCAAAAACGAAGTCAATGGCTGTTATCAATAGTAAAGATAAATGATAAATAACATACGCGAATTAATTTTATTATTTTTTTTGCAGTGCTTGGCAGCATTTTCTCTTCTTTTACTCTACTTTAACTTGCCCGCCTAAAATTATGCAATACAAAGAAAGGGCTGCACGAGTACATTTAAATCGCCCAACAGCAAACACTCAACCAAACACCACACACATACATATTTGTGTGCATGTGTTTATACAATTTTCATTTGAGAAATTTAAATATTAGGAAGATATCAACCAACACGAAATGTATGTCAAACGAAAGCTAACATCTTCATTTGACTACAAAAAAAAAAAAAAAAAAAATTAATCGAGCCGTTTCCTTATAATTAAAGAAATAGAGATTACAACAATAAAAACCTGACATTGGTGCCCATACCGTAAGGTAAGACGTATTCTACGCCAAAAAACGTTTTAGATATTAGGAGGGAGTTAAAGCTGAATGTCGAGCAAAAGTTAGTAGATCTGGTGAGTGTATACGCGAATAGTTTTGGGAAAAAGTTTCTTGAACTAGGAAAAACGAAGCATTTCAAAACGATTATTAATTTAATGCCACCGAAACCAGCATCTAAGAAACCACATATTATTCCATTTCCAAAACCGCGTGTTATTGAAGAAATAGTAGAGGAGTTATTGCAGTTAGGTATTATACGAAGGTCAGAATCAACATATGCGTCGCCGGTTGTTTTGGTGAGAAAGGAAAATGGAGAGGGGAGATTGTGCGTCGACTTCCGTAAGCTTAATGCTGTAACTGAAAATCAACCGTGGTTGATGCCGATAGTAGATGATGTACTAGTGACACTGTCTGGTAAAGTTTTTCACCACGTTGGATTTGATGTCTGGTTACCTGATTGATGGAAAAAGATGCTAAAGTTCAGCAGAGGGGTTGGCATTGAGGTTGTCAAAGTGCTCATTCACGAGACATGAAGGTACGTTTTTAGGGCATCAGGTGGATGAAAACGATATTAGACCGGGAATTATAAAAAGCAGCCATTGAATGTTTCCAAAAGCCACAGCATCAATAAAGGGGTTTCCGGAAGTTTCTTCGGGATATGCATTGATCGCTAAGTCTGTCACTCAGCTTACGAAGAAGAACGCAGCTTTTGTAGACTCTAAATGTGAAGAGTTGCTGTCGTGAAAGCAACGAAAATGTCAAAACCTATCATTCCTAAGGTAGCACGATGACTACTCCGGTTACGAGAGTATGCCTACAACACCGAGCATCACGCTGGGTCTTGGATGGGGCACGTCGATGCTCTGAGTCGTGCGCCTGTTAGAAGTGAAAAAGAGATAGAAGACTTTGGCGCTAAGGTGTTAACGTTGTCAATTGATGATTGGGTGTGCACCATTCAGAGGCAAGACAGTAAGCTGAAAGAAATTATATACGTTTTGGAATGTAATACAAGGTAATTTTACACAGATTGTTCCATGACGATGTGGTTACAGTCGAGAACCGATACTGAAAGAATGCGAGCTTTAGGGTATGGATGTTCCAAAATTACCAATTCAGTCGCTGCACTTGGATCTCTAGGTCCTCTTGTAAAACGTCGACGAGGTTATATGTTTGGCTTAGTTATTGTCGATGCACTCGGAAGGAATTCAGTCGTGGTCCCTACCAGGCCAGTCGTTAATACATTAAAGATTTGACGCTGCATTTTGGCTTGGCAACGAATCGTAACAAACCGTGGTACTGCATTTACGTCGGCAACATTTGTAGATTTTCATGAATCATATAAAATACAACACATAAAGGTGTGCCTACACCTCGCTCAAATGATCTAGAAGAGCTGGTTAACCAAGCGGTATTGACGTTATTGAGGGTGTCAGCTAGTGAAACGAAAGATTAGGATACACACGTTCGCATGTTGCAGTGGTCAGGGTGTGGGCCTATGATTTTCCTCTTCGCGACTTAAGTGGTCACATGATGCTAGCAACGATCCAAAACGATCATGACCAGCTGCACATCAATGGTCGGCGAAGTGAAGCTATTCAAAACATCGAGTCGGCGAGTGTCAAATGAAAGGCTAAATTCGATGCTCGCCATAAGAAGCCAGTCCGGTTTAAACAACGGTCGCTTGTCCTCATCGAAGCCTCTCTCCTAATCACAGGCAAGTCTAAGAAGTTACAACCAAAACACAAGGGCCCTGCGTGGTTAAGAAGGTATTAAGGTTCGATCGCTACGTCGTCGTAGATATTGAAGGCATGCAGCGAACACAACGTTCCTATAGTCAAATGGCAACATTTGATAAAATGAAGCCGTGGTGCGCCTTGTTTCCTGATATAAATTAACAAGAGTGCTGTATGATTCTTTATTATCACTTTATTAATCAGATCATGCTGTCTGATGAGTTCTCTGTTACGAACTGAAACTTGCATTCTAAATGTTTTAAATAGTTTCATGCCCCTTGTTGTAGTTTTTGTGTTCCGCAATTCGATGTTAGTAGTAGTTGTAGAGTTATAGCAGCGCATACGACGCCGACGCTTATGTTGGCAGTTTACCGCTAACGCTGTGCCTTACCCGTCAGCGTGAGAATGTGAATTCGCTGACTTGGGCCAGCTGCAAGTTTGTTGTTGATAGTGAACGGATCGTCTTACGCTAGCGCTGTGACTTACCTGTCAGCGTGAGAATGTGAATTCGCTGACTCAGGCCACGCGCGGATGGACTTTATTGGTGACAAAGGGCTGCTTATGTTAACTCCTCCCCTTCTAAATGAAGGCCGTCCACGGGCTTCTTAAAATTGTTTATGACGTTCTGAAGGTGTGGGATTTGCGTCTTCTTTTTCGCTCTTGGTATAGTTTAATTAGACCGTAACAGGAAATTAGTATGACAATGCTAGTGGGACCTGATATCGTTGATCCTATCATAGTCCTCTCTTCGATTTTCCCGATATAACGCAGGTTTTCCATACTTATCTTGTGAAGGTATGGAAGACTCAAAATCTCTCGATGACTGGTGATATTGAGGAGCGCCGTCGTTGCTGATCCCGGTAATTTTTTTAACATGCCGTTTTGGTTTTTGAAGTAGGATCCATTAATTTGAGTCTCATTTTCGTAGGAAAGTAAATAAGTTCCTTTTATGGTATTCTCGGTGTCTGCGGCAGTCTTGACTAAAGCGGTATTATCGTTAATAATTGGTTCAAGGTGGCTAGAGCGAGTGCTGCAGTGGGCAACATTACCAGAATGAAGCTGCTGCGCGCACGTCGGACGTTGTAATTTTTTGCAAAACGTTGATGTGAGCGTTGCGCTGCAATTTTCAATCGCCAAAATTGGATTAATACAATCGGCAACATTGTTGCCATTCCCAAGGTGCAGGATTGTTCCGTTGTGTTGGACAGGTAAAATAATAGTTTTCTTACAGACTAGTACTGGCTTAAGATATTTGATAATAAAATGTAGAAGGCTACCGTCTAGTTAATAGAACCTTAATATATGATACCTCCATTAAATCAGTGATCGTTGTATTTGTAGAGCGCATTTCAAGAATGTTTTTTATATCATTTGAGTTTAGCAACATGGGATTTATTATCCCTATCTTTGCAAGGGTAGTAGTGGAAATTAAAGTTTCAATTTCATTTATAATGATCCTATTTCTTGCAAGCAGCATTTCATACAAGTGACCAGTGTCGATCTGTCCAGCTTTTGAGTTTTTAATGATGTGGTTAACCGTTTCCGTCAGTTCATTTATCTTTTCTTGTATCCTTGTGTTTATTTCTACCTGATGTCGATCTGAGTCTACGAGCTCTTGCTGGAATTTTAATTTTTCAAAGTCGCCAAAGTCTGGCGTCCCTGCGACAACTTTCAAAGCTGTACCTAAAATGTTTAAGCTCCTACCGTCTGTGATGGGTGTTCAAAGTTGCTAAAAGTACCTTTATGCGCGCAGTGTCAGAGTCCAGTAACATATGAGATAAGGGGAAGTGTGTCATAAGTCCTTTCGTTTGTTTGGTTATTGCCATGTAAATAGTAAGGTTAGTGGTATGTTGCAGATAGTCAATGTCTTTCCAAATAGTCACGTCTCCATTTTGAAGTGGGATATAATCACTGTTCGAGTAGTTCGTTAACTTAGGCATTGTCGTTCGAAAAAGGAGCATCGCTATCAAAATCCTAAATATTGGTAAGTATAAATAAATCATGCTGTATTATAATAATGAGAATTGCTAAATAGATGTAAGAGAAATTTTTGGCAAAAGGCAAAACGTTTTTATTTCAAATTGTCCTTGTGGACCACCCTCCTCTAATGAGAACCGTGGCTCCTAGGTCTGCCTGGACTTTTTCTTCGACATATAAGGGGAATAATTTGTTGCCTATCCTTCTGTTTGTTTTGACTAAAATGCGTTCCCCAACGTCAAACACTTTGTTCTGCCTGGATCGGTTATTTCTCTCTAGTTGCGCTTGCTGGGCTTTCGCTATTTTGCTAATTATCTCATTCCTTATCTCTAATGGAGTGGCATGGATTACGTCAATCGGTTTCTTGTTGATAACGGAATGAATTGTCCGATTGCATTCGACAGTAGTCAGTAATATGAGGTCGGTTCTTTCGTTCGACTTTCCTTCTAACTTTAGGCATCTTGCGATCTCCAGGAGCGGGCTATGTAGACGCCCCACTTGCCCATTCGACGTACTATGAAGCGGAGGTGCATTTACCACGTCTACGCCAAATTGATTTTTTAATAATGAAGTTATCGTTTCAGAATTGAACGACGCCTCGTTATCACAATAAATTGTCTTTGTATTTGGAAAAAGGTTCATCAATTATATTATTGGCAGCGACCCAACCGGTTATGACTTATATAATAAAAGTTTCGAGAAAAAAGTTATTTTATGACTTTTATTATATTAGAAAAAAAAATAACGGTTAAAATTTGACTTTTATTTTTTCGGTCAAATAATAACGGTTAAAATGTGACTTATTTTTTCCGGCAAAAATAAAAGGCTTAGCTAAATAACAAAAAAGCCTTAAGTCCAATTAAAATAAATTTGGTACTAATCGATTTGTCTTGACTTCTAGATTTCAAAAAAATATAATTTATTGGTATTGGGATTCTGACTCGGCAAATGAGGCAAAAATAGCTGCCGTTTGATTCCCGGGATTGCAACAAAGTAAATGCCGATTCAACACTGCGGCAAAACAAATTTTTTTGAAGTACACCCGGGAAAAAACTTAGTAGAGGTTTTAGATATGGTCGAGTGCAACATCAGAAAAGGGTTCTTATACTCCCTGAACCCTCCAATTTTTTTTTTATTTGAAAACCCCGATATTTTCGTAATTGGTTCACTTAACTATTGAAAAGTCGATTATTTCCTGACCGAACTCAAAATGGTTTGAAAAGAAGATGTTTAGTCCTTTAAAATAATGTATGTACATATGTTTATTACAAAGATAATCCCGTTTGGAGTTATCACGGGTCAAGACTTGAAAAAGCACTACTTTTTCACAATTAACATAATAAATATAAACAATCGTGTGAAGGACCCCAAATTTTTTTTTTCGGGGTTAAAGTTTTCTTTAATTTCTTCTAACTAAAGTCAATAAGGCAACTTCCGACAATTCATTATAAAGAGCCATTTGTCTACCAATTTTCAATCAGATACCCTTAAAATTAAGGAACTTATTTGACTTTAAACAGACAAATAGACAAACATGGCTATTAGGGTGGGTCGATTTTGTATGGGGAAAAGTAAAAGATATATGATCGAATTGCAATAGTGATACTATGATGCCTTAGGTCTAAACAAACAATAATTGACCATAAAAAATTTAATAACGTAACCCTGCAACTGATTCAGAGTTTCGGAAAATTCGAAAAATCAAAATTTTCTGCTAATATCCAGAAAATTCGTTAACCGCTTAAAACAAAAACCATATCAAGAGAAAGGCTATTAAATTTACTACATTACGCCTAAATATAATTCTTCAGTAAAAGGACAAGTTATCTACAATAGATATTTACATCTACATGTACTTAAGGATGAGTATTATCCACTAAAAAATAATAATAAATAAACAAAATGCCGCAATACTAATAAACATTTCTATGCTAAATGTCAGTTCCAAAATAAGCAATATTACGGCCCCTATTACGGTTGACAACTAGACTAAGTTGAGTTGTCAATGTAACAACTCAACTCAACTATTTTTTTGTATTATGATTCACAACCAATTTTAGTTGTCTTCGTTAAGTTATTGACAACCTTAAAATAATAAGTTTTTGACAGTTCGAATCAGCTGGTAGAAGCGCGATTTTTTCGTAATACGACTGAAGGTTCAGCGCAAATGAAGTATAACAAAATTCATGCTAAAGCAAGGAATTCTGTTAAGAGAACCGTTGGAGTGCTGAAAAGCAAGTTCAGGTGCTTGCTTTCTGCTCGTGGTTTGAACTATGCTCCGGAAAAGGCCGTGAAAATAGTTAATGCGTGTTGTGCCTTGCACAATATATCGCAGCATTTCAAGGTTCCATTTTCTGATCTTTTGAATATTGATCAACAAGAATCCACAACAGAAGAAAGCATTACTTTTCTTTTTTCTTTTGGTCACCTTTATATGTACATATGTATCAGAGAGCTGCAACGGATACATAATTTTCATGTGTACTCGAGCATCTAACAAAATCCGTTTTGCATCAATCTCTTTAATCGAGCACAAGTATTTTTCGTTAGCGACTGAGCTCAAGGCGAACATGTTGTTGACAACACTCGAGTGCTTTTCGCACATATTTGATTGAGTTCGGGTGCTTTGCAGATCTACATACATATATAGTCGAGTGTTCGAGTTTCAACTCGAGTGTGCACATAATTTGCTTGTATGGCTTTGCGTAGTGTGATCGGCAGTGCAGTGCACATATGGTAAAAAATCCTTTCAATATTATCTATTGTTTATGTGTATACAGCACTTACACTTTGCCATTTCTTATATTTTTGCTTACACAAAATGCGACATCACGACGCCAACATTCCGTCTGTAGATTTAACTCGAGCACGTTCGAGTATCCGTTTCGTTAGTTGCACAAATTATGGGTTAGCTGTGGGTGTCGAGTGTGGCATTCGCTTGTGATCAATTTTTGGCGAGGGTGATTAAACAGACTGGATCATACTCAAAACTGCTCTCGGGTGTACAACTCAATCGAACACATAGCTGCCGAGTGTGGCATTCGCTTGGGATCAATATTTAGCGAGGGTGATCAATCAGGCTCGAGCACACTCAAAGCAGCTCTCTGGTATGTATGTAAGTAAACACCACTTCTTTTAACATCCAAATGTGCACTTTTTTATTTTGATATTTATGGTTTTTTTGCAATGCTTAAGTACTTTTTTGCTGACGAATTCTTCGGGCCAGCAAAGCAACAACTACATATGTATATTACTATCGTACCTGAAAGTTTTGTCACGAAAATAGTACCTCAGAAACAGTGTGAGTGTGACAACAACATTGATTGAATTAGTATACAGTTATTTGTATGGTAATTGCATACTCAAGTAATGTTTTTTGCTATACGAAAAATTTGTAAGAGTACGCTTAACCTGTGCACATTCAGTGGTGGAAAATATAATAGCGACGCGACATTTTGTTAAGTTTTTTTTACTTATTTTTTTGTAATCTAATTTATAATATGTATTTTTTAATTAAAATACAGTTCATCCTCTTACAGAAACCGAATAAACCAAAGTTTCAAACTTCATACGAAATTTATAATAATGCAACAAAAATTCATGAAAATTTCGAACTTTCTTCTCAGAGCTTATAGATTTTTTTTGAGTATGCAGTTCTGTAGCCTTTAAAATTTTAATAGGACAAAGGGCAAGTTTTAGTTGGCTAAAATAGTTTGTTAAAGGCATTTGATTGTTTTTCGTCAAAAACTATTTTAATTTTCTTTGATTGGTTGGCTCCAACTTGACCGTTTTCGCCCTTTAATATATCTGTTAAAGGCTTTGCGATTGATGCAAAATCTTTAATAAAACATCTGTAATAACTTGCTAGACCCCAAAAAGACCTGACATTGAAAAAAGTAGAGGGCTGATCGTAATTACGAATAGCTTCAACTTTACTAGGGCTTGTTTTGATACCATCCTGACTTACAACGAAACCTAAGTATTCGACATTTTCTTTGAAGAAGTGCGATTTTTCGTGAGATTCTCATATTGGCTTCGTATAGCTTTCCCAAAACCCATTCAATATGCTCGACATGATTGTCTTCCGTTTCTGAGAAGACGATTACATCATCAACGTAGACGTAGCAGGATTTTCCAATTTGTTCCCTTAGCACACGTCGAGTGCTGTGAAATACTTGCCCTTTCCTAGATTTGATAGTATTACGGTTACATTGGGGATGGGGTATTTGTCGTCGATGGATTTTTGGTTTAATTTTCTGAAGCCTATTACAAGACGTTTCTTCACATTGCCGTGTTCCTTTTTTGTCCACACCCCAGATTGGGTTGTTGTATGGTGACCTAGACGGTCGGATAATACCACGTTTTACTAAATTGCGAATTTCAGTATTCGCGAATTCCGCTACACCCATGGGATAAGGGTATAGCTTAGAATAGACCGGGTCGTCACTTTCGGTGCGAATAGTGGCGGCAATATTTGCGTTAAATGGTAGGGTTTCATTAGGATCAGAAAAACTGGTAATAAATTTTTCACCATTTTTTTGAAATTTGCTCCTTACAATCTCGGGGGCTTTTATGTCCTCTACTCGTGTGAAATTCACATTTCCACACTTTAAAAACTTTATTTCCTCTGAGCCATTATTGGTCATTATTTTTTTTTTTTAATTTTAAGTCTATTGTTGCGTCTGTTTGCGTTACCAAATCCAGACCTATTATTCCGTCGAACGTTGAAAGAGACGGGAGTATAAAAAAGGTACTGTTTGTGTCGAAAAGGTTGACCGTGCATTTTTCTTTAATGTGAGTAAAGCCATCGACTGATTTTACCAAGAAAGAATTTTCGACAGGTGTTATGTGCTTAAGCACTTTTAGAGGCTTTATATAGTTTTTGGTGCCCCCGTATCAATTAATAATTTTAGTTTTCTCCCTGCAATTGTTCTTTCAATGAGCGGTAGCAAGTTCTGTCTAAAAAATTTAACTGGTTAGGTTCAGCAAGGAGTTTGCTACCTCCTGATACGTCGTATCTTCTTGATTAGAAGTAGAATTTCCGTTTGGCCGGTAGTTAACCCGTTGTTGTTTTGGTTCTGTGAATCTTGCAGAACCATTACTTGGTCTCTTCACTGTCTGTCCGTATTTTGGATTTTGATTATTGGGATATCGAGGTGAGCATCCATTATTTTTCTGTTGTGCTGTAGGTTCTCTGAAGCGTTGCGAGGTATCAGTCATTTGTTTGATGTCTACTACTTGTACCTTTTTCCCTAGATTGCTCTATTATTAGTCTTTGGGCTTTGTCTTCCAAGCTCCTGTCATAGGTGCTTGCGAACTGGTATCGCTCATGGTTAGATTCGACCTCTTGTGCTAACGCTAGAGCCGAAGGTAGATCTTTAGGCCGGGCTGAAAATAACACATCACTAAGGGGTTTCTTAGTCCCTGAAATAAATACGCGTAATGCATCCATTCTGTATTTTTCGTTTAGTGATGCAGCTATGATTTTTTCGTAAGTCATTATCGTTTTGTTAATTAAAAGGGTTAACTTCTTTTCTACCTCGTCATAGTATTGGAGTAGTGACAAACTTCCTTGGCGGAGAGTTGACATCTCCTGTTTGATCAAGTAAATTGGTCGCTTGTCGGAATAGCTAAAATCAAGGCGGTTAATTATGGCCTTGAAATTTAGAACGGAATTAAATGAGGCCAGCACCATGTCGGCCGGGCCTTTAACTTTGTTTCCAATAATGGCAACAGCCTGATAATGTTTGCTGCTACCCTCATAGCCTTCAAAAACTTTGTAGGCGGTGTGTGCCGCCTGTCGCCACGATACATAATTTTCCTGCTTACCGTCGAAGTCCGGTAAGGATTTTGCAATATCGTGTGGCTCCTCACATCTATTCCCGGGTACAATTTCTGTTTCCCTATATGTTTCTATGTTCGGTGTGTAGATTTTTACGTCATTTAGTCGTTGATTAATACTTGCAAGCTTTTGTTCGAAATTTTCTCTTTGAATGGCAAGTGCACTACAAACTGCACTTTCTACTAATGCCCTTAATTGGTCTGGTTCCAGCGCCATTTCTTGTCTTTTGCCTGTTACTCTATATTCTGTCCACCAATTTTCTGTATTATCCCTATTGTTGCACTGTCTTTTACTAACTTCTATTCCGTTAAGGCTCTCAAATATTTGGTCCAGGTCCTGATCACTCATGAGCTTGAAACAAAACCAAACCGATACCAAAGAGTTACAGTTAATAGCGTAAATTATATTTAACACAAGTTTTCTTTTCTAGTAGAAAAATTCAACACACTATATTTTTTATACTTTGCACTCAACTTACATATTTTTTATCTTAATTCTATTGTTTAACTTTTCGTAGAAATTTCTGATCTCCTTTGGTCCGTGTTTCCTTTTTTGTAACGTCTCCTCCTTGATGGGTCCGTACAATTATTCCCGAATAGCTTTTACAATTTTTTATCAAACCTTAATTTTTTGTTCCCGAATAGTTTTTAATATCTTTTATCTAACTTTAATTTTTGTTCTCGAATAACAAGAGCATCACTGTGGGTTCCCAACCATTACGACATAAGCGGTAACTGTGAATTGGCTTGCCCGACCTGGATGAACTCAGAATAGCAATAAGGCGGCTGCGGAACAATAAAGGCGGTGGAGCTGATGGGTTATCAGCAGAGCTATTCTAACATGGTGGCAAGGTGCATGGAACAGTTCGTTTCCAGAATATGCATGCCTGCCGATTGGAATTTAAGTATGCTCTGCCCAATTCAATGATCCTGAAATATGCGTCAACTACCGCGGGATCAGCCTACTTAACATTTCATACAACGTCCAGATTAGTCATCCATCAACGAACTGTAGTGCGATTCACTAAGTTTAAACGGTGCGAAAATCGCACTTTTTGACGGCAATATTTGTCGTTTGCACTAACGATTGTGCAATTCACTAACTTATTGTTAAGGACACTTAACAGCTGTCTCGTTGTATTTATTCAAAGAGGTAAAGAGTGGCTCCTCTGTCAAACTAAATGTAAAAAAAATAGGCGGAAAGAACAAAGAGGAAAAACAAACGAATGCCTGCTGCCAAATACAAATTTTAGCGTTTTTATTATATTTCATTAAAGTGAAATAAGATATTAGTTTATTTCAAACTACAAACGTTTATAATTCTTTTTATATATTGCAATGCTCCATTGTAGCAGAATTCCGGATTCTCCTCTGAGTGGTTTGGTAGAATAAACATCAACTCGACTCCAAGGAATATGCGGAATCACCTGCAAATATGCCATGGTTTTCGTTTTCAAAATTCGCGTTGTGCTCCAGCGTATTTACGATTTACAGTGCATATTTACATTTTTTAATTATAATCATTTATCTTTTATATTGATAGGTTCTACCGGATTTAACATTCTTCGTAACTGGTTGCTATCAACGACCCGTAAGTGAGCAATGGGGAATATCCATGAGCCAGTCAGTCACCCGTAAGACGGCATTCATCGGGTAACGGATGCAATCTATGATTCGTTGTTTCACCATGCCTCCTCATTATTAAAACTAAACTATACTTTTCTTTTTATACTTGGGTCAAAAGTTTGCATTTACCATTTGCACATTAATTGTATGCTAGATATGGTGGTTGGCAGAAGTCTCTTCATGATTCTTTGGTGGCAAGATTGATACATGAGTATAATTAACGACCCCAATAGTGCCCCCACAAAGGGTGGCGATGCTGAAACAAGCATTTTTTAGCAGCTTGGATCATAGGAAACCTCACTTTCTGTTGCATTCAAATGAAAGGGATTGTCTACATCCCGAAGCAAACTTCGATCCACTGGTGGAGCGCTTACTTCTTTCCCCACTTCGTGAGAAATTATAGCCAAATATTCAAAGGACAATATTTAATGTTCCGCTTTTCATTTCAAGAAAACAAATCACCAAATTTTTAATTTTTTCTTTTATATAAGTTGAAATCACGAATTTTTCTATACTCGATTGAGTTAACATCAAATTTGTTGTCGTTTAGTTTCGGTAATTGACTAGCTAACAACAACAGCTGATTCGGCGAATGCGAAAATCGTTAAAAAATGGTTACTGAATAACAACATCGTTAAAGTTTTGGTTAAGATGAGTTAACCATGCGAATATCGTTAAATAAGTTAATGAATCGCACTACTGCACTCTTAACAGTGCAGTTTACCTTAACAGTTTACCTTACCTTAACGGTTTTAGAACTAATTAAGACTCAGCGGCTACGCTGGCAAGGTCATGTCGTCATGTATTGAAGAAAATGCTCCACCCTTGAAAGTAGAAGGGTAATTGGCACGCTATGTGGAAATCGGCAAAAAATCGTTTAGGCGGTTATAGCGTCAATTAAGAAGAAGAATAACAGTTTGTTTTACTCTCAATCACGTAATAAAGCTCTCGAAGTCCAAAATCAGTTGAAAATTACAAAAAGAGTAGAAATAGATAAATTATTTTTTCCAAGGAACGTGAGTCTCACTTGAAGCAGCTTTTTGTAATCAGCGCGAATTTGTTCCTTTTACAAATGTTGATGACACATTTTTTTTTGATAATTTCGCTTTCATGTTTGGTTGTTTTCGAGCGGACAACAATGGTTTCCAGACCACTTTTAAGCTCTGTGATCGAGATATTTCTAAGCAGCTGAGAAACGATTAAATATGGGTTTATTTAATTCGAAGACACTCCTCAAAATGATTTCACAGATGTGATGACGGCATGGTAGTTGAATAAATTTACGGCCCAAATATTTTGAAAAAAAAAACAGGCTCACCATATTTTGAAGTAGTAGCTCTATTACACCGGCATTCAGAAATTTTGACATTCCGTTATATTGCAGCTTACAAGAATTGCTATTGGAGCAACTTTTTGGGCCCAACTATAGCTTGTAGTACTTTGCTATACCAATAAATAGCCGACGAATGCGCTCTGGTGGTATTAAACTTGCGAATGATGCGAATAAAGGGAGTTATGAATATTATAATTGCCAGTGAAATATCTTACAAATAATAATCAAATTGTACAACCATCAAAACAAATTAAACGCAAACTTAACGACGTCTTCGGCGAAATCTGTTTGAATATTCGCTAATCCCAGCTCACACTGCTTCTTTCGCTGCTTTTAAACCGATGTCCAATTAACAACAAGCGTATGAATGTGCGCTCCCAAAGCATCTGCTACTGCAATTAATATATGCACCACTTTTTCATCCGATACTTAACATCGTCGAGGGCAGCGCAGACACGTGGTGTGATTGTGCATTGGTTCTGCCCTCTTCAGGCACTTGTTCTCATGTTATCATCCTTCTCCACGTCCATAACTGTAGAATCCAAATTTTCAAAACTTGCCGGTTTGAATCTGATGAGGAATTCGCCCAATTAGATATATATTATAAGTGGAGTCAGTGAAACTTCGGGTAAAAATTGCATTGCTGTTCTGTACTGTTTTTGCGGTCGATATTGATGGTGAATTCGGCATTATAATTACCTAATAACTATTTAAAATTTCTTGTATGAATGATAAAATAAAATAATTTAATTCATTCTGAAACCCGTTCCTATCACTTTGGTCTTCAAAATCCAACTGTATCATAATAGTCAATATTGTTACAAGTACAGCAACAAAATTCTCATGTATTTTGTTTTGTTTTGAATTCAAAAGAAAAATATATCTATTTCAAAATTTTTTTTTTAAATATTAACCTCATATTGAGCTAACTTAAAGTAAGTTTACTAATTTAAATATAATATAAAACGGAATGTAACTGAAATATTACATTGCGTAATGACTATAAAATATGCATTTAGTCCGATCAATTTTTTTATCGTCATTTAGTAAGATGAGCTGCATATTTAGAAACTTCAAAACCAGGTGCTGGTTCAACGTGACGACAGATGTGTTCCGCAGTTTCTTTGGTGCAATGCAGACGCCACCAGGCAACCTCAGATGTATGAAATGCTCGTAATGACTTTCGGAGCGGCATGCTCGCCTTGCACCGCCAACTATGTCAAGACGATCAACGTATTAAAGTATTGCAAAAAAAGTCAGTTGTACTGCCCGAGCCGTGAAATCGACTGAAATTCAACAGCGTAGACTCCAGCGTATTGAACGGAGTACGCCGCTCGACGAAGCGAAAACTCCTAAGCGGGGCCATGCTGGTCTTTGACCCATTGAGGTTTCTGAGTAATTTCGTAGTAAGCGCTAAGATTTTCATGCGCGTAGTGTGGGAGCAGGGCATCCGGTGGGATGAGCCATTAGAAAACAACGTAAACGCCACATGGAAAGGTTGGCGCAAACAACTGCCAACAGTCACCGAATATGTCGTTCCTCGGTACTATTTTTGAAACGACAAACCCAAAGCTCTGCAGCTCTACATCTTCGTCGACGCCAGCGAGGATGCCTTTGCCGCGGTGGCGTACTGGAGGTTAACTAAATCACTTGGCGAAGTGGAAGTTGCATTTATCTCCGCAAATTGCAACTGTGCACCGATGAAGTCATTGGCGGCGTCTGGATTGGAGCTCTAGGCAGCTCATTTGGGTACGCGTTTGATGAGCTGTGTCCGTGGGGAGCTCTACTTGGACATGAATGCCTGCATAATTTGGAGTGACTCGAAAACAGTGATTCCTACAAGCACAATTTTGCCGATAACGCTACTTGAGCTAACAATTTTGTCGGTTTCAGCTCACCTGCACGTTGGTCCTGCGGCCCACCATTTTTTCTACAGATAAGCACACTTCACCAACAGAGAGCTCCACATGCTAAACACGTACAGTTTTAAATTATAATCGATTCACTTTATTCAGCAAACTGGTGAGAACAGCATGCGTCCACCTGGACGAAGGAGGTCAGGGTCTGAGTAACCGTTACAACAACAACAGCATGGTTACTGAGATTCAACCAAATAAGTCGAGAATGCTAAGCATTGTTGATGGTATCTTGTTCAGCGTGATGAGTACGCCGAGGAGTTTCAGCATATTGAAAGCGGTCAGGACCTACCCCGCACCAGCTCACTTACTCAATTTTCACCTTATATCGACGAAGATGATATTCTTAGTATACAAAGCCGCATAGATGCCACAAGCAGGCTCTCAATAAATACGAGGCACCCTATCATCCTGCCGCCAAAGCGTGACTTCACAAAGCTAGTCGTCATGTACAACCACAACAAAATGTGTCATCAAAATTTGGATGTCACTATATGGGAGATATGTCGCTGTTACTTGGTGCCACGCATCAGGAGTTTGCTGCGCGGTGTAGGAGCCAATTGTGTCGTACGCCGCCTAAAAAATACCCACGCCGCGCGACCATTGATGCGCCCGCTTTCGACAGATATTCGAACTACTTGCATACGTCAGGCCGTTCAGCCTTGATTATTTTGGTATGATAACAGTAACCGTACGTCGCGCCCACGAAAAAATATAAGTGGCGCTATTCACGTGCCTGACCCCTTCCGGCGTTTGGAGTTGGCTTACGACCTCAGCACTGACTCTTGTATAATCGCAATATGCAACTTTATCAATAGTCGCGGCGTTTCCGTACGTATGATGTCCGATAATGGGAAGAACTCCGTCGGCGCTGATAGGGAAGCAAAGCGCTTCAGCGAAGTTTTTGATTGTGATCGCCTGAAGGGCGAGCTGTCGCAAAGAGGTGTAGAGTGGATATCCAACTCGACCATCAACCCGGAAGAGGGAGGCGCTTGGGAATGGTTGGTGCAGAGGGTTCTGCGACTGCCGATAAAAATTTGGAGATGGCGTGCCGTCTGCGGCAACACTGACTTCTTGCTTGACAACTAAGGGACCATTTTAGGAGTACCTTCCCACATTGACTCACCGGGTTAAGTGCCAGGGCAAAACCTCTGAGCATATGCAATCCCAATGTACCTCGCAGGGACTGGTGCAGAGGCAGGATGGAACACTTGTACGCGGGAGCAGAAGGTGAGTTCGGGCGAGCTGACATACGTACATACATCCAGCGGATTAAAACATCCCGCCGTCGCCAAACTGGCTGTTATTGACGTTGATGGTGGTGAATCGAGTTGATTCAGGGAGGCGGGTATGTTGAGACTACATGCCTAACATATATATGTACATTGAATTCCATTGTTATATATTTAATATGTGTTCTCATTTCATTTTCGAGTATTTTAAAAATTTATTTATGGATATTTACAAACCATTGTTATTTATACTTTCGATACTTATTACTTGCGTCGTTTGAAATATTGACGTCATTAATGGCTGTTAAAATGTTGACTTTTCTGAGTTTTGAGTAATTTTTACAAAAAATTAAACACATAATAATAAATGTGAAGTTCCAATCTTTGTATTGTAGCAGTTGCAGCGAAAATAAAACGCCCCAGTGCAGTTATCACCTTCCTTTTCTTATCGCTATCCCTGTGGCAGTGTCTTCGCTTATTTTACCGCTGCCATAATTTGGTTGATCTGCAATGAAAGACAATTTGTTTGTCGTCAACCAAAGGCATCGAGTAAAGGACACACTGCGGTAAGTAGTTACTGAAATATTGTAATCTACATAGGTTAGGTTAGGTTACTGTGGTAGTTCCCCAAAGGGAACTCACTTAGACATAGTAAGAGTCCGTTGTGATACCAACTAAATTTATGAACGGTAACGTGAATCGGAAAGTCAGGAAAGATTAACCTGAGAAACGTTGCGTGCCCCGAATGAAGTCACGCAAATTACCAATCTCCACTCCAAAAAGGTCTTCTGGAGAGCTAAAGAAGTACGAGCCCAGGTACTTGAACCTCAGTCTCGCAAATGCAGGGCAGCTGAGCAGAAAATGACAAGATGAATCCACCTCATCCTCCTCCATGCAGCTGCGGCAGAAAGGGTCAGAGACTATTTTCAGTCTAACCGCGTGAATACCCAACGGACAATGCCCAGTCAAAACACCAACCAGGGTCGAGAGTTGTCGCTTAGTAAACGACATCAGCTCCCTTGAGCGCCCACGATCCACTCTCGGCCAGAGGGACCTTGCAATTCTGCATGTCGCGGCAATTCCCCAGCGCTCGCTGAGACGACATAAAGCCCATCTGTCCAGGAGAAGCCCGTAGGCAGTCAAAGGAGCCCCCACCCCCTCCCTGCAAGGAGAAATGACTTCCAGGGTACCTTGCCGAGCAAGCTCATCAGCAATGCAGTTCCCTGCGATGTCGCTATGGCCCGGTACCCAAATTAGTCTAACGTCGAGATATTCCGAGGCGGCTGCGAGGGAAGTCAGGCATTCCCTGACCAGTTTTGATCTCACCATTAGCGATCCTAAGGCCTTGATAGCGGCCTGGCTATCCGAATAAATGTTGGCCAGTCTAGAGGGCATTGGTAAGTAGCCAATCGGCTGCCTCCTTTATTGCGGCCACCTCTGCTTGAAATACACTGCAGTGGTCCGGAAGCCTAAATTTACGGTTAAGGGAGAACTCATCGCAGAAGACCCCTCCTCCAACCTTACCATCCAGCTTCGAGCCATCCGTGAAAAAGTTCACCGTCCCACCGCCCCACAACCCCCCCTCCTTCCACTCCTCCCTACGGGGGATGTAAGTGGATAGGGAGCAACTACGAGCTGGAGCAGGCAGACAGTAATCTGTTTTTGTAATCTACATATGTATAACACACTTTTTTCTAGAAATAAACCAAGTAATACGCCATCAGTTTGAAATTATGTGCGCCTTCTACTGACAAGATTACTTGCGTTAAATTCGTAACTTTCTGCAAGTCTAGCGGTGCCTAACTTGTAGTGGTAGTCAACTGTTACCTTAAGCCTACCGACATTGAGAGGCCAACAGTTAGCATCACACCATGTTTGCAATCTGAGAAAGTCCTCCTGAATATTAATGCAGTCAGACACATTTTCTATGCGACCATATATGAACCTATCTTTATGTCATGTGCGTACATTAGACAAAGGGATGTTAGTAAAAATTTTGGAATATCATTGACAACAATCAAGAAAAGTAAAAGTCCTAGGTGACTGCCTTGCGTTACGTCTGAGGTGACTTTAATCACACCTGACTGGGTATTATTTATACGGACGAATTGGGTCCTATCAGCAAGATAAGATACAAACCGCTTAAGAATTTTGAGTTTTGTTCATCACCATATTGAATGGTAACAACGTGGTAATATCAACGTTGAACAAATAAGTAACAAACAGTTTGAATAAAACAGATTGAATCTTATATACAATAGATTTGGTCCGAATTGTGTAAAAAACTGAAGTGAAGTAGGCATACTACCAACTATTTGCAGCGTCACCATTGGCGGCCGAATTGTGGTCACTAGAATAGGTGGCAACTTTCGGTAATTAAATTTACCGGTCACAAGATGTTCGGTAGCATGGAGAAGAGTCAAATTTGTAAACATTCAGTGAAAAAGTATCAAGATAAGTTACTGTTAAAAAAAATCATTTTGAGCAAATATCAAAGAAAGTGAGCACAAACTTATTTCGTACACTCCCCACAATGTGTTGAATATGTATTTTTGTTGTTTGTGTCAACAGGGGTCATTCCGATTTGTTCAATGGAAAGTCAATACTCCAACAAAGAAAAAAAGCATTAAATGCATACAAAATAATGCCATCGGTTTATTTTAGGATTGCATGTACAGTGGCTCATATAAGTATTTTGCAAATGAAGAAAATAAACCAAACAATATTTTTGCATTGTTCCTGTTTTATTTATAAATAATGCATTAAATTCAATAGCATATTTACTTTTTACTTCGCTGAGACTTCATTAACAAATAAACAATCATTGTACATAGAAACAAACTGTAAACAATTCAGAATTTGTAGCTCGCAAAAGTAATATCGGAAAAAAAAAATTTTTCACCTTCACAATGAAGGAAAGTCTACAAAATACCTTTACGATAAATTTAGCCGGTGTCGTCAAACGATAGGAAATGTAGAAAACGGTGTAAAGTGTGCGGCGGTATAGAAAATTTAACCCCTCAAAGCCCTGACATAGAGCCTATAGAAAACCTTTGCTCATACCTTGAAGAAAGAGTGCATGAACACAAAATTTCATCAAAAAATAGTCAAGGAGGATTTGCAAAGGGAATGGGGAAAAATAAAACCTGAATTTTGTCAAAAGTTGGTAGAATCGATGCAAAAATATTTGGAAGCTGTATCTAAAAGTAACGGTTATCATACGAAATACTAGATATATCGTTTTTACATTTATTGATATATAATTTTTAGTCAAATACAAAATACTTTTGCGAGTTATAAGTTCTGAATTACCTTCATTATTTTCCAGTGTATCGATATTTTCCTTTTTTTGTTTTAATGAGGTCCCAGCGAAGTTATGAGTTGAAATGTTATTGAATTTAATACATAATTTATAAATTAACCTGAAGAAAGCAAAAATAATATCGTTTGTTTTATTTTCTTCATTTGCAAAATACTTTTGTAGGCCACTGTATATGTATATGGCTGCCATTTGATCCATTGTATCAACACCATGTTGCTGTTAATGTTGTAGCGGCTAGTCAAGCTCTGTAAAGAGCGGATTCACCCATGGTCGTTGTCGTCAAACTCATCTAGAGGGAGGCCCAAGAAACGTGCAGTTTCGACCGGGTTGGGCCAGAGGGGAGGGGGGTTAGATGATTGGGTTTGAGAGGGCATGTGAATAGGTGATTGGTATCGTGCGGAGAATCTCCACATGCCGGACATGTGTTGGGTTTGATCCGACCCAGATTGCAATTGTGCCAGAGTGACGCCGGACTCGAGGGGCAGTAGCATTATATATGGCTGGATCTCGTCCTACAGTTTTAGGAGATGCCTTCGGATGTGCCTGGGGGGTAGCTCCACCGCAAGCAGATGACTGTTTGGGTGCCCCGAGCAGTCACACCCAGCAAGGAACTGCTTGCTGAGAATGAGGTTGTGCTCCTTATCGCGGACCACATTGACCTCTTGGTGGAGACGTTCCTCAGGCGACATCAGCAGGCATCCCGTCACAGTGCGGAGTGCGGCATTCTGGCAGGTCTGCAACTGCATCCCCTGCGTCCTACTGGACCCTGGCGACCACACTGGCGCAGCATAGTTAATTACCAGCCGGCCAATCGCCTTGTATGTTGCCAACGTTTCTTTGTCTTTGATCCAAGAGCTGCCAGCGAGCGACTTGAGGACATTGTTGCGGCTCTGTACTTTATCGGCGATTGCGGTAGTGTGCGCGGAGAAGGAGAGCAGGATGTCAAATGGCACCCCCAGAATTCTCGGGTGATTATCCGTTGGAATGAGGGTGCCATCGATGTGGATGTTGAGATCCAGCCTGACCTCCTTCGTCCAGGTGGTAAATAGGGTCGCCGAGGACGTAGTAGGGAACAAAGCTAGGTTTCTGCCTGTGAAGAATTGGAGAAGGTCGGAGAGATATCCGTTCACCTTTGAACACAGCTCATCAATTACATTTCCGGTTGCCATTATCGAGCAATCATCGGCATAAGAGACTATTGTGGCTCCCTCTGGCGGTTGAGGGAGCTTCGAGATGTAGTGGTTGAATAATAGTGGAGACAGCCCGTCAGGGCTAATGGCCTTGGAGGCTTTTCCCTTCCCGATGACCTCCTTCACCTCGCCACATGTGAAGGCAAGAGGCGCTCTGTTGATTGGTAGTTTGCGCAGCCTCCTGGTCTCCTTCCTTTTGGCCCCATCTACCGAAGGATGCAATATGAATTGCCGGCTAAAATAGCTCGCGCATCTCTTCGGGTCCGAGGAACGATCCCCGAATGAAATTTCCACTCGGTCGTCGCGCTTCGTCGGGTTGGATAAGGACCTCGCGGTCGCGCTCTTTCGCTAGAGCAGCCGCTTCAACCGGGAAATTGGGGCGGATCTCGGGGATCCTCCCTGCCGGGATGAAGCGAGCAGCAGCAGACGCAACCACCTTGCGGAACTTCTATTCGCCTTTGCGAACGTTAGTGGGTATGGGAAGAGATTTAAAGGCATTTTCAGTAAACTCCGCGAACCTGACCCAGTCAGCCTTTTTAAACTTGATGTAGGTCCGGTGGTCCGCGGAGACAAAGTCAACAGGCCTGTCAGTCGAGATGATTATGGGTATTTATCAGACCTGCGCTAGCTATTGTAAGGTCAGGCGAGCTGCTGCAACTATCCATAATCCTGGTGGGGGCGTCATCGTTCATCGTGCAGAATGTCGAATCGTCTACCTGCTCTGCCAAATCGTTTCCCCTACGATCAGCTGGTAGGCTTGAATGACAGAGATCTTGGTGCGCATTGAAGCCACCAACTACCAATCAGTTTTCACCTCTGAGGAGCGCACCTATGTCAGGGTGATGTCCTGCCAGGCAGCCGGTGACAGGGAGTATATAAACATTAAATATTTCGAGCTCGACATCGCCTGACCGGACAGATATTCCTTGACATTCTAAGGTAGTGTCCCTGAGGTCGATGTCTTCTTGTGTGATGGGTGATGAATGCTAAGCCACCACCTTGACCTCGCTCGCGATCCTTACGATGCACATTGTAGCCGTTGCAACTCAACAAGGTTGAGTTGCTGTGCGGTTTCGTTTCCTGGATCGCAGCTACTGACAGGTTGTGCCGCCGCATAAAATAGGCTATCTCCTCAATCTTGCCCTGCAGCAGGTTGCAGTTCAGCTGAAGAAGTCTCGCTTGCCTCGGGAGAGTCGTCGCGGAGAAAGGTGTGAGGGAAGGGTGATGTTGTCCACCTGGTCTCCGCTGCACATGCAGTGGCGCATTGGGCTGCCTTGAGGTGTTATTTGGCAGCGCCACCATGGGCGTGTGCGATTGCTGGGCTATACAGCATGGAGCCAGGTAGTCACCCGACCATTCACGGGTGGTGCACAAACCAGAACACACACGAAAGTGACACCAGCCCTAGCACGAGTTGCACCTGACTGATGTCGCATTCCGGTATATCCTGTCCTGACACACGGAACAAACTGTGAGGGCACCAGGAGCTGCTAGCTACTCCCCACACGAGGGGTGGAGCTGGGTAGGGGAGAGGAGCGTCCGTGTTGTTTGAACCGTAGAGGTTCTGCCGGTGCTAGGCACCGGTGCACTTAGTGCAGCTAAGGGGGCCGTAAAGGCTATGGGCGAACAACATGGGGACACATACTTCGTGGACCACTCCTTATGGGTCTTAAGGCCTGAGCAGACCTTAGATGGCTCCATCCGTCACATGAATTACACCTTACAGAAGTGGAGTTCGGATGGAGCCTTTTCTGGCAGACGCAGCAAAAATATTTCGATTTCTGGTTGAGGGTTAGGCTCGACGCCAGCCCTGAGCAGAAGGTGGTGGAGCAACCCTGCTGCTAGAAGTTGCTCCAGTGGAGACAGACGACTTATGGGGAAGGCTGACCTAAACAGGGTTAGATCACCGAAACAACAGTCCTTGGCCGGGTAAAACTCGGGTCATTACGGTACGTAGAACCAACTGTCGTGGGAATGGTATCAACACCATTCGTGGGCTCGCTTTAACATAAAATAATATTGGGCTTTTTCTCTCTCATCTTTGTGGTTTATATTGGCTTTATTATGATATGTGCTCAATAAGCCGGCGAGACGAACGAGGAACATGTGACAACATAATAGTTATGTGTGTTTGTTGTTGTTCTTGTCGAATGTTGCTAAAGCGACAGTCCTTGGCCGGATATAAATCCGGGTCAGTCCGGTATCGTAGAACCGACTGTGTGTTCGTATTCGTTTTCAGCTGAAAATACGTGATTTTTACGCATATCAACCAATACTGGTGAATTTTCATTCCCATTTTTTCGGATCTTGCGTACAATTCTTCAGCTAAACATACGAAGTAAAACAATTGTCAAACGCAACATTTCTTTCATAAAGTTATTGTGCCAAATCGATAGAACAAGATCTGGGTTATCTTCTTCAATATCTGAACTGAAATCACTGACCGAATTACCTCCAATCGTCTCTCGTTTCTCGTCTCTTCTTCGATTTTCACGCGAAAATCATTCTATTTAGCAAGTTCTGGAATCCGACTGAAAGTAAATATGTTCATTTTCAAATTTTGTTAATTTTAGAGCTCGTTTGTGATCTACCCCAGAAACGAACGACACAGCTGACAGTTGTCAATTTAACCAAAATAAGTAATCAATTTTTCGGAAAAAATAGAAAAATTAATGCGTTTTCAACTTTTGCTGATATTTTTTACAGAAAATGTGAGACTTTCAGAAGAAGGACGGTCATTCAGAATCATTCATCATTAGTACATGTATTTGGATATATTTATTGGCGATCGCAAGCAAGTTTTATAGATTTGTGTCTACCTACCGGGCAACAAGCCTGCAAATATGATTTTATGGAACGTCCTGGTTCACAATTTGAAAAAATATCCATTCCGACACTACTGCAACTGGCGACCACTCTGAGATTTTTGGCGCAAAGTCAATAGATCGTAGTACTGTTGCAAAAGTTATTAAACGTTTGCTAAACATTTTGGAGAAAGATATTTATCCACAGTGGATCAATGCAGTTATAACAGAACCCGAGAAGATTAAATCGGAAAGCTACTTTCAGGAAAAAATCACTATATAAATTACAAGTTTCAAGTGACCAAAAAACCGCATTGATTTTTGATAAATTTCTTCAGTCGCTGCTTGACATTTTTCTCCACAAATTAAAAGCGGATTACTTCCTGCGTTGTATTCTCGTATTTTCCCTTTTAAAATTTGTTAAAACTTAAATATTTTACATTTAAAATTACTTGCATATCGTTTTTATCCAAGTCCACTCATTGAAACTGAGGTGAATGCTAACCGAATTTTTTCTTGTGCATTCGTTTTCCAGCAAATTCATGTCGGATTTAAAGTGAATTTGTTTGATATTCACTCGGAAGTGGATTACAGAACCTGCCTGATTGTTACAGTACAATCAAGGACATCAATTGAAAAAACCTAAATACTCGTACATATGTACATATGTATGTAGATGTACTATACGTGTACTACCCAGTGTACTAGCACGCGGTCAACAACAAACTGTACAATAACAGTGCTAGCATAAATATATATGAAAAAACATTTGCTTGTATATTGATGAGCGGCAAATAGCTTGTATATGAGAGTATACACAAGAACCGATTTGTAACTATTTGTGCTGGGAACGTACTGCGCATCATCGGAATCTGTTCATGTTGATTTCACATCTTTCAATCAAAATAAATGTTTTACTTTTTTAAAATTAAAATTATACAAAGAACCAACGAGGGTTAATGTGGCTGATCTCGCAATAGTTGGCGCACAATGCAGTGCTACCCTTCTTGTGTATTGGGCAGAGCACTCTTAAATTCGAATCAGTGGTCATGCATTCGTCCGAACATATTCGTCACCCTGCTTGAATAGCTCAGCTGGTAATCCATCAACACCAGCGAACTTGTTGTTCCGTAGGTGCAACATTGCTATCCGAACTTTATCGAACTCGAGTGACCGAATGTTAATGCCGTCATCAGTGATTTAGGGTTCGGGATCTTCATCTTCTCTGGCGACGGTTTCGCTGTCACCATTTAGCAAATATTTGTTGGCTCCTTTATTCTAAACCTAATTAGATTGGTTTAAAAGCTGTTAGTAGATGTCAAAGCAATTGTATTCGTAGTAGTCGTAATTTCATATGGCATGATTACCCTAAGCCGATGATGAGCGAAAGCTTTTTTTATCTTCATCATTTCTCGTCCAACCCGCATTTGAGTTTCGAAGAGACACTTCTCGCAGTGTGTCTTTAGCGTAATATAAATAACGTCAAAGGGAGTAATCAGTCAGTTTTGAGGAAGATAACACTGTCGAACAAATTCCGGTTAGCAAAAGTTAGGTCGATTCTGAGAGTGAGGGATGAAAATACAGGCTAAATTAGAAGACCCGTATCGCGGCGTTTGTTTGTTAGTTCGAATTTTTTCTTAATCGACCTTTGAACTTTGCAGCAAATGCAATAAATTTCTTCCCCTTCTTCCCCTTCTCCCTCTTTTTCCTCGTCTTCCTCTTTTTTGTTTACAACCACCGCACGGTAGCGATTTTTATTTATTTCGTACAAGCGAACTAATATCAAAAATAAAGATTCAGTTAAGACTGTCTTTTAATTTTCGCTCGGTCGTGATCTATATCGCTATTAATTTTTTTGGAACTTATTTCATTTTGTGAGTTATTTAAGTTAAGTGCATCGGTTTCATAAAAATAACAAAAACCACATTGTATAATATATATTGTATTAAAAATGTCGGAACCAAAATGTAAAATGGACCATTTTTGTAATGTTTGTGGACGTTTCATAGCAAGCGATGAAATATGTGACAATGCGAGTGATTGTTTTTTGCTATGCCCCTAAAAAAGTGTGCTTTAATTGCTATTCAAGTGTTATGCAATGGAAAAGTGAATAAAAGAAGGTCATGCCTTTTGGTATACCAATGATGTGGTTAGACAACAGAACGCATCAACAAGGAAATTGCTATGGATGTATCAACTACCATAAAACTTTGAATAGAAGGAAAGCAAAGAATAAAACTTATGTAGCAGTGCCAAGTGCCCAATTACCATTGATCTTTAAACAGATATCAGTACTACAATCGCCGCTGCTATATCCATGCATTTCTTCTCAGAATACGACCCTGGTGAAGGTACATCCTATGAAACATCAAAGGACCCAATCCTAGTCACACAAAAGCAATTGGATGCTATTGTTGCAATTTTGCGTTTGACTCAGAAAAAATCAGAACAACTGGCTCCATTTTTGAAAGGAAATAATTTGCTGGCGAAAGGTACCAAGTAACAGCATACTCGTATCGAAAACGCCAGAAAGAGTTAGAAAAGTTCTTCAATGTGTCCTATTTCTTATAAGAATAGATTTTTCTTCGAATTAAAAAAATGGTCGCACACTTATAAATGGACTGATAGAGCATATGCACGTAGATACAATTACGTAGAGCTTTTTAACAATATTCATCAAATTTTTATTTTGTTTAACAATAAAAATTATTTCATCGATACTGGGTCTAAATTTATTTGGATTCTGTGAAACGTAACTGCGATAATTGGGTGGATGCATGAAAACCACTAGAACAGGGAAATTCCAGTTTCTGGAATCCTCTAAATTAATTTCGAATGTTTTATGCTGTTATTACAGCAACATAAAAAACGAATAACATACGGCAACATATAGTGCTGGGTCTAACTCCCAGCAGAATTCTGGGTATAACTACATATGTATATAGTTGCTAAACAAGTTTTTTTACAAACAAATATTGGTATAGCCGATTTAAAATGGGTTTAGAAATGTAGTACGTGTATAGAAAGAAAAAATTAGATTTAGTTAAAAATCATCATTTATATGAGCTTGGTAAGTGATGATGAAATGTTGTTTTTTATTAAATTTAAAAGTTTAAAAATGGATGCTTAGTATATGGACACCGAAACTTACCTTAGCCTCTTCCAATCTACCCAGTGCTTTCAGCAAATTTCCTAGATCACTACGAACGCAATAAAGATCCTTTAAAAAATAAAATTGGTTAATGATTTCTTAATGTTTACTTCATATTTTTGATTACCGGATTATATTGCAGAGCAGTAATGTAAGCCTGTACTGCAGACTCCATGTCACGAGCCGCTACTAACGCAGCTGCTAAATTTATATATCCATCAATAAAATCAGGTTTTAGCCGAACTGCACGCCTATAGTTTTCTAATGCTTCAGGCAACTGTCCACGCTCTTTGTACACATTTCCTAAATTGCTGGAAAGTAAGAAAAATCTTAATGATGCAATTGTGCATTTTAAGCCTTATTAAAAAGCGAAATATGGCCTATAAATACTGGAAACGAAACCCTACTAATAATCGCTGGATTATATATACAAGTCTTAGAAATAAAATAACCACAAGCTTGCGTCAGACAAAAACAGCGTATCTTGAATCTAAATTCAATGCCAACGTTACGTCCAAGGTTTTCTGGAAGAATATAAATTCATTGGGAATCTGTGCCAAAGAGAAGAAAATCGTTTTTTATGGGAGTAAATAGGCAAATAAATACTCTATCATTTACAATCAATAAGAGTATAATCCCCGAATCAGCTTATAAATTTACGTTCGATACAGCCACTGAAGATGAAGTTTTAAAGTGTATATATGCCATAAAGTCGAATGCTATTGGTGTGAATGGTATTAACTTACGTTTTTTAAAACAGATTCTTCCTTACGCGATTCCCTCACTTACACATATAATAAATTATGCAATAACCTCGTCTACTTTTCCAAACCAATGGAAAGTGGCAAATATTATTCCGATTCCGAAAAGTAACCTTACGATTCCGCTTCAAACTATAGACCAATCAGTATTTTACCGGCTTTATCAAAAGTTTTCGGAAAATGTATTTCCAATCAAATAAAACTGCATTTGAATGAAAACAATCTCTTGAGTGAGTTTCAATCTGGCTTTAGGTCAAGTCACAGTTGTTCAACAGCTATGCTTAAGATAACATATGACTTTCACCCTGCATTTGATAGTGAACAATTTACTATATTAGTACTTCTGGACTTCTCTAAAGCTTTTGATACCGCTTTTGAAATTGAAACATTATTTCGGCTTTCATGCAACATCGGTTAAATTGATGAAGAGCTATCTATGGAATAGGTTGCAACAAGTCCATTGTGGAGATGTATTTTCCCAACGCAGCACAGTTTCTACAGGCGTACCTCAAGGATAAATCCTGGGTCCTATATTATTTTCTGCTTTTGTGAATGACATTATCCGTTGCTGTCGAAATGCATCTATACACCTATACGCTGACGACACTCAGACCTACTATTCACATCCAATTGGTATTGGTGAGGACTTAGTGTTTAGACTAAATGATGACCTAAGAGGAATATCTGTGTGAGCCAAAACAAATGGCGTTTGTTTAAACGCGTCCAAAACGCAAGCACTACCTGTATCGCATAACTCTCTTGACCTGACTAGCTTATCGCCAATTTTGCTGAACGAAACAGAGATTAAATTTAAATCAGTAGTCACTAGCCTTGGATTTAAAATAAATTCACGTCTGATTTGCACAGATCACGTTAATTACGCCATATCAAAGATATATTGCACTCTAAGAAGCTTATGGCACACTTGTTATTCTCTACCGATCGATACTACACTTAAACTTGTAAAGGACCTTATCGTTCCCCAAATATCATACTTTGAAGTGGTATATAGTAATCTTGATTACGAATTTAAAAATAAATTAAATCTAGCTCTAAACAATGCTGCTAGATTCATATATTTTAAAAGAAAGTATGAACACATTTCGCTATATACTAAAAACATTTTTGGTCTTAGTTTTGAAAATTACCTCAATCTTCGCCATATTTTATTTATATTTAAAATAATTAGATATCGTAAGCCTGGCTATCTTTTTCAAAAATTGAGCTTACATAACATTGGTGTTCCAATGTATAAAACACTAACTGCCTTCAGATTATTCTTTGTTAGTGTAGTCAGATTATGGAATTCCTTACCAGTGTCAATTAAATCTATTAAATCTGCTAGATGCTTCAAAACGACAGCCAAAAATCTTTTTCTGTAGAAACCTTTCCATCCCCTTCGCTTCGTCTCAGCTTTTCAAACTATCACTTTCTTGTCTCAATTTTGTGTTTGTTCTTTAGCCTTAAATTTAGTATATTAGTTGTTTATTATTTTTAGCTTAAGTTTAACTAATTTAAGTTTCATTTTTTTAATTTAATTGTTAAATATGTACATCGAAAAGATTTCATGTCTTTCTGTACTTCTGAAATAAATAAATAAATATAAATATAAATATACATAGATAGCAAAATGAAAATGAAAATGTCTACAAAAGTTGTCATTGGTATGTATTATGCAGCCTGGGGCACAAGTGGCTTATTTACACACAAGCAAGAGGCGACCTATTGTGTGTGACTGTTTAGTTGATGGTCCAATGCAGGCTTGCTCTGTGCGCCTTGTTGGCTTTGGTTTACGTTGAAAGCTTTTTTATGTAAAATGGTAACTTTTAATGTTATCAATTGAACTGTGAATCTGCAAACTTAAAGTCTGTTCATATCTATCAACTTGTTAACAAAAATTAAGCAGCGATATTTGTAGAACTTTTTATTATTTCCAAGGAATAATAATAATTGTGAGTTTACATGAATCTTGAAGCAACGAACCTTCCTTCTCTTGCCAAAGCCACCAAAGTGCTGTTAAATAAAACGTTCCGCTACTTTGAAACTTTGAAGCGCCTCAAAGGCGTGAAGACCAACCTTTATGCAATTTGGTGCATTTCTATTCATTTTTGGTATTTCCAAAAGCAAGACATGCAAATCAATCGAACATTGGGCGGCACCTTTTTTACGACTTACTGCAATATAAGCGCACAGCTTCAACACAAAACTGTAGCAGAAGTTTAGCTGATAGCAATGGGTGCAATGTGTAAATTGTATTATACGTACTATGTATGTACTGTTCAAAATAAATATGATTATTCAACAGCCAAAAGATTGACCCAGTTTATCGTTGGTAAATAAGCATAAAGTTCCGATGGCACCAATGTTATGCAATCCCTGCAATATTACATCAAAGGTAAACTTTGAGTAGGTCGCCGTCAAAATGACATTGGGCCAGCGACATATGTATGTACATATGTATATATGTATGTATATTGTTCACCAGCTACCGGCAACATGTTGCGAACATTCCATTCCATCAACAATGCCGTTCCAATAAGCGGCGAGAATTACACTCTACAACATATATTGGAGATTTTAGAAGAGGAGAAGAAAGTTGAGCAGAAATATTTGCACAGGAAACATGAAATATTGAGGCAAACTGGTGGTTGGCTCATTGGAAATAGTCATACGACAGCCACTCTAACTCCTACACAGCTTGCAGCTAGACAGGAGATTCCGAAATATCTACTGTTTTTAATAGAAATCCCGAATACTTGCCGCTATTCATAAGCGATTATTATAATTATAACACAGAAGTGCTAGAGATGGTACGTTAAAAACTTCTATTAAAAAAGAGGAAATTGTTCATTACAATTTTCAAAAAAGCTCAAAGATGTCCTTATTTTTGCATTTAGACGCCAGTAACTCAAAAAGTACTGATCCGATTTACACAAAAGACATATCAGCGTAAAGATACTGCATAGAGCAAAAATACAACCTAAAATGGTATTTACATCAGAACGAAATTTAGCGGTTTTCTCTATGATTTTTGCCTTTCTTATTACTACTGGATGATTTTTAAATATAATCAGGAAGATAAACTATAAAACTAAGATGAAAACTTTTCAATATAATTAAGAAGATGGCCCACTAAATTAAGATGAAAGCTTTTTTAATAAACATAATCTAGAAAACTCAAAATGAAAACCTATTCAATATAATTAAGAAGGGAAACTTGGCTTTCATTAGAATCTCCTCTTAATTTTAGTAAGCCCATAATCTTCTCAATTTGAAATTATTACCACCTATTCTAAATTTTTTTTACATACAGTGCATAACTTTCTGAAAATAAACATCACACTTTTAAACAGTTTTTTATGTAATTATACGAGCTTTACTTAATAAATTTAAGTATTTATATATTATTATAACGGGTTTACATATTTGCTCACGGCTCTACAAAAAAATTTTTGTTCTTCGTCCTAAGGTTTATTTTATGATTTTCTGGTTAATTATGATCAAAAACGGAAAGAAAATACCTGTTCTTGTTGTAAAGTTTGCTTTTGTAATAGTTATAGTAAAAATACTCATTTTGCAATGACATAGAAGGTATGTTCGAAGAAATTGGCATACCTTGTGTTCCTAGTGAATGGCGTTTATTCATCGACAGCTCTACAAAAAGCTTGAAAGCTGGAAATAAATTCCCGTCTCTTCCTATCGCTCACTCAGTACATCTTAAAGAAAATTATGAAAGTGTTGGAATCTTGCTTGAATCTGTAAAGTATCGCGAGTATAACTGGCAGCTGATTGGAGATTTTAAAATGGTGGGATTTTTAATGGGACTTCAGAGCGGATATACAAAGTATCCATGTTATTTGTGCTTATGGGATAGCAGAGCAGATAGTGAGCACTATACTCAACGGGCATGGCCTGTAAGAACAGAACTTTGTGTTGGAAAACAAAATGTAAAATTTGAGCCGATTGTTAAAGTGGAAAAAGTCTTAATGCCGCCCCTGCACATTAAGTTGGGGTTGATGAAACAATTCGTGAAAAAGCTGGATCAGACGTCAGAAGCTTTTGAATACTTGAGAAAAATTTTTCCGAAGTTATCAGAAGCGAAGGTTAAAGCTGGGGTCTTTGTTGGTCCGCAAATCAGACAGATTTTCGCCGATGAAAAATTTCCAACGTTGCTGAATCGTACTCAAAAAGCGAGCTGGAACAGTTTCAAAGCAGTCGTTTCTGGATTTTTGGGAAATAACAAAGCTGAAAACTACAAAAAGCTAGTTGAGGATATGCTAAAAAATTTTAAGACGATGGGCTGCAGGATGTCATTAAAAGTACATATGCTGCATGCTCATTTAGATAAATTTAAAAACAACATGGGAGCGTATTCAGAAGAGCAAGGAGAACGTTTTCATCAGGACATTTTGAGCTTCGAACAACGTTATCAAGGCCAATACAATGAAAACATGATGGGAGACTATATTTGGGGCTTATTGAGAGAAAGTACTTACGAACATAAAAGAAAAAGTAAAAGCATGCACTTTTAAATTATTTTCTACTTTTGTGCAACTTATTTTGATAGTAAAACTAAATAAAAATAATAAAAATGTTTAAATAGATGGTTTTATCTTTAATTGATAATTAAAACTACAGATTTTGAAAAATATCGTTCAATCGGTCTCCTAAATACAAAAGCAAAATTTTTCATGCTATCTAATTAGTGTTGGCAAATTAAGCGTAGTATGGCACGTGCCATTTCTTGAACTTTAATACAAGTTCAAACAGTACCTTTATTGCACATACATATGGCAACTTTAGTATAAATGAACAAGAAAGACAACGAGAGAAAAAGAGAGCGTCACCATCGATTAAAGATATTTGTTTTTGGAAAGTTCTAAGTGTAACTTTATTCATTTTGTTTTTGCTTTTACGGATTTCGAAAGCTCATACGCAAAAGCAAAAACAAAATGCATGTGGGTGAATAAAAAAATCAAAGCGGCTGCTATAGTAACTACACCTTATATGAATTCGTCTTGAAATAAGTAAATCAAACATGTTCATTATGAAATTACAAAAATCCATAGAATAATATTCATAATATTAAGCTAAAAACAATATAAATTAGATCATTAACAAAGTACATACATCACATCACAAAATTATTTTGCATATGAAGAAAATAAAACAAACGATTTAATTTTTTGCTTTTTTCAGGCTAATTGATAAATTATGTATTAAATTCAATAACATATCAACTCATAACTTCGCTGGGACTTCACTAATACACAAAAATCATAGTGGTACACAGGAAAATAATGAAGATAATTCAGAATTTGTAACTCGCAAAAGTATTTTGCATTTGACTAAAAGTGATATATAAATAAATGTAAAAACTATTTAGTATTTCGTATGATAGCCACTACTTTTAGATACAGCTTCCAAGCGTTTTGGCATCGATTCTACCAACTTTCGACAAAACTCAGGTGGTATTTTTCCCATTCCCTTTGCAAAACCTCCTTGACTATTTTTTTATGAAATTTTGTGTTCACGCACTCTCTCCTCAAGGTATGAGCAAAGGTTTTCTGTAGGGTTTAGGTCAGAGCTTTGAGGGAGTGTTGCAAAATGTTTTGCGTTGAAAAACAATCACATTTTAACGCCGTGAGCCGTATGTTTCGGGTCGTCCATTATACTGTCTATAAAAATACGGTTTCCAACTCCCTGAAATGACGTTCACCCCACACCGTCTCCGAACTTCCGCTGTGTTTAACAGTTGCTTTGAGGCTTTTTACATGCAGCTCTTCATTTCACACGACGGCCATCCGATACAAAAGTATCGTTTGACGACATCGGCTAATCTATTGTAAATGGATTTTGTAGATTTTCCTTCATTGTGAAAGTACAAAATTATTTTTTTCTCCGTTATTGTCATTTCTTGCCCTTTTGGCATTTTTGATGCGCGCAATATCACAGTTATAAACGAAATTATTCAAATTATGACAATTTCAATGGAGATACGCACCAGTAATCATAAATTCAACTGAAATTTGCAACAAGTAAACGAATCTGCACCAAACAACGGATTTTAAAAATAAGCAAAATATTTTTGTGAGCTGCCTAATGATGCAAATTGCTTTTGCGAGTTAAAAATTCAGAGCTGTTTACAGTTTGTTTCTATGTACAATGATCGTTTATTTGTTAATGAAGTCTCGGCGATGTAAAGAGTAGATATGTTATTGAATTGAATACATAATTTATAAATAAAACAGGAACAAATGCAAAAATATTATCGTTTGGTTTATTGTCTCCATATGCAAAATACTTGAGCCACTGTAGTACATTACCGAAATAATATTTTCGCCCGGTCTGTATAGTATGTGCATGCTTAAATATTTATGCACATATGTACATACGTATTTACTCCCGGTCTTTGTGCCCAAAAGAATAAATGGAACATACCTATGTATGTATGTATAGACATACATACATATGTATGTACGTACAAGAATACGGAATAGCAGCAAGCAAATCGCAGTCCTCCCATCATTCACATGGACTAGCATATACACATACATATGTACTTATATATAGATACTAATTGGTAATTAGTTATGTATCAGAGATCTGCAAGGAGTTACTTGAATTTGGTGTTAACTTGTACAACATCAATGTATGTATGACTTGTTACTTGAAAAACGTCAAACATACAAGTCGCAACTTGCTTGTTCCATTTCATACCTAATCAACACAGTGATCAGGTTTGCTTGTTCGAATCATACACATGTACAGTTTGAAACGATTCAAATCGTTGCATGTACAGTCGAGGCTTGTTCTGTACAAATGACTTGTTGGATTCTTACCAACTCATGGCAACGAAAACAGTTCGATATCAATCCAGTGTTTTTATTGCAACATTCTGATGTGCCCAAAGTATGTCTAAACTATTGACAATATTTCTGAAAAACTTAGAAGTGGTATTCTAAGAAAATCATTAAAAAGAAAAGGACGTAGTGAAGTGTGGTCAGTTTTTTGCGAACTTCAAGATGATAGTGGATGCACTGTTAATGAATTTGTATGCTGCCGTAAATGTGAAGCCATTTTTCGGCATAATGGAACGCAAACATCTAATTTACGCCGTCATAAGTGCTTCATAAGGAAAACCCAAGAAATTCCCTGTGTACAAGTAGGGCAAGAACAAAAAAAGGGTAAACACAAAAAAAATGTAAGTAAGTCGTTAGTAAATATCTTTTTTTAACAGATTTCTTGCAAGAGTGTGTAAATTGGATGGTAGCAGACTGCAGACCATTTGCAACGTTAGGTGGTGATGGATTTAAGAATGTAGCGCGGCACCTCATTAAAATAGGGCACAAGTTCGGAGAGCACATAGACGTTGACGATTTGATTCCTCATCCAACAACAGTCTCCCGGCAGATAACTCAGGTCGCAACTGAAAAGAAATTAGAAATGCAGAGCAAACTTCAAAGTATTGTAAACGCTGGGCGTGCTTCCGTAACTGCTGATATGTGGTGTGAGGCTTTTACGAACAGAAATTTCTTATGTGCAACCATACACTTTTTTTACAATGGCAAATTTGAAGAGTTTGTTCTAGGCGCGAAAACTCTTGATTTCGAAAAGTCGACTGGGAGAAATATTCGAAACAAGCTTGAAAGCATATTTTTGGAGTTTGGCATTACAAGCTATGATGAAATTACTTTTATAACAGACAGAGGCTCAAATATGAAGAAAGCGTTAGAAAATAATACGCGGCATAACTGCTGCAACCATTTATTTGCTAATGTTTTGCAAGCTGCTTTTAATTCAACTGCAGAATTAAAGTTATTAATAGAAGATAGTAAAAAGCTGGTTAAATATTTTAAAAAGGCAAATTTAAAAAAAAAATTAGGTACAACATTGAAAAATTTTTGTGTAACACGCTGGAACTCAAACTATTATATGTTTAAATCAGTTTATGATAGCTGGAGCAAAATCAATGAACAACTGATTGCAAAATCAGAACTGCAAAAAGTTTCAAATATTAATTTTAATATATTACAATCATTAGTGAAGCTGTGTGATAACTTTGAAATTATTTCGAAAAAACTTCAAAGCTCAAAATACGTGACAATTCCTTACGTTTATCTGTCAATAACTCGTCTTAGAAAAATTTGCGAACAAAACCAGCAGGACCCTGTTCCTATTTCTGTTTTAAAATCAAATATTTTGCAAGAAATAGATAACAAATGGACGCCTAACCTAGACATCCGGCATAAGGTCGCAGTCTTTCTCTATCCGCCTTCTAATAACATTTTAGATTCTAGTTCTATTGCAGAAGTTAAAGATTTTTGCCTACGTAATATACCATCAACTGAATGTTTTTCATTTGACACTACTGTAAATGTAGAAAATTCAGCTGAGATAACACAGTCGTCGGATGATTACTTCTTTTTCCCAGACACAGTAAATCTTGAAAATCCGACCACACCTATTACAACAAGTGAGGAAATTGAGAAATATATACAAAAAAGAACACAATTTGCAAGTAATTTTGATGCCATGGAATGGTGGGAAAGCAATAAAATTGAGTTTCGAACTCTTTCTAGCTTCGCATTGAAAATATTATCAATTCCAGCTAGCAGTGCAGCCAGTGAGCGCACTTTTTCACTTGCAGGTAATATAATAGTAGAGAAACGCAATCGCCTAGCTCCTAAGATTGTGGATAATATCTTATTTTTAAATTCTGTTTAAAAAATGAAAATAACTAAGCAAATAATATGCGTAGAAAATGTTCTTGTCCAAATAATACACACATATGTATTTATATGGTAATATTCTGTATTTATATACGCATTTCTTATTTCACACTTATCAATATATTTATATAAATGAATAATTTCCAAAATTAAATAAACAAAAAGGTTGAATGAACATGAGAAACCGAAAACTTTACAAAAGTTTTATTTTATTATTATTATTTTCATCCATAAATTGTATCACATACCTTCTAACTATGTACATACAATGTATGTACATATACAGATTGATATGAATTGAAAGTACGTACATCGAACAAGTCATACGTACTTTTCTGCTTAATGTTCAACTCATTGATGTGTACATTTCTTTCGAACAGAATCATTGATGCGTATATTTAACACAAGCTGTCCTATGGAACAGCTTGGTATGAAACATACATGGATTGGCTTGTTTGCCTTAGAGGAGTGCAACTCATACCTATGAATTGCTTTACAACGTGCTGGCTTGAAGCTTGAAAAAGTTACTTGTTGCAGATCTCTGTTATGCATACCCTTTACCACATACACCGATATTCACAGTCTCACATATGTACATATGTAAGCATACATACGCCGCTAAAATTCCGTTTTTCTTTCATTAGAGAAACTTCAAGTAATGATTTCTTTCACAAAATAATTTATTTCAATAAATAAAGGTTCAATTATAGGTGCCATACCATAACGCCATACTCATAACTAATGTCATAACCGTAACGATATTTACTATAATCGATTATTGGTGCCATAACCATAAACAGCTGATATTTTCATTCGTAGCTTATATTTTCATTTCGAAAGTGCCAAACAAAGCAAATAAAATGAGCAGTGATGAAGAAATTGCTATAATATTTGCAAATATTATATCATTATATGTTAAAGAAGTGATGAAGAAATTGCTATATTATTTGCTAATATTATATCATTATATGTTAAAAGAAAGCAACTAAAGCGAAAAACGCTATGGTGTGCCCATCCTGTTAATGATAATAGGTTCCAAAACGGATACCATAAAAAACGTACCTGAGGATAAAGGCCCTGGATTAAAAGGAATTGTTTGCCCATACAAGGATGTCCAGGAAGTTGCATGACACTTTTTTGAAGATAATGGCACCTTCACTGTGGAAATTTAAAGAACAAATTCTTGCCGAAGAGCGTTTATCCCTCACACTTCTGTAAGTTTTTGTGATTTTTACACAGTTTGTTATATTGATTAAGATGATTGTTAGGTACTTAGCATATGGAATTCCTTTCTATAAATTATCGTGGAGCTACAAAATCGGAAAGACAACTGTGAGAAACATAGCTCTGGAGACATGTGAGGCTATTTGGGAAATGCTGTCACCAATTTATTTGAGTGAACGCACGCAACAACAATATAAAGACATCACGACCGACTTTGCACAAAACAAAGCATGTTGCCCAAATGTGGAACATGCCAAACTGTGTAGGTGCCATCGACGGAAAACACATTGCGATAAAATGCCCTCCAAAATCAGGATCCATGTATTTTAATTACAAAAAGTTTTTTTTAGCATTGTATTGTTGGCAGCTTGTGATGCCAAATACACTTTTACGGCCATTAGCGTAGGAGCTTACGGAAGCCAGAGTGATGGAGGCATTTTTCATGCAACGAGATTTGGCGAAGATCTGTTGGAAAATCAATTGCCACTACCACCTGATACTCCTCTTACGTTATCTTCGCAACCCTTTCCGCATTACTTCATTGGAGACTGTGCCTTTCCGTTAAAAAACAATCTCATGAAGCCATATCCAGGCGTAAACACAACGAGGCCACAACGAGTTTTTAATTATAGGTTATCACGGGAACGACGCGTAATTGAAAATGCTTTTGGGATTTTGACAGCGAGGTGGAGAGTGTTAAGAACACTGGAGTTTCATCCTCAAAATGCGGAAAAAATCGTACTAGCATGTTTAGTTCTTCATAACTTCATAATGCTCCACGATACGAACCGATGGTAATGCTCAGAACACTACACTGACGGAGAGGGGAGAAGTGGTGAATGAAGAAACGAATTAAGATCTTGTGGAGGACCATTGCGGTCAGTACAAACATTTAGACGCAGGGGTCGAAACAGTGCGTATAACCACAGGGAATACCTCACCAATTATTTTATGAACAATGGTGCAGTAACATTTCAAAACCATATAGAGTGAAACACTTATGTATATAATCATACATATATGTATGAACAATTGGTACTTTATTATACTGAAACTAAATGATTCATCCAAAATTTCGTCCAAATCGGTCCAGACGTACTTATATTTTAACTTTTAAATTTACGAGTATTTCATTCATATTTATTAGCCAGGAATTTTAATACAGCATGTTACCAAAGGTAAAAAAATCAGTCCGTGCGTGCCAGAAATTAATTATTTAAATCATCCAAAAAAATTTCCCAAATATACAGCCTACATAAATATGCACTTATATTATATATGGGTATATCCTTTTTACTTCTATTTCAAAACTTATGTTATATGCATATGGTTTATATCCTTTGTACTTCAATTTCCCCCTTGTCATATATATCGCTTATAGTATAGGATATTATAGGGTTTCTTCATCTTCGTCCATTTGCGCTTGCATGACAATATCAGTGCAACGACGCATCACTAGCGCTTGTTTCGATTTTTTCATTTTTGAAATAGTAGAGCATATCATCTTCCCAAAACCGCTTATCTCCGGACTTAACTCTGCTTGACGCGTTCTACGTGCACATGCATACCTCCTGGAAAGTTTTCACTGTTCCCAGTATATCAGTCTCCACGTCCTCGAGCTGTCTTCGCTTTCTTGGCCGCGATGTTGATAATGAAATGACGGCTGTTGACTGATCGGACGGAATTGGAATTGCCTGCCCAGGGGAAATTGGAGGTGACGGCGCATGGGAAATTAGATCTTGAGACGTAGATTCGCACGAAATATCAAAAATTCCATCGCCTTCAACGCTGCATTGCAATATTGGCGCACTTTGCCGCATTCTGTAAAAAATAATGTTCTCTCCACATACATACGCATGGTAATAATGCATTTTACTTACGGTCGAGGAATAATGTGGCTTTTTAAATATGTTAAGCTCTCTAATAGCAGCCACTGCTTCCCTACTAATGCACCACTTCCTGAGACATTACGTGAGCTTCTAGTTTCTTTCGGAAAGCGTTCTCTCAAATTGCCCCAACGCTTCATAACAAGACTTTCTATTCAGATTATCCAAAAAAAACATATAAGATATTGTAATTGACTTCATTCAATTCACTTACTACTCGCCATCAACTTCCAAATTATTGGCGACATCCATCCAAGAGCGTCTTTGTTTAGCTTGGTTTTTAAAATCTGCATGACTCTTGTCGTACAGACACGGCAAACTCCTGACACATTCGATAAG
The DNA here is from genome assembly GCA_951828415.1 of Anomoia purmunda. Lineage (NCBI taxonomy): Eukaryota > Metazoa > Arthropoda > Insecta > Diptera > Tephritidae > Anomoia > Anomoia purmunda. Next base: position 80,333,656 of record OX639997.1, on the reverse strand, counting down.
TTTCTCATCATCCATTATTTTTATTAATGTTTTGAAAAATATACAAAATGAATAACAGCAAACGAGCAAAATAGAAACACAAAAATATAAGCAAACAGCAAACAGCTGTTTATGGTTATGGTGAAAACCCAAAATTCAATTGATAGGTATGGTTATGGTTATGACTATGGCGGTATGGTAAGGCACCACTAATTGGAAACAGTGTTGCCCATAAAGTTGGTTCGATCAGCTGTTTAATATGGTTATGGTTATGGAACCTATAATTGAACCTTAAAAAAGCGTTACATTAAGGAAAACTGATATTTCGGTCGATACAATAAAAAAAGGCAACTTGTTTTTATAAATTTATATTCACGAAAGTAAACATACTCCCTCAAAACAAAGTCAAAAGGCAGAGTTTTAATAAGAAGTATGACCTCCTTTGGCCTGAATTACATCAGATAACCGATTTGGCATTGAAAAGGCCACATTTTTGTGGTTCCTGGGATATTTTTCTCCATTATTCAGTTAGGACGGTTTAAGGCTTGAAATTGAAGTGACCTTCCGGAGTTTCACCATTTTTTAAGAAGGTCCCATAGATGTTCTATAACGTTTAAGTCAGGGGACTGCGGAGCATTTTCCAACTTATGCCTAACGTTATAAAGTAACCATTCGCGCGCCAGAGCTAGGGAATCTTTGGGGTTGTTGCCCTGTAAAAATATGCATTTATCCTTCAACCCTTCAAATGTTAATACACATACAGTGGCTCACAGCCAAAGACATGCAACCGTATAAGAAATAGAAAAGCAAGTATTACCTGAAAACTAAATACATCTTCCAAAAAATATAAATACCACTTAACAGCGGCAGATATACACATTTAATTTTTGCTTTAGAAAATTCAGATTGTAGAGTTATTTTATTTAATTAACAACAGAAACAAACTTCAGTATTAAATTGCACATCACAGCGAAAATGATGCAGTGACAACAAAAAAGAATACAAATTTTAGGTCGATTAATACTTTGTGGGATACCCCTTCCTATCTATAACTGCTTTGATACGTTTCGGCATGGATTCCGCCAATTTCTTTGTATAGTTAGGAGCAAGTTTATTCCATTCTGCTTGCAGTGCGTTTTTCAAGTCGGTTTTATTTCAAATCTCGTATATTCGAATCTCTCGTTTCAAAACTGACCACTTCGTTGCCTAAAGCGGGAGCACTTAAATGGGGATTTTCGCGTATTTTCCGAACAATCCAACGGGAATCACTTTCGTTAAATATTTTATTATGAGCCGATTTCTTGTTATTTGCGACACGATTTTCACGAACATAACGTTCAATGATATGCTGAATAGTTCCTTGACTCAGTTTCACCATTTACGCGATTAATTCTCGCAATTCGATACTTGTTTGGCGAACCATTTTGAACTACACTTTATGAATGACAATACTAAAATGTCAAAACTATTTACTTATTTATTCATTCAGTCTAAAAAGTACAAGCTTTTTTATAGACTAGTTAAAAATAGAAAACAGTTCAACCTTAAATTTATATAAACTATTATTAAAATTAAGAGCGCTACTATATCGATTTGCTAGATGTATAGTTTTAAAGATTGGTTCGTTCACTGCATAATTTGTTTTATGAGTTACTTCGATAAATAATCTATTATGCCGAAGATCACGCGGGGGAATATAGGGAGTGAATAAATTAGACAGTTCACGGCATTTAATATTAGAGTTAATTATATTATAGGCAAGCAGCAGCGAGGAACAATTTCTTCTCGCATACAAAGCCTGGAGACCAAGTAATTTACGCCTGCTGGTATACGATGGTAGGCCATCGGGCCGACGAAGTTTACGCAAAGCTATTTTGGTGAATATTTTTTGAACTCTTTCAATTTTATATGAGTGCACTTCGTAGAATGGATTCCATATTAATGAGCAATACTCAAGACGACTTCTTACCAAAGAAATATAAAGTGACTTCAACGTCATTGGATCCTTAAAGTCTCTGGAGTTACGTCTAATAAAGCCAATCATTGCAAAAGATCTCGAAACAATAAAGTCCATATGACTAGAGAAAGAGGGTTTGGAGTCAAAGATGACACCCAAATCTTTAATCTCATAAGAACGGTTTAGAGGGCAAGCATTTAGTCGATAGTTGAAAAGAGTGGTATTTATCTTTTTCGAATAAGAAACAACGCAACATTTATTCGTATTTAAAAATAAGTTATTGTCAGTAGCCACTCGGCAAAACTATCGAGGTCCGATTGCAGGTTGATGCAATCACAGATATCACGGACTCTTAAGAACAGTTTAACATCATCTGCAAACATTAAACATTCAGCGAATTTGAATTGTTGAGGCAAGTCATTAATAAAGATAAGGAACAATAAAGGCCCAGAGTGAGTCCCTCGTAGAATTCCTGACCAAGCATCGATAAGCAAAGATGGCTTAGCGGCACCAATTCACACACATAGTTTTCTGTTCGATAGAATACTATTCCAGGATTGCTCACATTTATAAAAGTATTTACTTTGCATTCGAAAATCGACGCCAAGCTGTCGCCGCTAACGGTAAACATTTGTGCATCATTTTGGCTGTGAGCTTGCATTTCGGTATACGAACGTGTTTTTACTTTACGTTTTTAAAAAATATATATTTCATTATAATCATTTTGGCTGTGAGCCACTATACATATGCTTGTCCATTATTCCATCGATAAATCGTAATACGCCGACGCCATTTGCTGGCATGCAGCCGCACACAGCTGAAGCTCCACTGTGCTTAACACTAGATACCACATTTTTCGGACTGAGGGCTGTATTGTATTTCCGCCACCTTCGCATGGTCCTCACCTCCAAAAAAGTGAAATTTACATTTATCGATAAATATAACACGCTCCCAAAAAGTCGGATCAGATTTATCGACGTGTTGATGCTTTTGAGCACATGCGAAGCGTTTCGTTTTATTAACTTCTCTTAAAAATGGCTTCTTCCTTGCCATCTACAAACATATTATTGGATTTCAGGCAGTGACGATCAGTTTCAGGATTTACGGATATCCCAAATTCATTATTCCCGCGTTTTGCTAGTTTTACGGTTGTTTGTTTTGGATCCTCATTCATTTTCCGAATGACGACCGATATTTCCGTCGTTTTGGCATTTTTTCTTTGAGCTTAATTTATCAGCAATAATAACTTTCCTAAGGCGTAGAGCACTGAACACTGAATTCGCACCAAAAAAGAGTACAACTCTTCTTTGGAAATATAACTGTAATTTTGAACATCAGAGTTGCCGTATGTATACTTTTGTGAGTTTACTTAAAGACAAATAATTAAAAAATTCTAAACAACTGTTGTGTGCGTTATTAAACACGGAAAATATGTTACCATTTAACTTGTAATATTGAATGCAAGCACTTACCCGAGGCGTTGCCCACGTATCTTCATATTCGAATCAACTACAACTGTTTGGTTCCCCCCCGATATAAAAAGTAATTTATTAAAGCTCTCTAAATGTATAAAATTAAATTCGAAATCAGGAAAAAACAATGGATATAATTTTTGCATTGTACCAATCAGAAAATGCGAGTGTTCAACATAATTAATACTTGAGCGGTAGTTAAATGACGATCTGGGCCCAATCGCAGGTTCTCGTTTATTCTTCGCCTAATTATGCGTCTATTTCCAAAAGACCTACACAATTGTGATTTCTTTACCATTGGCATTTCAAAAAAGTTGAATATAACACAGACATATTACTATTTTGCCCATTTTTCCAAAATAATACATAATACTTTACCTTTATTTCTATGATTGTTAAGTAAAATCTCTTCACACTTTTTTCTTTTTAATAATTTCTTCACAGATATCTACATATGAATGCATGATGCACTGACAGTCCCTTCGGCAGGCGAAAAAGCAGTTGACTAATGCTGGAAACACATGTGCAGATAATCTGCTTGCATATATGCACGAATATCTGCAGCTCAAATACTTGTGCAGTAATTTTTGACATGTAGTAGATTATTTGGCATGTAGTTGATGATTCAGTTGTGTGTTTTATTTCATTTATTAAAAAAAAAAATATATATTAGTACAATAAGATCAATAGAAGATCTTTTATAGTACAATAATTAAGTATGAAACAATGAAGGATCAACTTTGGCTTAAAATTAATAAATAAATTATGTCAGATATTGACGTCAATACAAGAACTTAAGGTTGCATTTTAATTAAAGAATTACAAAACATAATAAATAAAAATATTAATTATATTAAACAAAAACGTACAAGTATGTGGACTAAGTATTACTTATATACATATAAATTTAGATAGCAAATCTCAATGTTCATAATTACACATCAACGAAAATATGAATATAAAACGTTCTTAAAGTTGCTTTTGTTCATACTACTGCGAATAGAAACTGGAATGGAATTCCAAATTCGAATAGCGTTGACGAAAAATAGCCTTGCAGAGGGAAGGAAGTTATAGCTTGGAACAATCAAGTCTTTTACGCGAGCAGATTTTGGAAATATTAGTTTTTCATATAGGTAGCTAGGAACTTTATCCACGATTAAACGAAAAAGAAACATGCAATTTCTGGCCTTCATGTACTCAGAAATTTCGCAACCCAGCAGCTGCGACCTCCACCCGGAGATATGGTCATATTTGGCTAAGCCAAACACATACCGTGTAACGTGATTAAACACTACATCAATTTTATGAGCAGATTGAGAGTCCAACTTGCTATAAATTAGCTCAGGATAGCAAATAATCGGTAATATAAGCTGGATGGCAAGTTTTCTTCTTATGCCGACTGGAGTGAATATAGCAGACAATCTTAAATTCCTTAAGATATACATATAACACCTTGCTAATAATACAGTTGACGTGGTTAACGCATGTTAAGCCAGAATTTAAAATATAGCCAAGATTAGTCACTTTTGACACAAATTTAATGGGTTCAACCCCTATATAGAGTGGTGGAATAACTGTGAAACTTACTCGTTTTTTGCAAATAGGCAGCACATAGGATTTATCACAGTTAAGACAAAGACCGCTCTGCGAGGCCCAGGCCTTGATTTTATTATAAAAAGTTAGAGTGAATAAAAATGGAAATCGAGAAAAAGAGAAAAATCCAAAAGCTGCTTCTTCTTATGGCAGTCCAAAAGAAATATATTGATTTATTGACAATTTGTGCGTTAACTGAAGAAAGACGATCCCGAATATGGACACTTTCCATATATACTGAAAATGAAAGGGAAATTCATGGATTTTTCAATAAATTATTCAAACACATTAAAAACAACAACTGTGCGGAGTTCCGAAAAGCAACGCGAATGGGGGTCAATGAATTTAACTTACTACTGACATTAATTAAAAAGCGCATTACAAAGCAACATTGTATACGGCGTCCAATACCACCAGAACGTCGGCTGGCAATAACATTAGTGTAAGCTTGATCATAAATGAAACTAGTTATATAAAAATTAACAATAAAATTTATTCATTAACGTTTAGATATTTGGCTCATGGCGTTTGTCGCCAAATGTTAGCCTGGTCTTTCAGAGTAGGTGTATCGACGGTTGGAGAAATTATTTTAGAAACATGCGCAGCCATTTGGGATGAACTTTCAGGAATATATTTAGCACAACCAAATGAAAATGAATGGCGAGAAATAGCAGATGCATACTACCAAAAATCAGGAATGCCGCATGTTGTAGGAGCTGTTGACGGCAAACATATGTATACACTTAAAGTGCCCAAGAAAGTCAGGATCAATTTACTATAATTATAAAGGCTACTTTAGCATTATATTACTAGCGGTATGTGACAGCAAGTATACATTTACCGCAGTGGACATAGGTGCATACGGTAGTCAAAGTGACGGCGGAGTCTTAAAAATCAGTGGTTTTGGCAAAGGAATATTAAACGGCACAATGAATTTGGCAGAAGCAGAAAATCTTCCACGTAGTCAGATGAAATATCCATTTTACTATTGATATTGGCCATATCCTGGAAGGTGTTTGGAGCCGAGCAAGGATTATTTTAATAAAACCTTATCTAAAGCGCGAGTGATAATCGAAAATACATTTGGTATATTGGTAGCTAAATGGCGATTGCTGAACAATCCTCTGAATGTGTTTCCCGAAAATGCTAATACAATAATAAAAGCAACGGTTATATTACATATGAATTATATATATTGTCCCTCAAATTTTGTTGACCACTTAAATGAAAACGGCCTATTAGTAGAAGGACAATGGAGAGAATCTGTTACGCCTTTCGAGCAGACTTCGATTTTGTCAAGTGCAAATGCAAAGCGTTTGATGCACGAGACCTACTCAAAAATTACATTTTTGACAATAAATAATAAAATTAATTTCCATCTGTACTTTATTTAATAAAAAAAAAATATCGCAAAACATTTATTTATTTCTATTCAACATAAAGTTATGAAAAGATTGCGTCATTAGGAGCTGAAGCGATGAAGCTTCCATAAAATAAAGGTTTGCCTGATTCGCTTGAACAGCAAGGCTTTCAAAGATAAGTGTTATTGCACTTTTTTGCCCTTGCCCATTATCCGCTAATGCATTTTCGGCTATTGATGCTACTCGCCTGAAGTCTTTATTTGCATTTTCAAGCAATTCATGAATTTGCCGTTTATTTGGTGTTTTTTTGGCATTGGTGAATCCTGCGATGCGCTGACATTCGACATGCTTGAATTGTCAGACAAAGTTCCGCTGAGGCTTGTAGTGTCGTCAAGTAACAGTTCTTCTACGTTTTCATAATTTCCGTGTGTGCTGGAAAACATCGACAATTTTTGATATTTACTTTAAATATACACTTCAAAAAACTTACTTTAAATTGTCCATTTCCACGTCCTTTAAAAACATCAAATGATCTGTCCACTTCCACTTCTTGTGAGGAGAATCAATGCCGCTTCCAGATGGTTTTTGTTTCAAGTCCTTATAAAATTTATCGCGCAATGTTCGCCAGCGGGCTTTTAACTTTTCAGCTGAAGCAAACCGTCGAAAGTATTAGGTTTGTAGGCTAGTTATTAAACGAATGATTTACGTACCTGGAATATTCACCTTTGTAGACAGCTCTTGAAATTTTTGGTCGCGCAGGTAAATGGTTTGTAGCATTTGGCCTTTTGTCATACAAAAACCTGTTTCCTCTCACAAACTCTATTAATTGCTCTTCCATTGTTATTGCGCATCTGTTAGTGTAAATCTTAAAAGATGTCATTTCTAATGTTGGCAACAATAACGTTTGACAACGAAAAATTGCTTTTTCATGTTGTCTGCACTATATCAATTCAATTTCATCATGGGTTGCATCACTGCACTCAACTGCAGAACGCCAACTGTCAAATCAGTATAAATTTTTGTTTCTGCGTGCAGAATTCTGCACATGTGTTTCCAGTACAAGTATATATGTACATACATACATATGCTTAATTCTTATGTCAACCAGATACTCCACATGATTGTAAAGCGATGTATTTGCTTTCGTAATGTAATACATACGTTTGTACATACAGCTATGACCAAAAAATAGAAGCATCATCTATGATAGTACATATTAAAATGAAATATATATAAAATATACTGTTAAGATTAGTAACAAAATATTGGTGTAATAAACACAGCATATACAAAGCGACACCTGTCAGCATATAAAGGAAACAAATAAAGTTGAAGTCATTCCATTGTCAGCATTCGTGTGTTTCATTACAGGGACCACGCGATTTTTTTTACTTTTGCAAAGTTTTATTTAAACAAAAATTACATCAAGCGTAATTTCAAGTATCGCAAAGCTAAAGAGAAGAGAAAATTACGAAGATTGGGCGTTCGCAGTGGACAACTCCTTATCCTGGAAGGGATGCTGAAATGCATCAGTACAGAAGGCACAGACGTCGACGCCAAGGCAAAAGCTAAAATACTTTTAACTATTGATCCGGCTTTATACGTGCACCTAAAAACAGAAACAAGTGCGAACAATTTGTGGTTGAAATTAAAAAGAATGTACGACGACACTAGATTCTCCAGAAAAATTTGTCTTCTACGTAAACTCATTTCAATATGGCGAGAAACGTGTAAATCTATGTCCCAATATGTGACCATGATAGTAGAAACAAGTCAGAGACTAAATAACACAGGACTTAAAATCAGTGACGAATGGATAGGATCTCTTTTATTGGCCGGACTTCCAGAAAAATATTCACTAATGGTAATGGCCATCGAGCACTCGGGTATAGACATAACTACGGATTCGATAAAATCGAAATTAATTGATATGGAGGACGAGAGTGACGTCAACAACGGCCAAAGTGCACTCGCATCGAAAACGCAGCAACAAAACAAGAGGGAACAACAAAATACGCAAATAAAATCGAGTATTAAATGTTACAAATGTAACAAATATGGGCACTTTAAGTCTCAGTGCAGATCTACACAGAAGAAGCAAAGCACCAATGCTTTTTGTGCAGCATTTCTCAGTGGAAATTATTGTACAACAACGAGATATTATCTACTGTTTGTAGATGATTATAGCAGAATGGCCTTTGTGTATTTTTTAAAAGGGAAAAATGAAGACTTTGATTGTTTTAAAACATTTAAATTGTTGGTTGAAAACCAAACACATTTTAAAACAAAAGTTCTCAGAACTGGCAAAGGGTTGGAGTTTTGTAGTAAGTATTTTGAGGAATACGTACAAAGTTGCGGTATTATTCATCAAAAAACCAACCCATACTCTTCTGAACAAAATGGTTTATGTGAAAGGCTTAACCGCACAGTAGTAGAAAGGGCTAAATGTATGCTGGCTGATGCGGGTCTACCAAAAAAATGCTGGGCAGAAGCAGTTAACACGGCTGTTTATTTGAGAAACAGGTCTATGGCATCTGGCTTAACCAACATGACACCATTCGAAGTTTGGTATAAGAAAAAACCAGACGTAAGTCATATCTGTATTTTTGGAAGCAAAATAATGGTTCACGTGCCAAAAATTAAACGATTGAAATGGGACAACAAGGCTAATCAATGCATATTGTTAGGCTATTCCGACAACATTAAAGGTTATAGAGTATATGACCAAGTACAAAATTAGGGAGTTCACAAGCCGTGTTATTTGTCGTATTTCTTCAATCGTGTTATAGCAATACAACAGTTGTAAACTTGTTGTTTTTGTTTCAAATGTAAAATTGTCTTATTTCAATACAACTCTGAAAGGTATGTTTAGTGTTTAATTTGTGTGTGTTATTCGATCAGCTGTTTCTGTTTATCGTCACTTTTTTTTTATTATTTTTGCAAAAGCGGCCAGTGAAACAATTGAAGGAGATATATTAAAAAAAAAAAGAATGGAAATACATCTAAATGACGAAGTAAGTGATTTTGAATAAAAAACAAACACATCTGGCTTATTAAACAACCTTTTGATTTTAGGGCAAAGCCAAACGCGTCCGCTGCAACCCAATCTGGAGATGGACGGTGGTAGAAGAGAAGTCTCTTATTGAGTTTCTTTTGGAAAATCGGCAATTTGAGGTTTATTTTTGTTTAAACAAAAGTAAAAGAAAGTTATATAGAAATATATATATGTACATGTACATCCATATTTTACAGAAACCGACCGCTCAATTTTATTATAAGCGATTTTGTGTGGAGAAGGATGTCGCGATGGAGTGGAAGCTGGTGCGTGGAAAAGTGCGGAACTTGAGATCAAGTTACAATAAAGCGAAAACATGGGAGGGATAGACGGGGGCAGGTAGCATGAATGGCGATACCATTAAAGATAATTTGTTGAGACATTTCATTGCCGATCCATTTCAATAACCAACATTTTATTTCCAAGGAACTTTGCTAAAAATGTGCACCTTTTTTTATGAGCTGGATGACATTTTCGGAAGCCGAATTTGCGAGTCTTCGGTAATCGAAGACACAATGGCAGAATATATTAACATCATAGAAGAGGACCCATTAAATGAAGTCGAAACGCCATTAACGGTAGAGGTCACACAAAGCTCTCAGAGTCCTCCATGCACGTCGAGTACGACATCAAGCGATAGCCCACCTGAAATAACGTAAGCACCAACAACGAGCCGTAAAGTCATATACAGTCGAACAGCAGCTTCCGATATAATTAAGGTGCAAGCCGAAGCAATGACCTTCAAAAAACAGAAATTGGAGGCAGAAACGATAGCAAGAGATAGGGAGCTGGCCATAAGGGAGAATGAATTTATTCTTAAGCAAAAGGAGTTGGAACTGAAGGAAAGGCAGGTGCGATTTGAGGAAAGCTTTAAAGAAAAAGAGCTCCAAAGCCAATAAAAGCTAAAAATTCTTGATCTTCAAATGCGTGAGCGTTTGGCTATGGAAGAATTGAAACTTAAGTATAAGTAAATGATGCAAATATTTTTTTATTTTTGTTTTTATGGATTTTGTGATATTTTTGAAACCTACATGAAGTACTGAATTTTATTTTATTTTGACTATTATATAATTATGAATTTCAATTTAAGTTTAACCTTTATTAAAATATACATACATATGTTCCATGATATGCATTTTGTGCATGTTAAAATGCAAGCCTTGTGATATGAATAAAAAAAAACTGAAAAAATTTCAGCACCTACATATGGATGTACTTATAAAATTAACTCTTTTTATTGACATGGTTGAACATTTTGGTAATTGCACTACACATTGGGTTGATTTTGAATGAAGTTTAATATACTATCTCTAAGGTTCGTTGACGATAATAAATTGACAGTGGGCTGTATGCTACATTCTTCATCCTCGTTGTTGAAACTTATGAAAATGTTGTGCAAAATACAGCAGACCATTATCCACTCATTGCAATCCCTCTTGTTTTGTATTGTATGCAATCTAAACTTGAGTTCATTCAGGCTGGAAAATTTTTCCTTTAAAGCCCCAAAGCAATTTTCAATACTTACGCGGTATTTAGAAAAGTATTTATTGAATTTTTCTCTTTCACCTCTGGTGTATTGTGTACTATTTTGTCTGAATGGGGTCAGCAGAAATGGTTTCAACGGATATGCACTATCTCCAGCAATCCATTGCAATGTTGACAGAAACCTATCCAGGTATTTCGAGAGCAAACAGTCCGAAAACATTTTTGCATCATGGACACTACCCGGGTTACCAAATGTAGCTTGCCTAATGCGTAAGCGGTAATCACAAATAACTTGAACTTTGATGGAGTACTGGTGCTTGCGGGAAAAGAAGATTTCGTGATGCCTTACAGGTGCTTCGGTCAATTTAATTTCGGAGCCATCAATGTACCCAACACATCCAGGCAATTCTTTTTCTTTTGCTGCAATCAACTTTAAGCGCTCCCTTTCATCAGGCCAGTATAAAAATCTTCCTTTTAAATTCAGAATAGCCTTAAAAACTCGCCTTTTCACTGTTTGAATAGTACCGCCATCTCCTATTCCAAACAAGGATGCCACTTTACGAACCGAAAGTCCTTCACCTGATGGTAAAGCACGATCTTAAGTTGGGTTTCTATCGGAAGTTGTGCTGCATTATTATCACTCCGAAACACGTCATCATATTTTATTAAGTTTAGGAGGTAGTCAAACTCCATTTGGTTTACCCGCACCATTTGACAAAATCTGTTTTCGTCTAAATGCGCCAATACATTCAGCGCCAATACATTCCTAAATGGACACCTCGGCGATTGTTCAGCAATATGAGCATATTCACTCTAAAAGTTTCACCTATCTCTTCCTGTTCATCTTCATCACCTATAACCAACACATTAAAAAAAATGCATGAAAATATGTTGGACTACTTACTTTCTTTCATCACGAGGATGTCCTGTTCGTATTTTCTACAAACAGCAGCTATTAATTAATTTTTTTCGGTCCTCTTAGGCATTTTAATGTTTATACTTTTATTTCGTTTTGTTTTATCTTCTTATACTCAGCTGATTAATTGCTTGAATACGACATACAATAGTTAACGAAATAGCACAGTGCGTTCACACGTTCCACTGTTATTTCAATAACGGACTAAATATATACGACATATAACACGGCTTGTGAACTCCCTGAATAAGAAATCGACAAAAATGCAGTTCCTCCAATAAATATAAGTGAATACGTAAGCGAACTAGGGAATATGAAAAACGAAAAGCCGGAGTTAGTTGACGATAAAGCCAACGAAATTCCAGTAAAGCCAGAAAATAATGTTTCAGAAGAGAATGAAGACAGCAATAGTCAAGTAGAGCAATTCGCTGATGCATTAGATGCAGGTGGCGACGGCGAAAAAACGACGTCACACGCAACATTGAAGCGCATTCGTAAGCAGCCCGAAAGGTATGGCTATGACAACATATGACAACAATTGAGCAAGACAACAGTTGTTGTGAAATATCGCTTGGAGACGTGCTAAATGGACAAGAGAGTTTGCAGTGGAAGCGAGCTATGGACGATGAGATTAAATCATTCGAGAAAAATGATGCGTGGAAGATAGTTGACATCCCAAGTAGCAGTGTACATAAATGTAAATGGGTTCTTAAAAAAAATTGGTTGCTAAAGGTTTTCTCAACGTCCAGGTATTGATTTGGATGAGACCTTTTCACCAGTTTTAAGGCATTCAACTTTGAGGCCTTTAATCGCCTTAGCAGTTCAACTAAAATTTGGTATAAGGCATTTCGACATAAAAAGAGCATTTTTAAATGGCAACATTGGTGAAACGGTCTATATGAAAATATCAATGTAATAATGTTAACCAAGTATTAAAATTAAAACGCGCTATTTATGGGCTGAAGCAATCATCAAGAAAGTGGTATGAGAGAGTTGATGATTTTTTAAACAAATTGAATTTTAAGAGATCAGCTCTGAAACCTTGCTTATTTATTACAATTAATGAAAAAGTAAAAATTATAATTGCGCTATATGTAGATGATTTTTTTGTTGTGTTTTCTAATAATCCAATCGAAACTGAAAATTTAAAACAGAATTCATCGTCAATATTTGAAATTAAAGATTTAGGTAATTTAAAGCAATGCTTGGGTATGAGGGTGAATATAGATAAGAATAACAATATCATAACTTTAGATCAAGAAAACTATATTCAACAACTATTGCAAAAATTTAAAATTATGGATGGTAATCCAATTGATACACCGATTGAACAAAAATTGAATTTAAGTAAAAGTGAAGTTTGTGAGAAACAGGTACCGTATCAACAATTTATTGGCAGTATAATGTATTCAGCAGAGCTTACCAGACCAGATATTGTATTTTCAGTTAACTACTAAAGTCAGTCCAACAATTGCTTTAATGAAGAGCATTGGACTTATGCTAAAAGAATTTAAAGTGTTTAAAGAAAACAAAAAAAGAAGCAGGCTGTGTCAGAGACACGGCCATTAAGTTTAACGTAGAATACGCCATCCGATAAGACAGAAAACATATGTAACAATAAATGATAAATAATACAAGCAAATGAATTTCTTTATTTGATAGTTACTTTGGATGATATACATACATAAGCTTATGATAGGAAAAATAGGATAAAAATGTTTTTAAATTATCAATTAAATTTCTCGCAAAAACGAAGTCAATGGCTGTTATCAATAGTAAAGATAAATGATAAATAACATACGCGAATTAATTTTATTATTTTTTTTGCAGTGCTTGGCAGCATTTTCTCTTCTTTTACTCTACTTTAACTTGCCCGCCTAAAATTATGCAATGCAAAGAAAGGGCTGCACGAGTACATTTAAATCGCCCAACAGCAAACACTCAACCAAACACCACACACATATTTGTGTGCATGTGTTTATACAATTTTCATTTGAGAAATTTAAATATTAGGAAGATATCAACCAACATGAAATGTATGTCAAACGAAAGCTAACATCTTCATTTGACTACAAAAAAAAAAAAAAAAAAAAAATTAATCGAGCCGTTTCCTTATAATTAAAGAAATAGAGATTACAACAATAAAAACCTGACATTGGTGCCCATACCGTAAGGTAAGACGTATTCTACGCCAAAACTTCTGTTTAAAATATTCAGGGGATGGTAATACGGCCGCCGTAGCCGAGTGTGTAACGTGTGGGCGCTTCATTTGGTGGACCCTGGGTTCGGATCCTGCCCGGGGCAAGTAACATCAAAGATTATAGAAAATTTTTTTCTAATAGCGGTCGCCCCTCGGCAGACAATGGCAAACCTCCGAGTATATTTCTGCCATGAAAGAAAAACTTCTCACAAAACACATTCGCCGTTCGGAGTCGGCGTAAAACTGTAGGTCCCTCAATTTGTGTTGCAACAACAAGACGCACACCACAAATTGTAGGAGAAGTTCGGCCAAAATCGCTTAAACGGTTATAGCGCCAATTAAGTAAGTAAGTAAGGTAATAGCAAATTAGAACGCATTGTAGATGCAGACTGGGCTAGTAATTCGGTACACCGAAAGACCTACACTGAATATTTCTTTGCACTATCCGATTGCGCAGTTTCATGGGAAACTAAAAAGCAGTGTACTGGTGCGTTATCTAGTACAGAAGCCGAATATATGAGCATATCTGATTGTTGTAAAGAGGCCGTATATTTAAGAAACTTGCAGTTTGAGATTACGAATGAATTTTACACTATAACTATATTTAATGATAACCAATCTGCACAAAAGCAATGTGCCAACCCTGTTTTTTTTATAAAAGATCGAAACACATTGATGTACGTTTTCATTTTTGTAGAGAAAAAAATATCCGATGGAATTGTAAAAATTGAATATATGCCAACTGCAGATATGCCTGCCGATTTACTTACTAAAGGATTGAACTATGTAAAGCATTATAAATTTTTCAAAAAGTTTGGTCTATATAAATAGTTCTAAGTCACGAATGGATATAAACTATATATACTTTATTTTGTTAAGGGGTAGTGTTAAGATGAGTAACAAAATATTAGTGAATTAAACACAGCCTATACACAGCGACACCTGCCAACATATAAAGGAGACAAATAAAGTTGAAGTCATTCCATTGTCAGCATTCGTGTGTTTCGTTACATATACTTAGATTTGTTTCTAATGATTGAAATCATTATTCAACATTGCATGTATTTCTAACTGTATCCTTATTGTTTGATTTATTCAAAACCAAGTTGGCCAAAAGAATAGAAAAATATTTTATAATTAAAAAAACAATTATGAAATTGAGCATGTATTCGCTGTTTAATAGTTGTGTTGATTTGTTTTAACAATTTTAAAGCCAATTTGATATTTTCACTGGTCCAGTTCCATGAAATGGGTCGAGGAAAGCATCTTACTTCTACCGAACGAGACATGATCAAGTTTCTCCGACAGAGTGGCAAATCCATAAAAAATATCGCCGAATTCATCAAGTCCTCACCGAAAACGGCACTTACAACGCTTCACAGAAAAAACTGGGGAAAACCGAGGTAGACCGCAAAAATAAAGTCCTTCTGGTAAAAACCTGCTAATGAGGAAGGTTAAGTCAAATCCGTTTTTTTTTCGTCAGGTTGCAACGAAACATTCAGCGGTTCTTTCTCTTTGCTATTATATTTCCGATAACTTTTGTCTGTAATCGAATCCTGTACACTATTTGTCGTTTAAAACGTCATAATTGAAAACCGTTTTCGGTTTACTGTTACTTTTGCACTTAAAACTTGCAACGGTTAGCTTTTACCATGATTCAATTATTAAAGGTTTGATACATAATGACAGCTAATTTCTAGCTCTCCCGCACAAAAGGTTGCATTTGCGAAGGGGGTAGAAAGAGAGAAGAATGTAATCCCTTTTTGTGAAAAAGTAGTTAACAAGTACGCAAAGTATGTACATATGTGTAGTATCCTTTACTTGGTAGAGCAAATAAGAACACTGTGTTAAATGTTGGGTTGTCGGTTTATTCAGTGGTATAACATTAGTTTATTTAGTTATGGTATAAATTAAAGTAATTAATTAAATTAAAGTAATAATTATAAGAAGCGCGTATTCCGTGAGGGTCTGGCGTTTATAAAGGTTCGTCACTAACTAACTCGTCAGCTTTTCCGCAAATTCGTTCATTCCAGTTACTGAGTCCCGTTCATCGTCCGCGTGGGTTAAGTTTCGTCCAGTGTCAGGCTTTGCTTGCAGGGTTGCATTTTGCTATTAGCCCGGTCCCACATTCGGTTATCCTGACAAGGCATTCGACCCGAATGCAGGTTTCGACTTTTTAATATTTTCAGATACTACATACGTTCTGCGCGGTCCTTCAGAATCCCCAACTTTCTCTACAGAATACCGTTCATGATTGAACTCTTCAATGATTTTGTAGGGTCCCAGAAACTTCGGTCTAAGTTTCATTCCGGAGCCAAACTGAGTCCGTTTTTTTGCTACTAACTCTCCTGGCTTATAAATTGTTTCAGCTACTCTCTTTTTGTTAAAGGATTTCCTATTTTCGGCCTGGATTTTCTCTATGTTTCCCCTAGCCTCTTCCCGAACTTTCTCTCGCTCTTCTTCGAATTCCTGCCAATTTTTCTCATCTATAAGTTTTCGAATGTCTAAGTTATCGATTACCCTCATCTCTACCCCTGTCAGCAGTCTGAAATTAGTGTATTTCGTGCTACGAGGGGGTGTGTTGTTAATTGTTTGCTGCACCCGGTCAATGTGTTTATACCAAGTTTTTGGATCTTCAATACATAACTTTGCCAACAGTGGCACGATTACTTTGTGTATACGCTCAACCTGACCATTGCCCCGTGGCACTCCCGTTGTAATCAAGAGGTGTTGAATCATCTCTTTCTTACAGTATTCTTCGAATACGTTTGCTGTAAACGCTGTACCCCTATCTACTATACGGTCTGGGTTCCCAACTTTTGCAACCTATCCACCACCTCTGCTGCTCCGGTACTCTTCGTTGGATAAAGCCATACGAATTTAGAAAATGCATCTACTATTACTAAAATGTGGTTGTAACGTTTCTGTGTCTGTTCCATGGGACCTACGTGATCAATGTGATATGTATTAAGTGGTCTGTATGTTTTATCTATAGGACTAAGAAAACCTTCCTTTCTACCCGTCTTTACTTCGGTTACGATACACCCAACGCAAGCTTTTATTACTGCAGTCACCTTAGCATTCATGTTCGGTATATAAAAGTTTTTTTTTCAACAAGTCTTGCGTCTTCTTTGGACCAAAATGACCTTGACGATGTGCTATTTTTATTACTTCTTCCTCCATTACTACTGGTACCACTAAAAGCTCCTTGGTTGGATTTTTGTAAAGTATATCATATTTCAAAAAGTAATCTTCGTAGCAACCTGTCTCTAAAGCCTTTCGTACGGCACGAGTCCATTCGTCCGCTAGTTGAGCTTCTTTTATACGTTGACGTAACGTATCTCCGACAGTCAGACAAATGACCCGACTCAGCGCGTCAACGTGTTTCATTTTGGGTCCTGGTCGATGCTCGATTTTGAAGTCACATTCTTGTAAAAACATAGCCCATCTAGCCACTCTTAAAGGTACATCTTCCTTTTTCATCGTCATAGCGAAAGCATTGCAGTCCGTCACTATTTTGAACTGCGTTCCTAAAACGTAAACCCGCCACTTTTTTAAGGCCTCAATGATTGCCAGAACTTCCAACTCGTACGAATGATAATTCTGCTCTGCATTTGTCGTCTTTCTACTCATGTATTGCACTGGATGTATTTGCCCGTCGTCTGCGTCTTTTTGTAAAAGAACTGCCCCATAACCATTCCTACTACCGTCTGTATGAACTTCAGTTGCTGCCGAAGGATCGTAAATTTTCAATACAGGTGCACCCATTAGAGCATCTTTCAGTTGCTGAACCGCCGCTGTCTGTTCGTCTTCCATACAAAATTTTGCATTATTTTTTAAAAGGTCAGTCAATGGTCGTGCAATTGTTGCTTAATGTTGAATGAACCGTCGGAAGTAAGAAGTAAGCCCTAGGTAACGCTGTAGCGATTTCTTATCCCTCAGCAACGGAAAATTTTTTACGGCTCGGGTCTTCTCTTCAGATATCCTAATCGTAGAGTTTTTAATTACGTACCCTAAGAAGTTTACCACTCTCTTCAAAAACTGACATTTTTTCCATTTTATTCTAAGCACATGCGATTCAGCCACCTGTAGCACTTTTCGTAACTTCTCGATGCCCTCAATCTCGTTTTTGGAGGGAATTATAATGTCATCCATGTAAATAACAACTGTACCATCCTGTACTAGTTCACGAAATATGGCGAAAATGAACCTACATAAAACAGCCGGTGAGTTCGAAATTCCGAATGGTACGAAATTGAACTCGTAATGACCATTATGCGTAACAAACGCCGTATATTTCTTCGATTCAGGGTCCAATGGCACATGAAAAAATCCGTCTCTTAAGTCTAATGTGGTAAAAACGCTGGCTTTCTCTAAACGCTGCAGGACGTCATCTATCAAAACCATCGGAAAATTGTCACGCACAATTTTCTCATTTAATCTCCTGTAGTCACAACAAAGTCTTTTCGAACCGTCTTTTTCCCCTGCTAAAACAATCGGTGACGCATACTCAGATCGTTCCCCAGAACCGCTTTGTACAAAATGTCACTTTCTTTAGCCACGTGAAAAGTTACCCGTAACTTAATGCCATCTACTTCTATCTCCTTTATGAAACTACCTATTGTGGTTATCGTTGCCCCACCAATACCTGTAAACTTTCGGTGCTCACTGGACAATTCAATGTCGCCTAATGTCATAAGTGCGTCATATCGTATGGCACTAATATCGCTTCCCGTATCGATTATAGCAGGTACTTTGACGTTGTTTATGATTAATTCTTTAAAAACGCGATTGCCCGTTTGTGTCAACGTAATTACTTCGTCCTCTGATGTCATGTGCAGCCCTGTCTGTTTCTTTGTCCCCTCCTTCTTCACCTCTTCATGTTTCGCTGTTTTACATTCTAGAGCCTTATGACCAATCTGATTACATTTAAAACATTTAAATCCACCCAGACTGCAGTCCTTAGCAATATAACCCTTTGTTCCACATTTGAAACATAAAAGATCGCTCAGTGACTTGCCTGTCTGTACCTTGGCTCCCAGTACCCTACCTTGTAAATGTCCTTTCAAATTTGTTGACTGTGTTTTAGATACCTTCATCTTTTCATACACTTTAAGGTGAACTTTTAACTCTTCGATCGTCCGTGCCTGATATAAAACTGATTTATTTTGAATTGAATCGGAAATACCCTCTACGAAATATTCTATTAAACTTTCCTCGTCAAGGTTTATTGCATTTCCTATCTCTGTTAGACTGTACAAATACTCTCTAAAAGTTTCCGTTGGCTTCATTCGACGCCTCTGTAACATTCGATGTACTTCAATTGCTGACATCTTTTCCCCGAACTCTTTACTTAAAACAGCTTTTAAAGATATCCAGCTAGAAATGTTAGACTGACTTCTAACAAATGCCTTTGCATCCCCTTTCAACAATTGTTTCGCGTAAATGAACTTTTGCATTTCATTCCAATTGAGAGTTAACGCATTTTCTTCAAAATTTTTCACCCATTGACCTATCTCTGGGTACCCTACACCAGTGACAAGTTCCATCGAGTCCTCTATATCACGCAATGTAAAATATGAGGGTTGCACCGTCGATACTCGTTGGGAAACCCCAGCCACGTCCTCGTAAACAGAAACATTTTGTTCAGAATCGGACACCTCATCGTTGGATAGGCCTAAATGGTGTATTAGTCGTTCCCGCAACTCAGCTTTCAGCCCTGTTGCACTTAACCCCAATTCCGTCAATTTGTCCTTCAATCCCTCAACCGTCAACGTTTGTATTGTCTGCGCATCCATAGTTTATAAAATAACTTATAATTTCAATTCAATGTAGTATTTTAAATCCAAATTATTAAGATAAGTACTTAAATCAAATTATAGCTTTAGTTATCTAATTTCTTTTCCAAAATTCCAATTCAGTTAATACAATTTCTTTGAATTATTACGTCTTCCTTCCGCACAACTTCAGAACATTTGTCTCTTTTTTAACCTTTATCTTCTTTTCACAAAACTCTACCTTTTGTTTTCTCTATCATTTGAACGTTTTGTTTCGCTTAAATATTTTAAATTATCAAATATAACTTTTAATTATTTAGCGCATTTAATTTTGGCCAATTTTCAATGCAACTCCTTATTACTAATCGAAATCTTAAATTACGGCACAACTTTCAATGTGGTTTTCTTATTAGAATTTTAATAGCAAATATTGGTTTCTTCCTTCTGAATACACACTACTGTTCATTTTTACGTTTTTATATTCATATGTTTTATCTTCTTTTAGCTTTCTATTCTTTACTTCTTCTTACACAAGTGACCAACAATATGCTTTAGTTTTGTATAACTACTGCTTTGCTGTTTTGCTTTTCACATATACAACTTTCTATCTTCGTTAAGTTTTTATATCAACATCTCATTTCTTCTGATTATTATTTAATATCTCTTTAGTATCTCCCAACTTTTCTTCTGCAACATCTTCTTGTTCAACTTTTGTCTCATTTTATCTTTAGATCAACATTTCTGTATAACAACTTTACTTCTTTCAACTTTAATCAATCTTAAACTTCTTTAAACGTCAGTATTCTCAATATATATAAAACACACGTATTAGTCTTTAGATAGCTCGAGCAATCGTTACTCCTCTCTCTCATCTAGAGATTATTTATCAGCAACTTTAATATTTTCTTTACAAAACCAAAAACCAACTCCATCTTTTCTAATTGGAATCAAAGATTTCCAACGTAATACTTCTCTAAGACTAACGATTGCTTTTCTATCTCTTCTTTTCATACTCACTACCGCCTTCCACTAGTTCATCCCCTATTCAGCTGCCGTTGATGCTGCAACTGTTGGTGCTCTTCTGCTTACAACTTCACTCAGCCGTTCTCCTGGAATGTTTCTGCTGCGTTTTGACGAAAATTTGGCAATCGTGCTGATGTATGTACACTTGTAGTCTTCTTCGATCACACCTCTGTTTTTGCACAATTTGTTGTTATTGTTGTTCTGCTGCTCAATGCTGCTGCTCTATGACGCGCTTCTATGCTTCTGCGCGCTTTGCTGTTCAACGTTTACTGCGTACCTCTGATTCTGCGCGTGCCTTTGGTACAGTACTGCTACTACTACCATGAACTTCCGTATGTACATAGGTATTCCCATAAAAGTTTTTAGGGCTATTTTGACAAAACCCTCTTCGTGTTTTCGAGGGAAAATTTTCGATTTTTTAGGTTTCAGTACGTTTAACCTTTAACTCCCGCACAGCTCACGCACAACAAACACAATACCGGACCCTTCACGGACGAATTTTTACTTATCGCTTATCGCTTCACTTATAATTACTTTTCAACCCTTTCTTCATCAATCTTGAAAAATGTCTACTTTTCACTCTCACTAAAACCGAACAAATCCCGGTTGAGCCCCCAATTTTGTAGTATCCTTTACTTGGTAGAGCAAATAAGAACACTGTGTTAAATGTTGGGTTGTCGGTTTATTCAGTGGTATAACATTAGTTTATTTAGTAATGGTATAAATTAAAGTAATTAATTAAATTAAAGTAATAATTATAAGAAGCGCGTATTCCGTGAGGGTCTGGCGTTTATAAAGGTTCGTCACTAACTAACTCGTCAGCTTTTCTGCAAATTCGTTCATTCCAGTTACTGAGTCCCGTTCATCGTCCGCGTGGGTTACGTTTCGTCCAGTGTCAGGCTTTGCTTGCAGGGTTGCATTTTGCTATTAACCCAGTCCCACATATGTAATTATTGATAAATGTTAATTGCACAAAATCGAAATATGTCTGGCAGTCTACGAAATATTTGATGCATTATTCACCATTATTATAAGTGTCACAGACAGAGTGAGCCGGGAGTTGATTCCCGACCGTTGAGGCGAGCGCACGCATTCTTAAAATTAATAGTCTTGAATTTGCTGTACTCATCATTTGTTTTTTTCCGAATAAAATCATCATTTACATAGGTAAATATATGAAATCGTTGGAAAAAATCAAAATTTTTTGGTCACAAGACAAAAAAAAAACAACACAAATTCGTTTGAACTCCATTTTATATACTGAGCTATATGAATTGATTCACTAAAACTAACCTAAACTCCTCGAAAACCGCGACATAAGTCAAAACGGCGTAAACCAAATTTTTAGCTATCCATACGATTACAAAGGCAAGGTTATTAATGGGTTCAAGCAAGAAAAAGTAGTTTTTAATTATAAAGTATATATCAACACATTGAAAACATAAAATCATTAAAAATTAAGATACAATGGTTTAGTTTAGTTTAAGTGCATTTCAAGCTTAATAAAAATCCAGATGTAGAATTCGCCACCATATTTGAAAATTTAAATATTATTATATTATAACTCTGTTTATCTTTGCGTTTCATCAGGAGTAATTTCAAAAAATAAAGGAACATTCATTTAATAACATTTACAAAAAACTTAGAAATTGTGTCGTAATTTTTTAAAGGAATCTTATACATAAAAAAAAATAGTTTTCACTATTGCATAAATTCCGGTGACATATATCTGTAGATGTAGTACATAGTTTGTAAAATTCTGGAGTCAAATATACATATATATTTTTATATATTTTAATTTTCTTGTTCAGACTTTTTAAAAGCTGATGCATGCGAGTTTTAAAAACAGTTTTATTACGTCCATGGTGGCATGTATGTGTTCCGAAATTACTAAAAGCTTTTGAAAATATTGCACACACGTATTAATTGGGTCGCCATTAAGTTTCTTAAATACAGCCTCCAGGTTTTACACTTCGCTTAAAAATTCAGTGGTCGGCTTTGTGAATGCTCCTCTGGAGACCTCATCGACCCACGTGTATGTTGACTCATCCGAAACGTGTTGCGTTAAGCCAAGTTTTCTGACAATGAAACCGGCAATATCCTCACAAGCATCTTCTTAAAGACTATCGATTTCTTTTTTAGGTATCTCGTTAGGGAATGCTAATTCTGATAATTCGAACTCTGCAGAAATCGCTTCATCATCAGTAAGAAAAGTTTATAAATTTTCCGCCGATGTGTCATTGAGGCAAAGCCACTCGGTTTCATCGAACTCCACATTACCACGAGAACCAAGAGTTTCAGTATTACAAGCTACTTCCACTTCAAGTCACGCAACACGACAGTCTTCATATGATCTATGTACAAGCAGAAAGTTTATAGGAACTGTTTTATATTTTAATTCCATATTTCCTCGGTTTGGATTGAAATATCGATGAATTTGGGAGAGGTTTCATCTTCTTGCCGTTCATTTAGGATATCAATCGGTATTGGCAAGGCATCGTAGGCTAACTTCATTCTTTTGCGATCTGATCCAGATAAAAAATCGGATGACGAAAATGAAGGGAACAAATTTTCGAGGTAGGCGTTAAGTCGACTCCACACGAGTCAAAAAAGCTGTCAGTCCGTCATGTATCATTTTGATTTATTCTTTTGTTCAGGTTGTAAATATATCACAACACCCATCTTGCTCTTGACATATTGAATTTACTAAATTTGTAGAAAAATAGGATTAGCTTCATCAGTTTTAGACCTTGACATATGTGTTTAAAAAAGCGCCAACTTTCTTAAATAATTTAAAACGGATTGAATTGTTTTCTTTTTTATTTCATTCTGAACATGGTGGTATATGTATATATAAGTACTCATGCTTATATCTATCTCGGTTACTTCAGGCTGTTACAAACAACCGTCACGTGAACAAAGTTATACAACTAGGAATAGCATTTCTTTTAGCGTCAAAACAGCAACTCTACCAGGTTTTGAACTTGTGGTACAAATACCCATTGTGACCCCGTTAACATTTAAGTGCACATAAAAAAATTAAACATACTGGATTATAGGCTTGTTCAACAAAAATTGTCTGTGAGATGTACACTTTCAGAAACATACCATGGCTACGCTGTTGCAAAATTGCTTTTGTACAGTGTAATTAAAGCAATTTGTACATCTTAAATATACCGTTAACCGGTATCTATTCTTTTATCAAAGCTTAAATATGATTTAACATTTATTAACTAAGTACTATGTGTATGTACGAAAGACTATTGAACCATAGTAAATGCAATCAGAATCTGGTAAGGCGCGGTGTCGCAAATGACAGAAATAGAAAAAGCAGCAGAATTCAGTAAATTTTAGACAGCGTCTGAAACGGCAACAGAATTTGGCAATTCTAGTGCTGTAAGCAACAGGAACAGAATTCAGTACATCAGCAACAGAAACAGATAGAAGTACTTTGGAATTGTTTCTTTGCTGGTGACAGGAGAACTGACAAATATTTGAGTAAATCTTTACAAAACCAATATTTGGTAGTATTGCATGCTGCTATGTGTTTTGTTGAAAAAGTTTTTATTATTAATGTGAAGAATATTATGCGTATCGAACGAAAACACAAAATAATATGAATGAGGCTTCGATTTCTGTTTCTGTCCTTTGTTGCACCAACCCGAAAAACAGCCACAGAAAAAACGGCTTTAGAATCAGTTAGATTCTGTTTCTCTTTCTGTTCTTTGCGACACAGCGCCTTTAGGCTGCATTTAGCACAGTTAAAAGAAGTGGGCACTGTTTCTGTTGGCAACGCAGTTTATTGTTTTGATTATCTATGCTGATTTACATATATTACCTTATATAAACTAATTAAATGTTACGCAAGAACTCTTACTTCCGTTAAGGATAAATAATAAGATAACACAATATGTATTTTATGTGTATTTTATATGGATTTACATATATGTATTTTAGTTACACTTTAAACAACTTGCATACAAACGGGACAGAATATAATTGGGAGAAAAGTACTCCAAAACCGTCGCCGTTCACGAAGATCAGGAACAGACGTTAATAGCAACCTACATATATATAGACAACGGTCGCAATTAATGTTTTCACATGCTCTTATAGAGATTTTTCTTGTAAATCTGGCAGATTTTTCTTGTAAATCTCAAAATTCTCTTGTAATGCTGGCAAGTACATACCTACACATGCTAAAAGAACAGTCAATAGCGGTGGCTGTTCACTCACGGGCTTTGATGCAAAATAATGCTCGCAGAGCGGGACGAACTTTTTTCACGAACTTACGCATGCCTAAAGGGCTAAGATACAGGGAAACGGTCACATTTCATTTTTAACAATAAACAAAAAAAGTAGTAAATTCAGTGTAAAATCCATTCATAAGCGTAAGCATTTCCCCGCGCACGCAAACGTTCCCCTCAACGATCTTTTTCGCGACGAACACAAAAATCCTAAAATCTTCAATTTTACAAACCATCGACGGTCATTGAAAATTTCAACACCGCAATATCACACAATAATGCAATTTGCCAACGTAATCTGACAAATTGCTGGCATTCTAGAATGTTCTAGAACATTTGAAAGTTTGCTTTATGTTTTAGTCTTTTATAATAATTAATACTTGGTATGCATCCCTTTATTCTTAATAACCTCTTCCAGCCTATTACGAGTGGACATACTTTTTACGAGACTTTCACAAAAACTGGGCTCAATTTTTTCCCATTCTTCAAGTAATACTCTCTTTAAGTCCTCCTTATTAGAAATGCTGTGCTGACGAACTTTTGTGTCAAGATAACTCCATAGCATTTATATCTGGACTCTGTGCTGGTGTTTCCATAACATGAGGGGTATTATACAGCAGCCAGGTTCGTACGTTGTAAGCCTTATGTTTGGGGCGTTATATTGATAAAAGTACCAATCTTCACACAACCCCAATTTTTCGCTTGACAAGGGTACATTTTGTTTTAAAATGTCTAAATAAACCTTCCAATCCATAATCCCCTCAATGAAATGAAGCATGCTAGGTCCAGCTGCCGAAAAATATCCCCAAACGATGACGCTACCACCGCCGTGTTTGACATTTGGCTTCATGTTTCTGGAAAGTAACTCCTCATTCGATTTTCGCCAAACATAAGGTTTGCCGTCGGACCCAAAGATGTGAAATTTGCTTTCGACAATAAACATCACTCGTTTCCAGAATGAAACATCTTTTGATCTATGCATGTTAGCAAATTCCAGACACACCTTTCTATTTCGCTGGTTTATTAGGGGTTTCACTCGAACTCTTCTACCATTTAAATTTGCCCGATGGAGCATGTTTCTAATCGTTTGCGGGCATACTGCTTTCCCCAAATCATTTTTGGCCCTCTTAAAAACGGGTTCGCTTTAGATTTTCGCACAAGGTAGCGTTCGTCCGCTAATGTCAAAATTTTGTTGCGTGCCACTTTAGACTTATTTTTTACAGTTTTACTAATTTTATATCGTTTTAGCACATATTGAATAGTGGAATGGCTCCTGTTTACTGTTTTAGAAATTTCTCGCAAGGATTTCCCCATCTTTCGAGTGTTTTATAATCAATTCTCTGATATCTGTGCTAGTTTGACCTCGTTGCCTTCCCATCCTTTGTTTTGTCCAACTTTTGTACAAAAATCTATTTACTTTCACAGAAAAATTTTACGATTGGACTATGCATGTGATTCCCTGAAATAAATCATAAACATTAGCGAACTTGGCTGCGATTACTGTCAAAGGGTTGCATTACTAAGGACTGTACGAGTTTGGCTTTTGCGCTGAATTTACTACTTTTTTGATTATTGTTAAGTGTTATTGTTAAAAATTAAATGTTTTCAGTTTATTTTTTTGTTAATAAAAATTAATCAAGTAAACTATTAAAAATAAGTCTTAAACAATATATTGTCAGTAGCTTACATATGTGTGTACAGCTGCGAGCAGTGAAATAGTAGTGGGTGTTAGAGTTTTATATATCTTTGAGTTATGCAAAGTACCAAACAATTTTAACATCCATCGAAACGCAAAACTGGAGCATATTTTCCAGGCTACGTGCAAGATATGTTTATTTACACAGATGTGTTTATGGGTGAAAATTGTAGGGATCAGTTAAATAGTAAAGTAATAAAAGATTTTTTAAAGGAATAGTGAAGGATTTTTGCAAGTTTCATCTATACGAGGTCTTAGTACTTGGTGGCATGGCCATAATTTTTGATAACTGCAATACAACGCCTCTATCCTCGTATGCGTGTCGGTCCATTATGTCAGCAATCTTGTGAATTGGGCCTACACCTCTGTAAGAAAAACACCCCCAAGCCATAATACTCGAACCGCCATGCTTCAAAGTTTTTGTGGTGACTCTGGAGTCGTACTCTGTATTACGGTGGCGTCTTTCGACTCGTCGGTCCACAAGATGTTGCGCCAGTTCTCAATCGGCCATGTTAGGTGTTCTTTCGACGACTGCGGGCATACATATTTTGTTCACGTAGAAGTCTTCTCACTGTAAGAACACCGCAGGGCAGGTTCAGTTCGTCCCGAATGTCATTGTGGATGAACACCCTACAAGTCTTTGCAATTCCTTGTAGGTTTTACCGGTGTTTATGAAAGATTGAATACATTTCCGTTTCTCTTCACTACAGTGCTTCCCGCGGGCCACTAAAAGATACACAGTTATATTTGTTTTGCTTTTTTCATTGAATAACAAATAAAAGAACAGGAAACTTACTTTTTGTCTGATAAAATTTAGTATTTTGTCGTAAAAATAATATATTTGCATCAGTTCACCGTTCACTATTATTCTATTGCTCGCTCATACAAACAGATATCGCAATATATGTAATTAGCTATAAAAAGGTAACGGTAAGTGTTTCACACTTGCTGTTGTGTATAACAGGACCATTACACTTCAGAAAATATAACTAGAAGAATGATCGACGACAATATCATAAAAGAAAAAAAATTAAAGCAAAAACCTCTTTGCCAATAGGCACTACTATTTCAATGCTCTCAACTGTACATACATAATTATTATTTATTTTTACTTTTTCGTTATATCTGCTAATAAAACGCGTATTGCAGTTTTCGCAGTTAAGAAATGCTTCTACACTCTACGTGCTAGCATTATATAAATACATTTGCGTATAAATTGATATACATACATATGTGCATATGCTTAATTTGTTGTGTCAACGTATCTTAAGCGTAAAGGGATAACTTGCCTTTCACTAATACGAGTTAACATACGTAAATACATATGTACATATGTCTGTACATACATATGTATATGTTTAGCAAGCTCAATTCCTCGCTGTTTAGCTCAAATCCGTTTATGCATACATAAACATATATGTACAGAGGCGGTCAAAAGTATTTACACAACGAACTTTTTTTGAACATTCCACTCAAATTCTTTTTTCCTGCTGTCGTTGCTGTTGCTGTGCAAAAAAAGTCTGTTGTTGTAAACCTTGATCTATGCGATAACGACTGAATTCAATTTGGTAAAGATAACGGTATATGGGACCGACAACAGTAGTGCGAATCACTAACTTATTTTAAAGATATTCGATTGGTTTACTCAACTTAACCAAAATTTTAACGACACTGCTATTCAGCAACCATTTTTTAACGATTTTCGCATTCGCCGAATCAGCTGTTGATGTTGTTGATGATGTAGTCGATGACCGAAAACTAAACGACAACAAATTTGATGTTGTTAACTCAAATCCAGAAAAGTGAAATTAGTGATTTCAACTTAAATAAAAGATAAATTTAAAATTCGGTAATTTGTTTTCTTGTAATAAAAAAAAGGAACATTAAATAATGTCGTTTGAATATTTGGCATATGATTTATCACGAGGTGACGAAGAATCGACGTTTACTCCGGGATGTGGATAATCCCTTTCAACAGAATTTCAGAAGCTGTATCGGTTAACTCCAAACTTGGCTGAATACACAATTTCTCAGCTTGACAACCAAACAACGGGCCCCAGAATAGCAGAAAAATCGACTGAGAAACAGGTAGCTCGTGTAAACTTTAACCCTGTAGGCAATTTTAAAGTTCACTTTTATATTGGTAGGTTGTAGCGGCTTTGAGATTCTTCGCAACTGGTATCAATGCTATCAATGACCGGTAGGCGAGCAAAGGGCAATGTCCATGAGCCAGTTATCCATAAGCCGGCATTCATCGGGTAACGGATGCAATCACTGATTCGTTGTTTCACCAGAAAGTGAGGTTTCCTATGACCCAAGTGGAACGTCAATCTGCTAAAGAAATGTTTGCTTCGGCGTCGTCTCCCTTTGTGGGAGGCTCTATGGGAGCCGTCGATTCCACGCATACATCAATTTTACCACCAAGGAATCATGAGGAGGCTTATGCCAACCACCACATCTGCCATTCAATTAATATGCTAATGGTAAAAGCAAACTTTTACAAGGATCCATGTATAAAAACAGAAGTATAGTTTAGTTTTAATATATAGATAAATTATTATAATTTAAAAAAATTAAATATATGTATGTAAATCCTAAATACGCTGGAGCACAACGCGAAGTTTGAAAACGATAACCATTACATATTTGGAAGTGATTCCGCATAATCCTTGGAGTCGAGTTGACTACTATTCTAACAAAACACTCAGAGGAGAGTCCGGAATTCTGTTACAATGGAACATTGCAATATATAAAGAATTTTAAGTGTTTGTAGTTTGAAACAAACTAATATCTATTTCACTTTAATGAACTATAATAAAAACGTTCAAATTTATATTTATTATTATTTATATTTTTTCTCTATTCCTCTTTGTGCTTTTCGCTTATTTTGACATTTAGTTTGACAGAGGTGCCACTCTTTATCACTTTGAATAAATACAACGAAACAGCTGTTAAGTGTCGCTTACACACATTTTTAGTGCGTCAAAAGTATTTACACAAAACTTAAACTTTATTTTCTTGTATGTAGCAAGAATGATAGAAGACCAGATTATGACAACGCCGGCAGCGTACACGTCACAGAAATCCTCTGCCAAGAATAATGAAAAAGGAGGGTGATAATTTGACAATAACAAAGCAATTACAAAGAATTTGCGAAATCATTGCACACACACAGCCACAGCATCATCAGCGGGAAATTTGAAAAAACTACACTTTCTATCTTTGTTTTTGCTGTTGCTTGCACAATTAAAAACGCGGCACTTCATTTTTTTTATTTTTAAGATAATTTTACACAAATATTTCAAAATTAAAGTTTATCATAATTAACACGCAGCACAATCTGTGTTTCTCAGTCTGTATTCGTAAACAAACACTCAGAACATCTTACTACGTCATTCTGTCAAACGAAGCAAGTACGAAGTAACGGAAGTGCTTTTGTCGTCACCATCTTTTCGCTGCATCGTGCACATGTAGTAATCGTACAACGCAGTCACGTCGTCCATACACATCTCGTTCGCGTTTGGAGTTCGTGTTTGATCAGCACTCGTGTACAGAAATTTCGCTTCACTATGCGCTGTGCTAGGCGACCAAATAGTCGCCTAAAGCTTCCCACAACAAGATTTTTACCGACTCAGATAAGCGATATCTGTTACGAAAAGTTAGTTGGTATAGCTGAAAATGAGTTGGGAAAGAAATCTAGCGCATCTACCATCAGAAATCTCCTTCAAGAGGCTGATCTAAATGGTAGAAAGGCCAAACAAAAGCAGTTGATCAGCAAACGCAATCAGACCATCCGATTAAAATTTGCAAAAGAACATGAAAATAAGGATTTTTAGTTCTGGAAAAACCACATGTTTGGAGGAAATCAAATGAGGAGCTGCAACTACCCAATCTGAGACCAACTGTCGGCTTCTTCTCTGCATCTCTGCATTTTATTGAAGGAATAATGAACCGGAATGACTATCTTAACATTTTAAGAGAAAACTTACCAAAAAGTATTGAAAAATTGGATATCGGTGATGATGTGGCCTACAAAATGCGTTCTTGGTTGCTTTATAATTGCCACCATGTTCTGGAAACGCCACTCCAAAGTCCTGGTATTAATCCTATCGAAAATTTATGGGGCTATCTTAACACAAAAATTCGACAGCATTCTGTTTCAAGCAAAAATGACTTGAAATCTATCTTATTACAAGGATGAGAAAAAATCTAACCTAGTTTTTGCGAAAAGTTGGTCAAATCAATGCCTAAACGGCTGAAAATAATTATTAAAAATAAAAGTCTTCATACAAAATATTAGATTTTAAAATATATTTCGATATTTCAAAAAACTTGTTGATTGTCCAGGTTTGGCTTGCGCATTGAATTTAATCTTACTTGATGTTTTACTAGAATATTTTATAATACTGAATTAATTTATATGTTTTGTTTTTATATTTTGGAAGTGCAATAAATGAGTAATTGAAAAAATATGTTACCTTTTTATAATTGTTTTGGTTGAAACATTTTTAGGAAGGAGCATTTTTTTCTACGGTGTCCGACTTTGGCTTGGAGCCACTGTATGTATGTCAATATGTCTTCTAAATTTTAGTATCATCTATGTGGGTGTTTATGGTTTATCACAAATGTAGCACAAGTAGCAGAATAATAAGTTTAGGAGTCGAAAATCTACCACCTTTTAACAAATTTTACTGCAATTGTCTAATTAAACGCAAACATTGCTATTATTAATTGTATTTTGTCAGACGTTTAGTTAATCATACTACTTTTGCTTCTTCCTGAACATACCATCTAGGCCAATGACCTATACAATTGACTTTCAATATGAAATTTCAAATAACCTGTACTCTTTTTATTCTGAGAGCGTACAAAGTACCGGAATTTTAGTTGCAAATTTATTTCTGTGGCGTATAACTTAACGCCATCTTATGTATATGCTACATACATACATATGTATGTATGTATATGGAAGTAATTTCTTTTAGATCTTCCTCTATTCCATCTAGTATATCAATATTTGTACTATACTCCAATTTTTTGTCCTACCTACCTCAAATACAAATTAGCTCCACTCAACCCTGATTAATAACAGCGGCTTTGCGACGCAGCTTTTTCGTGTGAATTGCGGGCAGAACCAACTATGTATTTCTGTGGAGTTTTGACTAACTTCTTAAATTCAAATCAATAAATTTTGCGACGTCAAAATCTAATATTTAAATTAAACTTTTACCAAGGAAATCTTTTGAACTATAGCTTTATTTAACTATTCGTTGAAATATTTCATTAGAACATTGTTATTTTTGGCATGGTAAAATTAAAGTCATACCTGGAAACAAGATGTTTTGTTAAACTTTCCGCACAGGCTTAGCGTTCGGTTGAATGTGCGCGCATGTAAACAAACATAAGTATGTATGTATGTAAATAATTATTTCTATTTTATTTAAATAATTCGATTTAAATATGCATTGTTAAATAAATACACATATGCTAAACAATAAATGCAATTTCTTGTGTTTTCGGAATATTTTGTTAAACTACTTAAAATATTTATTGAAAGTTATACATACTATGTATGATGTGGAAAATATTACTAAAATAAAATAAAACACTAAAATGGAAAGTATAGAAGAATAAATATTTTTATTATTTTTTTTTTTAATGTTAGAAATAAAATTGCAAAAATTCCTTATCAAAACAAAAGGAAAGGTTTGGCCAAAAAATACCTGCAACCACACCATGTGGAGAACGTACATTAATTTTCTCTAAAATTGTATCTTTCGCTCAACCGATGTTAAATTTTGCCCCTTGTAAGTAAACAAATATTGAGTGTTGAGTTGGACGAGAAACCGCGGATCGACAGCAGGAATGAAGCGGGATGCTACTTCTCTGTGTAATGTACGCTCTCTGGTTTACAGAACGCGCAAGTAGTAATACACAACAACCACACGTCTTTTGTTCTAACACAAAGGAAGACAATTTAAGAAGCTAGCGAAATCGAAATCAGGGAAGGTCATAAGGAGGGATTGCATCATCGTGACGATTGCTGCATCAGACGAGGAGGATGTAACCGAGCTCATTATTATTAGTAATCTTTTATTTCATATTTTATATTATTTACACACCATATCGAGCCCTTTCCGCAAAGATAACGTAAGCGCCAAAAATCAAATTTTATTCTTTATTCTTTATTCTTTATTTATTTTAAGTCTATGATTACAAAAAATCTTACAGACTAACTAGAAGTGTAGACTTAATGATAATTAACCTACTAACTAATACATGTATATGTGTTTTGTTATACATAGAAAGAACGAATCTTAGACACAAACAGAGATCTTAGCATAGCAAAATCGAGATCCAGGCTACTATAGATTTTATTTAGCTCACTAAGTGCTCGAGTAATAGGGGCAAAATTAAAGTAGTTAGATTTCAATACGGTAACATGAAAAGGATAGTAGTGGCGGAGCATCCTATTAGGTACATTGAAGCCAATCTGCTCAAGAAGTGTAGGGCAGTCAATTAAACTATTAATGACATCATAGATGAACACTAAAGCCTGAATGGTTCTCCCATTCGCAAGGGATTTCAAATCTATGAGCAGACAGCGGGCACTATAAGATGGGACGGGCTCACTAAAATGAAGCGGTTGAAGAGCAAAACGAATAAAATTCCGTTGAACTCGCTCAATTCTATTAGAGTGTGAATTGTAAAATGGATTCCAAATTATTGACGCGTACTCCAGTTTTGAACGGACTAATGAGTTAAATAGCGACTTTCTAGTGTAGGGATCCCGAAAGTCTTTCGCGTATCGCTTTAAGAATGCTAAATTAGAGTAAGCCTTAGGAATCACACAGTTTACATGGTTGATAAAAGTAAACCCCGAATCAAATAAGACTCCTAAATCCAAAAATTCCTTTACTGTGGCAAGTTCGAAATTTAAGACCGAGTAATTTGAGAGGATAGGATTATAAGATTTCGAGAGAGTCATGTGAAAACATTTTTTTAATATTGAGCGAAAGCTTATTTCTTATGCTCCACTCAGATAAGCTATTTAAATCAGTTTGCAGTGAAGAAACATCGGACAGACACGTAATCTTTCTATAAAGCTTCAGATCATCCGCGTAAAGTAAAAATTGGGACTGTTTAAAACAGGAACCAATATCATTAACAAAGAGAACAAATAAGATTGGACCTAAGATACTACCTTGGGGCACGCCTGAAGTAGCCACAAATGGGTACGATTTAGTGTTCTCAATTTCTACAAAAGAAAGTCTGTTGGAAAGATATGAACGGAGCCATGCTAGAAATGATGAATGGAAACCTATACGTTCTAGCTTATGTACTAAAATATTGTGTGTGACCGTGTCAAAGGCTTTAGAAAAATCGGTGCAAATGGTATCCACCTGATGCCCGCTCTTAAATTCTGAAACGCAATACTCGGAGTAAACTGCCAAGTTCGTAACAGTTGAGCGTCCACAGACAAAACCATGTTGACGCGGATCAATTGTTTCTTTTATTGCAAATGCTAGTTTTTCCTTAACCACTTTTTCAAAAAGTTTTGAAATACTAGTTAGTTTCGAAATTGGCCTGTAATTTCTAACGTCATTTTTGTTACCAGATTTAAAGATTGGAGTAATTGAAGTAATTTTCCACCTATCAATAAAAACACCAGACGACAAAGATAGATTAATGATGAATGTTAATGGCATACAGAGTGAGTAATTACATTTCTTAAGAAAAAAAGTTGAGAGCCCATCAAGGTCACTTTTCAGTGAAGATTCTAGGGAAGCGATGCCTTTGATGACGCCTAGTTGTGTCACATACCTAGCCCCGAAGTCTATAGGCTGTGATCCACCTGCAAAAGCTGACTTATCAAAGTCAAGGGAATTTGTAACAAAGTTAGATTTGAAATAGTCAGCAAAGGGATTTCCTGAGTCCGATAAGCTAGCAGAACATTTGTCATTGACCTTCATACAAACTGGGATATTTGAGCACCCTTTCTTTGACCTAATATAATACCAGAAGGCTTGGGGGTTAACTTTGAGCTCATCTTCATAACGAGATATATATTTATTATACAAATATTTATCAAGTTCATTAAATTCATTCATAAACCTGATATATTTATCATTATAGATGTCATTATTGGTAGCTTTGAATAATTTAAAATATTTCTTTCTCTTGTTTTTTAGACTCTTCAATTTTTTATTATACCAGGGTAGCTTATGCAATCGCTTAGGAAGTAAGGAAAGATTATTGTTTAAAATTTCATAAATGTTAAGTAAAAAAGCGTCATAGCATTCAGTGACATTTTTTAAATGAAAAACAGCAGTCCAATCGACTTCTGAGATGATTGAGTTTAAGGCATCAAAATTTGCGATACGAAAGTTAAACGGACGCGGACCACTATTACTAGTGGGAATAAAATCACAAAATTGAACTGACAAAGTTAGGGGAATATGATGCATATCAGATTTGCAGATGGGAATAGAGCATTTATCTAACTGACAAATCAAATTCTCATCAACGAAAATGAGATCCAGGATATTACCAAGCATATTATTAAAATAATTAATTTGGGTAAGATTGGCACTAAATAGGCTATCTAAAAAGTTAATTTCATATGAATGCCTTACATTAGAAGGAGTAAGAACATTATTATTTAGCAAATTAGACCAGGCTATCTTATTCAGATTGAAATACTTCTCTCGCTTTTGTTCGCATACCCGAGATATTTTGATAATAGAGTCTTAAATTTAAATTATTAGATTTCATGTATAAGAATTAAAACTATGATCCGTTCTGATCCTTTGGAAAAAAGCGAAAGGGCCGTACATTTATACCAGCCGGCCAAAGATTAGGATCCAAAAGTTTATTATAGAAGGCGAGTGGAACGCCAAGCTTAAAATTTATGTGCTGAATATCATCAGGAGAAGTTTCTTTCTTAATAAGTTTGAAGCAGGATAAAAAATTACTCGCAATGCCGGAGTGCTTTTCAACGTATGATTTTATATTTTCAACGGACACTGACGGTTTAAATGAAGATAAGTGAACCCACCTCTTTTTAGCAATAACATCCAGCTCAGTAGATACATTCTGTCCGGCTACATTTTTCCGCTTAGAAAATTTCTTGTTGGGCACAGTAACCACGTTGGTGGGATCGCAAGCAATGCCAATAACAACGTTGTTGTTAAGAGAGTTCGATTCGACAGCAGTATGAGTATTAGCGCTGCATAAAACATTGGAAGCAGCAGCAGCATCACGCACACCAACAGTGGGACTAGTATTGCGATGATGAGAAAGCGAAGTAGATGAAGACAGTCGGTTCTACGTACCGGAATGACCCGGGTTTCACCCGGCCAAGGACTGTTGTTTCGGCGATCTAACCCTGTTTAGATCGGCCTACCCCATAAGTTGTCTGTCTCTCCTGGAGCAACTCCTTGCAGCAGGGTTGCTTCACCTCCTTCTGGTCAGGGCTGGCATCGAGTCAAACCCTGGTCCAGAAACCTATTTTTGCTGCGTTTGCCAGAAAAAGCTCCATCCGAACTCCACTTCGGTAAGGTGTAATTCGTGCGACGGATGGAGCCATCTTAAGGTCTGCTCAGGCCTTAAGACCCACAAGGAGTGGTCCACAAACTATGTGGCCCCATGTTGTTCGCGCCCTATGGCGCCCATAGCCTCTACGGCTCCCCTAGTTGCACCTAGTGCACCGGTGCCTAGCACCGGCAGAACCTCTACGGTTCGCAGGAGCACACAACAACATGGTCGCTCCCCTCCCCCCCCTCAACCTAGCTCCGCCCCCCGTGTGGGGAATAGCCAGCAGCTCCTGGTACCCCACACAGTCTGTTCCGTGTGTCAGGCTAGGATATACCGGAATGCGGCATCAGTCAGGTGCAATTCGTGCCAAGGCTGGTGTCACTTTCGAGTGTGTTCTGGCCTGCGCACCACACGTGAATGGTCGGGTGACTACCTGGCTCCCTGTTGTAGAGCCTCGCAACCGCACGCGCCAGTGGCGGCGCTGCCAAACAACACCATAAGGCAGCCCAACGTGCCATTGCATGTGCAGCAGGGTCCAGGTGGGCAACATCACCCTTCCCTCACACCCCTCTCCGCGACGACTCTACCGAGGCAAACGAGACTCCTTCAGCTGAACTGCAATGGGCTGCAGGGCAAGATTGAGGAGATAACCGACTTTATGAGTCGGCATAATCTGTCAATAGCTGCGATCCAAGAAACGAAACTGCACAGCAACTCAACTCTGTTGAGTTGCAACGGCTACAATGTGCATCGTAAGGATCGCGAGCGAGGTAATGGTGGTGGCTTAGCATTCATCACCCATCACACAGTGCAGTATCGTCTTATTGAAGAAGACATCGACCGCAGGGACACTACCTTAGAAGGAATAGCTGTCCGGTCAGGCGATGTCGAGCTCGAAATATTTAATATTTATATACCCCCTGTCACCTGCTGCCCGGCAGGATATCACCCTGACATAGGTGCGCTCCTCAGAGGTGAAAACCGATTGGTAGTAGGTGACTTTAATGCGCACCACGATCTCTGGCATTCAAGCCTACCAGCTGATCGGAGGGGAAACGATTTGGCAGAGCAGATAGACGATTCGACATTCTGCACGATGAATGATGATTCCCCCACCAGGATTATGGGTAGTTGCAGCAGCTCGCCTGACCTAACGATAGCTAGCGCAGGTCTGATAAATAGCATAACGTGGCGACCTATGCTATCGCTTGCATCAGACCACCTACCTATAATCATCTCGATTGACAGACCTGCTGACTTTGTCTCCGCGGACCATCGGACCTATATCAACTTTAAAAAGGCTGACTGGGTCAGGTTCGCGGAGTTCACCGAAAATGCCTTCAGGTCTCTTCCCGCTCCCACCGACGTTCGAAAAGGCGAACATAAGTTCCGCAAGGTGGTTGCGTCAGCTGCGGCCCGCTTCATTCCGGCAGGGAGGATCCCTGAGATCCGTCCCAACTTCCCGGCTGAAGCGGCCGCTCTAGCGAACGAACGCGACCACCTTCGCCGCTCCGATCCCCGTAATCCTAACATTCAGGATTTAAACGTGGCGATTCGGAGGCTGGTTGACCAACACAAGCGGAACAAGTGGGAGGAGCATCTGAAGTCCTGTAATCTGGTCACGGGTGTTGGTAAGCTTTGGTCTACCGTGAAGTCCTTATCCAACCCGACGAAGCACGACGACCGAGTGGAAATTTCATTCGGGGATCGTGCCTCGTCGGACCCGAAGAGATGCGCGAGCTATTTTAGCCGACAGTTTATACTGCATCCTTCGGGGAATAGGACCAAGCGGAAGGTGGCCAGGAGGCTGCGCAAAATACCGAACAACAGCGCGCCTCTTACCTTCACTTGTGGCGAGGTAAAGGAGGTCATCGAGAAGGCGAAAGCCTCCAAGGCCATTGGCCCTGACGGGCTAAGCGTGTTGATGCTGAAGAATTTAGGCCCCGCGGGAGTTGAGTTCTTCACCGGGATCCTCAATTTGTCTATGGCCACCCTAATCATTCCAGACATCTGGAAGGTTGGGAAGGTGGTCCCACTACTGAAACCAGGGAAACCGGCCGACAAGGGTGATTCCTATCGGCCGATTTCCCTGCTTTCACCTGTGGTAAAGACACTTGAGGCCCTACTCCTCCCGTACTATACATACCACCTTGGGTCAGCTAAGCATCAACATGGCTTCCGGAAAGTGCACAGCACAACAACAGCACTTAATGCCATAAACACACAGGTGAACCGTGGTCTTAACCAAAACCGCCCCTGCGAGAGAACCGTCCTAGTAGCGTTGGATCTGTCGAAAGCTTTCGACACAGTTAGCCACTCCACGCTACTAGCTGACGTGGAATCATCAACTCTCCCGCAGGGACTGAAACGGTGGACCGCGAATTACCTGTATGGTCGTCAATCATCGGTATGGTTTAGAGATACAACATCGAAACCAAGGAGGATTAAACAAGGGGTACCGCAGGGTGGCGTCCTGTCCCCATTACTGTTTAATCACTACATCTCCAAGCTCCCTCAACCGCCAGAGGGAGTCACGATTGTCTCCTATGCTGATGATTTCTCGATAATGGCAACCGGCAATGCAATTGATGATCTGTGTTTGAAAGTGAACGGATATCTCTCAGATCTTGCCCAATTTTTCACTAGCAGAAACCTGGCGCTGTCCCCTGCCAAGTCCTCGGCGACCCTTTTTACCACCTGGACGAAGGAGGTCAGGCTGGATCTTAACATCCACATCGATGGCACCCCCATTCCGACGGTTAACCACCCGAAGATTCTGGGGGTGACTTTCGACAGCCTGCTCTCCTTCTCCGCGCACACTACCGCAATCGCCAATAGAGTACAGAGCCGCAACAATGTCCTCAAGTCGCTCGCCGGCAGCTCTTGGGGCAAAGACAAAGAAACGTTGTTGGCAACATACAAGGCGATTGGCCGGCCGGTAATAAACTATGCTGCGCCAGTTTGGTCGCCGGGAACCAGCAGGACACAATGGACGAAGCTGCAGACCTGCCAGAACGCCGCACTCCGCACGGTGACGGGATGTCTTCTGATGTCGCCTGAGGAGCATCTCCACCAAGAGGTCAATGTGCTCCGAGTTAAGGAGCACAACCTCATGCTCAGCAAGCAGTTCCTTGCTGGATGTCACCGCTCGGGGCATCCAAACGGGCACCTGCTTGCCGTGGAACTGCCCCCCAGGCACATTAGAAGACTACTAGAACTAAAGGACGAGATCCAGCCACTCATCACACAACCGCTGGATCCGGAGGCGTACCGGCGGGTCCTAAGCAACATCCACAGAGACACAGTCACGAACATCATTGACTCCCGCCAGGCGAATGCAGTCATCGGAGCCCAACCACCACCTGTAGCAGATGAGGAGTCCCTGCTGCCCCGCGAGTCCCGCGTCACTCTGGCACAACTACGATCTGGATACTGTAGCAGGCTCAACTCCTACTTATCCAGAATCAACCCCGACATACCCAACACATGTCCGGCATGTGGAGATTCTCCGCACGACACCAACCACCTATTCACATGCCCTCTCAAACCCACTCATCTAACCCCCCTCTCCCTCTGGTCCAACCCTGTAGAAACTGCACGTTTCCTGGGCCTCCCCCTAGATGAGTTTGACGACAACGACCATGGGTGAATCCGCTCTTTACGGGGCGCGACTAGCCGCTACAACAACAACAACAACAAGAATGAGCAACATTAGAGAGCGAAGCAGCGGCAGAGGCGGCGCAGTCGCGGATCGCTGGCAGCGTAGGCACGTCAGCCGATGGTGGCGCAGAGGACGGTGCTGAGGAATTTTTTCCGAGCGCCGTATTATTTGCATAAGCAGTAGTACAAGTGGCGTTAGAAGCAACAACCGATGAGTACGTAGGTAAAGTAACATGAGAGGATAATACTTGAGTGTTATTAGCTGCACTTATGTTGTTAATGGGCACAATATCACTGCTTGTGACCAAAGCAGCTTTAACGAAAGCATGTAAATCTTTGACCTCCGCAGTAAGTAGAGCAATTTCTTCGTCTTTTTTGATTATACATCCCTGCATTGAGAGAATATCTTTGTGCATCATGCCCAATTTTTTCTGCATATTGTTGTTATCACCATGCAAAGTGGAGATAATATTGACCAAGCGTGAATTTTCAGCACAGAGAGAATCAATCGATTTGCAAATAGACGCCAACGAGAATTGTTGTTTATTGCCAATGGCATTTGCTGAGCCAGTCGGCTTTAGAAGAGCAGGAGAATTTGACTTGCTTGCATTACCAGATGATGAATTCTCGATGTTTGAGGCTTCGGCAGCAGGTAGTACATTCTCTTCAACAGCGGGTGGAGGAGGCGAGCGGATTGAGTTTCGACGAGCAATAGCGCACACTTTGCAAAAATAACTCTTATCCTCACTGAGCATGAACTCAACATTTGACGGCAAAATACCAACACAATCCGTATGGAAAAATTATTGCACTTTGCGCATTGAACTTTGGACTGCGCGCGGTCTACTTTTTGTCCACAGATACAAGGCATTGAAAATTCAATTATTATATATGTATATTTGAAAATAGATAAAGAGTCACTGTCTCACAAAATTTTATTTTGTTTTTTAGTATTTTGCATATTTATTTATTAAATCTCTGCCTATAAATCCATAATTTTACACTTCAGAACAATTCAAACACGTTCTTCACTGAATTCTTTGCAAGTAACAAGAATTAAATGACACAGCAACAATATGACAATATGTTTATGAATAAAAAGTAAGCAACCAACCAGCGAGTGACTACAGGAGAAGGTTAAAATCAATGATGATTGGCGGATTTCATTGAAACTCGAAATAAAGTATGTACATATATTTAAGATGTTATATACAAAATAAAGCCGTCTTAAGGTTTACTTTGAGCAAAAACTACTATTTTTGCGGGTTGACGCAAAGGCTTGTATACTAAAAATACTGTCGCTTACGGTGCATGAATCTCATGAAATTTTATTTTTATGTTTGCCAATTCGTTTTTTTAATTAAATTTCAAGAATTATAACAACAATATGAAATATTTATACATATATAATGAGAATATCGCTAATCATCTTTATGTGTTTCATTTAAAGAGTATACCACTTGAATTGATTGATTAATCATCTTCATATGTTTTATTTAAAAAAGTATACCACTTGAATTGATTTATTAAGGCTAAGGTATTCATAATGAAACTCTTTTGGAATACTTTTTTTCTCACAAAGTGATTTTAAACTATTACATTTATTTCATGATATTTTTAATTCTGACAAGTATACTAAATGCCAAGGGGTTTGACTCATGGCAATAGTGAAACATGTTCCAATTACTTCCTTCAGATAACTGTACTTTAAAAAAATGTTTTTTTTTTAATGTTGGAGATTGCAACGAGCTTAATTTAAGCTTTTCGCGTTTTAGTGTCAGTATTTTCGAATCACGTTATTATTGTAGTCACTCACGCAGGAGTCCAGACTGTTCGGTTTCAAGTAAATGATTCGATGGCGCCCTGTACAGAATCAACAGGCATCGTCGTATGCCCGGGCACCAAGTAAGAATGTGGCTGATTTTATAAGGCAACGTGGTTAACATGGCCTTACTCCGGGATTTCTCTGCGCAACTATCGCAGTATAAACTTCTAAATTTTGCAGTTTTTCTTTCGTCCAAAATCAAAAGATACTTATAAATAGCTGTGCTTATTTATTACATCCACGTTTGCCATCTTTTTCCCTATAAGAAACAAGAGACATTTCTTGTTCCAATTTCATAAACACTTTAATTATAATATTTGGGGTATTTGACACCTTTTGGAGATCAAAGCTGGCACAAAGAACCCCATTATTTTTTAATTTACTTTGCCAAAATTAATAAAATATAATTACTTCAACTGGCGTTGACTATTTTCTTGTTTTCTTTCTTGTAACCCCGTTTTTCATTGCTAATTTCCTCTTCAATTGAACTGTGTTTGAGATGCATTCGCTATCATTGTACATATGGTACAAATGGCATTGTGGTAGCCTTAAATAGAATATTTGTATACGTAAAACCACAAGAAAACTCTAAACACCAGTCATCGACTAACATTCGCTTCGTTCGGACTAAGTCCTTGCCTAAGTCCTTGTGCTGTTGATAGTTTTTTTGTGTTAATTATGCTAAACGCAATATTTTATATTCGTTTGTTTCATTTGATAGTACAAAAAAGACACAAATAGGTACGAATAGTGAATACCAATGGATCTACCTCCCACCTCCCCCCTTGCGGGGAACAGGTTTAACGTGTTGCACGACTACGACACGCTGGCCATCCCCAAAAAAGAAACGAAAGAAAAAAGATTCTAAAGTAAGAAATACTATACACCTTTTAAAAACACTTTTTATTGGCCAGAACCCTCACCAAACGAATCAACGAGAAACAAGTAAGGTAGACTCTAAATTCGGGTGCAACCGAACTTTAAACACCCAGCGCAAGTTTTTATTTCAAATAAACCGTGCTTGTTGTCATAGTCTTTATTTTGAAAAACAAAATGACGTCTTTTATTTAAATAAAAAGTAGAATAAATGAGCATGCTTTTATTGCATGCAATTACTTATAGTTACAGTGGATCACAGCCAAAATAATGCAGCAGCGAAATGAAAAAGCGCTTAGTAAAAAATTATGTTTATATTGCGAATAATAATTTATCAATTTGGTACATATATGTTATATCTTGTTATATAAAAAAAAAAGCCAAAATTATTTCATTTTTAAAGACGTAAAGTAAAAACATCTTCGTATGCCGAAATGCAAGCTCAAAGCCAAAATGACGCACAAATGTTTACTAAAGCATTATAAAGACGGCAAGTCAACGCAATATCGCGTAAATGCTGAAACTGAGTCAAGGAACTATTCTGCATATCATTGAACGTTATGTTCGTGAAAATCGTGTCGCAAATAAAAAGAAATCGGCTCATAATAAAATATTTAAAGTGATTCCCGTTGGATATTTCGGAAAATACGCGAAAATCTCCATTTAAGTGCTCCAGCTTTATGCAACGAAGTGGTCAGTTTTGGAACGAGAGATTCGAGATTTGAAATAAAACCGACTTGAAAAACGCCCTGCAAGCAGAATGGAATAAACTTGCTCCTAACTATACAAAGAAATCGGGGGAATCCGTGCCGAAACGTATGTGGGGTATCCCACAAAGTATTAATCGACCTAAAATTTTTAGTTGTGTCCTTAAAAAAAATTGCAATGTATTATTTTTTTGTTACTGTAACATGTAGGTACTTATAATTATATTTGTCTTCTAAAGTATAAGGACATATGAATTTTACTAATGCTATTCTTAAAATTAAGATTACGGAATTTAGTCAAATACAAAAATGCAAATACTATCGTTGTAACTTTGAACCGTTTCATAAGTAATTGCGTTAACCACGTTACCATCCAAATTTGAAAACGCGCGGTCAATTTAAGTCCCTGCAGGTGTAGTAGAACATTCTAGACTAAAAGCGATCTAAAACTGATTTCCTTATTTCCTTTTCTTTTCCATCTTCAATAGACTTTAAGCACAGATTAAAATCCCCAAAAATTATGAATTTCTGATTACAAATGTCATTACAAAGAATATCCCGGCTTACATAATTTTCAAAAGGTTTCTTACTCAGTTGAAATGCAAAGCGTGCATATGTATGTCTACATCTATCTGGTTTGCTTTATGCTGTTACAAAAAAGTTAAGTGAATAAAGTTATAAAACCATGAGCACCACTGCACTCGGGTGTGAAAAGTATAGAAGAGTCTAAGTTTGGATACAACCGAACCTTAAATACCCGGTGCAGGCATTTATTTCACAGTTTTTCTTATATATAAAAATGAATGTGAGTCCTTTATAGGAGTCCAAATTACTCAAACGATCGTTATGAAATTTGTACAATAGGTCCATGTGGTCTGCGGGCCGAACGGACTAATACCCCTATTTAAGACGAAACTACTATTCACAATATCTTTCCAGCTAGTTGATGAAGATATTTGATATTCGATTTATAAATAT
Organism: Anomoia purmunda; assembly: GCA_951828415.1. Lineage (NCBI taxonomy): Eukaryota > Metazoa > Arthropoda > Insecta > Diptera > Tephritidae > Anomoia > Anomoia purmunda. The sequence continues at coordinate 80,289,312 of OX639997.1, read as the reverse complement.
TTATTTTATAAAGTATATCTTCAGCACAAAAGCAATGTTCAGTATCTAAAAAAAAATGATTTAGTAAAATATTGAATATTTTGATTTGTTGTAAATCACCAGTATATGAGAGGTGAGTGTGGTTGTATGTAGTCTGATTTCTAATTTTCGAAATTGCGATGCAAAGTGTACGTAATGTGGTAGAATTTGATAAACTTTCGGAGATATATCAATTTGCTCTAAGGTGGGCGATATCATGGTCATTTCCAACATTTATGGTTACATATGTATATTTTATAATCAATTATATCAATCGATAGAATTTTAGCAAATTAACTTTTATAGTTCATAAATATGGGAGTATTTTTTGCCGTTATATGAGAGGTAGGACATGGTTTTTGTACGATGTGTAAAAATTTTAAAATTTTCGAAATTTTGCTTATTGAAATGGATTGTGTACACCAAATTTGGTGGAGTTAGGTGGCATAGTTTTTGAGATATACCTAATTGTTTGAAAGTGGATGGTGCCACGCCTATTACCAATGTTTTTTCATTTTGGGTATTTGCTTGTGCAACCTTATACTAAATATTACATTTAAGCAAATTCTTTTTAATGGTTACTTAAATACAGCGTTTTGGTATGATGGTTTCGGAGATACTTATTTGCTCTAAAGAGGGCGGTCGCACGCCCTTTCCAAATTTTTTGATTCGGTGTGTTTGGTAGTGTAGTCCCATCTCGCACATTAAATTTGATCGAATTGCATTTACTGCTTATAGGAGAGGTGGGCGTGGTGTCTGTCCGATTTTAACAAATTTGAAATTTCGCTTACTGACTTGAAATGCAGTATGTGTCCAAAACTGTCGAAAGGCTGCTTCTAAGAGATCGGACGAAGGTATGCTATGGAGAATTTCCTTACGGTTTGCTGTCATTTCCTGTATCAGTTATCTGGGTCAGTATGTTGGGTGTAGATTCAAGGTTATGGCCTCCTGAGAGTATGCCATCTACATAGATTTTGTTATATAGAATTTCAGAGGCCTTTTGATACTTTTCTTTCTAATCTTTGGCTAATTGGTGCAGAGTTCATGGTGCGCAGTTGACGCTAAAGGTCACTGTTTTTAAGTTAAAGTCCTTTAAAGGACCTTGAAAGGTTTTTCGCCATAGGATTCTTTGAAAATTTTGGTGGTCTTGGTTAATATATGTACATCTGGCGGTACATTTTCTCAATGTCACCATTGAAAACGTATTTGTACAAGCTTTTGAATATGGGACGCGTGTGAAGAACATCATTTAGAGAAATGCCAGAATGGGACAGTTTGGACGCGTTGAACACTCACGCACTTTTGTTGTTTTACTTTCTGGTTTTAAAACTGCGTTGTGTAGTAGGTAAAAGGAAAAATATTTGCCCTCACGTAATATTTATCGGGGTGATGTCGATTCCATGTGATCTAATGTGAGGTATTTTCGAGAACCTTTTAGTATGTGCCTTGCAGTTTAGGTTTTCTTCCGATGTTCCGCTCGATGCTGAGGTATTGTTATTGAGCTGCAGGTCTAGAGTGGCCGAGAGCTATAGAATGCGAACCGTTGGCCTTTGGTATATTTCTTCACAAACCACGTCGTCGTTCCGTGTTTTAAGCCATCAGCTTCCGCTGACTTTGATTTTTAAACCTGGGAGTATAATTTGGGAAATGGCATCGCTTCCTCGCACTATGTCTATTCGAGCTGGAGTAAAGCAGTTGAGGTCTTCTGCTAGAGGGAGAGGAATTTCTTTTAGTTCAATATACATATGTATGTAACTTTGAACGATGGCAAGAAATGCGTGAGTTACGGCAGTATTATCGCTTTTGTTACGATTATTATCGTTAAATCCGCGGAACAAATCGTAATGGTGCAAATTTTGTTAGAGTTTTGGTCTATGCGCCCTCCTATTCCCACGATCTCGTAGTTTGTCGGTTTTGCTGGGAGACGAAGTTTTTGGATTCGAGAGGAGACAAAGGGTTTTTGCGACCCCTGACCTATCTATCAGCCTCTAGTTTTTATTATTACGTAGAATTGAAACATTGACGGTAGAAAGTAACGTTTTTTATATCCATGTGCATGTATATGTATATATCCATGTCCATGTATATGTATGTATGTATGTATGCTTACAGCAGTTTTAGTGCATCTGTACGTACAAATGTAAATGACTTGTTTGACGTAATATTATTTAAACTGCGTTTGCGTTGCGAAACGGGAATATTTTTGTATATGAGACCAGTCGGAAATTTCGGACGTTCACTTGACTAATAGTTTCACTACATACATGCACATATATATTGTAAATTAAAGGTGAATTATTTGTATATACATATGTACGTGATGGAGTATATGCATATACATATATGTTGTGTTTAACGGATTTTTTCTTCGAATTAGAGAAAACATGGTATAATTTGCAAATACACGTATACGTATACATATATATATATACATATACATATGTATATAATTAAATATGCTTATAGTGTTTGTTCGGCACAGTCGATTCAGTGTCTTCCTTTTGTTTTTTTTTAAATGCTTATTAAATGTTTTCCGATTTCGTGTTTTATTTTTTTTTAAATTTCACTTATGACTTTCGGTTAATGTATGATAATTTTTTATTTATTTAATTTTTCTTATACCGTGCCCCACTCGCAATCGAAACTTTGTTCTATGCAAAAGCTTTGTTTGGAATGCTTTGCGATTTTAGTGCTGCCAATTCTTTGTTAATGGCACATACGGACCATATGTTGCGCTTTGGCAAAATATAAAGCTGTGTTTAGGAAGAGCTAAAATCAAATTAAACCAACCTTTCTAGGTAATACAAAAATTAAAAGTTTATTTATAAAAAAAAAATAAAACAAGTGTTGAGCTACTAAACCTTCTTAGCAGCTATAAAATTATGAACAACAATTTTGCGTATAAGTAGGCAACTTTATTTTACCCATGTTGGTCCACGACTAACTCGAATAAATTTCAACTTGAACTATTTATATATGTACATACATATATATATTTTCCAATTACATTGGATAACGAAAGCTAATAATCATAATAACCAAAATTTAAAAATCAGTTTCTTTAACGCATAAAAATGTACGTATGTATGTATGTGTACTCGCTGCACAAAAATACACGGTAGTGCAGATGAACATCCATACATATTTATTGCTTGATTGCATTCGGTAGTCCGTATGTACGCAACTTAGCAGGCGGTACATATGGACATACATATGTTCATATGCCCATTACATAACATCCAATTCAGGAAGAGCTGTCAGCGGGCAAAAGAAATATATTTTATAAGAAATTTAAGGCTACAAATAATCCACATCATTTAGCTAACTACAAGCAGTATTTGGTTAGTTTCAACAACTTGGACAAGAAGCTGTACAGGTAATACATCAGCAACTATGAATCCAACTTCAAAAGGAATTCAAAAAGTGTTTTGGAAATTCATTAAGCGAGTCTAATACACCTGATGTTGTAGAGGTACATAGTGCAATCTCATGTCTGTCTTTGGGTGAATTATTCCTCAAAACTAAGGATATTGGGCAAGAAATCTTATCTTTGAGACCTTCAACGCAAACTGGTGCTGACGGTTTATCTGTCATCCTATTGAAAATTGTAGATCTCTGGTTGAGCTAATTTTTCTGATTTTCAACAAGTCGCTGGCGGACGTCTGGTGTTTTCATTGATGCATGGAAATTTGCATCAATAACGCCGATATTCAAAACTCACCTGCATTGCAAAGCTTTTTGAGTGTGTTATTGAGGTTAAATTAAAATTTGTTGTTCTTAATATTATCTCTCCGAGCTAGCTTGGTTTCGTTCAAGGAAAATCCACTGTCACCAACTTAGCATTGTTTGTTGGCGACTGTCATGCAGCGCTTAAAGCGGGGCGTCAAGTCGACACTGTATACACAGATGTCGCTGAAGCCTTTGACAGGGTGTGCCACAAAATTTTGATTTCTAAGTTGGTTTGTATAGGTTTTCACTCTAATTTCTTGTCTTGGCTAAATTCTTATCTTGAACAATACGGTCTCTCGATCATTTACTGCGAGCTCTGGTGTTCCACAGTTAGGTATATTTTTTGGCCTTTGTTATTTGTGCTCTTCATTAACGACATTAGCTTATGTTTTTCTTCAGCAAAGTTCCTTTTACACGCTGACGACTTAAAAATTTATGGACAACCTGATCTAGACTACTTTAACCATTGATGTGAGATGCACTATCTATCCTTGAATGTTAAGAAATGCTTTCATATGACTTTTTCTACAAAGTTGGTAATTTCGCGGAACTCTTATACAATTGCAGGCTTTGAATTGAGAACATTGAATGAAATTAAAGACTTGGGAATTTATTTCGATGACTTACATTTTGCACTCATATTGACTACATAGGTCGAAAATCATACACTATGCTTGCATTTATTCGTCGTAATTGTTCCTGTTTCTCTAATCCGTATACTTTTAAAACTCTCTACACTGCTTTTGCTCGATTACGGCTAGAGTATGCCACTTTTATTTGGAGGCGTTACCATGCCACATATATTGATCGTAGAGAACGTATTCAGAAATCGTTTATACGTTTTGTGTTTTCTTCTTTAAAATTCACTGAACCAATTCTATCCTATAGTTCACGGTGTATGCTTAAAGACCTGACCTCCTTGGTCAGCAGAAGGACACTTTTGTCGTGCTCTTTTGTGGCTTATGTCTTAGGTGGGTATGTTGACTGCTCTAGACTTCTGATCAGAATAAACTTTAATGTACCTTGACGTAGCCTTAGACGTGTGGATATCTTCAGTATACCAAATGCTAAATCCAACTATGTTCTTAATACTCCCTTAGATAGAACATTGACAGAACTTAATCTTTGCAATGGTGTGGATATCTCGCTCCCAACCGGTTTGGTAACTTTATATTTAAACGAAAATTTTAAGAAAATATAGATAAGTCTTCGTAGCCAGTAAGAATTTTTGTATTCCTTGGCTAATAATAAACGACATTCTTCAATAAGAGTGTAACTATTAATTTAAAAAATGGGTAATTTCAGAAATAATTTTACTTAAAATTATAATAAGTTAAATCAAATATTGAAATATGCGTCTCAAATAAAAAAGTTAAAGGGTTGCGACCTGTTTAAAAGAGTAAATTAAATTAAATTATTAAGTTAACGGAAGTATAATAATAAGATTCAAATAATGTAGGCTTACAAACTTAATTATGAAAAAATATTTAAGGAGTGCTGCCACGTGCTTGAAAACATGAATTTGATTGATGCTAATTGCAAGCTTACTGAAATATAACAGTATTACTCTGAAACGAAAGAGTTTATACGAAAACATGTTTGATGAGGGTCGCCACCCCTTAAAGACTGTTGATTCAAGTTAATAGGTAAGGTAACGGAAATTTTACTATACTGGTGACAAACGAAAAACGTTTAAAGAGGCTCGTTTAGAGAATTAGGCACCTAAAGTATAAAATTCTAAATTCGACTAAATTTATAAGATAAATGAAGCGTTAAAATTCTAACTGCTCACAGTTTAAAAATTAAATACAAATAAGTATATTTGAAAGCTTTTCTAAAACCAAAGCAATGTGTCTTAATATAAATCCTAACAAACATAATAATGTGATTTGTGTGTGACGGAATTGTATAAAACTTATCTTGGGTAACATATGGCTAATGGTCAATTAAATAAGGTAAATCACATATGGACGGCGACTGGGCAGATTAGGGTAAGATTTGGCACATATATGTATGTACATATATGGTCCGTTATATCTGTTACAATAGAACCAATTTTTGTAAGGGTTTGCCATCTGTTTGAAAGGATAAATTATTTAAACAAATGGATGAAGTCAAATGCTGCAATATGGACATTGAACGAAGGCAGTTTAATAAAGCTTCATTCCCAAAATGTTTTGAAAAACGATAGTCATCTGCTTAAAGCTAAATAAACTGATATTTTATAACATGTGTGCCAAACTAAAAAAATGTGAACATGAAATTTCAAAAATCTTTTTGGAGACGGTTTACAAAATCATTAAAATTAAGTTAAATCTTGAATTACGAAACTTATACGAAGGAGTTCTAAGAAAGCTTTATTTTGAAAATACCTTGGAGAGGTCAAGGGCCGGAGGAGTATTGTTAATTTGCCTGGATTCCCAAAATATTATTAATTACATTTGGGCCCATTTTATCTCAACCTTCAGTTTTCCATCCAGATTCAACTTTTTTAAATTACACTACGTTTCTTTTGATGGTACCGCTTCGCATGTCTTATAACAGCAGTAGCTTTATTTCGAACAATTTTATACTGTGATCAAGCATAGTCCGTCCATGTCCTTCCCCATTTTGCATATAGGTTACTGCGACTTTTAAAAGCTGAGGTAAATTTATTATTGTACCAAGGGCAAGAACAATTGATAGACCGAACAGTACTCGGAGGGATATGATCATTACATAATTTGGTCAAGTTTCATTTAGAACATTAGTTAACATTTTACAGATCAGCATTGAGATCATTAACGTTTACAGACTTCATATCACGATACATAGAAATAAACAATGTCAGCAGGACAATTAAACGACACATCTCGTATAAACAAAATAGTAGGTCCGATATAAAAAGCATTTGGTCAAATTTGAGAATATCTCGACCACGTAATAACGAGGTCTAACAGGCGATAACGATTCCGTTTACTACTGCCACATGGTCAGGTAATTAAATAGCATATGAGTCGCTTAAAAGAAGGTTTACACTAAAAAAGAATCACATATAATATAACAGTCATACTCAATCAAGAACACAGATGATTCAACAAAAAATTCTATGTATTATGATGCAATGTTGACTCATGGAGTACGTGTGGATTGCTGCCTGTCCAATAACGCATATATTGCTTATTGACGAAGCCATTCACCCAGAAATGACGACGACCATAAATTGGTCGTAAATTTTAATAACTTGTTGGATCGTATATCTTTCCGTGATGAAATGGCAAACCTTACTGAAGAGAAATGTCAAAAGAGCGGGAAAAATATGGCGTCGTTTGCAGTCACTATCGGTCTACTTTTGTAGCGTCCCTATTGCAAGACCCTTTACTATGGTTAAATCCTGCTTCTGCCTACCCCAACGCTGTTAAGACTTCGTGCATTAGAATGCACCGCGTTAAGGTAATTTTATTGCTGACATAAAATATGAATCGAAGTCTTGTGGTTATCATGAATGCTGGAGGCAAATGTCCAGCTGGGGTTCAAATTCAAATAACTAAGCTGATGAAGTGACAGCGCCAGATAAACACAACATGACATGCATATCTACACCAAAATGCCGAGGCCAAAAGCTATGTATGACATAATATATGAAATAACTAATCTCTCTCATTTTGCCACTTGTTAAACGGAAATTAACAAGTGATGCTAACTCACCTCTATAACCTTTAGCAACAAAGGAACTCTTACGAGAAATTTTCATACTGAATACTTTATATACATTATTCTACGTGTTTTTACAAAAAAATGTTGCATTAGTTATGCGATTTTGAACAATTTATTATGTTATTCAAGGGCAGCCGTATGGGGTGTGAACGGTTTCATGCGTTTAATTTTACTCCTGAAAGGTCCAAGCCAATAGAAGGCTTTCGCCACAGGTTGCCTTTCCCGGTCATTGCTTTATTGTTATCTCACCAATAGATAATTGAAGCGGCAGTGCTTAGAGAGAAGCAAATTATGCTAGAGCATTAATTTCACTGTAGGTTCAAAACAGAACGCATTGCTATGTGATGCTAAATAAGCAAATGACTTGAAACTAGCTGTATTCACCAGTCAAGTATGTACGAGAGCTTTCGATTAAAATTCCTCATCCCTCGACGACTGCAGAGAAAAGCTATTCTAGTTGGATTTTTTTTTTTGGTTTTTCCTTGTTAAAAAATGTTCCCCTAGTACCTAATGTCTCCTTTCCAGTGAACTTATTATATTTATAGCTCAGCATACCCACGACCAAGGTCACTTCAAGACCTATTTAGTCAAAAATTTGTTTGCTTCAGATCTTATAATACCACCCGCAAGCTAGTTGTAGTTAAGTTTTAAATGAATGAAGTAAATTGTTGTCAACGTCATACACACAGGTCTGGTTTCGAAGTATTGTTGCAACCAATGGGGGAAAAAGTTTGACATGGATAAATTTTATTTGAGCACTTCTGTCGTGAAAAAATATTCGTGTAAACTTTTTTTAGGCACCCGCTAAAAGCAGCTAAATTGCAATTTTTGCTATAACTTTCTTATTTGATTTTTTAAATCTTTATGTCGGTTAAAAAGTGTTTGGCACTAAAAGCCGTTTTGATTTGTACCTTCACTAATTTCGGAATTACTATCCCCAGGTTTTAAGTTTTACATAACACTTCTTCTCTCGGAATATTATGAGCACTTTGCTAAAAAAAGAGTTAGACTTTATTCACAGACAAAAGAGTAAAATCCATCACTTAGCAACTGCTAACCTTTGCGCTTTGCTGAAGAATTATTACGGCTTATTGTCCACATATTCTGTATACTTGCTCAATTGTATTCTGCTACCCCCTAAGGCTCGTAATTTGAATATGCTATTCAATAGTATTTATTCTACGTTGGGAATCGTTGCATATGTCAGAAGCAGTTGAAGTGGCACCAACCTTACAGCGATCATATTTCACACTCATCTAAGGGGAGGTCCAGGAAACGTGCAGTTTCGAAAGGTTTGAACCATTGTAAAAGGGGTGTTGGATGAGTGGGTTTGTTGGGTATGTTGTTGTTGTTGTTGCGGAGACACCCAGCAAGGAACAGTTTGCTGAGCATGAGGTTGTGACCCTAAACTCGGAGCACATTCACCTATTGGTGTAAGTGTTCCTCTGGAGACAGCAGAGGACCGCACTAGCTTTGCCCCAAGTGCTGCCGGCGAGCGACCTTAGGACATTGTTGCGGTTCTGTACTTTGTTGCCGATTGCGGCAGTGTGCGCAGAAAAGAAAAACAGGCTGTCAGATGTAAGACCCAAAATCCTAGGGCGATTAACCGGCGGAATGGGGGTGCTATTGTAGTATTACTTGTATACGCTGCGGTTTACAAACATTTGGCATGCACATGCAAATAATATTGTGACACATTCAAATGCCATTAAACCCCGCAGCGGGCGAAGATATTATTACACATATGCTGATGTAGCATATTATGTATACGTAAGTAGTTTGTAAGTATTGTAGTTACATTCATAAGTAGTTCGTATGTATTGGTGTAAATTAGAGTAAGAATTTTGCTATAAAAAGAAAGCAATTGTAAATAAAGAATCAATTCAAATCAATCGCTACTCATCAGCGTTTTAATTAATTACATGGCGATCCTGCCAGGAGGCTCAAAAGCTATACTACAAGGCAGCCATAGAACCAGTGGAAGCACGGAAGAAAAATTAAATTATAGTACGTGAATTGAAAACCAAATATCAGCGTTTTTGCTACAGTTGAAAATTGCAAAACATTAGCTGGACTAATAAAGTTTATTGGAAACATCTTGAAGTCATGAAATTAAATCAATCCTAACAAACACCAAATATGGCTGGTGAATGTCCAAAGCGTCCTCTGTCAGCAAAGCGTCCTCTGTCAACCTGGAGCCCGGCTCAATGAGACTCGTGAGTAAATCAAGGAAAAACATCCCGGCAACAAAGTCACGGACATCGCTAAATATTAACAAAACTTAGAAAACTTTGGCACGCCTTATGGCCGCCATCCAAATAGCATTAATTTGCTTAGAGATAAAATTTAAAAAGTACAAAAAAAAAAAAAAAAAAAATTTTCTATACACAACATATTAGAATAAATTGAGCACGCCTCAAGGCCGCTAAACCATGAGCAAAATTTCCATTTTGCTTAGGAAAATATCTTACAAAAAAAAATGAATAAAATTGAATACAATAAATAATACAAATATTTAAGTAATATGCAGGAGATTACAACTCAGGAAAAATTTAATAGTGTATTCAAAAAGTGCGAAGACACTATTAAAGAATTTTTAAAAATTTTCGAAAAAATTCTTGAGAGTCGTAACACTGTAAAGGAAGGCCCTACACCGATTACCATAGAAGAGTATCGGCGAAGGAACAAGCTTACTAAAAAGGAAGAAATTCCAAAAATACCTACCCCTACAAAAATCCAAAAGAGAAAACGGGGAGGCAAACAAGTTAGAAAAAGAAAAGAAATAGCCGAAACTTTTAGGCTACTCAATCTAACTACAAATACTATCGATAGGCTAAAATTAAAAGAAAAAATTAACGAGTTAAGAAAAATTTTTTTTATAAAACAACAAAATGCAAACTGAGTAAATTGGAATGTAAATAAAAATACAAATAATTTCAAAAAAAATTATTTTTTATAAAAATGGCATGGTGGAAAATTGCACTAGACGGTATCCTAATAGGAATAACAGGATACGAAGTAGGTAAAGAACATTCAGCAGAGAAAGCTTATGAAAATAAATTAGTCAAATATGAACCACATCCTATTATAGAAAACAAGGAAGAACTTCCCAATAAATGGTTGACTGTTTTTGCATGTTTAACTACATGTTTAATTGTCGCAATTGTAATTCTAATAAAAAACTATATAAAGAATAAATTGAGACAATTAAATAATGAACAACAACGCGTATAAGCAAAAACTTTATAGAGTAAGAAATGAACCAATGGCAGGAAATATACGACACATTATATGAAGAAAAAACAAAAGCCAGTAAGTCGTACAAATGTATAAATAAAAATACTCCTATTACAACAGAAACAATAGTAAAGCATTTGAACATAATTTTCGAAGCTCTAAATAGCATAGGACGGGTGATTAAACCGGTAAATAACATACTTACCAAAGAACACCAAAAAGAAGCATACAGATTTTTCTCAGCAGTTCGAGACAAACTAGTATCTGCTCTAGCCAAACACAATATAGAATTTGACGTACCAAATACAAAAGAAGAGGAAATTCAAATAGATTTTTCATTACTTCTATCTGAACGCGTTCCTAGCCGAACCCCCTCACCTTCATTAAGTCAAGCCACATCGGTGGAAGAATTTAAAATAGACATCCCAATAATAAACGTCACAATGCCACAAACCGTAGTAGAATTTATTAAAACTGCTTCGTCAGTATTACCAGAGTTTGATGGTAAACCAGAAAATCTACATAGCTTCCTAGATGCACTCGATATACTTGAGCAAATCAAGGATACACACGAGGCATTGGCCATTACCATGATAAAAACAAAGCTGAAGGGTACAGCAAGGAATTTTATTAGTAATGAGACCACAATCGAACAAATTAAAGACCGCAATAAAGTGTGAATCAGTGGAGGTTTTGACCGCTAAACTACTGAACATCCAACAGCGTAGCAAAACTGCTAACCAATACACAGCGGAAATTGAAAAAATCACAAGGTCATTAGAAGGAGCATATATCTCTGATGGATTAAACCCAGACTTAGCCACGAGATATTCAACACAGGCAGCAGTTAAAGCCATGTGTAAAAACTGCTCTAATGACAAGGTCAAAATGATCATGCAAGCAGGAACGTTCACTACGATGAACGACGCAATCTCGAAATTCACTAACAGTTGTACCGAAATCACTGGCAGCTCAAACACGATCTTAAATGTACGACAGCAAAGTCAGTACAGGAGTAATTTCCGTGGAGGTTACCGTAGTAACAACTTTGGAAATTACCAAAATAGGAGATACAGACCACAGCCAAGTTACAACAATAATTCTAGATCAAACAATAATAACAATAATAGCAATCAAAGATGATTACAATCCCGAAATACATACAAACAGACCATACACACAAACCCGTAACGTGCGCAGTTGTACCGAAACGGAAAACCAGGAAACTCCACTTCAAAACTAACAAAAAGAAAAATATGCGTACTTAATCTAAACTTAAACAGCTATATATCTACAAGGACATCATTAAACAATTCATACTCAAATTTTTTAATTGATACTGGAGCCGATATCTCCATAATTAAAAAACAGCAAATACATAGATAATAAAGAAAAAATAAATACTGAACAAATCACAGATCTGAAAGGCATTGGTCAGGGAATAACTAGCACTTTAGGCACAATCAAAGCAGATCTAAAAGGCGATGACCTTCTAATTTATCATAAATTTCATGTTGTAGAAGACAACTTTCCAATTCCATGTGATGGAATAATAGGCCTAGATTTCATAAAGAAATACAATTGTATTCTAGATTATGGAAAAACAGAGGATAAACTAAGACCATATGATTTCCCTCAAACAATAACAATGAACCTAACAAACTGCCTGTCCGTCAACACAATCACAATTCCAGCTAGATCGGAAGTTATTAGACAAATTAAAATAAATACAAATAATATAAACATTTTCATACCACACCAACAACTATCCGAAGGCATTTATATTGCAAATACCATTACAAATAACGAGCAAACTTTCATTAGAATTATTAACACGACACATAACAACACAATTATTCAAAATTATAAAATTAATACTGAAAATTTAGACGATTATACACTAATTAAAGCAACCACACACAGTAAAAGTTGCACAGATACAGAAAAATTAAAAAGATTAACCAAAAATTTTCCAAATTTTAAACTCAATTAACATCACTTTGCACAGAATTCATAGATATATTTGCACTGGAAACAGAACCAATTACTTCTAACAATTTTTATAAACAAAAATTATATATGAAGGATGACAACCCCGTTTACATTAAAAATTATAGATTACCCCAAACACAAAAAGGAGATATAACCAAACAAGTAAATAAGCTAATCAAAGATGATATAATAGAACCTTCAATTTCGGAATATAATAGTCCAATTTTATTAGTTCCTAAAAAATCACTTCCAGGAAAAACAGAAAAAAGACAAATATTGTCCATTTGGTTGTTGACTACAGACAAGTAAATAAAAAATTAGCAGCAGATAAATTCCCACTCCCAAGAATTGATGACATTTTAGATCAACTCGGAAGAGCAAAATATTTTCATGCCTAGACCTTATGTCAGGTTTTCATCAAATCGAATTACACCCAGACTCCAGGGACATAACCTCATTTACAGCCGAGAATGGCACATATAGATTCAAAAGACTACCCTATGGATTAAAAGTAGCACCGAATTCATTCCAGAGAATGATGACACTAGCATTCGCAGGTCTCAAACCATCCCAAGCATTTCTCTACATGGATGATTTGGTGGTATTAGGTTGTTCTGAAAACCATATGATAAAAAACTTACGAGACGTGTTCTCCACTTGTAGAAAATACAACCTAAAATTACATCCAGATAAATGCCTATTTTTCAGCCAAGAAGTAACTTATTTAGGACATAAATGTACAAACAAGGGAATATTACCCGACCCGAGCAAATTTGAAACAGTTCAAAATTACCCAACACCAAAAACAGCCGATGAAGTTAAAAGATTCGTAGCTTTCTGCAACTATTACAGAAGATTTGTACCGAATTTCGCGGAACACTCAAGAAAACTAACTAGGCTTTGCAAAAAGAATATTTCCTTCAAATGGACAGAAGAATGTCAAAAAGCTTTTGTCTACTTAAAGGAAGCATTAATTAGTCCAAAACCTTTGCAATACCCAGATTTCGATAAAGAATTCTGCATAACAACAGACGCTAGTGGGTACGCTTGTGGGGCGGTCCTTAGCCAAAAACACGATGGCAAACAGTTACCAATTGCTTACGCCTCTAGGTCCTTCTCAAAAGGCGAAACCAACAAAGCCACAATAGAAAAAGAACTGGCCGCAATCCATTGGGCCATAACCTTCTTCAGACCATATGTCTATGGCAGAAAATTCCTAGTTAAAACCGACCATCGTCCTTTAACATACCTATTCTCAATGAAGAATCCTTCATCCAAGCTGACACGAGTAAGACTCGATTAAATTCTGCACAAATATCATGACGATCCTATTAGTGGTGGCCACCCAGGAATAAATCGCATGACAAACAAAATCCAACAGAAATATAGCTGGCTGAATATGAAAAATGACGTAAGAAAATACGTAAAAAACTGCATCCACTGTAAGAAAAATAAGACAAATAAACATATAAAAGAACCGATGACAATAACGGACACACCTCCGAAGGCATTCGATATTGTACAAATCGATACAGTAGGCCCATTACCGAAGTCGATAAATTGAAACGAATATGCAGTTACCATTATATGCGACCTAACCAAATATTTGGTAGCTATCCCAGTTCCAAGCAAACACGCAACAACAGTCGCTAAAGCCGTGTTCGAACATTTCATCTTGATTTATGGACAAATGAAAACAATCATGACGGACATGGGCACAGAATACAAAAATAGCTTATTTAAAGAACTGTGTAAATTGTTGAAAATTGAACATACTTTGGGTACTGTAGAACGCAGTCACCGAACATTCAATGAATATATACGTTCATACATATCCAGTGACAAAAATGATTGGGATGAATACCTCAGGTATTCCGCGTATTGTTACAATACGACCCCATCTACCACACACAAATATTGTCTATTTGAATTAATATTTGCAAAGAACCCACCGAAATACGAATTTTTAAAAGAAAATAAAATCAGCCCATTATACAACCACGAAGCTTATGACAAAGAAATAAAATATAGACTTCAAATAGCACAGCAAAGAGCTAGGAAATTAGTCCAAGAGGCTAAAGAAAAACAAAAAATAAATTATGATAAAAGTAGCTATAGTAAGGAAATTAACATAGGAGATTTAGTATTAGTTAGAGAAGAGGCCTCCCATAAGTTAGAAAATAGATATAAGGGACACTATAAAGTTAAAAGTATTGATAAGAATAACAATTTCACTGTAATACCACATAGCATAGCAAATAGCAATATAAACAAAAAGGAGATTATAATTCATAAAAACAGACTCAAAACAATTTAACACCGCTAGTAATAAGAAAAAAAAAAAAACAATAAGCACTCCAGTTTACTCATTTAGATAAACAAGCACACACGCCAAAGAAAGCAAAATACCACATATCATTTTCAACACACAAAAAAGAACAAAATAAAAACAAATGTAAACAAATGAAAACAAATACACCAAAAAAAAAAAAAAACCACTTTATGCAATAATAATAATGACAATAAGAGCCGAAAAGCAATCAAAATTTTGTAAACGCAGGCAAACCTTAAGTGGGTCATCAAGTCATTTTAAAAATAGATATATGTATATTTGGCTACAATTATATACATCTATTTTTTTTAAGGAGGAAAGGTGTAGTATTACTTGTATACGCTGCGGTTTACAAACATTTGGCATGCACATGCAAATAATATTGTGACACATTCAAATGCCATTAAACCCCGCAGCGGGCGAAGATATTATTACACATATGCTGATGTAGCATATTATGTATACGTAAGTAGTTTGTAAGTATTGTAGTTACATTCATAAGTAGTTCGTATGTATTGGTGTAAATTAGAGTAAGAATTTTGCTATAAAAAGAAAGCAATTGTAAATAAAGAATCAATTCAAATCAATCGCTACTCATCAGCGTTTTAATTAATTACACTATCAATATGGATATTAAGATCCAGCCTGATATCCTTCGTCCAAATGGTAAAGAGGGTCGCCGAAGACTTCGTAGGGGACAACGCCAGGTTCCGCCAGTAGAGAAACGGGCAAGGTCGGAGAGATATCCGTTCACTTTCGAACACAGGTCATCAATTACATTGCTGGTGGCCATTATTGAGCAATCATCGGGATATGAGACTATGGTTACTCCCTCTGGCGGTTGAGGGAGCTTGGAGACAAAATGATTAAACCAGACTGGGGACATGATGTCACCCTACGGCACCCCTTTTTTAATTCTCCTCAGTTTTAATGTTGAGCCTCTAAATAATACGGATGATTGACGACCACATAGGTAAGAGGAGCGACCATGCTGTTGTTGAGTGCTTTTGAACCGTTTAGATTCTTCCGGTGATTGACAGCGGTGCACTGGGTGCTGCTATGAGAGCCGTAGAGGTTGTGAGCGCGAACAACATGGGCCACATAATTTGTGGACCATTCCTTGTCAGGCTTAAGATATGAGCAGATGGGTCCTGTTCTTGTTGTTGTTGTAGCGGCTAGTCGCGCCCCGTAAAGAGCGGATTCACCCATGGTCGTTGTCGTCGAACTCATCCAGATGGAGGCCCAGGAAACGTGCAGTTTCGACAGGGTTGGACCAGAGGGAGAGGGGGGTTAGATGAGTGGGTTTGAGGGGGCATGTGAATAGGTGATTGGTGTCGTGCGGAGAATCTCCACATGCCGGACATGTGTTGGGTATGTCGGGGTTGACTCTGGATATGTAGGAGTTGAGCCTGCTACAGTATCCAGATGGTTATTGTGCCAGTGACGCGGGACTCACGGGGCAGCAGGGACTCCGCATCTGCTACAGGTGGTGGTTGGGCTCCGATAACTGCATTTGCCTGGCGAGAGTCAATGGTTGTAGTGACTGTGTCTCTATGGATGTTGCTTAGGACCCACCAATACGCCTCCGGATCCAGCGGTTGCGTGATGACTGGCTGGATCTCGTCCTTTAGTTCTAAAAGATGCCTTCGCCTTCCCAATGACCTCCTTCACCTCGCCACAAGTGAAGGTAAGAGGCGCGCTGTTGGTTGGCAGTTTGCCCAGCCTTCTGGTCACCTTCCACTTGGCCCTATCCCCCGAAGGATGCAGTACAAATTGTCGGCTAAAATAGCTCGCGCATCTCTTCGGGTCCGACGAGGCACGATCTCCGAGTGAAATTTCCACTCGGTCGTCGTGCTTCGTCGGGTTGGATAAGGGCTTCACGGTGGACCAGAGCTTACCAACACCCGTGACCAGGTTACAGGACTTCAAATGCTCCTCCCACTTGTTCCGCTTATTTTGGTCCACCAGCCTCCGAATCTCCACATTTAAATCCTTAATGTTCGGATTTCGGGGATCGGAGCGGCGAAGGTGGTCGCGTTCATTCGCTAGAGCGGCCGCTTCGGCTGGGAAGTTGGGACCGATCTCAGGGATCCTCCCTGCCGGGATGAAGCGAGCCGCAGCTGACGCAACCACCTTGCGGAACTTCTGTTCACCTTTGCGAACGTCAGTGGGTGTGGGAAGAGATCTCAACGCATTTTCGGTGAACTCCGCGAACCTGACCGAGTCAGCCTTTTTAAAGTTGATATAGGTCCGATGGTCCCTGGAGACAAAGTCAGCAGGTCTGTCAATCGAGATGATTATGGGTAGATGGTCTGATGCAAGCGATAGCATAGGCCGCCACGTTATGCTATTTATCAGACCTGCGCTAGCTATAGCTAGGTCAGGCGAGCTGCTGCAACTACCCATAATCCTGGTGGGGACATCATCGTTCATCGGCTCTGCCAAATCGTTTCCCCTACTATCAGCCGGTAGGCTTGAATGACAGAGATCTTGGAGCGCGTTGAAGTCACCAACTACCAATCGGTTTTCACCTCTGAGGAGCGCACCTATGTCAGGGTGATATCCTGCCGGGCAGCAGGTGACAGGGGGTATATAGATATTAAATATTTCGAGCTCGACATCGCCTGACCGGACAGCTATTCCTTGACATCCTAAGGTAGTGTACCTGCGGTCGATGTCTTCATCAATAAGACGATACTGCACAGTGTGATGGGTGATGGATGCTAAGCCACCACCATCACCTCGCTCGCGATCCTTACGATGCACATTGTAGCCGTTGCAACTCAACGATAAGGTCGGTTCTCTCCTCAATCTTGCCCTGCAGCCCATTGCAGTTCAGCTGCTCTCATTTGCCTCGGTAGAGTCGTCGCGGAGAGGTGTGAGGGAAGGGTAATGTTGACCACCTGGTCCCTGCTGCACATGCATTGGCACATTGGGCTGCCTTAAGGTGTTGTTGGGCAGCGCCGCCACGGGAGTGTGCGGTTGCAAGGCTCTACAGCAGGGAGCCAGGTAGTCACCCGACCATTCACGTGTGGTGCGCAGGCCAGAACATACACGAAAGTGACACCAGCCTGACTGATGCACCTGACTGATGCCGCATTCCGGTATATCCTGGCCTGACACACGGAACAGGCTGTGTGGGGCACCAGGAGCTGCTGGCTACTCCCCACACGAGGGGCGGAGCTAGGTGGGGGTGGGGGAGGGGAGCGTCCATGCTGTTGTGTGATCTTGTGAACCGTATAGGTTCTGCCAGTGCTATGCACCAGTGCACTTGGTACAACTAAGGGGGCCGTAGAGGCTATGGGCGCCGTAGGGCGCGAACAACATGGGGCCACATAGTTTGTGGACCACTCCTTATGGGTCTTAAGGCCTGAGCAGACCTTAAGAAGGCTCCATTCCTCGCATGAATTACACCTTACCGAAGTGGAGTTCGGATGGAGTTTTTTCTGGCAAACGCAGCAAAAATAGGTTTCTGCACCAGGGTTTGGCTCGATGCCAGCCCTGAGCAGAAGGAGGTGAAGCAACCCTAAACAGGTTTAGATCGCCGAAACAACAGTCCTTGGCCGGGTAAAACCCGGGTCATTCCGGTACGTAGAACCGACTGTGGTGGGAATGCAGATGGGTCCTGTTCGGAATTGGGTTAAATCACCCGAAAGTTGGGAACTGCTTGAACTCCATACAGAAGCATCGTTCAGGCCACTCCCAGGTGAATGGCCATCCATCCTCCATCCTCCAAAGTCAAACTTCTACATATTGCGAATCTTCTTATAACAGCATTTGCTGCCCAATTAATATTTACTGCTATTAATTTTATACCTTTTATACTATTACTTCGTTTTAAATTATATTTGACAAATATTTGAATTTGTATTTAAATTTGTTTGGTTTGTTCCACATATGTATCTGCCATATGTGAGGGAATCTTTTAAAATTAACCAAAAAACCACAACTGACCTCTTGCTTGTTTCGTTAGATGATTTTGTGTTGAGATTAGAGTTAAAGGTGAAGCAATAAATTTCAGGAGATATTTTATATTTCTATTATTTTAAGGAAGTAGTGTAGCTTACCTGTAAGCTTCAGCTAAAAGAGGATTTTGTTTTATTGCAAGTGAGGAAAATTGTGCAGATTTATCTAAACGCCGACATTGAAAGTGAATTGATGATAGGAGTAATAATACTCCAGTATTTGTGCTATCCTGTCGCCATAATTGCATGCAATGCTTTTCCGCATTTTCATAATCCACAGCCTGGTATTCTCGATGTGCTAACTCCAACAATCCTTAAAAAAAGATAATTCATTATTGTAGTATAAAAACATATTAACAAAATTTACAATTATAATAATTGAAACAGAGATTGCCCGATCGAGCTTTGACCTTTCATACACTGACGATTAAAATATAGTGCGAAGAAAACAGAAAAATGCAGGTAGAATATTTCAAATTATATTGATTTTTACCAGATTTGTTTAAATAAATACGATTACCAAGTTCGTATTCCGTATGTTTTCTTCCGATCCAATATAAACTAAGTACAAAACCTCGTTGCACTTGACCCCCAGAATCTTCGGTTATATACATATATACCCCCTGATACCTGCTTCCCAGCAGGATATCACCCTGACATAGGAGCAATTATCAGAGGCGAAACCCGTTTGGTAGTAGGTGACAATAATGCGCACCACGATCTATGGCATTCAAGCCTGCCAGCAGATCGCTGGTGAAATGAATTGGCTGAGCAGATAGATGATTCGACATTCTGCACAATGAATGACGACGCTCCACCAGGATTAGGGGTAGTTGCAGTAACTCGCCTGACCTAACAATAGCTAGTGCAGGTCTGATAAATAGCATAACGTGGCGGCCTATGTTGTTGTAGCGGTTATCACCCATGTGAATTAGTGATTGGTATCATGCGGAGAATCTCGACATGCCGGACATGTGTTGGGTATGTCAGGGTTGATTGTGGATAGGTATGAGTTGAGCTTACTACAGTATCCAGAGCGTAATTGTGCCAGAGTGAAGCGGGACTCGCGGGGCAGCAGGGACTCCTCATCTGCTACAGTTGGTGATTGGGCTCCAATAACAGCATTTGCCTGGGGAGAGTCAATGGTGGTAGTGACTGTCTCTCTGTGGATGTTGCGTAGGACCCACCAATACGCCTCCGGATCCAGCGGTTGCGTTACGAGTGGTTGGATCTCGTCCTTTAGTTCTAAGAGATGACTTTTGATGTGCCTGGGGGGTAGCTCCACTGCAAGCAGATGACTGTTTGGGTGCCCATAGCGGCGACATCCAGCAAGGAACTGCTTGCTGAGCATGAGGTTGTGCTCCTTAACGCGGAGCACATTGACCTCTTGGTGGAGATGTTCCTCAGGCGACATCAGAAGAAATCCTGTCACCGTGCGGAGTGCGGCGTTCTGGCAGGTCTCCAGCTTCATCCACTGCGTCCTGCTGGTTCCTGGCGACCACACTGGCGCAGCATAGTTTATTACCGGCCTGCCAATCGCCATGTATGTTGCCAACAACGTTTCTTCGCCTTTGCCCCAAGAGCTGCCGGCTAGCGACTTGAGGACATTGTTGCGGCTATGTACTTTTTGGCCATTGCGGTAGTGCTCGCGGAGAAGGAGAGCAGGCTTTCGAAACTCACCCCCAGAATCTTCGGGTGGTTAACCGTCGGAATGGGGGTGCCATCGATATGGATGTTGAGATCCAGCCTGACCTCCTTCATCCAAGGTTTCCGCCAGTGAAGAAACGGGCAAGGTCGGAGAGATATCCGTTCACTTTCGAACACTGGTCATGTTGTTGTTGTTTTAGCGGTTACTCAGACCCTGCAAGATCAGTTCAACCATGGTCGTTATCATCAAACTCATCTAGGGGGAGGCCCAAGAAACGCGCAGTTTCGACAGGGTCGGACCAAAGAGAAAGGGGGGTTAGATCAGTCGGTTTTAAGGGGCATGTGAAAAGGTGAGCGGTATCGTGCGGGGAGCTATCACATGCCGGACACACATTGAGTATTGCTGGGCTAATTCTGGATAAGTTGGAGTGTAACCTGCTACAATATCCGGAACGTAGTTGGGCCAGAGTGTCGCGGGATTCACGAGGCAGCTGGAGCTCCTCCTCTATGGGTGGTGGTTTGACCCCGAGGGCGGCATTCACAGGGCGAGAGTCGATGAAGGTGGTGATTGTCTCTCGGTGAATGTCGTTCAGGACTACCCGGTAGGCAGCAGGATTCAGTCTGTTGGTGGTGTGCGACTGGATCTCGGCGGTCATATCAAGGAGATGCCCCCTGACGTGTCTCGGAGGCGGATCCTCAGCAAGCTGGTACTCGTTAGGGTGGCCACTGCGATGGCAACCAACGAGGGACTGTCTGGCGAGCATAAAGTTATGCTCCCTAACTGGGAGCATTGAAGCCTCATGGTGGATGTATTCTACCGGAGACATCAGAAGGCATCCCGTTGCTTGCATTAGAAAAGGAAACTAACCTAACCTTTAGGTTACCAGACCACTGCAGCGTTTTCCAGGCTGAGGTATCAGCTATTATGGAAGCGGTGGTAAAGCTTGGGACCGGAATTCTAGGAGGAGATATCTACATCATTGGCGATAGCCAGGCTGCAATCAAGGCTCTGAGTTCCTTCACGTTTAAGTCAAACATCGCGCTGGACGGCCGCCGATCTCTGCAGGAGACCAAGAAGAACAGCCTCATTTGGGTCCCTGGCCACAGGGACATAGAGAGATGCTGCATGCAGACGAACTTTCAAGACAAGGTACGACCAAGCAGATTCTTTGGAATAAAGAACGCATTGGTATGCCGTTTCCCACTTGCAAACTGCTACTTAGAGAATATATATATGAACAAGCTGGTGATAGATGGCGTCAAACTACGACGTGCCGTACCTCTAGGCAGTCGTGGCCTAAATGGGGCCGGAAACAGTCACGAAGAGTATACTCTCTAAAAAGAGAAAATATCTCTAGCTCTAACCGGGCACTGCCTTATAGGGAAACACGCTGAAAGACTAGTTGTACCTTTCCGAAGATGCTGCAGGAGCTGTAAGAACTATGAAGAGGAGGAAATGGTCTTACATCTTCTGTAGAAGTGTCCTGCGCTGTGCAAAAGCAGGATATGGTAACTGGAATCACCGTTTCTGGATGACCTTAGTGAGGTTTCAAAACCCGAGATTAACCGCCTGATCAAATTCATCAGCAAGGCAAAATGGTTCAGCAGGGGGTAGTCTTGCGGTGGATGGTGTGAATTGATTGTAGTAACACAATGGGCCTTTTATTTATAGCCTAAGTATGCCGTAGACGGCAGCCACTCCCAGGTACACGCACATCTCCACAAACTGTTGAAACTAAATGGTTGTTATTAAAATATTTAAACTATACTACACTGTTTCGTCCTCGAGATCAATAACTTGTAGTAACGCCAGTTGCTAGATCTAGTCACAACATATCACCATACTAAAAGAATTTTTTAGAATTTCAGCTTAGGTGGCAACCATTAATTTGGTCTGCCATTTCTTCTTTCTGTTACTTCATTACGTTTTGTTGTGCTGATTTAGTCGCACGTGTTTTGATTAGTTATCGGGAAAATAACAGATTGTGGAATCTGGAATGTGGACTCTGTGTTGGCATATATTGGCACAAGCACTACGTCAAACTGCCAAGGGCTAAACATTTTTAAGCCAATCGCAGAAAACTGGCTGTCTCTAGCAAGATCAGGACTACCAAAAGAAACTAGAAACGAGATGTTGGGGAAATACCCAATACCGGAGAACTGTTCCGGCTTAGGTGACCGAGTTTTAAACCCAGAATTAAAATTAACGCTAGCTCTCAAAAGAGGCAGTTTTCAGTTAGTGCTTCAAAACCAGCTTGGTGCGGCATTAAGTGCTTTGGGTCAACCATCCTCGAGAACATTGAAACAAGATTCCCAAGACGAAGCAAATAAGGCAATCAATGTAGCTTTTGGGGGCACTGGCAAAGTTTTAACAGATTAGCGCTTTCTGCAACCAGGCGTTCATTTATACTGTCTGGTCTAACATTATTGTCCAAAAGCGTCGCGGCAGAGGGACCAGTGGATACGCTCCTATTTGGTGAAACATTCACCGAGCGAGTCAAAACAGCTTATACGCTGGAAATGGCAGACAAAGACATGCTAAGAACATCGACAGGTACTCCATCGACCATAACCTCGAAGCCAGTATCAGGATTTTGCAGAAACAGTATTTAAACTCGAAACCCCCTGTCAAGAAGTACAGCCAGAACTTGCGCTACCAGACAGGGGGCAATACATCTCGGAGCAAAACAGGTCATCATCGGGACAACAGCAATCGCAACAACTATTGTCGCTAGACAAGGTATCCATAACTGCAGGTAGATTACAGTTGTTTATAAGCCAGTGGCTGCAACTTACCTCAGATGATGTAGTATTGCGAGCTATATCTGGATATAAAATTCCATTTATAGAAGTCGCTGATTGCTGTTTAAACATCTACTGAGAAAGGGTGCAATTGGAGCAGGTATTCCTGGTGACGGTCAATTTCTCGCTTCGTATTTTTAATTGAAAAACCAAGTGGCGGGAAACGTTTTATTTGAAATTTGAAAATGCCGCATTTTAAGCTCGAATATTGGAAGAAAGTAACACAAATACTTTCGAGAAATGCTAACCTGGCTTGAACTGATCTTGAAGATGCGTATTTTCTGGAACCGGTTTCCGAAAATTGTTGCGTCTTATTGTTGTTGTTGTTGTTGTTGTTGATGTAACAGCATAACACATTCCCCATACAATTTTCGGGAATGCTGCTGAAGTGACAGTCCTTGGTCGGAAATAAATCCGGGTCGAACCGGTATCGTAGAACCGACTGTCGTGGGAACGAAAGCAGTCTTCAAGGAGCTTCGGTTGAGAGGTTGGCAATTAGTAGTTTACCTAACATCTGACATATGGTCTGCTGAAATTTTACTCAGAATAGACAACTCTACCGCGATTAGTTATATGAACAAGATGGGGAGTATACAATATCCGAAACTGTCGACGCTTAGTAAAGAAATTTGGTAATGGTACCAAGAAAGGAAGTTATGGATAAAAGCTACATACATACATTAAATCATCCCTGAACATTGAAGCTGATAAAGAATCGCGAGTAAAATCTGAAGAAACTTAATGGGAACTGGCTGATTATGCTTTTAAAAAAATTGTATTGCAGTTTGGCGAACCAAAAATTGACTTGTTTGCAAAGTGTGCAACTTTCTTTTCTTGGTTTCCGGACCCGGAGGCTATACAAGTAGATTCCTTTACAGTAGATTGGTGCAATCTTGAGTTTTATGCTATTCCTCCTTTCGCGCTTATTCTGAAGGGAATACCATCCCGCTAACATTGGTTGCAGCCAAATTATCAGGGAGGCGTTTATCCAGAAACAGGCACCAGTAGAATCTTTGCAATATATTCTAGCATCATTGGCCGAGAACACTCTGAAGCAGTACAATAAACCAATAATCTCCTGGTGTGAATTGTGTCGGATCAGGGAATTTTCTCTTTCATTAGAGACAGGAGAGAACAGGTATGTCCTTCTTAACACATATAAATCTCATTGTTGTCAACGTGGGCTATTGGGAAGGACTCAACAGTTAAAAGATTCTGCAAAGGAGTGTCAGTGTTAAAGCCGCAGCGACCCAAATACGATCAGACATGGGACCCATGTATTGTGTTAAATTTTTTGACAAGTCTGGGGCCAAACAGTAAATTAAGCTTAGATCATCTTTCTAAAAAGCTCACGACTCTTTTGGCATTGGTGACGACGCAAGGGGTTCAGACTTTGTCCAAAATAAAAATTCCTAATATAAATTTCAATACTAGTTTAGTTATGGTAAAAATTACTGGTAGAATCAAAACCACAAAGGTAGGCGGCACACAGCCTACTTTGGTCATTCCGATAGTCATTGGGAGCGAATTAATTTACCCAGTTGCGACTCTTGAAGCATATCTGGATTTGAGGGATTTGAGAGATCAAACAGAAGATTACCTTTTCAATACTGTTAAAAAGCCTTACCACAAGACGTCGTGGCAAACAATTCGTAGATGGATTAAACAACCCATGCAGGACAGCGGCCTGGACGTAAATCAATTTACAGCGCACTGTACGCGTCATGCAGCTACTTCATCGGCGTTCAGAAAAGGCACTGATGTTGAGACTATCAGTAAAACTGCAGAATAGACAAAAATTCAGAGACATTTGCCCGATTTTATCATCAACCAATTGTTAATGAAACGAGTTTTGCAGACTCTATTATTAATAGTTAAATTAATGAACAACATAGTGCCTTGAATAAAATGAAACCCACCCACCCGGAAATACGAAACTATTAAGTAGGTTTTTTGTCGAGGATTGTAAAATGAATGAAGTAACAGAAAGACGAAATGGCAGACCAAATTAATTGCTTAGCTGAAATTCTAAAAAATTCTTTTAGTATGGTGAAATTGTGACTAGATCTAGCAACCGGCGTTACTACAAGTTATTGATCTCTGCGGACGAGACAGCTGGTATAATTACGATCGAGCTTCAATCAGGTAAGTTCGTTTGATCGTACAATTAATAATATGTTCTCTCAATACCGATTGATTTATGCTGATAGTGTTTTGCTAATTGGTGGGAACCCTTTATGAAATGAAGCATTTGATGCAACTAAATGCAGTATTTCAAAACATCAGTTTTTTATTTCCATATGGGCACAGCAATGTTGTATGCTAAAAGTTTTTTGCAAATTTTGTATCAAAATATAGCTCCTTTTGTAACAATACCATATAAGCCCAGATTTCAAAAACTCGCAAACCTAAAAAAAGTGTCACAAAAATTTCAAACTTTTTAATCAGAATTTAAAAAAAACCTTCGAGTAGGAGCTGATGTTTTGCTTTAATGGATTTTTGCTCAATCCGCTACAATCTCTCCAACACTTCGCCAAGTTTTCTCGGCACTTCTGCACATTTGACACACCGACGTTCTTGTTGACTGAATTTGTTGTAGCAGCAATGCTGAAAGCTGACGCCACTGACGTTTTTTCATTGAAATTAGAGTTTGTTACAAAGAACTTCTTTAAAGGTTTGGCTAAAAATTATTAACCAATTATTTCGAATACATATCTACGTGCATATGTACTTATATACACTATGCAAAAAAATAATTATTGCACTTACCGTGCTATCCCCAAAAATGTATTAAGATAAAAGAGGCATTTAATAGAAAGATTTATGAATTTGTATTTTTTTTACTAATGCACTTAATTTGAAAAATCATAGAACAGGCGATGAAGACGAGGTAAAAATAAAACCTTGTTTTCATAAGGAATACAAAAGTATTTATAATCAATGTCTTCCTTCTTAAATTCAGGACTTAAAGTCAATTGCGACAACGATATCTAAGCTAGAAAAGGAATGAACAGGCTCGACAAAAAAGTTTTGTTTTCTGAAAAGCTATACATTGAACTACTTCCGGGTTTTCTAGCGCTAGAAGTTCTATTAATTTTATAGGATCGGCGTCCTTACTATAACAAAAACTATCTCTTTCTTTTTAAGGTCAATGTAAAACGACCCCAACTTAGTCTGATTAACAGGTGACTTAAGCCATTGCCTTTCGTTATTCGGTGGTAATTGTCTCTCGGTGAATGTAGTTTAAGACCACTCTGTAGGCAGTAGGGTCGTCTATTTGTCGTGAATGACTGCATTTCGTCAGACATTTTAAGATGCTTTCTGATGTGTCTAGGAGGCGGATATTCAGCGAGCACGAAGCGGCCAGCCAATCGCGTTGTAAGTTGCCAGCAAACGTGTCTTTGCTTTTGCCGCAAACATCAACATGGATGCAGACCAGGTGGCTGGTTGACCAAAATAAGCGGAACAAGTGGGAGGAACATTTGAAGTCCTGTAACCTAATCACTGGTGTTGGTAAGCTCTGGTCCACCGTGAAGTCCTAATCCAACCCGACGAAGCGCGACGACCGAGTGGAAATTTCATTCGAGGATCGTGCCTCGTCGGACCCGAAGAGATGCGCGAGCTATTTTAGCCGGCAATTCGTTTTGCATCCTTCGAGGGATAGGGCCAAGCGGAAGGTGACCAGAAGGCTGCGCAAACTGCCAACCAACAGCGCGCCTCTTGCCTTCACTTGTGGCGAGGTGAAGGAGGTCATCGGGAAGGCGAAAGCCTCCAAGGCCATTGTCCCTGTCGGGCTAAGCGTGTTGATGCTGAAGAATTTAGGAGTTGAGTTCCTCACAGGGATCCTCAACTTGTCAATGGCCAACCTCATCATTCCTGACATCTGGATGGTTGGGAGGGTGTCCCACTGCTGAAACCAGGGAAACCGACCGACAAGGGTGATTCTTATCGGCCGATTTCCTTGCTTTCGCCTGTGGTAAAGACACTTGAGGCCCTACTCCTCCCGTCCTACACTTACCACCTGGGCTTGGCTAATCATCAACATGGCTTCCGGAAAGTGCACAGCACAACAACAGCACTTAATGCCATAAACACACAGGTGAACCGCGGTCTTAACCAAATCCGCTCCTGCGAGAGAACCGTCCCTGTGCTCACTTACGGCTCGTTGATACCAACCAGTTGCGAAGAATCTCAAAGCCGCTAAAATCTACCACTCTAAAAGTAAAATTTAAAATTGCATACAGGCTTAAAGATCACGAGCTATCTGTTTCTCAGCCGATTTTGCTGTAATTCTGGAGCCTCTTATTTGGTTGTCATCCCCGAGTAAACGTCGATCCACAGTTGGAGCGCATACTTCTTCGTCACCTCGTGATAATTCATATACCAAATATTTTAGCGACATTATTTAACGTTCTTGTTTTAATTTTATGAAAAGTTGAAATTACGAATTTTTCATTTCTCGATTGAGTTACCAACATCAAATTTGTTGTCGTTTAATTTTCGGTAATCGACTAGCTAACGACAGGAGCTGATTTGGCGAATGCGGAAATCGTTAAAAAAATTACTGCTGTATAGCAGCATCGTTAAAATTTTCGAAGATGATTTGCCCATCCGAATATCGTTAAAAGAAGTTAGTGAATCGCACTACTGATGAAAACACTAGCACATTGATAGAATTTTTGACACCACTAACACACTTTCTTGTTTTCCTTCCATGTATCCCCATATTTTTCACAAGCAAATGTAATTTATAAGCATTTCTTCCACATATAAAATAATTAAAAATGAGAAGAAGAGGCATTTAAAAAAAAAATATAAGTATAAAAGGACATTCGAAGAAAACATACGATTCAGAAATTGAAAAATCCTCCCAGAATGTTTAATTTGTGGTTTCTGAAACTAACAGTGGAAATGCAGTTCCTGTAGTCCAAATCGGAGGATGTGCTCTATGTTATTCGGCAGATTTTCACCGACCCACACAGGACGATGGGAGAAATAGGCTCTAAAACCTTCAAATATGAAAGAGAATTTTATAAGGTAAACTCTCAAATAGATGCTATAAATTCATATCTTCCACCTTAACATTGGCTTATTATTGTATTTAGGCGTTTTCCAACTTCAAGGCAACCATGAATACGAAAAAGCTTTTAGGAAGTCTGTCGAGCTAAGTTGCCATTGGATGGTGAAAAAATACACCAAGAAATTTAAAGAAACTGCGAAATAGGCTGTTAGATATTTATGATAGTCGGGCGTTACACTATATCCATCGTAATTTGAACGTGGTAGGTGTTAAAACGTATTCGTTCATAGAAAATCAGATTCAGGGATCGCATTTTCGCAGATTTCACGACAGCCCCGGATATTTTAGTAAATTTTATAAGGGTTTCTCCTATTTAAATAGTCCATTTTTTATTTCTTTACATTATTTATTTTCTTTAATTTAAATTAGTAATATGCCCGTTTCTTTGCACCCAAGTTGCAAAAGAACGCTCTAACTTGGAATAAATTTCCTTAAGATTCCTTTTTAGTCTCTTTCATGAATGTTGCGATTTGTTTGGTGCTATTTAAGAATGAAAAATATGCCCCGTCAATTTTTAGATTTATGTAGTTATATATTTACAAATACTATGCAAATAAACACGAGCTAGGCCTTAAATCTAAATTTTTCATGTATTTTTTTAGGGCTAATTCACAATAGCCCAGTTTTTTCACTTCCCAACACTACATCTCAGGTCGGATATCATTTTACCGAGTTGGCTCTACTTGTATATTTTTCCGAGTTAGTGTTTTTGCTTTACAAGCATTTTGTTATTTTACATAGTGCTCCTTTGCAACTAGGTTACAAAGAAATGGGAAATGTAAGAAATTAAAATTTTTTATATTTGTATGTATTTATGAAAAATTCGCATTTTATTTTCATGAAGGATTTTATCATCAGGTTTGATTTTATTTACATCAGGTTAGACTTATGTTTACATCTAGGCAGAGGGAAATGTCATAGATCAAATATGGACAGAAGATGTGCCATATTAATATGTTATAGGAAAATGCAAGATCATACACGTACATATATATATATATTTACATCAGGTTTGTTGTTATAGTGTCTCCCACTATTCCCTTAACATTATTTGGGCATCCACATATACAAGGTAGCGCAAAAGTAAACTTCCTGTAATTTAAAAAAAAATGAAAAACTTTGATTCTTCTTGTGGATTATTTTTATTTGGTCTTTTAATTTTTTTTGCATCAAGTCGAGAATATGATGTCATGTAAATGGCCGCCGCAACAGTTGATTGTCATTTGAGCCCTTTTTATGGCATTTTCCATCACTTTGGCAAAAACTTCCGGCGATAGGTCCTCACATTCTTGACGGATATTCTCTTTAAGAGCTGCAAGAGTCTGAGGCTTGTTGACATAGGAGATTAGGCGCCCGGGAAATGCATCCTTCAGCATATCGGTTGTGGCACGTGCAGTGTGTGCCGTTGCACCGTCCTGTTGGAACCACATGTTTTGCAATCCCAATTCATCAAGTTGCGGCAAAAAGAACTAGTTGATCATTGCTCTGTAGCGCTCACCATTCACAGTAACCGTTTGGCCCGCGACGTCTTCGAAGAAAAAAGGTCCGATGACTCCTCCAGCGAAAACAGCACACCATACAGTGACTTTGAGCGGGTGTAATGGCTCTTCGTGGGTTACACGCGGATTTTCAGTGCCCCAGAAGCGTAAATTTTGCTTATTTATGTACCCGCTAAGATGGAAATGGGCCCCATCACTCATGATTATTTTTGATAAAAATCATCTTCCTCTTGGTGGTGATTAAGGATGGCTTGAGCGTATGCTAGACGCGATTGGCGGTCAGCAGCTAACAGCTGATGCACGGTCTGGACTTTGTACGGAAACATCTTCAAATCTTGTACCAAAATTCGCTGTAAAGACCGTCGACTGATACCCAGTTGCGTGGCACGTCGTCTGGTCGATGTCGACGGCGCTTCCATGACATCCTCGGCTACAGCAGCAATATTCTCTGCAGAACGGCTACTCCGGGGTCTGCCACGCCTGGCAGCATCTCGTGTTGTGCCAGTCTCTTCGAGGCGAGCGGCTAAACGTCGCAGTGTTTCACCAGTAGGCGTTGGACGGCCAGGAAATCTGCGACGAAATTCACGTTGTGCCAAAGTCACCGACCGATTATTGGTCAAATAAATAGTCAGCAATATTCCGCGTTCTGGAGCAGTGTAGCCTAACATTGTTTATTAACATGTATTTCGCATGTGTTTACTACACAAATGTCAAAACAGAACTGACATTAGGTGCCAATCGCAAAATTTATAGCATTTTCTGATAGAAGGATTACTTTTGCGCCACCTTGTACATATGTTGTTTTACTTCTTAAGAAGTTTAATAATTACTTTCAATACTTTATCCGCTGCAAAGAAGTTTAAATTCCAAATAATTTTAATATCTATATTTATAACTTTATTAATTGTATTTTTTTCCACAGAATTGTTACACTTTGTTCAGGTGCATTTCCGCTAACAAAAATGCAACAATTAATAAAATGAACCAAACAAATTTCCTAAGAATTATTTTGTATCAATTTGTATTTTTATAGCTGCATTCCCAATAACAAAAATGCAGCAATAAACAAAATGATAGTATTTAAGAAAGTAGTAAATAAAGAAAGACCGCTTTTTGTTGACAAAACTTCAAACCAGTTGTTTAATTTTTCGTTGCTCCTCGTATCGGATAAAAAAGTGGCGCAGTCGGTAGTATACCCGGGTGTCCTCGCGAGATTTCTGTTACAAAATAAAAAGAGGATACTTGATATCTCAATATCAGTGACGGGAAAAAAGGATATAAAGATCTATCCTTGAACAAAAAAAACACAACGAAAAAAAAAGTGCAGAAAAGGATAAAAAGATTTATCCTTATCAATACTAAAAACACACAAGTGAATACTCATACGAAAGCCAGGATATAAAGATATGTATATCCTTGAAAAAAAAAACAAACAACAAAAAGTGCAGAAAAGGATAAAAAGACTTATCCTTATCAATACTAAAAACACAGAAGTGAATACAAAGATATATTCATACCAAAGCCAGAATATAAAGTTATATCCTTATAAACTCAACCAAACTTTAACTCAATAGTGAAGAAATTTTAAACTACAAATATATATCCTTGGAAATACGTCCTAATCAACTCTAAACCCAACGGTGGAAACGCAGAGCCAAGCAGACAACAATATAATTTTCAACACCAGCAAACAACGGTATCAGAGAACAATTTATCAGTTAATTTGCGAAAACCAGCAGACTTCAATTCAATAGTGAAGAAATTTTAAACTACAAAAACAAATACACATCCTTGGAAATACGTCCTAATCAACTCTACACCCAATGGTGGAAACGCAGAGCCAAGCAGACAAAAATATAATTTCTAACACCAGCAAAAACCCGTAACAGAAAGTAAGAATTTTATTTAATTAGCTATGTTTTATTATTATTAATATAATGTATGTAACTGAAAAGATAAGCATAGATAGAAATTGAAAGAAAATTACTGCAAACCTCCAGAGAACAAGAATTCAAAAAAATTGCAAGAATTTCTACGTAAAATAACCTTGATAAAAATTAAAGCAAGAAAAAATTATTTAAAATATAAAACTAAAAGAGAAAACCGCATTAGGGTATAGAAAAAAAAGGAGAACATTTTTTTTTAAATTTTTTTCCCCCCATTTAAATTTTAAAACAAAAACTAAAAATGGCAGGACAGGCTGAAGGCCCAATGACCCCTTACAATACCTAAACACTTTACCTGAGTTTTGTGGCAGCTCAAAAGATTTAAAGACATTCACTACACTTATTGACAGAATATACCTACACTTACGAACATATGACGAACTATCTTAATTACTTTTTTCTGACGTAATAAAATTGAAACTCAAAGGAAATGCAAGGCAGGCAATCGAAATAAACTGTCACGCGATCTCTTGGAGGGATATTAAAAATACATTACAGAACAATTTTGGGGCAGACGTTCATGCGAAGAACATTTTGACGAACTACGAAGCGTGACTTTTAGAACAAACACCTTAGAATTTTATAACGACGTGAAAAACAAGTTGCACAGCTTGAATAACAAATTAGTAGTTATTCTGGGGGAAACCGAAGCAGCTAGACAGAGTGCGATAAATAACAAACACACCGCTCTGTAGGAACCCAGAAAATTTAGAACAAGCTATGGATATACTATTTCAAGCCGGGTACGCATATACTAGGAACAATAATGGGAATGGGCCAGAATTTAAAACTCATTCAAATAATAGGAATAGCAATCAACATGGAAATAGCACACAATACAATAAAAAGGATAGTAGTCGAAATAGGAATAGCGCACAATACAGGAACTCCCAACAACCATTCCAAAACCACAGAAAGAATTTCCAACCAATGTTCCAAAATAACGGAAGATACTACGAACAACCATTCCAAAACCACAGAAGGAATTTCCAACCAATGTTCCAAAATAGCGGAAGAGACTACCAACAACCATTCCAACAACCCCGCCCATATCAGCAAGCAAACCCACAAAACTCCAATCCTCAAATTTCTCCATTCCATAGATGAAATTTTAGAAACCAACCTGAACCAATGGGTATAGAAAAAGTGGAAGTAGCTGAAAATTTTCAGGAATCAGCCTCAACAATAAATTACCATTTATAATAATTAAAATAAAGATAGGTTTTATAAAACTTATAATAGACACAGGCGCAACAAACTAAATTTTAAATCCGGGGATATGAGACCCAAAAAGAATTCATTCAACAAACCCACTTTTAATAAAAACCCTTCAACGTCACATTTACGTTAATGAAAAAGGCATAGTACCTATTTTTGAAGAATTTAGCGACATTAGAACAAATAAAACACTAGAATTTTACATAATAAAATTTCATAATTTTTACGATGGTCGAATAGGTAACGATATATTGAGACCACTAAATGCCTGTATCGATTATAGGAAGAAGGAAATAACCATCGGTAACAGGAAACTACCAATGCACTTCGAAAATGTAAACTTAAAATAAAAAAAGAATAATAGCACCAGACAACTCCGATCTAATATATTATAAGGAAGAAAACGGCGGAAATATTTTAAGAGAAGGTATTTTGAATGTAGAAAATGGGGAGGTAGAGATAAATATATTATCTGAAACTAATCGTTTGATTACGCAGAAGGTAGCTCACGAAAATTTCAGCATAATCGAAAATAAAGAATTTAAACCATTAACCGATCAAATTAGAATAGGACACTTAAGCCCTGAAGAAAGATCACAATTATTACAAATAATAAATAGATATCATAATATTTTTTATCAGGAAAAAGATAGAATTTCATTTACTTTCGCAATAAAACATATAATTAGGACTACAAACAATATACCCATATTCTCAAAATCGTACAGATACCCATATGTACATAAAAAAGAAGTTGCAGATCAAATCCAAGAGATGTTGAAAAATAGGATAATTAGAAGTAGCAATTCTCCATATTCAGCTCCAATTTGGATCGTGCCAAAGAAGGCTGATGCTAGTGGAAAACGAAAGAGGAGACTCGTAATCGATTATCGTAAACTGAACGAAGTAACGATCGATTACAAGTTTCCTATCCCAAATATAGACGAGATACTTGAAAAATTGGGAAAATACTTCACCACACTCGACTTAGCAAAAGGTTTTCACCAAATTGAGACAGAGCTAAGCCAATGACTAAATACTTTAAGAAAGATTCAAAAATAAACATAAACGATCCGGAGTACGAAAAAAGCTTTAATACCCTCAAGACTCTACTAACACATGATCCAATACTAGCATATCCGGACTTTTGTAAAACATTTACATTGACAACGGACGCAAGTAATTATGCTTTGGGGGCAGGTATTTCACAAGATAATCACCCAATATATTATGCAAGCCACACCCTTAATACACACGAAATAAGCTATAGTACAATAGAGCAAGAATTATTAGCTATCATATGGGCCACAAATATTTTTGGTCGTAAGCTTAAAATAGAGACAGATCACAAGACACTGACATGGCTCTTCTCTATAAATGAACCCAATTCAAAACTCGTTAGGCGGAGGTTAAACTATCTGAATACGATTACGGAATTAAGTACAAAAAAGGAACAAAGAATAGCAATGCCGATGCTTTGTCAAGGATTGAAACCAAACCCAGCATAAATACACTAGAATAAGATAATGTAACAATAAAAAGAACTGCTGCACCAATTAATATGTTTAAAAATCAAGTAGTTATAATGAAAACAACCTCTGGATCATTAAGAATAAAAAATGAATCTGTTTTTAAGAATAAAAGAAAAATAATTTTTATGAAGGAAATGGACAGGGAAACAGCCATTACAATATTAAAGAACTATTTTAATCCAACACAGCTGAACGCTATTTTTATTGAAGATGCATTTTATACAATGATTAAAAATGTGCATGAAGAACTGCTTTCAAATAACACAAATTTTAAGGTACTTATGTAGATGTACACTCAGAACAAAAGACATAGAAGATGAAAATCGGTTAACCGAAATTATTAAAAAAGAATACCTTGGCAAAAACCATAGAGGAATCCAGGCAGTATATCAATAATTAAATACGCGAATTTACAATCCTAAATTGAAGTAAAGGATAACTCAGTTTATAAACATTTGTGAAATTTGTAACCTAGAAAAGTATGATAGGAAACCTCCAAAGATCCCTTATAAAATTACGGAAACCCCATCTACACCTCTCGAAATATTACATATAGACGTATTTTAACTTTAGGAAAGAAACTTTTTATGACAGCAATTGATAAATTTTCAAAGTTCTTTAGCATTCCAAATAAACGGTAGAAGTTGGACGGAATTTAAAACAAAACTATTGCTGATAATCAATACTTATGGGAAATTAAATAAAATTATTATGGATAACGAACTAGGATTTAAAGCTATACCGATGCAGGAATTCTTAAAAAAAGAGAATATAGATATTCATTATACCTCAAACAGTAACCATACGTCTAACGCCGACATTGAAAGACTACATAACACAATCAATGAACATATACGCTTGCTAAGGCACGATAAAGAAAACAAAGACGAAAGTATGGAAGATAAAATGATAAGAATAATAGGTTTCTACAATAACACAACACATAGCACGACCGGCATCAAGCCGATTTGTAAATGGCAAAATACATGAGGATAGATACATAGAAATTCGTGATCATATAAACGCAAAGAAAGAAAAATTTATTCAGAAGTTAAATGAAAACCGAAAAGATATAGAATTAGAAGGCGGACCAAATTATATTAAAGAGATAAGAGGAGGGAAAAATCACAGAAAATACAGGAAAGTTAATGCAGAAAAATAGACGATAACCACATACAAACTGGACATAAATATTGTAAAGCTCACGTTAGACCTAAGAATAAATACCAAGACAAGAATAACCCCAAAATCAAGGATACAATTAAATAAATATATTTTCTGTTTCAGATGATTAAATGGATCATAATAATGGTAACAATTGTTCCAACATTTAAGGCTCAAACTATCGACTTACAAGACCTATCGAACAATAACGGGTACATGCCAATAAAAACAGGGGAAACCAAAATTGTAGAACACTACATAAAGATACTGCACATAATAAACACCACAGAATATGAGCGAACTATGGAAATAATCAAAACCAACATTGACTTCCTAAAGACATCCCGTAGCGAATCAAAACAATTAATAAATACAGTAAACAAGAACTTTATGCTATTAAGAGCAAAAATAGATAATCTTAACCCACATTTCCGTAAGAAACGGGCTCTCTTAAACATTGTAGGTAAAGGCCTTAAAATGATTGCAGGTACAATGGACATCGACGATGAAGAACAAATAAGTAAAGTTCTTATCTAAATTCAAGAATATTATAGGAAATAAAATTTCAACCATAGAGGACGAGATAACATTTATAGAACACATATACCAGATTAGCAATGCCATCTCACTCTTACGACATCAGGTAGACGACATCGGAGAGATTATTTTCTCCGGGAAACTGGGAATCATCCCCAAAGATATTCTAACCCAAACCGAACTTGAACTAATCACAGACTTCGACAGTTATACCAACATTAAAGTAGCCATAGCAACTCACGGAGTTAACATTATAATAATTCTCTCTATACCACAATATTCGCAAGATTCACTATCCATGGTGACATTCGTACCCATTCCTGACAAAAATAATAAATCCATAAAGCTTAACCATTCTGATGTTCTCATAGATTTAGAAAACAGGGATAAGTATAAGGATAACTAAGGATAATCTAAAAAGAAATCTTGCAAAAATTAATGACAATTGTTTAAATATACTAAACTTTGAAGAAGCTAATTGCAAAATGCAAACATCAAATATACAAGAATTAATCGAAATAATTCCTGGAATATTAGTTCTTAAGCACTTTAACAATACAATATCCCATTATTGCCACAAGACTAATTTGAGAAATTGTAAATTTATGGTAATACAATATTACTGAAATAAATATATCAATCAATCAATCAATTACAGGAAATTGTTTAGTCAAATTTGAAAATTGTGAAATAAACATGTTGAATAAAACTTTTACCAGTGTTAAAATAAAGGTGTGCGATAAAATTATCTTACCTAATCGTATAACAAAAATTAAAGACACTAGTAATACAACACTATCAAACATAAAAATTTAATCTTTATATCTAAAACAAATAGAGTACGAAAAGTACTGCATACAGATAAAAAAAGAAGCTGGGTGTGTCAGAGACACGGCCATTAAATTTAACGTAGAATACGCCATCCGATAAGACAGAAAACATATGTAACAATAAATGATAAATAATACAAGCAAATGAATTTCTTTATTTGATAGTTACTTTGGATGATATACATAAGCTTATGAAAACGAAGTCAATGGCTGTTATCAATAGTAAAGATAAATGATAAATAACATACGCGAATCAATTTTATTATTTTTTTTGCAGTGCTTGGCAGCATTTTCTCTTCTTTTACTCTACTTTAACTTGCCCGCCTAAAATTATGCAATACAAAGAAAGGGCTGCACGAGTACATTTAAATCGCCCAACAGCAAACACTCAACCAAACACCACACACATATTTGTGTGCATGTGTTTATACAATTTTCATTTGAGAAATTTAAATATTAGGAAGATATCAACCAACATGAAATGTATGTCAAACGAAAGCTAACATCTTCATTTGACTACAAAAAAAAAAAAAAAAAAAATTAATCGAGCCGTTTCCTTATAATTAAAGAAATAGAGATTACAACAATAAAAACCTGACATTGGTGCCCATACCGTAAGGTAAGACGTATTCTACGCATTCCCACGACAGTCGGTTCTACGTACCGGAATGACCCGGGTTTCACCCGGCCAAGGACTGTTGTTTCGGCAATCTAACCCTGTTTAGATCGGCCTACCCCATAAGTTGTCTGTCTCTCCTGGAGCAACTCCTTGCAGCAGGGTTGCTTCACCTCCTTCTGGTCAGGGCTGGCATCGAGTCAAACCCTGGTCCAGAAACCTATTTTTGCTGCGTTTGCCAGAAAAAGCTCCATCCGAACTCCACTTCGGTAAGGTGTAATTCGTGCGACGGATGGAGCCATCTTAAGGTCTGCTCAGGCCTTAAGACCCACAAGGAGTGGTCCACAAACTATGTGGCCCCATGTTGTTCGCGCCCTATGGCGCCCATAGCCTCTACGGCTCCCCTAGTTGCACCTAGTGCACCGGTGCCTAGCACCGGCAGAACCTCTACGGTTCGCAGGAGCACACAACAACATGGTCGCTCCCCTCCCCCCCCTCAACTTAGCTCCGCCCCCCGTGTGGGGAATAGCCAGCAGCTCCTGGTACCCCACACAGTCTGTTCCGTGTGTCAGGCTAGGATATACCGGAATGCGGCATCAGTCAGGTGCAATTCGTGCCAAGGCTGGTGTCACTTTCGAGTGTGTTCTGGCCTGCGCACCACACGTGAATGGTCGGGTGACTACCTGGCTCCCTGTTGTAGAGCCTCGCAACCGCACGCGCCAGTGGCGGCGCTGCCAAACAA
This sequence comes from Anomoia purmunda, assembly GCA_951828415.1. Taxonomy (NCBI): domain Eukaryota; kingdom Metazoa; phylum Arthropoda; class Insecta; order Diptera; family Tephritidae; genus Anomoia; species Anomoia purmunda. The sequence continues at coordinate 80,250,730 of OX639997.1, read as the reverse complement.
CACCATAAGGCAGCCCAACGTGCCATTGCATGTGCAGCAGGGTCCAGGTGGGCAACATCACCCTTCCCTCACACCCCTCTCCGCGACGACTCTACCGAGGCAAACGAGACTCCTTCAGCTGAACTGCAATGGGCTGCAGGGCAAGATTGAGGAGATAACCGACTTTATGAGTCGGCATAATCTGTCAATAGCTGCGATCCAAGAAACGAAACTGCACAGCAACTCAACTCTGTTGAGTTGCAACGGCTACAATGTGCATCGTAAGGATCGCGAGCGAGGTAATGGTGGTGGCTTAGCATTCATCACCCATCACACAGTGCAGTATCGTCTTATTGAAGAAGACATCGACCGCAGGGACACTACCTTAGAATGTCAAGGAATAGCTGTCCGGTCAGGCGATGTCGAGCTCGAAATATTTAATATTTATATACCCCCTGTCACCTGCTGCCCGGCAGGATATCACCCTGACATAGGTGCGCTCCTCAGAGGTGAAAACCGATTGGTAGTAGGTGACTTTAATGCGCACCACGATCTCTGGCATTCAAGCCTACCAGCTGATCGGAGGGGAAACGATTTGGCAGAGCAGATAGACGATTCGACATTCTGCACGATGAATGATGATGCCCCCACCAGGATTATGGGTAGTTGCAGCAGCTCGCCTGACCTAACGATAGCTAGCGCAGGTCTGATAAATAGCATAACGTGGCGACCTATGCTATCGCTTGCATCAGACCACCTACCTATAATCATCTCGATTGACAGACCTGCTGACTTTGTCTCCGCGGACCATCGGACCTATATCAACTTTAAAAAGGCTGACTGGGTCAGGTTCGCGGAGTTCACCGAAAATGCCTTCAGGTCTCTTCCCGCTCCCACCGACGTTCGAAAAGGCGAACATAAGTTCCGCAAGGTGGTTGCGTCAGCTGCGGCCCGCTTCATTCCGGCAGGGAGGATCCCTGAGATCCGTCCCAACTTCCCGGCTGAAGCGGCCGCTCTAGCGAACGAACGCGACCACCTTCGCCGCTCCGATCCCCGTAATCCTAATATTCAGGATTTAAACGTGGCGATTCGGAGGCTGGTTGACCAACACAAGCGGAACAAGTGGGAGGAGCATCTGAAGTCCTGTAATCTGGTCACGGGTGTTGGTAAGCTTTGGTCTACCGTGAAGTCCTTATCCAACCGGACGAAGCACGACGACCGAGTGGAAATTTCATTCGGGGATCGTGCCTCGTCGGACCCGAAGAGATGCGCGAGCTATTTTAGCCGACAGTTTATACTGCATCCTTCGGGGGATAGGACCAAGCGGAAGGTGACCAGGAGGCTGCGCAAAATACCGAACAACAGCGCGCCTCTTACCTTCACTTGTGGCGAGGTAAAGGAGGTCATCGGGAAGGCGAAAGCCTCCAAGGCCATTGGCCCTGACGGGCTAAGCGTGTTGATGCTGAAGAATTTAGGCCCCGCGGGAGTTGAGTACCTCACCGGGATCCTCAATTTGTCTATGGCCACCCTCATCATTCCAGACATCTGGAAGGTTGGGAAGGTGGTCCCACTACTGAAACCAGGGAAACCGGCCGACAAGGGTGATTCCTATCGGCCGATTTCCCTGCTTTCACCTGTGGTAAAGACACTTGAGGCCCTACTCCTCCCGTACTATACATACCACCTTGGGTCAGCTAAGCATCAACATGGCTTCCGGAAAGTGCACAGCACAACAACAGCAATTAATGCCATAAACACACAGGTGAACCGTGGTCTTAACCAAAACCGCCCCTGCGAGAGAACCGTCCTAGTAGCGTTGGATCTGTCGAAAGCTTTCGACACAGTTAGCCACTCCACGCTACTAGCTGACGTGGAATCATCAACTCTCCCGCAGGGACTGAAACGGTGGACCGCGAATTACCTGTGTGGTCGTCAATCATCGGTATGGTTTAGAGATACAACATCGAAACCAAGGAGGATTTAACAAGGGGTACCGCAGGGTGGCGTCCTGTCCCCATTACTGTTTAATCACTACATCTCCAAGCTCCCTCAACCGCCAGAGGGAGTCACGATTGTCTCCTATGCTGATGATTGCTCGATAATGGCAACCGGCAATGCAATTGATGATCTGTGTTTGAAAGTGAACGGATATCTCTCAGATCTTGCCCAATTTTTCACTAGCAGAAACCTGGCGCTGTCCCCTGCCAAGTCCTCGGCGACCCTTTTTACCACCTGGACGAAGGAGGTCAGGCTGGATCTTAACATCCACATCGATGGCACCCCCATTCCGACGGTTAACCACCCGAAGATTCTGGGGGTGACTTTCGACAGCCTGCTCTCCTTCTCCGCGCACACTACCGCAATCGCCAATAGAGTACAGAGCCGCAACAATGTCCTCAAGTCGCTCGCCGGCAGCTCTTGGGGCAAAGACAAAGAAACGTTGTTGGCAACATACAAGGCGATTGGCCGGCCGGTAATAAACTATGCTGCGCCAGTTTGGTCGCCGGGAACCAGCAGGACACAATGGACGAAGCTGCAGACCTGCCAGAACGCCGCACTCCGCACGGTGACGGGATGTCTTCTGATGTCGCCTGAGGAGCATCTCCACCAAGAGGTCAATGTGCTCCGAGTTAAGGAGCACAACCTCATGCTCAGGAGGCAGTTCCTTGCTGGATGTCACCGCTCGGGGCATCCAAACGGGCACCTGCTTGCCGTGGAACTGCCCCCCAGGCACATTAGAAGACATCTACTAGAACTAAAGGACGAGATCCAGCCACTCATCACACAACCGCTGGATCCGGAGGCGTACCGGCGGGTCCTAAGCAACATCCACAGAGACACAGTCACGAACATCATTGACTCCCGCCAGGCGAATGCAGTCATCGGAGCCCAACCACCACCTGTAGCAGATGAGGAGTCTCTGCTGCCCCGCGAGTCCCGCGTCACTCTGGCACAACTACGATCTGGATACTGTAGCAGGCTCAACTCCTACTTATCCAGAATCAACCCCGACATACCCAACACATGTCCGGCATGTGGAGATTCTCCGCACGACACCAACCACCTATTCACATGCCCTCTCAAACCCACTCATCTAACCCCCCTCTCCCTCTGGTCCAACCCTGTCGAAACTGCACGTTTCCTGGGCCTCCCCCTAGATGAGTTTGACGACAACGACCATGGGTGAATCCGCTCTTTACGGGGCGCGACTAGCCGCTACAACAACAACAACAACGTATTCTACGCCAAAAATCAAAAATAAATAGTTATGGCATAGTTGTCTCAATTATCATATCAATATGTATCTTAGTTCTTTTTATATACCTCTTTAAGAACAGATAAGCAACATTTACTCCAAACCTACAATTAAAAAATGAAACCACTATAAATACCCCAATAAAAATAATATAATTTCGTCGGAGCCTCAAACAAATGGTGGAGGTGTTATAGTGTATCCCACTATTCCCTTAACATTATTTGGTCATACACATATGTATGTATGTTTACATATGTATGTATGTATGTTTACATATGTATGTATGTTGTTTTACTTCTTGGGAAGTTTAATAATTATTTTCAATACTTTATCCGCTGCAAAGAAGTTTTAATTCCAAAGAATTTTAATATATATATTTATAACTTTATTAATTGTATTTTTTCCAAAGAATTGTTACACTTTGTTCAGGTGCATTTCCGCTAACAAAAATGCAACAATTAACGAAATGCACCAAATTTCTTAAGAATTATTTTGTATCAATTTGTATTTTATAGCTGCATTTCCAATAACAAAAAAGCAGCAATAAACAAAATGATAGTATTTAAGAAAGTAGTAAATAAAGAAAGACCGCTTTTTTTTGACAGAACTTCAAACCAGTTGTTTAATTTTTCGTTGCTCCTCGTATCGGATAAAAAATTGTATGTCAGGTTGCTCCTAAGAACGTGAGAGAAATTTTGCTTTAAAGCCTGATAGAGATTTCAGCTAGGAGTGATCGCCCAAATGATTGGTTGTGTTCTTGTAGTGTGTAATCGTAGCCTTATGGGGAAACCAAAATATTTTTGTGCACATTATTTTAAATAGGCTATGGGATATCACATACGCAAGCAATAGTACTTGCAGAATACGCCAACATACATAACTCGATTTTATCTTTAGACAGTGTTCAAACGGGGAAACTTTTGTTGCTTATTATCGGCGATTTCCCTTTTGGTGTTACTCGTCGCGTTCACACAGAGCAACTCTGTTCAGGCAATTTTCTGACATTTCATTTTATATCATTTTCGCAAATTTCTGTACGCTTCGGTTAAGCGGCATTTACCATTCTGATGAATTTTGTGATTATAAGTAAAAGGTGATTGAAAAATGAAGTTTTAACATAATTTACGTTAATATGTATAGTATATGCATAAACATGTGTATATTTAATCGCAAAAAAAATAAGAACAAAATTTCATTTCCCAACTTATCGCATGTATTCACTTAAAACTCAACAAAACTGCAACCACTGAAAGAATTTATAAATGAAAAGGAATGTCAAATTTCTTAGCTGCCGACTGAGACGAATAAGAACACAAAGCGTGTCGCCCGAGCACGATCAACTCGGTGCCCTTCCCCTTTCCCCGTCCCTCTCTCTACAACAAGTAACGAGTTGCCGCGACAAAAGTTTCCGTCTGAACGAGAACTTAGCGGACTTATGTATGTGGTTATTGTTTGCAACCCATTTATAGTTTATAGGTATTTTGTTATAAAACATTTACATTATAAATGAGCAAAAAGCTAAACACCCTTTCCATTTGAATAAAGTAGTATTCAAACATATCTTATATTTGTAATCCTCTCAGAGATAACTATCAAACCAATTCGATATACAGCATAAAAAACCCAAGGAATACCCGAACTTACCAATAGACGATAATCCTTGCGAATCGCTCAGTTTTCCTAAGCTGGAGTTGATATTATGAACGGTTGGTTGTTGCAATAACTGAGTTGAGACCTGTGAATGCGTTTGCTGACCCTGGCCTTGAGCTTGTTGATTGAGCATCTCGCCTTCTAAAAATCAATAAATTTCAAAGTAAATAACCTGCATAATAACCTCGAAATTTTATATGGACTATTCCACGCACTTGTCACTTTTCAAGGATTAAAAACTTCCACCTTTGGTTCCAAACTTTTTCAATAACAAACATTAAATATTACACTGGAAGACTTTTCCGAAAAGTAAAGAGCTGCCAAGCAGACACAAATAATAATATTTGCAACCCTTATGCACAGTACACATGAGCCAACCGTTGCTTCAACACGTTGCACAACGCGTTCAATGTATGTTGTGTATACACGTTTAAACGCGATGTCCAATGCGTTGTATAACTATACTATTCTTGTGAGCGCCGAGCGAAATAGATGACACTCGCATTTCACAACACGTGCAATTGTCAGAATGTTTCTGTGAACATGTCTAATTTTCATTATTTGCAATGCTGTGAGCTACTTTTATTCAAGAAAATATCACTTAAATTGAAAAACAAGGCAATTTATTTATTTATTTATTTATTTAATTAGCATGGAATACATTTAAATTCTTACTAGCTATTCACTTAAAATTAACATCTTCGAGTTTGAAAATGACTTACTACCAAGTTTTTCAATACCACTCCAGGAAATGAGAGTTCGATATCCTCAATACTATTGAGCTCTCTCAAGGTTCGCGAAATTGGAGCATTGACTGCATAATTGACTTTGTTCAATTCCACATAAAACAAATAAAAATGGCGCAAGTTTCTGACAGGTATATTGAGAGGTAATCTTCTCAAGATGTAAGTACAATCTATCTCATTTGTCAGCACATTTAACACAAAGGAACACGATAAAATTATTCTTCTACTGTGTAGTGAAGTTAGATTCAAGAGTTGGCATCGGGAGTCACATGATGGCAAGGGCTCTGAAAAATTCAGTGGCCGCAAAGCAAATTTAATAAAAACCTTTTGTATGCGCTCAATTCTATTCGTGTGAGTGGCTTGAAAGGGCCGCCAGATAAAAGAGGCATATTCCAACCCGGCCCTAACAAATGCTACATACAACTTTTTGGGAGTGTAAGGGTCTGAAAAATTAGTACTATTACGCCGTACAAAGGCTAACATAGCGTACGCCTTTGGAATTAAATGATCAATATGGTTTCCGAAAGTGAGTCTAGAGTCGAAAAATACCCCTAAGTCTTTGATTTGGTCTACAGATTTCAGTTCCGACCCGGAAATATGATAGGAATAGTGTATGGTGTTAACTTTTCTGGAAAAAACTACTTGAAAGGATTTGTCAGTGTTCAAATATAAACGATTTTTCTCGCACCAGGAACAAACCCTGTCTATATCCGATTGCAATAAAACTGAGGCCTCAATATTGGATATGGCGGAATAAATTTTTAGGTCATCAGCGTAGAGGAGAAATTTCGAGAAGAGAAAGCATGAACTTATATCATTGATAAAAATTATGAAGAGTAGTGGCCCAAGAATACTGCCTTGAGGAACACCTGACAAAACCTGAAAAGGCCGGGAAGTAGCGTTGTCAAGCACAATAGCGGAAACCCAGTTTAGGAAAGTGGAGTGAAATCCTAAAGGAGCTAATTTACGTAGCAATATTTTATGTGAGACCCTATTAAAGGCCTTCGAAAAGTCCGTATAGATGGCATCTACTTGATAGCTGGCCTTAAAGCTGTCCAGACAGTCCTCAGAAAAAATTGCGAGATTAGTCACAGTAGATCTTCCTCTCACAAATCCATGTTGATTCGGGCTTATGAGGCTCGAAACTGCGTAAGTAATCTTTGCTTTGACAACGGTCTCAAATATTTTCGAAATTGTAGTCAGTTTCGTAATAGGTCTATAATTAGTGACGTCGTTTTTATTCCCACTTTTGAAGATTGGAGTTATATAAGATTTTTTCCAGTCCTGTAGAAATAATCCCTCTGAAAGTGACTTATTAAAAATGAACGTTAATGGCTTAATGAGCGAGGGGCAATTTTTGAAGAGAACAGGTAATAGACCATCAGTATCTGTTAGGAATGAGGGCTTCAGAATAGCGATCGCCTCTTGGACGTCCTTTTCCGTCACGGACAATGCGCCAAAGGACAAAGAGGAATCTGACAAATCAGAGAAATCTGAATAGTTTGTATCACAATCCATATCGCATACAAAATTAGCACTAAAAAATTCAGAAAAAAGGTTTGATGCATCTTCGAGGGATTTGGCATATTTTTCTCTGTAAAACATGGAGGATGGTACACTTGAAGTCGATCTTTTCGATTTTAAAAAAGTCCAGAATGCTTTCGGGTTCTTATTTATGCTCTGTTCAAAATTCCGAATGTACTTATTATGCAAGGGTTTGTCGAGCTTCCTAAATTCTGCCAGCTTGCATTTATAAACATTATAAATATCCGGACTATTTGAAGCTTTGAATTTTTTATATAGCTTATTACAACGGTTTTTTAAATGCTTGAGCTCCTTGTTATACCAGGGTATTTTGTATTTTTTGGCCGGAAAAACAGGAATATGCTCCAGACACACGCTATTCAGTTTTGCTTTAAAAAGCCCAAAGCAATCAATTAAGTCCAAGTCAGCAAATGTAAGATCCCAGTCGAGCTCCAGGAATAAATTACTTACGAACTCAAAATTACACTTGCTAAAATTAAATTTTATGATCTGCTTAGCTGGAGAGATATTGAAATACTTATAGAACTCTAAATCTAGAACTAGTGGAATATGGTGAATACAGGCCGAAGAAATCGGCGAGCTACATTCTAAAAGCTGATAATTTAAGTTGTTTGATAAGAAAATAAGATCTAATATTCGATCACACTTATTAATAAAACTGTTTACTTGGAGTAATCCAATACTTAAAAAATTATCAATTAAATATGTCTCAGAAGGAGTGTTGACATTACAAGGCGTAAGGGAGCTTGCAACGTTCAAATAAGACCAAGAAATGTTGCTCAGGTTAAAATCCCCAAGGACACAAATTTGTTGGCTCCCAATTTGAGAGTGTATCGAGATTACGTTATCGACATGTGCATTGTACAACGACAATGGACTAAGAGGGGGGATGTATGAGGCACAAATGAATAAATTTGCGGAAGTTCCATGAATTCGCACACATATTTGGTCCAGTGTAGAGTCTTTGTTATCGAGGCATATTTCGGCAGCTCGAAGTTCACGCTTAGCAGCAATTAAAACACCGCCGCCACGCTTACATCCGGTTTTATCAGCATCTCTATCCTTCCGGAATACATCATATTGGTTTGAGTCGAAATATTCAGAATCATAGAAATTTATATTGAGCCATGTTTCGATAAGAACGAAGACATCGTAGCTTGCCTGGGAGCTCAACAAATGCACGTCAGCAGCTTTGGATCGCATTCCAGAGGTGTTTTGAAAATATATACTAATACTTTTATCGGGTACGGTATTAGTCAGATCGCTACTAGAAGCTATGTTTTCTGGGTCTGCTGATCGTCTTTTCGAAAAAATTGAAAGGGGCGTACTTTAACGTCAGCAGGCCAAAGCGTAGGGTTCAAAACCATATCAAATAAAGATTCCGGAACGCCCACCTGAAAATTTATCTTTTTTAAAGAACCCATTTCGGCATCCTTTTTGATTAGCTTAAAACAAGCAATTTGACTATGGTCAATGCTTGAGTTTTTTGCAACATAGGCTACGATATTATCCACAGTTACAGTAGGTTTAAATGAGGAAATGTGAATCCATTTCTTAGAGGCAATTACGTCCAACTCGTTACTGGTGTTAGACCCAACGACCACAGCACGAGCCTTCTTTTGCTTTTTGTGCCTTTTATTACCAATAGTTGTCCATTGTATCTGCAAGGGCGGCTGAGCGCTAGGTTTATCAGCAGCCACAGCAGCAGCGTTAACAGCAGAGCCCGTAGCGGCAGAAATTGTAGCAACAGTAATAGGCGCAACAACATCGGGAGAACAACCACTAGCAGATGTCACAGACGCAGCATGTACTCGTATGCCAGCATCCACAGCCGGTGAGCAATTCACGTCATTAGCGCTAGCAGTAACGGCAGCAGAATATGTAAGAGGAGTATATCTGTACGAAGCAGTTGAGCAATCAGATGCACTGATATCAGCAGTCACAGCGTTATAAGTGTCAGGCAGAGACGTCTTGCAGACAGCTCTAATGCTGTGTGTAGAAGAGCGAAGGTCGAGCCGAATATCTTTTACTTCTGCTGAGAGCATAGAAATAGCAGATGTAAGCTCATCAAAGCGAAGTATGCTCTTTAAAGAGTGCAGTTCAGACTGTAAGCATTCAGTTTTACTAATTAAGCACTTTTTGTCTTCGTGGAGTGCATTAACCAATGCAATAACATGGGCGTTCTCTGCTCTAAGAGCAGAAATTTCGTTTATAGCAGTATTTAATAATGCTTGTAGGTTTGCGTCATTAGAGTCTTCGATGCATTCACTTAACTCGCGATTTGTAGCGTTGGTAAACTAGTTTTCTGATATTTTTGCCGTTGTAGCATATTATCATTACACTGCATATCGCTTCCGTTAACCGCATTCGCGGAGATTTCACTCTCATCAATAACAATGGATGGGGGCGGTGAGCGAATATAATTTCGGCGAGCATTGGTGCATACTTTGCAGAGAAAAGGCTTGTCAGATTTCAATAAGAACTCAACGTCCGATGGCAAGATGTTAACGCACTTCAAATGAAAAAGTTCATTGCACTTTGCGCATTGAATTTTGGGATGCGATCGCTTCACTTCCAGACCGCACAGACAAGTCATTTTCGCGCAAATAGACACAGTTAGATATAAAATAGAAATATATATTTAGAGTCACTATCTCACTAGTATTGTCCAGCTTACTTGATAAATTATATTTAAATTCACTTTGCAAATACATATAGGCCGAAAACATGTATGTATGTCGTTACAACCGAGAGTCATAAAAAACACGTCTGATCATCACCGATAGCACGTCTGATTAGTCCCATCTTAAAGATCGCGAGCGGGATAATGGTGGATGCCTATCGTTCTTCACCTACAACACAGTGCAGTAGCGTTTTATCGAGGAAGACATCGACCGCAGGGATATTACTATTGAAAGCCAACTACCGAGCTCGAAATACATATTTACTTTTTATATACCACATGTCACCTGCTGCCCGGCAGAATATCACTTTGACATAGGTGCGCTCCTCAGAGATGCAACCGTATGGTAGCCGATGACTTTAAGGTTCGCTACGCTTTCTGTCATTCAAGGCTACCAGCTGATCGTAGGAGAAATTAATAGGCATCGCAGATAGGTGATTCGACATTATGCACAATGACCGACGACGACCCCACCAAGATTATGGGATGTTGCTGCTTAACGAGGAATGAGACCACCTACCCATAATCATCTCGATTGATTGACCTGCAGGCTTTGTGTCTGCGGACCGTCGTACCTATGTCAAATTTAACAAGGCTGATTGGGTAAGGTTCGCAGAGTTTACTTAAGGCGCCTACAGTGCTCTTTCCACTCCAACCGATACGCGGTCGAACGTAAGTTCCTCACGGTGGTCTCGATAGCAGCTGCACGCTTCTTCCCAACCGTTAAAATTTCGGAAATTCATTCAAACTTCCAATACGAAGCTACTCCGACCAAAACCATTGGTACCGGCGGATTTAACATGCTGATGCTGTAAAATTTGGGCGCAACGAGTGTGGCTTATCCCAGCCGCATTTTTAACCTCTCCATCACTTCATTCATCATTCCCGATGTGTGGAAGTTGAGGATGGTTAGACCGCTGCTGAAACCAGGGAAACCGGCGGACAATGCTGATTCAAATGGGCAGATTTACCTCCTTCCTTCATAAGTTGCAAAAAAGCTGGATGCTTGGCATTTTACACACTACCTCAGTCTGGCGAAGCATTAGCATGATTTCCGTAAAGTACAACAACAGCACTTAACGGCACAAACAAACGGGTGAACTACGGCCTAAACCGCAACCGCCCCTATGATCACACAGGAACCGACGCGATGGTCAATTGTCTGAATGGTCTACAGTCATCGGAATACTTCAGAGAGTCAAACTAAAAACTGAGAAGAGTTAAACAGAGTGGCGTCCTCTCCCCGATGCTGTTTAATTTCTCCACGCTCCCCCGGCTGCCAGAGGGAGTCACCATCGTCTCGTATGGTGATGACTGTTCGATAATGGTTACCTGCAATGTAATTGATGGCATGTGCTCAAAGGTGAACAGTTATCTCTCCGATCTTGGTCGCTTCTTCACTGAACAGAACATGACCTTACCACCTACTAAGCCCTCGGCGACACCATTCACCACTTGAACAAAGGAGGTAAGGCTGGAACTCAACATTAATTTTGATGCCACTCCCAGACTTACGGTTAACCCCTCGAAGATTCAGACAAGCAGTGCATTGCATCGAACGGGACGCCCAAACGGAAACTTGCAAATGGCCTCCCATGCGCGTCAGAAGACATCTCCGTGAACTCAAGGACTAGATACAGTCGTTCACCAGTCAACAGCTGTCATTTTCGTTGTTTGACAACTAGCATTGCATTTGCGTGAAAACTTCGTGACGGCAACATCGTTGGAATTTTAATATGAAACCAAAAATTGAGATTGTTTCCTTGGACTGTAAATTATTATGTATTTGGCAATGAAAGTACGCATTTTCAATAATATTTTACTCGTATTTGCGCTCTAATGAAATGAACATATGCAAATGCCCACACATAAAAAAACTGACTCTTGCATATATACTAATACGATGCATTAGTACTCTAGGGAAGATTTAGCAATATTTTTCCCTCCATCCTCATTCGGTAACAGGTTTTTTATTATTATTACGGTCTTTCAGACCTAATTCAAGTAAATTAAATGTTACATAAATATTACATCTTTAACGTTTTACAGTATGAAAACAATTTTCCTTTAAACTTAACAATGTTTAAACAGTCTTTTATCTCAGTAGGTAATTCATTATACATTTTATAACCTACGTATTCTAGAGTTTTCTTTGCGAATTCCGTTCTTACTTTAGGCAGTATTATAACCTCTGCTAGGGCAGGCACCTTGACGTGGTGCAGGGGCTTAATCGAATCACAAATCGGATCTGATCAGGAAGAGGGTGCACTACCCAAATAGTGCACCACCTTGATGATCGGAACCGCTTGAGAACGATGACCAAGAACTGCCACCTCCTAATCCAGGGTGTTATGCGACACCGTGCCCATTGGACGATTTGCAGCCAGGAGGACAATCGGCTGTAGTAGTACGGCGCCTTCTCGACACCGGGCCGCCTCGAGAAGTAACGTGGCCTCACCGCGACAAGGGGCGCTGGCGCGGCGAATTTTTTGAGACCCCCACTCAAATAGATAGACCGTGAGTATCGCCTTGGCGAGAAAGCGGTCGTACGAAAAAGATGAAGACAACCACCAACAACAAAAACAATAACAAAAACAAAAAGGAAGAAGAGAAGAAGGAAGACCAGGGGAGAACAGGGAGACGAGGCACTGTCCTCCCAGTTGACCTTTCCCCCGCAGAGGCAGCCCTCTTTGCCGAGCACGCTCGGGAAGATAGTGACGGGCCCTCCACGAGCAGAGAAGCAGCACGCCGCCGAAAAACAACGGGCAACGGGAGTGACAAACCTGTCGAGGCAAGATCAGAGGGATCAGTCTCCAGGCATCGCTCCAGATCACCGGCCTCGTCTACCACGACCGTTGAGACACGATCGGACGGATCGGTCTCCGGGCATCCAGGTAGATCGGCACACACAAGTCACCGTTCACCGGAATTCGGGCCAGGCAGAGCGCAAAGCCACAAAGGGAAGCGCAAGCGAAGGAGGGGCAAACTTCCACTTCTACCTACCCGAGGAAGACCAGGAGCCCTAGATGACCGCAGAAGAGTAGGGCTGTCTGGCTCAGGTGTAAAGTGATACCTACGCTACTTGGAACAGGGCAAATCTCCGGAGACCGCCAGAGAGATGGCGGTACTGAGAGCGCGGATAGATCAAACACCCGCACCCGTCGAAGAACGGAAGGGCGGGGGGCCTAGTGCCCAATACAGGCGAAATTTAAGTGTACCCGCACCCGCACTAGAGCGGTCGAGCGGGAAAGGAGTAGCAGACAGGCCCGCGCCCGCTGTAAAGCGGAGAAGCGGGCATACCACCAACCAAGACGTACCTGCACCCGCTGATAAGCGGAAGAGCGGGCAGATCACCCCACAGGCACCGAGCTCAAAACGGCAGCGGGCACACCCACCTCCTCCATCGTCGGGCTCAGCAGAAGCAAGGGTAGGGAAGGGCCCAGTGGAACCGGCGGGTGGAACAGGGCAGCCTATTAGTTACTCGGACGCTCTCAAAGGCATCCGGCTGGCAGTACTGCCCGAAGGCTACCCGGCGGTAACGCTGAGCTCCGAAGACCTTACCGAGCTGCAAGAGGCGATTATGGATGAGGTTTTTAAAGGGTGGACCTACCCGCTCGCCTTTTGTGGCGTGTACTTTCGTCCGGGACTACTCCTTGTAGACTGTAAGGACGAAAAAACTGCGACATGGCTTGCGGAGGCGGCACCGCGACTCGGGGCATGGAAAGGTCCGAAACTGTGTACGAAGAGGGGGGATGAGATACCCCCAACGCATACGGTTATGGTGTTCCTCCCGAGGAGTGCGGATAAATCCGTAGAGCATGCCATAAGCTGATAAGCGCGCAAAATGAGGGCATGCACACCTCAGCATGGCGCATCATCAGCAGCAGTACCGAGGACAATGGCATCAGGCTGACACTAGGGATGGATGAAGGGTCGTTCAGCAGACTGAAGCGAGACAGCTTCAGGTTGAACTACAGGTTCAGCTTCGTCACCGTCAGGCCCTGGCGACCAAAGATCGCGGGCGAACCAGATGCGGCGTCGGGAAAAGCACAGGACGAAGAGGTGTCTACGGAAATGGCCCAACCATCCGAAGCACCGGCCAAGTCTCTGGCATTCCCGGCGAGTTTCCTGGAACCGGCAAGGACGGTCATCGAAGCAGCGGAAGTTCCCACGACGCAGGAACTGATTGAGGGACTCGACCTAGGTAGGCTCGAGCTAGACAGAGGCAGCGAGAGCGAATTAAGGCTCTCGGAGGTCGACGAGCCACAACTATGACCCCGTCCGTGACAGTAACCCAGATCAACCTCCACCACGCGAGAGCAGCTTCGGCTGTTATAGCTAGGAGGTCCGCCTCGGAGGATCTGGGTATAATACTGGCCCAGGAGCCGTGGGTCTACAAGGGCCAAGTAAGGGGCCTGCAGGAGTCAAATAGTAAGGTAATTTGGGATCTCTCATCTGAAAGGCCCAGAGCATGTGTAGTGCTTAAGACCAATATTGATTACTTTTGCATTACAGAGCACCTAACTCGGGACTTGGTAGCAGTTCAGGCAAGACTGGAGGTGGATGGAGTATCTAAAGATATAGTACTTGCCGCTGCATATTTCCCAGGGGACACTAACACCATCCCCCCGCCCGAGGTTCAACAGCTAATAAGGTACTGTGAGGATGCAAAACTACCCCTTATCATCGGATGTGACGCGAATGCACATAGCGAAGAGTGGGGCAGCACCGACACCAATAAGAGGGGTGAGTCTTTATTAGAATATATACTAAGCAATGATCTGGACATATGTAACGTCGGGCATACACCGACGTTTGTCACCAGAACCAGAGAAGAGGTACTAGACATTACTCTCAGCAATAAACTGGCGGATAATCTGGTCTCGAAATGGGAGGTTTCCACGGAACCTTCTCTGTCGGATCATAGAATCATCCAGTTTGATCTGAAGGTTAAGTCTATGGCGGGCAAATCCATGAGAAATCCCAGGAGGGCTGACTGGGAGAAATATAGTAACTTAATTAGCCTAAACTTATCTAGCATAGGACACACTCGCAGGGGAACGAACTGTATGGAGTTAGAAAGCAGGGTAACAAGGCTTAATGACATAGTCACGGATGCCTTCAACTGCAGCTGCCCCGAGACAAAACCAAAGGGCAAAACAAAAACACCCTGGTGGTCAGAGTACCTCTCTTCCCTTAGGAAAACGGTGCGGAAGCTTTTCAACAAAGCAAAACGCACCGGATGCTGGGAGGAATACGCAGCAAATCTAACGAAGTACAGTAAGGAGATAAGAAAAGCAAAAAGAGACAGCTTCAGACGCTTCTGTGAGGACATTGCTTCCACACCAGTTGCAGCAAGACTTCACAGAGCTCTAGCAAAAGAGAAAATAGAGACAAAACTAGCCATTAAACTACCGAATGGTACGTATACCGCTAGTGAAGAGGAAAGGGCGCTAGCTCTGCTGTCGACTCACTTCCCGGATGCCTCCGCAATTGACATGGAGCCTTGGTCACGGAAATCGAGACCATCACAAACTGACTGGATGATGGCTAAAAGTATATTTACCCACCATTCAGTGAGGTGGGCCATGAGTTCGTTTGAACAGTATAAGTCTCCGGGAGTTGATGGCATACTGCCAGTGATGTTACAGCAGGGCGGCGAAGGTATAAATTCGCACCTTGTGAATGTTATGAGGGACTCGTTTGCTCTTGCCTACATTCCAATGGTATGGAGGAGAGCTAAGGTAATTTTTATACCAAAGGTAGGAAAAAGGGATTACTCACTAGCGAAGTCCTTTAGACCAATCAGTCTAACCTCCTTTGTACTCAAAACAATGGAGAAGATCATCGATAATGAGATAAGGTCAAATACTCTGCGAAGTAAACCTCTTCACCCAAGTCAACATGCATACAGAGCGGGACGATCCACGGATACTGCTCTGTACCAACTGACGACGGAGATACAGAGTGCATTTGACTTCGAGGAGACCGTTATATGCGCTTTTCTGGATATAGAGGGAGCTTTCGACAACGCCATGCATACAGGGGTATGCCAAGCGCTAACGAAAAGGAACGTGCACTCATCCATATGCAATTGGATAGAGGCACTACTCAGGACCAGAACAGCGGAAACAACTGTAGCAGGTAGCGTTGTGCAGCTAAAACCCAGTAAGGGCTGCCCACAAGGGGGAGTAATCTCCCCCCTTCTGTGGAGCCTGGTAGTGGACGAACTGCTACAGTTGCTAACTGACAACGGAATTCGCTGCCAGGGATACGCGGATGACATTGTCATTATAGCTAGAGGGAAATACGAGAACACGTTATGCGACATCATACAAAGAGCTCTTAATCTTACAAAGGCATGGTGCGCCGGGGTGGGGCTCAATATCAACCCACACAAGACGGCCATCGTACCATTTAGCAGAAAAAGGAAACTACCAGGGATGAGAACTATCACCCTGGCAGGGATCGAAGTCAGCATGGTGAGCAAGGTGAAATACCTAGGTCTCACAATAGACTCCAAATTACTCTGGAGAGAACATGTTGATGTGACAGTATCCAAAGCAACCAAAGCAATAATGGTGTGCAGACGTCTAGCGGGAAAGTCCTGGGGCTGCAACCCAAACATGCTTAGATGGATGTACACTATGATTGTTAGACCGATAGTAACCTATGGGGCGGTGGCGTGGGTATCAAGAACCTCTCTTACAACAGTGAGGAAATCACTGATAAGGCTCCAACGGCTAGCGTGTGTGTGCATTAAAGGAGCCATGCGCACGTGTCCGACCAAGGCACTAGAGGTGATTCTGGACCTAACGCCACTCCACATAGTTATAGAACAGACAGCGAAAAGAACCCTACTGAACATTGCTAAAGAAGGGTATGGAAAAGGGAAAGTCATATCGTCTAAAGGCGTCATATCGTCTAAAGGAGGCGCTCAGCGCACGGCTACCACTAGCCCAATTCCCCAGGGACGATATCATCAAAGTAACCAATTTTGAAAGGAATTTTAAAATTGAGTTAGGAAGCAAAGTAACATGGAGCGTATCCGCACTAGAACGACACCTCCAAGCTAGCAACCTGCACTGGTACACTGACGGTTCTAAAACACCGGAAGGCATAGGAGCTGGGGTCTTTGGCCCCAGAACACACATGTCGGTACCAATGGGAAGGACTCCAAGCATCTTCCAAGCGGAGGTGTATGCCATCCTGTTATGTGCAGAGATCAACCAGAAGAGAAATTATCGCAATGAACGCATAACCATTCTGAGCGATAGCCAGGCAGCACTCAAGGCGCTAGCCTCATATGAGGTGAGATCCTCACTAGTGCTTGAATGTATAGAGAGACTCAACACACTAGCATTACAAAATCATATTCAGCTCCTCTGGATCCCTGGCCATCAAGGTATGGAAGGTAACGAGGAAGCTGACAGATTAGCAAGGGAGGCGGCTCAAAAAACGCCTATAGGACCTGAGCCTTTCCTAGCGATAGGACAACACACTATCAAGGAAGAGCTTAGGATAGAAGAAAACAACTTGAAGGAGGATCACTGGCAGTTTGAGCCGGGATTACGTCAGGCGAAGTGTCTACTGGGAGGTTACAACCATAAACGCTTCAAGCAGTTTATGCACCTCTCGAAGAATAGCCTGAGGATGTTGACAGGCTTTCTCACAGGACACTGCAGGCTGAGAGGTCATCTGCACAGGCTCGGAATATGGTCGAACGAGTACTGTCGATTTTGCGACTTAGCTCCGGAGACCCCGATGCACCTGTTGCTTGAGTGTGACGCCATCTCGAGAAGACGACAAAGCTACCTGGGTACACATAGCCCAGCCGAGGAGCATGTACGCTCGTTGCCACCAACTACTATATTAGACTTCATAAAAGAGTTGGGTTTAGACGAGGTATTATAAAGAGCAGAGGGCACAATGGATCTTTAAGGTCGAAGTGCAATCCTCTAATATATATCTATCTATCTATCTATCTAGGCAGTATTATGTTTTTACTACTTCTAGTTCCATAATTATGAATCTCATAATTATAATGTATTCTATCACTTAAGTAATTTGGCAACATTCCTAATTTAATATTATGTATAAATTTCAGTGTATAATAGCTAATTGATTGTTTTATACTAAGCTAATTTAGCATATTTAACATGGTACTCTTTGATGTTCGTGAAGGGCATTTTAAAATTAATCGCATTGCTTTGTTTTGTTGTTTGTAGTCTCTTAACTTGTGAATAATTTATTAGCAATATTATTGTTGGGCAGTATATAAAGTGGTGCTCTATAATTGAACGATATACTAATATTTTAAGATGTTTATTAATATGTTTACATGTTCTATACATAAAACCTATTTTTTTGCAATTTTGGTTTCTAAATAACATATATGTTCTCCAAAATTCAGTCTTTCATCTATTATAACTCCTAGGTACTTCATTTTATCTACTCTTTGAATTTAATTGTTTTTTATATTCAGACTTATATTGCTTAATTCATTATTGGCCCCTCTTAATGTAACCTAGTTGCAAAAAAAAACACTCCAACTCGGATAAAATTTCCTTTTAGTTACTCCACAACACTGGCAAAATCTGTCATTAAACATATGATTTGTTTAGTGTAATTTTAAAGCAAAACAAAATGATAAATTCTGCGGATTCTGCGGTAAGTTATTAAATTTATTTAAAAACATTAAATAAATGCATTAAATAACCTTTTACTTTTGTAGATGGCGTCTTTGTACACGGGTGAGCATTGCGAATCACGTCGCAATAGAGAGATGCAAGAAGTACTAGAAGTATTGGAAACGATGTATGCAAGCTCCAACTCTTCTAAAGACTCGTAGAGTGAAAACAAGGCACATGAGAAGTGCTCCAATTTTGAAGGTACACTCAATGCAATGAGTGTGGCAGATTTCAAAATGCACATGAGGCTAAGACGCAAACGGTGGAATATCTAACAAGTAATAACAAAATGTGGGTAAAAGAAATGCATAAACTTAATGCTATTTTATTTTCAGTGAAGTATTCGGAACCTAACTAAAAGCACAGTGGCGTTCTACTCAGGTCGGATATCATATAACCGAGTTGGCTCAACTCGGATATTTTTCCGAGTTACTGTGGTTGCTTTACGTGCTATTTCATATCCTACCTAGTGTTCTTTTGCAACTAGGTTACTTTAAAACGGGTCCATTATCAATAATGTTGTGGTTCTTGCAGAATATCATGTATCTAGTTTTATCTACATTTAGTTTCAGCTTTCTACGACATAGCCATTTATATAAAGAATTTAAGTCCTCTTGAGTTTTAGAAAGAGCACTATTTACAGTGTTTCCACTAATGGTTACCAATGCGTCATCCGCAAACAGACGTATTTTTCAATTTTTCAGGCAGGTTTTAATATCATTAATATAAATCATGAATAATATCGGAGCCAATACTGAGCCTTGCGGTAGGCCAATATTTACATCAGCAACCGATGATACTGCATCTCCAATTACCGTTATATGCTTTCTGTTACTCAAATAACTTCGGAACTATTCCAGCGCTTTACCTCTGATATCAATCTTATACATGACGTCCAGTAATACAACTCTGTCAACTGTTTCAAAAGCCCGCTTTAGGTCTAAAAAGCCAGATACCACCACCTTTTTGTCGGCTACATCTTCTTTCCATTCCGCGATTACCATGTTCAGTGCTGTTTCACATGAGTGGCTCCTTCTGAACCCTGATTGTTCTGGTATTATTACGTTCTGTTCTTCTAAGTATGCTAATAGATGTTTTTTTACCACTGTTTCCATAATTTTTTCATCTGCAGGTAGCGTATTAATTGGGCGTAGTTCTTCAGGCTTCATTGTACTTTTAACTTTTCCCACCGGTACTATTGTTGATATCTTCCAGCAATTAGGAACAATGCCACTATTAAGAGATTCGTTTATAATGTCTTTATATACATAAGTGAGCAATATACGTCATCGAGTCTTTGAAAACACCCTCGGACAAACGCTTTTTCCCTCCATATTTGTTTTTAAATGCTTTAATGATGTTCATTATATCTTCTAGTTCGATAACGGCGAATTCAAATGTTGCTAGCGGTCTATTTAGGGTTATTTCATCAGCATCAGTATTTTCTTCAATACTATCATTAATTTGAGCTATGCTCTGCACAAAAAAGACGTTTAATACATTAGCTATATCGTTGTGATTCTCAAAGCATTCACCATTAAATACTATTTTCGTAATACAATCCCTGTTGTCTGTCAGTTCCGCAGCATCTTTCAAACATTTCCACATCAATTTCATGTTTCCCTCATTTTTGAGTACTTGACTTTCCATATGTTTCTTCTTTTTAAATATTATAGTTTTTTATATATTTTTTTAAAGGCATAATAATCACTCCATAGGCCTGTGTTTGTCGCATCATTGTAGAATTAAAATTTTCTCTTATTAAGTACTGTCAGCTCACGGTCTTACCACTTATTTCTCAATTGTTTATGGATTCTCTTCTCGTATGTTAACGTTTGCATGGCTTGATTCAGTGTGTCATTCAGACCCTGGACTCGATTTTCTATTTCATTACTAGACATAGTGCTAAAATCGTACGTTCGCAACAGGTTTATAAGATTCTCAGCGCTATAGTTCTCCCAACAGACTACAGATATATATGTTCTCATTTTATAATATTTTGTAGTTGGCACTTTTAAATGAATTGTCTCATGGTCGGAAATTCAATATTCACTTGAACATTCTGTTTTGACTTGATCATTATTGCTGAATAACAAGTCAATTTTTCTGCTACTATTTCAACAAGGCACAGTTATTTCTTCATCGCAGACGAATCTAATACGAGTGTTAAGCAATATGACCCGTGTGCAGAGTGCCTAAGTGGCTAGCACAATTCGTTCCAAAAATAAAATTAAAATTAACCCTTAAATGCCCAAGGCCTCAAATTTTTCTCAAAAATTTATATGTAAAAAAATGTGTAGAACGTAGTTTATTCAACGATTTTTTGAAAAAAATTACTTTCGGAGAAATTAAAAAAAAATAGTGGTTGTATCCTTAAAGATACACTGGGCATTCCCTTCATTTTTTACTTCAATACCCAAATGCGGTAAACTTTGTAATCAAACGATTAAAATGCGGTTTATATTGCAAAGAAATTAATTTATTAAAAATGTATTCATATTTCACAAATGTTCATATAAAATAATATAAAATGTGGTACATAACTTACTAAACAAAAGTGTTTTGAAAAATTATTTTTTTTTTGCATTCTCTATGATACATACATTAATAAACTTATATGGTAAAGAAAATTTATTATATCTTAAAAATGGTGATAATTATAAAAACAACTTTTTTCTGATGTGATACATAAATTTACTTTGCATTTAGAACAAAACATTTTTGTTTGTCCCGAACAATTTGGATACTTACATCTGCCTTTTTCCCCCATTGTAGTCCAGTAATCCGTCATGTCCAATCGGCTGTCTTTGGAAATAGCTATAGAAGAATTCGGTTTCCTCTTTTTTTCCTCTAAAAACGGCTGGAGGCTAGGGCGCCCACGTTTAGGGGCTTCAAGTAAATCTACGCCACCCATATGACGATTGTACTCTTTAATTATTTCTGGGCAGGAAATCATCTTGAATGTCTTGTCCTTTTTGTCGTAACGTTTTATGGAGGAAGACGTGGCAGGTAAATCTTCGTTTTGATCATGCATCAAGATTGGTTTCATACCGATGTAAGTTGAAACAAGATTAACAATCTTGTTGTCCTTCCATGACAATGATGTCACATCGACGCCGTAAATTGAAACAACGTATTCGTTCATATTTGACATTACTTTCTCATTTGGAAGTTTGCAGTTTTTAATGAGATTGCGACGAATAGTACCAATTGAAAGTATACCTTGAGTTCGTAAATATACTAACAACGGCACAGTTGTATAGTAGTTATCAAAATAAACTATATGATTTTGATAACGAGGAACCTCACGCTAAAGTCTAACAACAATATTTGCAGATGACTTCAAATCTGGTTCGCCCTGCAATAATATGTTAGGTCCTCCGGAAAAAATTTCAAACTTATAAGCAAACCCTGTGGAGTCACATAAGACATATAATTTAAACCCCCATTTCTTAGGCTTGTTAGGCAAATATTGCTTCATGTAATTTTTTATTTTTGAAGAACACATTTGTTCATCAACGCACAATCGGTCTAACTTAGGCATACTGCCGAATGTTCTGTTTAGGGTATCAATAAGTGGTCTAATGAGATATAGTCTATCGCGGTTTGGATCGTCACGAGATGGAGCATTTTCTTTTTCATTAAAGTGAATGAATTGCCGTATTTTCTCAAATCGGTTCCTAGTCCTCGTTGTTTGTATTATTGGTACACAATGGTTGCCATTTTCAGACCAATAATCTCTTGTACTCGGGAGATTGAAGTAAGACATATAAAATAAGATACCAATAAATTTACGTAAATCGAATATATCAAAATATCGAATATATCGAAATAGGAATGACCAGACCTGAAATGGAGTTTCCAAAACCTTCAAATTATCGGATATCGTACTATCACCTCTAAAGCCAATTTCAGCATTGGTATACTGAATATTTCCTGTTTTCCATATTATTCTGTCAAATTCAGAAGACTTAGGATCCACAGACAAGTTTTTAAATAATGTAGGAAATAAATTTGAGGAAACCCTCATGGCGATAGGTTCATCTGACCCTGCGGAAGTCCCGGCTGCTCCAGCAATCCCTATATTATCGTCATCATTTATCATGTTCACAAAGGAATCATGTAACGACGTTCCTAAATCTACTTCATCCTCAAAATGGCCATCAATAACGGCAACATTGCGAATTGATGCGTCTGCAATTCTGTGTCTTTATCAAATGATCAGAGTCACTCTCGAAATCATCAATACTCTCATAACCAATCTCATCACACAATATAGCACACACGTCATCAGTGGACATTTTGAGTCCATCAACTGTTATATAATCGGTCATTATAAAATTTATTAAAAAAATATATATCTTACGTGCACGAGCTTTACAGTAAACGTCTTAACTCATCAGCGTTCTTAGCTCAAATGATGTTATAAATGCAATTAACGTGCTTTTCTATTTCAAATACATATGACCGTTTATCAAATGAAAAGTATGCGGGAATGCCCAGTGTATCTTAAAAGATGCAACCATTATATTCACTCGTATGCAGCAGTGCGGCGTAAAATATACTCAAGTCAAAAAATATCGTTACAAAATTCCTTTCGGAACCAATATAAAAATTTTCGGGTCTAGAATGCAAATAGTTGATAGATATTTTACAATACAAAAGTAATAATTTATTTTATTTAACAAAAAAAAAAAATTTTTACTTTGCTTATCAAATTTGCCTTCAGTTGTAACAAATTTAGTAAAAGTATTACCCTTTATGAAGTGTGTATATTTTCTGCACGCAGTGACATGTATATTAATGTTTTTAGATCATTAATATTGAATATTGGTGATATTTAATGGTTGTATCTTTAAAGATACAGTGGGCATTTAAGGGTTAATACGAGTTCTGTTTTCGTATTCATTATCTAGTATAAACCAGTAAGAATCAGTAATAGTTTTACTTAATAGTGTTTTCGTACCCCAAATCTTGGAAGAAACCAACAAAGGAGAGACAATTGAGAGAGCGAAAATGACAGCAGAATTGAATTTTTACTGCTAGAAAGAATTTGCAGGAGATAATATACTACAGTACTACTAAATTGGCTATATTTATGTAAATATTTTTTATTAAAAACTGCATGCATATATGAATTTACGTAAACAAGTTTACGAAGTTCATTGAATACATACATACATACATTAAAAAGAGGCCCAGAATCTGCATATGTACATATGTATGTATATTGTGTGATAAAGTAAATAGAGTTGATTGTGCCAGCTTTCCCGGAGAAGGAGTTCCGTATGCATTTCCGCATTTCTATAAGTTTATTTGAAACGATTTTTTCTTTCAGATTTTTATCAAAATCTAAGGGCTGATAAAAGGCTCTCAGGAAAAACACATTTGCTAGATTTTTGTGGTTTGCTGGACATGCAGCTGTAGAGACTAAGGTGACCGTTTTAATCTGAGCCTGTTATCAGTATATAAAATAATTGGCAGAGTTACTATGTTAATTAGCTCATAGAGTGAGAAAATATCTACTCAACAGCAAAGACAAGAATCAAGAGAATTTTTAATTTAATATATACAAGATATCCTTGGTTTTCTTTTGGTATTTATTTAGTTTTGGTATTTATTATTATATAAGTTATCGCATGATTTAAGGTTGCATTGACGGAACCCACGCCCTAATAGATCCGCCTAAGAGATCAAGGAACGATTATATAAATAGGAAGGGAATCACATTTATTTGTCCGCAAGCGATATGTAATGAAAAAAATACATTTATTTTCGTAGAATATCCTGGCTGTAGTTACAACAGTGGGGTTTTTCAAAACTCAACTATTTTGGATAAGTTACCTTCTTATTGTAGAGGTAAGTAACATTAATGTAAGTGTTTGACAAAAAACGTATTTGAATAATAACTCCATTTTAATTTCAGTTCGCTATCTATTGGGAGATTCTGCATATCCCTGCAACAAACTTTTGGTTAGGTCAGGTGTAATGTAGTATATATTTTATACATTTAAATTTGGAGCCACTTTATATTTTTACAGCAGAGTGGCTTCTGCTTATCAATAGGCAGCCGTAAGGTTGCCGAGATCTTTTATAAATAAAATGCAGTAGTGTTACTTGCTAGATTATTTCTAATTTTATTCATGAAAACTTACGACTATTTATACAAAATTGTATCACAGAAAGTGATTTCCATAACTCTTCCCTTTTTACTTCTTTGACTTAGAATTGTAGCAACGGCCAATAGGAATGCTTTGGCGTTTGGCTGAGCAGAGCGCATTGACAAATACTCTGCTAGCTCAGCCATCGTATTGACATAATTTCAGTTTAGCAATGCAATTAGCTTTGGTTCCTCATATCGACTTACTTCTAATGTTGAAACCGGCGTTGCAGTTCCGCATGCATATGTAGGTCGCTTGTGTTGGCTGTACGCTACATTCGGTGTGTGGGGTCACTACACCCTTACCGCAAAAGGAACAATTTATTTCGTTTGAGAAAAAAAAATTAAATAAATTTTTGTGTGGAGTTATGCAAATACTTTTCTTGTGAATATATATAGTTATGTTATGCTTATCGGTAATTTCTTATTGCATTAAGTGTCATTATTTTTATTTTCTTTAGCTTATCTCTAAATGTCTTTTTAATAAGTTATTATAGGCCCGTTGTTTTGTAACCTAGCTGTAAATACACTCCAACTCGAATAAAATTTTCTTTTAGTTACTTCACAACACTGGCAATATCTGTCATTAAACATATGATTTGTTTAGTGAAATTTTAAAGAAGCAAAACAAAATGAGCAATTCTGAGGATTCTGTGGTAAGTTATTAAATTTATTTAAAAACATTAAATAAATGCATTAAATAACCTTTTACTTTTGTAGATGGTGTCTTTGTACACGGGTGAGCATTGCGAATCACGTCGCAATAGAGAGATGCAAGAAGTACCAGAAGTATTGGAAACGATGTATGCAAGCTCCAACTCTTCTAAAGACTCGTAGAGTGAAAAACAAGGCACATGAGAAGTGCTCCAATTTTGAAGGTGCACTCGATGCAATTAGTGAGGCAGATTTCAAAATGCACATGAGGCTAAGACGCCAAACGGTGGAATATCTAACAAGTAATAACAAAATGTGGGTAAAAGAAATGCATAAACTTAATGCTATTTTATTTTCAGTGAAGTATTCGGAGCCTTGACTGCGTACCTGCCACATCTGGTGGTGGTAGAACGCGTATATTACCACAAAAAATCCGTGTATATGTATGTATGTACATTTGGTATGTAAGCAATACAGTGGCATTTAGGCAACTATCAAATTTGTGCGATATCAACGATGTGAGTGATGAAAATACGTTTGCACTTGATGAAGGTTTTGAAAAATGAAACCAAGACGCAGCTCTTGACAGAAGGCAAACCCTTTTTAATTATTTAAGACAACAAAATATTATTTAAAAATTTCACTGCATATACATATATATTTATATCTTTGAATTCACTAATAAAAATATTTACAAGAACTCATTGCATTTCATTCAACTTAAAATCTAACAAACTAAAACAAAATCACAAGGAGTATCACATATAAAATTCAATTCAGATCATTTCTTATTCTAATTACAAGTAAAATAAAAACCAAAAGCAAATAAAAAAAAAGATCCAGTTTTAGTGAAACCATTTTAGTGAATTTTTTGCGATATTTTTGATGAAAATTCTTCGTGCTCGCTTTTATAAAACCCTTGTACATTGTACAGCAAAATGTTACCGATGCTTTTTAAAAAATTGTTAAGTTGATGCTCTTCCGCATGTACAAGGGTTTTATAAAAACGGGCACGAAGAATTTACATCAAAAACATTGCAAAAAATTCACCAAAAGGTTTTCACTGAAACTCACTGTAACGTTTTAAAAAGCTGTTGATAGACAGAGTAATTTCTGTTAGCTATTTTTTCCAGACAACACATTTACCGAAAGTGTTTCAAACGGTCTGCAACCCACATGAACCCCTCCATATAGGGGGCAAAGCACGGGCTGGCGTCAGTTCTGCTGTTGTTGTCCAAGCACAGCGGCATTCTTTCAAAGTCCTGGAAGTGGATTAATAAATATAATTTGTTCCAACATATACTTATTTCTTGAACCTACCGTGATCGCCTTTGACACCATGTCTTCCAACACGTTCGCGTAGGCCAACCTCTTTCTTTTTGGGTGCTCCAACTCCGCTTTCCGGGCGAGGTAGCATCTCGAATACTCAATTGTCTTCTCACATGACCATCTCTTGCGCCTTTTTTCTTGCATTCTGAAATAACAAACATGTTTTAATTCATAATTTTATGTGAAATATACGAAGCGCAAATTTTTCTTACCCTTGTTCCATTTTTATTTGTTTTCTTTATGTATCCATAAAACAAACAAGATTTGACAGTTGATTGAAATTTCCCAAGTATTTCTCCAGAGCCCATTCACAATAGAGCGGGTTTTTTGCTTCACAACACTACATCTCAGGTCGGATATCATATAACCGAGTTGGCTCAACTCGCATATTTTTCCCAGTTAGTGTTGTTGTTTTACATGCTATTTTTTAACCTACCTAGTGTTTTCTTGCAACTAGGTTACAAAAGAACGGGCCTTATGTAATTCCTTATGTTTACCATTAATTTCTATTGTGGAGTTTACACCACTTTTATTTACAATTTTATATGGGCCATGATACGGGCTTTCGCTTTTCTTTCTATTTTCTACTCTTACATAAACTAAATCTCCTATTTCAAGTTTGGCTTTGTTTATATTATTGTCATATTTTGATTTTCGTTTGCTTTTTACAATATTTATTATATTTCTCGCATTCTTTATTGAGGTATGGAGTCTCAGTTTCAATTCATTGGCATAATTTTCAATGTCATAAATTCAAGTTTGTTTATTTATATTATCGCTTGGCAGCGTAGGTAATTTACTGAACACTAATTCATATGGTGAGTACAATGTATCTACGTGTGGGGTAGTGTTGTATGCGAATGTGTAATAAGAGATCCATTTGTCCCATTGTGAATAAATACAAGTGAAAAATCTTAGCCCATAGACGTCAAAATTCGGAACAGCTGAGATCACCTGATGTAGCCATTCACAGCATTCTTGAGTCATTCCCTGTGCGAATTTCTATGTTTGACAGTTAATATCGGCTATTTGTGACATTTAATCTCAGCCGTCGCCATCTTGAATTTAGAAGACTTCTCACTTGTATTCATTCACAATGATTTGTCCCATTCATAATCGTAGCAAATAAAAGTAAGTATTCGTTAAGTGTTCTGTGGTTTTTTTCAAGTGCACCCATTGTTTCGTGATGGTATAGTGTGGAAAATACTTGTTTAGTGTTAAGTAGCAAGAATGATAGAATACAAGATTGCGCCTTCCCGCGGTGAAATGACAGATCTCGCCTTTAGTAAACAAGAATACGGGAGAGAGAAAATTGAGCAACTTCCAATATTTCATTGAAAAACGTGTTCTAATTGTTCTAAAGTGTTAAAGTATGAATTTATAGGCAGACATTTAATAAATAAATTCGCAAAATACTAAAAAAAAGTGTCTCTTTTTCTTAATTTGTGAAAAAAGCTTTGTCTAGTCGAAGTTGAGAATTGTCAAACCCGGCAAAACCAAAGTAGCGGTACTTCTAAAGGCGTCACCTTCAGTATTCAGTACACCGTGGTTAAGTCGGTTACACACGTTTGTCATTAGTTCATTTACAAATCCAGTCCCTCTGTCCGATTTTAATGTTTTTATGAAACCGTACTTGCGAATTAGTTGTTTAACTAAACTGGTTGCTATTGTTTTTGCTTCTTTGCTTTCAATGGGGTGCGCTATCACAAATTTTGATAATTCACGTTGCATTGTTAATATGTATCTGTAGCCGTTTGATATGCGAAGCGGGCCAACTGTATCAATTGTTAAGGCCCGTTCACATAGGACTTTTGCTTTGCTTTGCTTCAGAGTTTCGCTTTGACAGATATGTTCAATACATGATGCTATATGAGTATAAGGTGACCGTTTTAATCTGAGCCTGTTATCAGTATATAAAATAATTGGCAGAGTTACTATGTTAATTAGCTCATAGAGTGATAAAAGATCTACTCAACAGCAAAGACAAGAATCAAGAGAATTTTTAATTTAATATATACAAGATATCCTTGGTTTTCTTTTGGTATTTATTTAGTTTTGGTATTTATTATTATATAAGTTATCGCATGATTTAAGGTTGCATTGACGGAACCCACGCCCTAATAGATCCGCCTAAGAGATCAAGGAACGATTATATAAATAGGAAGGGAATCACATTTATTTGTCCGCAAGCGATATGTAATGAAAAAAATACATTTATTTTCGTAGGATATCCTGGCTCTAGTTACAACAGTGGGGTTTTTCAAAACTCAACTATTTTGGATAAGTTACCTTCTTATTGTAGAGGTAAGTAACATTAATGTAAGTGTTTGACAAAAAACGTATTTGAATAATAACTCCATTTTAATTTCAGTTCGCTATCTATTGGGAGATTCTGCATATCCCTGCAACAAACTTTTGGTTAGGTCAGGTGTAATGTAGTATATATTTTATACATTTAAATTTGGAGCCACTTTATATTTTTACAGCTGAGTGGCTTCTGCTTATCAATAGGCAGCCGTAAGGTTGCCGAGATCTTTTATAAATAAAATGCAGTAGTGTTACTTGCTAGATTATTTCTAATTTTATTCATGAAAACTTACGACTATTTATACAAAATTGTATCACAGAAAGTGATTTCCATAACTCTTCCCTTTTTACTTCTTTGACTTAGAATTGTAGCAACGGCCAATAGGAATGCTTTGGCGTTTGGCTGAGCAGAGCGCATTGACAAATACTCTGCTAGCTCAGCCATCGTATTGACATAATTTCAGTTTAGCAATGCAATTAGCTTTGGTTCCTCATATCGACTTACTTCTAATGTTGAAACCGGCGTTGCAGTTCCGCATGCATATGTAGGTCGCTTGTGTTGGCTGTACGCTACATTCGGTGTGTGGGGTCACTACACCCTTACCGCAAAAGGAACAATTTATTTCGTTTGAGAAAAAAAAATTAAATAAATTTTTGTGTGGAGTTATGCAAATACTTTTCTTGTGAATATATATAGTTATGTTATGCTTATCGGTAATTTCTTATTGCATTAAGTGTCATTATTTTTATTTTCTTTAGCTTATCTCTAAATGTCTTTTTAATAAGTTATTATAGGCCCGTTGTTTTGTAACCTAGCTGCAAATACACTCCAACTCGAATAAAATTCTCTTTTAGTTACTTCACAACACTGGCAATATCTGTCATTAAACATATGATTTGTTTAGTGAAATTTTAAAGAAGCAAAACAAAATGAGCAATTCTGAGGATTCTGTGGTAAGTTATTAAATTTATTTAAAAACATTAAATAAATGCATTAAATAACCTTTTACTTTTGTAGATGGTGTCTTTGTACACGGGTGAGCATTGCGAATCACGTCGCAATAGAGAGATGCAAGAAGTACCAGAAGTATTGGAAACGATGTATGCAAGCTCCAACTCTTCTAAAGACTCGTAGAGTGAAAAACAAGGCACATGAGAAGTGCTCCAATTTTGAAGGTGCACTCGATGCAATTAGTGAGGCAGATTTCAAAATGCACATGAGGCTAAGACGCCAAACGGTGGAATATCTAACAAGTAATAACAAAATGTGGGTAAAAGAAATGCATAAACTTAATGCTATTTTATTTTCAGTGAAGTATTCGGAGCCTTGACTGCGTACCTGCCACATCTGGTGGTGGTAGAACGCGTATATTACCACAAAAAATCCGTGTATATGTATGTATGCACATTTGGTATGTAAGCAATACAGTGGCATTTAGGCAACTATCAAATTTGTGCGATATCAACGATGTGAGTGATGAAAATACGTTTGTACTTGATGAAGGTTTTGAAAAATGAAACCAAGACGCAGCTCTTGACAGAAGGCAAACCCTTTTTAATTATTTAAGACAACAAAATATTATTTAAAAATTTCACTGCATATACATATATATTTATATCTTTGAATTCACTAATAAAAATATTTACAAGAACTCATTGCATTTCATTCAACTTAAAATCTACAAAACTAAAACAAAATCACAAGGAGTATCACATATAAAATTCAATTCAGATCATTTCTTATTCTAATTACAAGTAAAATAAAAACCAAAAGCAAATAAAAAAAAAGATCCAGTTTTAGTGAAACCATTTTAGTGAATTTTTTGCAATATTTTTGATGAAAATTCTTCGTGCTCGCTTTTATAAAACCCTTGTACATTGTACAGCAAAATGTTACCGATGCTTTTTGAAAAATTGTTAAGTTGATGCTCTTCCGCATGTACAAGGGTTTTATAAAAACGAGCACGAAGAATTTACATCAAAAACATTGCAAAAATTCACCAAAAGGTTTTCACTGAAACTCACTGTAACGTTTTAAAAAGCTGTTGATAGACAGAGTAATTTCTGTTAGCTATTTTTTCCAGACAACACATTTACCGAAAGTGTTTCAAACGGTCTGCAACCCACATGAACTCCTCCATATAGGGGGCAAAGCACGGGCTGGCGTCAGTTCTGCTGTTGTTGTCCAAGCACAGCGGCATTCTTTCAAAGTCCTGGAAGTGGATTAATAAATATAATTTGTTCCAACATATACTTATTTCTTGAACCTACCGTGATCGCCATTGACACCATGTCTTCCAACACGTTCGCGTAGGCCAACCTCTTTCTTTTTGGGTGCTCCAACTCCGCTTTCCGGGCGAGGTAGCATCTCGAATACTCAATTGTCTTCTCACATGACCATCTCTTGCGCCTTTTTTCTTGCATTCTGAAATAACAAACATGTTTTAATTCATAATTTTATGTGAAATATACGAAGCGCAAATTTTTCTTACCCTTGTTCCATTTTTATTTGTTTTCTTTATGTATCCATAAAACAAACAAGATTTGACAGTTGATTGAAATTTCCCAAGTATTTCTCCAGAGCCCATTCACAATAGAGCGGGTTTTTTGCTTCACAACACTACATCTCAGGCAAAACGGGCCTTATGTAATTCCTTATGTTTACCATTAATTTCTATTGTGGAGTTTACACCTCTTTTATTTACAATTTTATATGGGCCATGATACGGGCTTTCGCTTTTCTTTCTATTTTCTACTCTTACATAAACTAAATCTCCTATTTCAAGTTTGGCTTTGTTTATATTATTGTCATATTTTGATTTTCGTTTGCTTTTTACAATATTTATTATATTTCTCGCATTCTTTATTGAGGTATGGAGTCTCAGTTTCAATTCATTGGCATAATTTTCAATGTCATAAATTCAAGTTTTTTTATTTATATTATCGCTCGGCAGCGTAGGTAATTTACTGAACACTAATTCATATGGTGAGTACAATGTATCTACGTGTGGGGTAGTGTTGTATGCGAATGTGTAATAAGAGATCCATTTGTCCCATTCATAATCGTCAGCAAATAAAAGTAAGTATTCGTTAAGTGTTCTGTGGTTTTTTTCAAGTGCACCTATTGTTTCGTGACGGTATAGTGTGGAAAATACTTGTTTAGTGTTAAGTAGGTTACACCAGAGAACTTAGAAGTATGAGAAGCTGCAAATTTGTGGACTGTAAAAAATGTTGTCTGAAACGTTTCCAAACTGGGTTTCCCCACAGCTATTTAACATTTCCACATAACATTCTAACAGAGAGGTCAGTAAGAAAATGTCGAGAACATATATTTATTATGTTAAGATGTGACAATTAACAGCGTGCCTACCAATATTATTATTATAATTTTGCTTTTTTTAACTGATGTTGTAAAAATTTTGAAATTTCATTTCGGAAATTTTTTCCTTACTTAGTTTTAGAGTTTTTATAGTATCATATTCATTTGAACCTAAATAGAAACAGATCAGAACTTTTGTGAAGTGATGCAACTGTTTTCAGGGATCGGAGTAAGTACAAAAAATGCACGGATAGTTAATATTTTATTTTATATCCTATTGAATAAATAAAATATGTAATATGTTTGCATTTCGCTTTTCAAACTATTCCAAAAAATTCGACACGTGAAAACTCTTTCACGATTTTGTATATTCATTTGTAATGAGATAAAATCAGAGCAGAAATTTAAATGAAAAAAGATTTCCATAAAATGAAGGCTAAGCTGTATGATATTTTATTTTCTATTGAATTAAAAAAAATATAAAAATTAGACATGGCACGAAAAAAAAGACATGACACGAAAAAAAGCTAGGATTCGAACTATGGTGCAACAATTCAAACGTGCAATATGATAATGTGGCAGGCGACTATACGCGCTAAGCCACAGCAGACACTTCATGGAGTTCGCTTATACGACTATTTATGCAAATCATAGCAATGTGTACGCAAAAAAGAAGAACAATTTACGAATCCAACTAAAAATGAAACAAAGAAGAAAAAGTAGTAACCCGAGAAAAAACTGTTCTTTGCTTGCCAGAGGGGCGAGTAGAGACGGAAGAGGAGTTATGCAACAATTGTGGATAAGAGAAGGGTTGAAAGGGAAAGGGAACGGTAAGCAAAAGAATATTCTTTTCTGTTTTTCGGCAATTTTTGTGTCGATTCGCCAAATGCGCGTGCACGTGTACGCAAATGAATTGATACGCATTTGGGCAGAAGTTCTAGAATGTTCTAGAATGTTCTAGAACATTCTAGAATGCCAGCAATTTGTCAGATTACGTTGGCAAATTGCATTATTGTCTGATATTGCGGTGTTGAAATTTTCAATGACCGTCGATGGTTTGTAAAATTGAAGAGTTTAGCATTTTTGTGTTCGTCGCGAAAAAGATCGTTGAGGGGAACGTTTGCGTGCGCGGGGAGATGAAATGGTTACGCTTATGAATGAACGGCATTTGTTTTTAGGAATACGCGCACGCATTTATGAATGAATTTTTTGTTGTTGTATGTAGTTTCAGATATTTTAGAATATTTGGCGCTGGCGCAGGCACAAATGCAGCTGCGGTTGTGATTGCGCTGTGATTTGATTTTGATTTAGCGTAGGTCAAGGTTGAATTTTTTCACATGCGCTTACATACATAAGTACATAGATATGTACATATGTGTGTATGTATGTACATGGATGCATATGAATTTTTGTATTTAGATATGTATATGTACATATGTACATATGTAGATATGAATACATATACATAGATGTGTGCATATGTATATGATTGTATACTTGATGATATTTTAGTTTTTTGTGACTGTACATTCAAATGTAGTTATGTACTTATGCAGTATTCTCTGGTAGTATGTATATATCAACTTACATACATATGTATGTATATACATATGTTCATACATACGTATGTACGTACATATGTATGTATGCTAGTGCAAGAATTTGCAAAAAAGTAAAAATCTAAATAAACACCCTTCCCCCCAAACCCCCTCCCCCGCCAGAAAATAGTTCAAATATTAAATTGGAACCAAACTTATAAGTTATAGTTATAATAGTATAAATAATATAACAAATATGAACATTGAATTATATGGAATTTTCATATTATATACATACGTACATATGTACATACATACATGTATTAATCCTTTACAATTACAAAAAAGTTGCCTTGAGCTCAAAAATTATTGCTGATATTTAGAATTTTCTAAAAATTTGTTAATATTATTGGCAAACCAATAGAAGAATTGTTTCAGATTGAAGGATGTTGAATTAAACATTTAATGTTAGAAATATAAAATACTTTAAAATGTAGTGTAAGAAGTTCACGATTAAGTAGTGATTTAGACGGCCGAAAATAGTGTGTGATGTGGCGCTGCTGGTATAGGCGCTTCTTTATCATTCATTTCACAACTTTTTTCTAGGTTCAAATCACAGTTGGGCAAAAGTATAGATATATTTTTGCCAGTTTTTTTTAATTTCATATTTTATTTTTAATATTACTCTTGATTCAGAATCAGTCTTGCGCTTTAAGTTTTAAGTACAAAATATTTATTTTCTTAGCCTGCATATATTCATACTACATATGTATTGGCGAACATTTTTCCTGTATATGTATCTATGTGCATATGTGCACACTCTCATTTATAAAAATTAAATAGCTAAAAACATTAAATAGCTAAAAATTTATTTTGTTCTGAATATCTGCACAATCTTACTTTCTTAAGTTTTTCTATTTATTCTCATCTTCATTCGTCTGCATATTTGTTAACATCAAAATTTATATTTTTCCCTGCTAACATTAAATTTAACATTTTTGGTGGCTTTAAAATGCTAATTTAACAGTGTGGTGCAGACCCAGTTTGGAAACGTATCAGCCCTTAACGACCATCGCCGAATAGTTTCCACTTTCAATTTGCAGCTTCTCATACTTCTAAGTTCTCTGGTTACACACGTTTGTCATTAGTTCATTTACAAATTCAGTCCCTCTGTCCGATTTTAATGTTTTTATGAAACCGTACATGCGAATTAGTTGTTTAACTAAACTGGTTGCTATTGTTTTTGCGTCTTTGCTTTCAATGGGGTGCGCTATCACAAATTTTGATAATTCACGTTGCATTGTTAATATGTATGTATCTGTAGCCGTTTGATATGCGAAGCAGGCCAACTGTATCAATTGTTAAGGCCCGTTCACATAGGACTTTTGCTTTGCTTTGCTTCAGAGTTTCGCTTTGACAGATAAGTTCAATACATGATGTTATATGAGTCCTGCTAAATACAAGTCGAGAAAAGTAGAGCAAAGCAAAGCGAAGCAAAATTATGGGCAACTCTCAACTTTTGTACGCTTTGGCAAGCAGCTGTTATCATTTCCATTTTATTTTTATTTTGGCGTGCGTATACACACTACAGATACTCGCGAATTTCAAACATTAGTAGCATAACTACTACTACTTCCATCATATCGGTAAAATTCATTTTTTTATTCTATCTTTAAACAAAACACTCTGAACAAACACAAATCGCAACTCATAACAAACTACTAACGCAGAAACTGTCAAAGCGTTATATGTAGCTGACCTTCTACGCCTCACGCTTTGTTGTTAAAGTTCGAACTGCCAAGCAAAGCGAGGAAATTTCTATGTAAACGGCCCATTATGGTTTCGAATGTCGACATTGGCGAGTGTGTCGTTAGACAGCGTTCAGATAGGGAAACTTTTGTCGCGGCAACTCGTTACTTGTAGGAGAGAGAGGGACGGGGAAAGGGGAAGGGCACCGAGTTGCTCGTGCTCGGGCAACACGCTTTGTGTTCTTATTCGTCTCAGTCGGCAGCTAAGAAATTTGACATTCCTTTTCATTTATAAATTCTTTCAGTGGTTGCAGTTTTGTTGAGTTTTAAGTGAATACATACGGTAAGTTGGGAAATGAAATTGTGTTCTTAGTTTTTGCGATTAAATATACACATGTTTATGCATATACTATACATATTAACGTAGATTATGTTCAAACTTCATTTTTCAATCACCTTTTACTTATAATCACAAAATTTATCTGAATGTGTAAATGCCGCTTAAGCGAAGCCTACAGAAATTTGCGAAAATGATATTAAATGGAATGCCAGAAAATTGCCTGTGTGAACGCGACGAGCAACACCAAAAGGGAAATCCTCGATAATAG
The DNA here is from genome assembly GCA_951828415.1 of Anomoia purmunda. NCBI lineage: Eukaryota > Metazoa > Arthropoda > Insecta > Diptera > Tephritidae > Anomoia > Anomoia purmunda. The sequence goes on along the minus strand of OX639997.1, from coordinate 80,214,518 downwards.
CAACAAAAGTTTCCCTTAAAACTCAACAAAACTGCAACCACTGACAGCATTTATATATGAAAAGGAATGTCAAATTTCTTAGCTGCCGATTGAGACGGATAAGAACACAAAGCGTGTCGCCCGAGCACGATCAACTCGGTGCCCTTCCCCTTTCCCCGTCCCTCTCTCTCCTACAAGTAACGAGTTGCCGCGACAAAAGTTTCCCTGTCTGAACACTGAATTAGGAGATGTGCTTTCTTTGTTAATGCGTGTACCGGTTTCCTTATGTTCTTGCGCTTTTTCTTTTTCTTCATTTTCTTTAAAATTTGCGGCCTTGCTCCTTGTTACAACATTGATACATTTCTTATCTCCTTTCTCATTTTTACTAATAGGGATCATTGATTTAAGTTCGTCACTATCTATCTTGATGCGTGATAATGTTGTTGTTGTTGTTGCTGTAGCGGCTAGTCGCGCCCCGTAAAGAGCGGATTCACCCATGGTCGTTGTCGTCGAACTCATCTAGGGGGAGGCCCAGGAAACGTGCAGTTTCGACAGGGTTGGACCAGAGGGAGAGGGGGGTTAGATGAGTGGGTTTGAGAGGGCATGTGAATAGGTGGTTGGTGTCGTGCGGAGAATCTCCACATGCCGGACATGTGTTGGGTATGTCGGGGTTGATTCTGGATAAGTAGGAGTTGAGCCTGCTACAGTATCCAGATCGTAGTTGTGCCAGAGTGACGCGAGACTCGCGGGGCAGCAGGGACTCCTCATCTGCTACAGGTGGTGGTTGGGCTCCGATGACTGCATTTGCCTGGCGGGAGTCAATGATGTTCGTGACTGTGTCTCTGTGCGGAGTTCTGGCAGGTCTGCAGCTTCGTCCACTGTGTCCTGCTGGTTCCCGGCGACCAAACTGGCGCAGCATAGTTTATTACCGGCCGGCCAATCGCCTTGTATGTTGCCAACAACGTTTCTTTGTCTTTGCCCCAAGAGCTGCCGGCGAGCGACTTGAGGACATTGTTGCGGCTCTGTACTCTATTGGCGATTGCGGTAGTGTGGGCGGAGAAGGAGAGCAGGCTGTCGAAAGTCACCCCCAGAATCTTCGGGTGGTTAACCGTCGGAATGGGGGTGCCATCGATATGGATGTTAAGATCCAGCCTGACCTCCTTCGTCCAGGTGGTAAAAAGGGTCGCCGAGAACTTAGCAGGGGACAGCGCCAGGTTTCTGCTAGTGAAGAAATGGGCAAGATCAGAGAGATATCCGTTCACTTTCAAACACAGATCATCAATTACATTGCCGGTTGCCATTATCCAGCAATCATCAGCATAGGAGACAATCATGACTCCCTCTGGCGGTTGAGGGAGCTTGGAGATATAGTGATTAAACAATAATGGGGGCAGGACGCCACCCTGCGGTACCCCTTGTTTAATCCTCCTTGGTTTCGATGTTCTATCTCTAAACCATACTGATGATTGACGACCACACAGGTAATTCGCGGTCCACCGTTTCAGTCCCTGCGGGAGAGTTGATGCTTCCACGTCAGATAGTAGCGTGGAGTGGCCAACTGTGTCGAATGCTTTCGACAGGTCCAAAGCTACTAGGACGGTTCTCTCGCAGGGGCGGTTTTGGTTAAGACCACGGTTCACCTGTGTGTTTATGGCATTAAGTGCTGTTGTTGTACTGTGCACTTTCCGGAAGCCATGTTGATGCTTAGCTGACCCAAGGTGGTATGTATAATACGGGAGGAGTAGGGCCTCAAGTGTCTTTACCACAGGTGAAAGCAGGGAATTCGGCCGATAGGAATCACCCTTGTCGGCCGGTTTCCCTGGTTTCAGTAGTGGGACCACCCTCCCAACCTTCCAGATGTGTGGAATGATGAGGGTGGCCATGGACAAATTGAGGATCCCAGTGAGGAACTCAACTCCCGCGGGGCCTAAATTTTTCAGCATCAACACGCTTAGCCCGTCAGGGCCAATGGCCTTGGAGGCTTTCGCCTTCCCGATGACCTCCTTTACCTCGCCACAAGTGAAGGCAAGAGGCGCGCTGTTGTTCGGCAATTTGCGCAGCCTCCTGGTCACCTTCCGCTTGGTCCTATCCCCCGAAGGATGCAGTATAAACTGTCGGCTAAAATAGCTCGCGCATCTCTTCGGGCCCGACGAGGCGCGATCCCCGAATGAAATTTCCACTCGGTCCTCGTGCTTCGTCGGGTTAGATAAGGACTTCACGGTAGACCAGAGCTTACCAACACCCGTGACCAGGTTACAGGACTTCAGATGCTCTTCCCACTTGTTCCGCTTGTGTTGGTCCACCAGCCTCCGAATCTCCACGTTTAAATCCTGAATGTTAGGATTACGGGGATCGGAGCGGCGAAGGTGGTCGCGTTCGTTCGCTAGAGCGGCCGCTTCAGCCGGGAAGTTGGGACGGATCTCGGGGATCCTCCCTGCCGGAATGAAGCGGGCCGCAGCTGACGCAACCACCTTGCGGAACTTATGTTCGCCTGTTCGAACGTCAGTGGGTGTGGGAAGAGACCTGAAGGCATTTTCGGTGAACTCCGCGAACCTGACCCAGTCAGCCTTTTTAAAGTTGATATAGGTCCGATGGTCCGCGGAGACAAAGTCAGCAGGTCTGTCAATCGAGATGATTATAGGTAGGTGGTCTGATGCAAGCGATAGCATAGGTCGCCACGTTATGCTATTTATCAGACCTGCGCTAGCTATCGTTAGGTCAGGCGAGCTGCTGCAACTACCCATAATCCTGGTGGGGGCATCATCATTCATCGTGCAGAATGTCGAATCGTCTATCTGCTCTGCCAAGTCATTTCCCCTACGATCAGCTGGTAGGCTTGAATGCCAGAGATCGTGTGGCGCGTTAAATTCACCAACTACCAATCGGTTTTCACCTCTGAGGAGCGCACCTATGTCAGGGTGATATCCTGCCGGGCAGCAGGTGACAGGGGGTATATAAATATTAAATATTTCGAGCTCGACATCGCCTGACCGGACAGCTATTCCTTGACATTCTAAGGTAGTGTCCCTGCGGTCGATGTCTTCTTCAATAAGACGATACTGCACTGTGTGATGGGTGATGAATGCTAAGCCACCACCATTACCTCGCTCGCGATCCTTACGATGCACATTGTAGCCGTTGCAACTCAACAGCGTCCATGTTGTTGTGTGCTCCTGCGAACCGTAGAGGTTCTGCCCATGTTGTTGTGTGCTCCTGCGAACCGTAGAGGTTCTGCCGGTGCTAGGCACCGGTGCACTAGGTGCAACTAGGGGAGCCGTAGAGGCTATGGGCGCCTTAGGGCGCGAACAACATGGGGCCACATAATTTGTGGACCACTCCTTATGGGTCTTAAGGCCAGAGCAGACCTTAAGATGGCTCCATCCGTCGCACGAATTGCACCTTACCGAAGTGGAGTTCGGATCGAGCTTTTTCTGGCAAACGCAGCAGAAATAGGTTTCTGGACCAGGGTTAGGCTCGATGCCAGCCCTGATCAGAAGGAGGTGAAGCAACCCTGCTGCAAGGAGTTGCTCCAGGAGAGACAGACAACTTATGGGGTAGGCCGATCTAAACAGGGTTAGATCGCCGAAACAACAGTCCTTGGCCGGGTGAAACCCGGGTCATTCCGGTACGTAGAACCGACTGTCGTGGGAATGGCGTGATAATGCGTCTGCATTGGTGTTTATTTTACCTTATTTGTATGCAATTTCAAAGTCGTATTCCGATAAATCTATTCTAATCCTTGTCATTTTCGAGGATGGGTTTCTATGTGAAAATAGTGACACTAATGGTCTGTGGTCTGTTACTACGATGAATTTTCTGCCATAGAGGTATGTTCAAAAGTAATTGATTTCGCAGTGTGTTGCTAATAGTTCTTTCTCTATAATTGGTTTGTTAATATCATGTCTTTGTAATCATTTGCTCGCGTCTGGTATTGGTAAATCGTGACCAATTTCTCCCTGTGATAAAATGGCTCCTAAAGCGAAGTCGGATGCATCTGTTGTGAGTAAGAATGGCTTTTCAAAGTCTGGGTACTGTAATATAGGTGGATTGTAATATTTTTTTTAGGCTATTAAATGCCTTCTCGCATTCTTCAGACCAAATACATGGGTTTCCTTTCTTTAATAGGGAGTTGAGACATTTAACGATTTTTGCAAAGTCTGGGATGAAACGTCTGTAGTAATTACAAAATGCTATGAACCTTCTTGTCTCATCTGGATTTGTTGGTTTGGGATAATTTCGTACAACTTCGCATTTACATATGTATGCCTTTATCTGTTATCAAATGTCCTAAGTAAATTACTTCTGATTTCAGGAATTGACATTTACTGGCATTTTGTTTGAGATTATAATATTTCAATCTTTCAAAAACGCTTAAAAGGTTTCTATTGTGGTGCCTTAGAGAACATCCAAAAACAATAATATCATCCACATAAAGGAAAGCTTCTGATTTTTATCAGCTTAGTGCGATTGTTAACATTCTTTGGAAGCTGTTTGATGATATCTTTAATCCGAATGGCAAACGTTTGAATTGGTAGTGTCCGTCTTGCGTAGAAAATGCTGTAGGTGGTCTGGAGTCATTTTGCAATGGTATTTGGTGAAAGGAATTTGTCATATCAAGCGTTGTGAAATATTTGGCCCTGCCTAAGACATCTAATACGTCTTCTAATCTTGTTAATGGGAATTTATCGTTTACTATTTTGTCATTAAGTTTTCTGTAGTCTACTTCTAAGCGCTATTTCTTTTTGGTATTTTCACATTTCTTGGGCACTAAAAGTAATGGTGAGTTGTATGGACTGACCGACGGTTCAATTATATCGCTGCTGATCATTCCCTGTACCCGGTTTTGTATTTCTTCCTGTTGAGTTTGTGGTAGCCTGTAATTTTTTATGTATACTGATGAGTTGTCTATTAGGTCCAGTTTTTGTTTATAAAAATTATTTACTGAAAGTGTTTCTCCCTCTAAGTGAAAAATTGATTGATACTTTAGAAAAATTTCTTTTAGTTCTGTTTCTGTCGCCTTGTCCAAATTATCTAGTTTTAATTCCTCTATTAACTTGTTATAACGTTCATTATTGTAAATATTTGTGTCATTATGTGTGTTAAGTACGCTGTAGCAGAGAACTTAGAAGTATGAGAAGCTGCAAATTTGTGGACTGTAAAAAATGTTGTCTGAAACGTTTCCAAACTGGGTTTCCCCACAGCTATTTAACATTTCCACATAACATTCTAACAGAGAGGTCAGTAAGAAAATGTCGAGAACATATATTTATTATGTTAAGATGTGACAATTAACAGCGTGCCTACCAATATTATTATAATAATTTTGCTTTTTTTAACTGATGTAAAAATTTCGAAATTTCATTTCGGAAATTTTTTCCTTACTTAGTTTTAGAGTTTTTATAGTATCATATTCATTTGAACCTAAATAGAAACAGATCAGAACTTTTGTGAAGTGATGCAACTGTTTTCGAGGATCGGAGTAAGTACAAAAAATGCACGGATAGTTAATATTTTATTTTATATCCTATTGAATAAATAAAATATGTAATATGTTTGCATTTCGCTTTTCAAACTATTCCAAAAAATTCGACACGTGAAAACTCTTTCACGATTTTGTATATTCATTTGTAATGAAATAAAATCAGAGCAGAAATTTAAATGAAAAAAGATTTCCATGAAATGAAGGATAAGTTGTATGATATTTTATTTTCTATTGAATTAAAAAAAATATAAAAATTAGACATGGCACGAAAAAAAAGACATGACACGAAAAAAGCTGGGATTCGAACTATGGTGCAACAATTCAAACGTGCAATATGACACTTCATGGAGTTCGCTTATACGGCTATTTATGCAAATCATAGCAATGTGTACGCAAAAAAGAACAATTTACGAATCCAACTAAAAATGAAACAAAGAAGAAAAAGTAGTAACCCGAGAAAAAACTGTTTTTTGCTTGCCAGAGGGGCAAGTAGAGACGGAAGAGGGGTTATGCAACAATTGTGGATAAGAGAAGGGTTGAAAGGGAAAGGGAACGGTAAGCAAAAGAATATTCTTTTCTGTTTTTCGGCAATTTTTGTGTCGATTCGCCAAATGCGCGTGCACGTGTACGCAAATGAATTGATACGCATTTGGGCAGAAGTTCTAGAATGTTCTAGAATGTTCTAGAACATTCTAGAATGCCAGCAATTTGTCAGATTACGTTGGCAAATTGCATTATTGTCTGATATTGCGGTGTTGAAATTTTCAATGACCGTCGATGGTTTGTAAAATTGAAGAGTTTAGCATTTTTGTGTTCGTCGCGAAAAAGATCGTTGAGGGGAACGTTTGCGTGCGCGTGGAGATGAAATGGTTACGCTTATGAATGAACGGCATTTGTTTTTAGGAATACGCGCACGCATTTATGAATGAATTTTTTGTTGTTGTATGTAGTTTCAGATATTTTAGAATATTTGGCGCTGGCGCAGGCACAAATGCAGCTGCGGTTGTGATTGCGCTGTGATTTGATTTTGATTTAGCGTAGGTCAAGGTTGAATTTTTCACATGCGCTTACATAAGTACATAGATATGTACATACATATGTGTGTATGTATGTATGTACATGGATGCATATGAATTTATGTATTTAGATACATATGTATATGTACATATGTACATACATAGATATGAATACATATGTATGTATACATAGATGTGTGCATATATGATTGTATACTTGATGATATTTTAGTTTTTTGTGACTGTACATTCAAATGTAGTTATGTACTTATGTAGTATTCTCTGGTAGTATATATCAACTTACATAAATAAATATGTATATATGTACATATGTACATATGTATGTATGTACATATGTATGTATGCTAGTGCAAGAATTTGCAAAAAAGTAAAAATCTAAATAAACACCCTTCCCCCCCAAACCCCCACCCCTCCAGAAAATAGATCAAATATTAAATTGGAACCAAACTTATAAGTTATAGTTATAATAGTATAAATAATATAACAAATATGAACATTGAATTATATGGAATTTTCATATTATATATGTACATACATATGTACGTATGTACATATGTATTAATCCTTGACAATTACAAAAAACTTGCCTTGAGCTCAAAAATTATTGCTGATATTTAGAATTTTCTAAAAATTTGTTAATATTATTGGCAAACCAATAGAAGAATTGTTTCAGATTGAAGGATGTTGAATTAAACATTTAATGTTAGAAATATAAAATACTTTAAAATGTAGTGTAAGAAGTTCACGATTAAGTAGTGATTTAGACGCCCGAAAATAGTGTGTGATGTGGCGCTGCTGGTATAGGCGCTTCTTTATCATTCATTTCACAACTTTTTTCTAGGCTCAAATCACAGTTGGGCAAAAGTATAGATATATTTTTGCCAGTTTTTTTTAATTTCATATTTTATTTTTAATATTACTCTTGATTCAGAATCAGTCTTGCGCTTTAAGTTTTAAGTACAAAATATTTATTTTCTTAGCCTGCATATATTCATACTACATATGTATGTATTGGCGAACATTTTTCCTGTATATGTATCTATGTACATATGTGCACACTCTCATTTATAAAAATTAAATAGCTAAAAACATTAATTTGATAAATATGTACATTAAACTCTTTATTTTGTTCTGAATATCAGCACAATCTTACTTTCTTAAGTTTTTCTATTTATTCTCATCTTCATTCGTTTGCATATTTGTTAACATCAAAATTTATATTTTTCCCTGCTAACATTAAATTTAACATTTTTGGTGGCTTAAAAATGCTAATTTAACAGTGTGGTGCAGACCCAGTTTGGAAACATATCAGCCCTGTTAACGACCATCGCCGAATAGTTTCCACTTTCAATTTGCAGCTTCTCATACTTCTAAGATCTCTGGCTGTAGTTTGTCAATTTTTCTGTTATACATTTAAATTTTTTTAAGTCAACCTGATGGTTGTTAATGTTCATTATCCTTACATGGGCAATTCCTTTAGCAGGTGCAATAGAGTTTGCCAGAAATATGCCTTCTTCTATCTTTTGGTTACAAACTACGCTGTCTTCTATGTTTAATTTAATTGGTATAATCATTTCGGTTCTTGGTGGTATCGTTATGTTGTTGTTGTTGTTGTTGTTGTTGTAGCGGCTAGTCGCGCCCCGTAGAGAGCGGATTCACCCATGGTCGTTGTCGTCGAACTCATCTAGGGGGAGGCCCAGGAAACGTGCAGTTTCGGCAGGGTTGGACCAGAGGGAGAGGGGGGTTAGATGAGTGGGTTTGAGAGGGCATGTGAATAGGTGGTTGGTGTCGTGCGGAGAATCTCCACATGCCGGATATGTGTTGGGTATGTTGGGGTTGATTCTGGATAAGTAGGAGTTGAGCCTGCTACAGTATCCAGATCGTAGTTGTGCCAGAGTGACGCGGGACTCGCGGGGCAGCGGGGACCCCTCATCTGCTACAGGTGGTGGTTGGGCTCCGATGACTGCATTTGCCTGGCGGGAGTCAATGATGTTCGTGGCTGTGTCTCTGTGGATGTTGCTTAGGACCCGCCGGTACGCCTCCGGATCCAGCGGTTGTGTGATGAGTGGCTGGATCTCGTCCTTTAGTTCTAGAAGATGACTTCTAATGTGCCTGGGGGCAGCGCCACTGCAATCAGGTGCCTATTTGGATGCCCCGAGCGGTGACATCCAGCAAGGAACTGCTTGCTGAGCATGAGGTTGTGCTCCTTAACTCGGAGCACATTGACCTCTTGGTGGAGATGCTCCTCAGGCGACATCAGAAGACATGCCTTCACCGTGCGGAGTGCGGCGTTCTGGCAGGTCTGCAGCTTCGTCCACTGTGTCCTGCTGGTTCCCGGCGACCAAACTGGCGCAGCATAATTTATTACCGGCCGGCCAATCGCCTTGTATGTTGCCAACAACGTTTCTTTGTCTTTGCCCCAAGAGCTGCCGGCGAGCGACTTGAGGACATTGTTGCGGCTCTGTACTCTATTGGCGATTGCGGTAGTGTGCGCGGAGAAGGAGAGCAGGCTGTCGAAGGTCACCCCCAGAATCTTCGGGTGGTTAACCGTCGGAATGGGGGTGCCATCGATATGGATGTTAAGATCCAGCCTGACCTCCTTAGTCCAGGTGGTAAAAAGGGTCGCCGAGGACTTAGCAGGGGACAGCGCCAGGTTTCTGCTAGTGAAGAAGTGGGCAAGATCAGAGAGATATCCGTTCACTTTCAAACACAGATCATCAATTACATTGCCGGTTGCCATTATCGAGCAATCATCAGCATAGGAGACAATCGTGACTCCCTCTGGCGGTTGAGGGAGCTTGGAGATATAGTGATTAAACAATAATGGGGACAGGACGCCACCCTGCGGTACCCCTTGTTTAATCCTCCTTGGTTTCGATGTTCTATCTCTAAACCATACCGATGATTGACGACCACACAGGTAATTCGCGGTCCACCGTTTCAGTCCCTGTGGGAGAGTTGATGCTTCCACGTCAGCTAGTAGTGTGGAGTGGCTAACTGTGTCGAAAGCTTTCGACAGGTCCAACGCTACTAGGACGGTTCTCTCGCAGGGGCGGTTTTGGTTAAGACCACGGTTCACCTGCGTGTTTATGGCATTAAGTGCTGTTGTTGTACTGTGCACTTTCCGGAAGCCATGTTGATGCTTAGCTGACCCAAGGTGGTATGTATAATACGGGAGGAGTAGGGCCTCAAGTGTCTTTACCACAGGTGAAAGCAGGGAATTCGGCCGATAGGAATCACCCTTGTCGGCCGGTTTCCCTGGTTTCAGTAGTGGGACCACCCTCCCAACCTTCCAGATGTGTGGAATGATGAGGGTGGCCATGGACAAATTGAGGATCCCAGTGAGGAACTCAACTCCCGCGGGGCCTAAATTTTTCAGCATCAACACGCTTAGCCCGTCAGGGCCAATGGCCTTGGAGGCTTTCGCCTTCCCGATGGCCTCCTTTACCTCGCCACAAGTGAACGCAAGAGGCGCGCTGTTGTTCGGCAATTTGCGCAGCCTCCTGGTCACTTTCCGCTTGGTCCTATCCCCCAAAGGATGCAGTATAAACTGTCGGCTAAAATAGCTCGCGCATCTCTTCGGGTCCGACGAGGCACGATCCCCGAATGAAATTTCCACTCGGTCGTCGTGCTTCGTCGGGTTGGATAAGGACTTCACGGTAGACCAGAGCTTACCAACACCCGTGACCAGGTTACAGGACTTCAGATGCTCTTCCCACTTGTTCCGCTTGTGTTGGTCCACCAGCCTCCGAATCTCCACGTTTAAATCCTGAATGTTAGGATTACGGGGATCGGAGCGGCGAAGGTGGTCGCGTTCGTTCGCTAGAGCGGCCGCTTCAGCCGGGAAGTTGGGACGGATCTCGGGGATCCTCCCTGCCGGAATGAAGCGGGCCGCAGCTGACGCAACCACCTTGCGGAACTTATGTTCGCCTTTTCGAACGTCAGTGGGTGTGGGAAGAGACCTGAAGGCATTTTCGGTGAACTCCGCGAACCTGACCCAGTCAGCCTTTTTAAAGTTGATATAGGTCCGATGGTCCGCGGAGACAATGTCAGCAGGTCTGTCAATCGAGATGATTATAGGTAGGTGGTCAGATGCAAGCGATAGCATAGGTCGCCACGTTATGCTATTTATCAGACCTGCGCTAGCTATCGTTAGGTCAGGCGAGCTGCTGCAACTACCCATAATCCTGGCGGGGGCATCATCATTCATCATGCAGAATGTCGAATCGTCTATCTGCTCTGCCAAGTCATTTCCCCTACGATCAGCTAGTAGGCTTGAATGCCAGAGATCGTGGTGCGCGTTAAAGTCACCAACTACCAATCGGTTTTCACATCTGAGGAGCGCACCTATGTCAGGGTGATATCCTGCCGGGCAGCAGGTGACAGGGGGTATATAAATATTAAATATTTCGAGCTCGATATCGCCTGACCGGACAGCTATTCCTTGACATTCTAAGGTAGTGTCCCTGCGGTCGATGTCTTCTTCAATAAGACGATACTGCACTGTGTGATGGGTGATGAATGCTAAGCCACCACCATTACCTCGCTCGCGATCCTTACGATGCACATTGTAGCCGTTGCAACTCAACAGAGTTGGGGGGTTAGTTCGCCGAAACAACAGTCCTTGAAACCCGGGTCATTCCGGTACGTAGAACCGACTGTCGTGGGAATGTATCGTTATCGTTGTATTTGTAGGTAATTTTGTGTTCAGTGGTAAAGTAATTGCTTTATTTTCAAACTGTATTGTTAAGGTAAATATTTCATAGTCGATTTTACAATAGTAATTTATCAAGAAGTCTCTACCAAGGATTCCATCTGTTGCTATTGGGAAATCGTCAGAAACTAGGTGGAAATCAATGCTTGCTCTATGTTTTTCTATTAAGAAGTTAAGCTTTGATGTGCCTACGGAGTAGATTTCTTCTTTTGTTGTGCCTGTTAATTTACACTTTGCGGTATTGTCAAAATCACGTTCGTTACTGAATGGATTTTTGCAAATTGAAATGTCTGCTCCTGTATCTATTAGGTAAGTCATCGGCTTATTGAATTCTAAATTGTATATTTTTATGTAGTTTGTTAAATTCCCAGTAATTACATAATTACGTCTAGAATTTGAGTGTCCTACGTATCCCTGTCCCCCGGAGGAAAGCCATTGTGGTCCTCCGGGTCGCCTACGTTTCCCTGAAGTTGGACAACGTTTACTTGGCGACCAGTTCTGTATTGATTTCTCTGGTTCTGATTGTTCCTATTCACATTATTGGAATACCGTTCGTTAAAATTATACCTCTGATTGTTTCCATAGTGTTGTTGTTATTAAACCATCTCTGGTTAGAACTATTTCTTGCATTATTGGGTAACCTGTTATTATTGTTATGTACAGTCTTCCACATAACTGAAGGTACAGCAATTAAATTTTTGAAAAAAATATGATCTTATTTTATTAATGAAAATAAAACAAAATTTCTTTTACGTATTTTCAACAACATCAAATTATCTTTTATTTCATGTAAAAACAAAACCAAAATTCAATACATAAGAAAAGAAAAATATATCAATTTGTTAAAAGACCATATATCGGATCCACAAAAGTCAGGGTACACCTAAATAAAATATATAGAAACAGTGGTTAAGACATTGCTTGCTATTCAAACCTAACCTTTATCAGTATTTTGTAGGATATCCATTAATTTTTATTACTGATCTCAACCTTTTAGGCATTGAATGTACCAATTTTTTGGTGAGCTCACTGCTTATGTTGCTCCACTCTTCTAAAAGAACTTCCTTAAGCTGCGCCTTGCTTGAAATCTTTCTTTTCCTGATTCTAGTCTCAAGTTCATACCAAAGGTGCTCAATGGGGTTTAAATCAGGACTTTGAGGTGGGGTTGGAAACATACGAGCGTTATACAATAGCCACATTCGTACTTTGTGAGCTGTATGCTTAGGGTCATTGTCCTGTTGAAACATAAAGTCTTCTTCTATACCAATCTTGACCGCACTTTCCTTCATGTTATTTCGTAGAATATCTAAATAAGAATTCTGGTCCATATTATTTTCGACGAAAACAAGGTTTCCTACCCCTCCAGCCGCCATGCATCCCCACACCATAACACCGCCGCCTCCGTGTTTAATGGTTTTAACCGTATTCTTAGGATTAAGCGCTTCTCCTGATCTGCGCCATACCCTTTTATGTCCATTTACGTCAAATATGCAAAACTTAGACTCATCTGAGAATAAAATTTTGTCCCAAAACTCCAGGGGCTTGTCACAATATGTTTTTGCGAACGTCATACGCTTTTCTTTGTTGATGGAACTCACAAGCGGTTTCTTTCTGGGCGTTCTAGATGAAAATCCATCCTCTACGACAGCTCTTCGCACAGTTTCTGCACTAACCTCTTTTTTGTCGTAAATAGCAAGGTCATCACTGATTTGTCTGCAGCTTACAAATGGGGTTTCTTTTACTATACGCAAAATTTTCCTTTTGTCACTGTCATTTAGTTTGGGCGGGCGACCTGTTCTGGGTGCATTTTCAACTCTCTTTTCCCTGTCATATCGATTAACCACCTTTTGAACCGTTGACCGACTACGCGACACAAGTTCAGATATTTGCGAATAAGATTTGCCTAGTCTAACATGCAGATCAATTATGATTTCCCGTTCTCTAATTGCCAATTCCTTTCGGCTCATAATTTCCTTTATTTCGATAGCAAAAAACACAAGACGATTGCGAAAACCAAATTAAAAGTCCCAGGTTGCAGCTTTTAATTCACACCAACAATATTGAATTGTGGGATTCCCCTTTTTACTACTAGCAGCGAATTTAAGCCAGTTGTACCAAGACTTTTGTGGAACGTAAGTAGGGAGTTGCCAACAAAAAGATAAGCTCTTAACTGAACATGATTGCCAAAATGTTTGATTTTATAAAAATTGAAAAGCACTACAAGTATTCATAATACCATTTTCTTATTTTGGAGTTTTGATTAAAATCATATGCAAAACAATATCATTCGCATATACATTTTTACTGTACCTTCAATTATGTGGAAGACCAGTCTTCCACATAACTGAAGGTACAGCAATTAAATTTTTGAAAAAAATATGATCTTATTTTATTAATGAAAATAAAACAAAATTTCTTTTACGTATTTTCAACAACATCAAATTATCTTTTATTTCATGTAAAAACAAAACCAAAATTCAATACATAAGAAAAGAAAAATATATCAATTTGTTAAAAGACCATATATCGGATCCACAAAAGTCAGGGTACACCTAAATAAAATATATAGAAACAGTGGTTAAGACATTGCTTGCTATTCAAACCTAACCTTTATCAGTATTTTGTAGGATATCCATTAATTTTTATTACTGATCTCAACCTTTTAGGCATTGAATGTACCAATTTTTTGGTGAGCTCACTGCTTATGTTGCTCCACTCTTCTAAAAGAACTTCCTTAAGCTGCGCCTTGCTTGAAATCTTTCTTTTCCTGATTCTAGTCTCAAGTTCATACCAAAGGTGCTCAATGGGGTTTAAATCAGGACTTTGAGGTGGGGTTGGAAACATACGAGCGTTATACAATAGCCACATTCGTACTTTGTGAGCTGTATGCTTAGGGTCATTGTCCTGTTGAAACATAAAGTCTTCTTCTATACCAATCTTGACCGCACTTTCCTTCATGTTATTTCGTAGAATATCTAAATAAGAATTCTGGTCCATATTATTTTCGACGAAAACAAGGTTTCCTACCCCTCCAGCCGCCATGCATCCCCACACCATAACACCGCCGCCTCCGTGTTTAATGGTTTTAACCGTATTCTTAGGATTAAGCGCTTCTCCTGATCTGCGCCATACCCTTTTATGTCCATTTACGTCAAATATGCAAAACTTAGACTCATCTGAGAATAAAATTTTGTCCCAAAACTCCAGGGGCTTGTCACAATATGTTTTTGCGAACGTCATACGCTTTTCTTTGTTGATGGAACTCACAAGCGGTTTCTTTCTGGGCGTTCTAGATGAAAATCCATCCTCTACGACAGCTCTTCGCACAGTTTCTGCACTAACCTCTTTTTTGTCGTAAATAGCAAGGTCATCACTGATTTGTCTGCAGCTTACAAATGGGGTTTCTTTTACTATACGCAAAATTTTCCTTTTGTCACTGTCATTTAGTTTGGGCGGGCGACCTGTTCTGGGTGCATTTTCAACTCTCTTTTCCCTGTCATATCGATTAACCACCTTTTGAACCGTTGACCGACTACGCGACACAAGTTCAGATATTTGCGAATAAGATTTGCCTAGTCTAACATGCAGATCAATTATGATTTCCCGTTCTCTAATTGCCAATTCCTTTCGGCTCATAATTTCCTTTATTTCGATAGCAAAAAACACAAGACGATTGCGAAAACCAAATTAAAAGTCCCAGGTTGCAGCTTTTAATTCACACCAACAATATTGAATTGTGGGATTCCCCTTTTTACTACTAGCAGCGAATTTAAGCCAGTTGTACCAAGACTTTTGTGGAACGTAAGTAGGGAGTTGCCAACAAAAAGATAAGCTCTTAACTGAACATGATTGCCAAAATGTTTGATTTTATAAAAATTGAAAAGCACTACAAGTATTCATAATACCATTTTCTTATTTTGGAGTTTTGATTAAAATCATATGCAAAACAATATCATTCGCATATACATTTTTACTGTACCTTCAATTATGTGGAAGACTGTATATTGTTATTGTCGTAGGTATTATTGTTGTTATACCTATTATTGGGCTGAAAGTTTCTGCGGTTGTTGTTATTTTGCATGTATTGGGTGTGATTGTTGTTGTTTCTTACAAACATAACACTACTGTTGTTGTGCTGGGTTCCTTGCTCTATTTCGAGTGCTAACTCAACAGCGCTATCAAAAATCTTAGGCAATGCTGCGAATATTGTTTGCTTCAAATTGTCATTTATGCCATTTTTAAAGACAGTTAAGCTGTATTGTTCGTTAAGGTTTGAAATTAGAGATTTTTGATCGGAATTTGCAGCTAAGCCTAACTGGCTTATTTGTAAAGTGTTCGATTCGGATATTAACTGCAGGATTTTGTTTTTGAAAGTTGTAACACTTGTGTTTCTTTGTGTAAGGTTAGCTAATTGGTTCTGAATGTGTGGGATTGTTGCCGTGCGTTTATATTTATTTAGTAATACATTTTTTAAGTCTTCTAATGTTCGTGGTATTTGTAATGCAGTCACATTTGTTCTCACCGTCTGACTTAGCTTTGTGTAAATCACGAAGTCGATAAGTGTAATTTTTCCTTCTTCTGTTAAATCATTGTATACAATATCTGTGAATTTTAGGAAGGATTCAAGTTCTTTGTAATTTCCGGAAATGCTCGGAATAGCTTTTGAGGCTAGTAATAAGTTAAAATCAGACATTGTTAATACGTTTTGACTTGACTCGTAACCTGAAATTTCTTGTGGTATTTGTATTTCCTTGTCTATGGAATGCGGAATCAAAATGTCAAAATCATATTTTGTTAAAATTTTTAGCAATTTGTCTCTTAGTTGCCAAAATATGTCTAAACCAAGTTCTCTATGTTCTTTTGTAAATTTTGATAAATGAACATTTAAAGTACTTCTAACATTTTCTAAAGTCGTAAATAGGACATTGAGATGTTTTTTAATTGTCTCCTCTTTTATTTTTATATTTTTATTTAGACATTTGTATGCTTTATTGCATTCGCCTTTTAAAAATTTTAATCTATCTTCTATTTTTACCTATTGGTCCATTATTTCTTTGTTGATCGATTATAAAATACATTTGTATTTAGTTTGTTCCCATACATTGAGTGTATTTCAAGAGTAAGCTTTGTAGAAAAAATTGGTATTGTTATTAGTAACAAAATAATACATTATGGTTGTTATTAGTAACAAAATCTTTTTGTCCATAGTAGATGAATAGTAAGGTTAAATTTGGTCTTGCTTTATGTTATGACAATAGTTTTCTTTAGTATATTTCTATAAATTGAATGAATCTTAATGATGAAATCTATAATTAAAATACTAGTTATAATAATGAGAAGGATTTCTATAAGGGTACTAGAATTTTTCTGATTGTTATCTAGTATTACCTCGTTTATAACATTGGCCTTTGGGTCACTAATTTTAGAGTTTTGTTTTTGTTTGTGATGTTCTTAATCGCGAGAGAGATTTGCTGTTTTTTCTCCTTTGTTGTAGTGAGGTGTAATTCCTTATATAGGATGGCTTTCTCTTTGCGTTTGTTGAACGCCTTCCCTCCCCTCTTTCTGTTTGTGGATTTTTGTTTCTTTTGCGGGTTGGTCTGTGTTAATTTATGTCTTATTTTGTATTCTTCTAATGTAATTGCTTTTGGGCCGGCAGTTTTTGGTGTTGGTAAATATGGGATAATATTTTCTGGGATATTACCTTGTAGAATATATGGCTGTTCTAGGTAGGCTATATATTTGTTAAAAATAATATCGATATCTCTTTCAGTAATATTATCTGTTTCTAGAAGATTATGTTGGTCCGTTTGGCTGGATCGCCATGTAATGTATATATTTTATACATTTAAATTTGTTTTAAGAATGGAGCCACTTCATATTTTTACAGCAGAGTGGCTTCTGCTTAGCAACAGGCAGCCGTAAGGTTGCCGAGATCTTTGAGAAATAAAAGGCAGTAGTGTTACTTGCTAGATTATATTTAATTTTATTCATGAAGACTTACGACTATTTATACAAAATTTTATCACACTTCTTTGACTTAGAATTGTAGCAACGGCCAATAGGAATGCTTTGGCGTTTGGCTGAGCAGAGCGTATTGACAAATATTCTGCTAGCTCAGCCATCGTATTGACATACATTCAGTTTAGCAATGCAGTTGGCTTTGGTTCCTCATATCGACTTACTTCTAATTAAAAAAACCGGCGTTGCAGTTCCGCATGCATATGTAGGTCGGTTGTGTTGGTTGTACGCTACATTCGGTGTGTGGGGTCACTACATAGGTTAGGGAAGGCAGCAGTCTTTAGAAAGACACGCTTATGCTCGTGGCCCATTGTGATACCGGATCGGGATTGTTGTTTGAACCCTGTACCCCTAAAACTACTTCATATTCCTAAGGAACCTCGCCAAGTCCCTAATTTCCACTGACATATGGTCGTCAAGCTCATTAAGAAAATATCTATCACAGCTTCTGCTCTCCTTCTAGTTAGTGTCGGGCAGCGGCAGAGTAGGGGATGTATGTCTCCTCCTCCTCCACGTCACGACAACTTCTACAATAGTCCCTATCTTCCAAGTTGAAGAGCGATTTCGTTCGTTGGTCACTCTCTAATATCACCAGGTGAATCCCCAATATCACTATCCGGCAGAGTCATGCCTCGTATGTCGCAGTGGCCGGGAACCCACACAATGTGTGTAGGGAATGTTTCAGCCGTCTCGTTAAAAGATAAGCTGAAAGTTATGCCGAGCTGTTCCGAAAATATCTCTCCACCAACTCTCCCGTAAAGTTTGGACCCTTCCGTATAAACATGGACGTTTGTACTTTTTCTAACCACATCCAGTGTCAACTCTTCCAATTCGGGCAGTTGGGTCATGAATTTGGTTTCGGTTCCGGCCGGAAGTGTATAGTCAGTCAGCACAGGCAGTTCCGTGGGTTCGGCCCCTATTGAACTATGTCCGACGTAAGGATATGCCCATTTTCTAATTGAGTCTAGTCTAATGGCGGTATTCTATGAAACTTTCTTAGCATATATGTCTACCGCGGGGAAATTGAGTAACACACTAAGCACCTTAGTGGCTGTCGTTTTGATAGCACCGGTAATTAACACGCTATCCGTTTAACTCTCTCTGCTTTTTTAATATATACTTTCTTGACGAGAGTGTCCCACCAGACCACCGTACCATAAAAAATAATTGGTTTCACCACCGCCGTCTAGATCCATGCCAACATCTTGGGTCCTAAGTTCCAGTTCTTGCCTATAGCCCTGCTGCATGAGTAGATAGCCATGGCTTTGCGGACCCTTTCGTTTACGTCGGGCCCCTAATTTAGTTGCCTATCTTGTTCAGTTCTCCTCAACGTTGCTCCATTTATAGTTAAATTAATTATAATTAAATTTCTGGGGAATAGAACCCGTTCAGTTTTGGTTGGCGTTAACCCCTAAACCTTGACTTCGGCATCAGCGCGTAAACTTAGCCCTTGTAGCCTTGTGTCAGCGTATCTAGATGTTTATCTACTACCGCAATGTCCTCTGCATAGGCTGTAAATTCCCCCTGCTTCTTTGAATTTCTTTTAGTTGGCTGTCGACAGCGATATTCCACAGTAAAAGCGATAACACTCCTCCCTGGGGTGTGCCGCTTACCATGAATTTTACCACACAGGAGTCCCCCAACCCCGCCTTATTTACTCCTGATAAACGCAGCCATGGCATCACATAGCGATGAAATAACTGCTTAAGAAGTAATGTTGTTAAAGGCACTTTCCATGTCTAGGAAGACCACTTGGGAGTATACTTTCAAGTGCCAAGATTTTTCACTGTTAAAGATAACGCTGCGAAGGGCTGTTTCCACACCCTTACCCTTAGAGTATGCATGTTGGGCATAGGATAAGGGATGTGTAACACATCACTGTGCTGTGCTATTATGCTAACACATTTCAATGTGCCATACCCACAGGCACACTTTCCATTGAACTATAGCACAGTAACACAATCGACGAACACAAACTAGGAACAGTGTTTTTTGACACACATGTGCAAAATGTGCTTGTGTTCATCGAGCGTGTCGGAAGACTATAGCACAGTAACACAATCGACTCACACAAACTAGGAGCTGTGTTTTTTCCAAACATGTGTGCTGTATACAATGTGCTTGTGTGATGTTTGTATTCTTAAGCAACTCTGCACAAGTAAACCGATGTATACGAATGCCCACCGCTCATTCCCAATACAACGGCTGTTATAAGTCGTCTATCGTTTCTGGAGCAGGTTGCTCCACAGGCTGGAGTTAAATCCAACCCTGGCCCCGACACATATTTTTGCTGTGTAATGCGTGCGACCCATCGGGAGCGGATCACAAGGTTTGTCGCCAATTGCCTCTACGGCCCAAAACACTGCGCCAATTCTGTCGTTGTCACCTAGCACCCAAGGGGCCTCCACGGTTCCAAGGAGCAATCAGCAACACCCGCATTACCCCGTTCCCACGACAGTCGCTTCTCCGATGCCGGAACGACCCGGATTTGTATCCGGCCAAGGACTGTCACTTCAGCAAAATCCCCCAAAATTGTATGTGAAATGTTTTATGCTGTTACAACAACAACAACCCGCATTTCCCATCTCTCGCAGCCCTTCTACTCGCAACCTGATCCCACCCAAGTGTAACGGCTACCCAGCAGCTCTTAGGTCCCCACACAATTGTACAAAGTTTAATTGCAACGGATATAATGTACATCGCAAGGATCGCGAGCATGGTGGCCTAGCATTCATCACACACCACATAGTTCAGTATCGTTTTATTGAAGAAGACATCGACAGCAGGGATACTACCCTTGAATGTCAGGGCATAACTATTAGGCTGCGCTCCTCAGAGGTGAAACCCGTTTGGTAGTAGGTGACTTTAATACGCACCACGATCTATGGCCCTCAAGCTGCCAACAGATCGTAGGGGGAATGAATTGGCTGAGCAGATAGACGATTCGACATTCTGCACAATGAATGACGATGACCCCTCCAGGTTTAAGGCTAGTCGCAGTAGCTTGCCTGACCTAACAATAGCTAGTGCAGGTCTGATAAATAGCATAATCATCACGATAGACAGAACTGCCGAATTCGTCTCCGCGGATCGAAAGACTTTTATCTACTTCAACGAGAGGTCCTTCGGTGCCCTACCATACCGACAGATGATAGCTTTGGTGAACGCCAATTCCGCAGAGTGGTCAAGACCGCTTCGTTCCTACAGGACGAATACCGGAAATTCGTCCGAATTACCCAGCGGAAGCGGCAACATTTGCTACTGAACGTGACCACCTGCTGTCTTGTACCTTCGCGCAAATTGTCAAACCCAGCGCACCACTTACCTTCACTTGTAGCGAGGTTGCGGAAGCCATCGGGAGGCGAAGGTCCTGATGGACTACGCATGTTAATGCTAAAAAATTTGGGCCCCACAGGAGTAGCATACCTGGCAAGACTTTTCAATCTGTATATGTGTGCGTCCACGTGAAAAGGGCCGCATCTAATTTCCGAGATATACAAATTTTTCGATACATGGATCGAATTTCGTAATTTTTTATTATGGTTTATTATGAAACTATATACATTTACGCGTCGAATGACACCAAAAAAAGAAAAGGGCCCACAAGGGACAACTTTCAACTGCAAATTGATTTTTTTCAATTAGTCATTTTTCGGATATTCACCTTCAAAGTTCTATATTTCAATCAATTCTTCAGTTAGGATGGTCTAATTTGTCTCAAAATGTTCGGAAATCAACCAGGAAGACGCCTATATGAATAACTCCAATACCGCCGAAGTGGGCCCTTTTCACGTGGATGCACACATATGTTCACTTTCATCATTTCAAAGATCCGGAAGATGGGAGAGTGATACCGGTGTTAAAACCAGAGATACCGGCCGAAAGGAGTGAATCTTATCGACCGATTTCCCTTCGTTCACCAGTGGTGAAGACACACGAAACTGCTCCCTTGCTTTACACACCACCGGTTAAGCATCAACACGGCTTCCGGAAGGTACACAGCACAACAACAGCACTAAAGGTCATAAACATCCAGGTGGCCTTAACCGTGACCGCCTTTGTGAGACAACCATCTTAGTGGCGTTGGGCCTATCAAAGGCCTTTGATGTGGTCAGTTATTCAACGCTTCTTGAAGACGTTGAGACATCCACTCTCCCACAGTGTCGGAAGCGGTGGACTGCGAACTTTGCGTGTTACGTTCGACATCCTGACCTCCTTTTCTGTGCACACAACCGCAATCATCAATAAAGTACGGAGCCGTTACAACGTCCTCAAGTCGCTAGCCGACTGGCAACATACAAGGCGGTTGGTAGGTCGGTTCTAAACTATGCCGCTCCGATTTGGTCAGCTGGACCCAGTGCATGAGACTACATATCGCCTAGAACGCAGTGATCCGGACAGCAACGGGATGCCTTTTGATATCACCTGTAGAACACCTACACTATAAAGCTTCAATGCTCCCAGTTCACAATTTTATTCTCACCAAACAGTTCCTCATTGGTTGCCACCGTAGGGGCAAACGGGCACCTGCTCGCTGAAGATCCGCCTCCTAGGCACATCAGAAGGCATCTTCTTGAAATGTCTGACGAGATCCAGTCATTCACCACCAATAGAGTGGACCGTGCTGCAAAGCGAGTGGTCTTAAACGACATTCACCGAGAGACAATCACCACCTTCGTCAACCTCGCCCTGTGAATACCGTCTTCAGGGTCAAACCACCACCCATTGCAGAGGAGGATCTCCAGCTGCCTCGTGAATCCCGAGTCTTTCTGCCTCAATTACTATATGGATATTGTAGCAGGTTAAACTCTTACCTGCCCAGAATCAACCCAGACGTACTTAATGTATGTCCGGCATGTGATCATTCCCCGCACGATACCACTCACTTTTTCACTTGCAACTGCGCATTTCTTGGGGTTCCCCCTGGATGAGTTCGATGATAACGATCATTTTACTATACAGATGTATATTAAAACTTAAAACAATGGGTACGATTACTTAAAATCAAATTAAAAGTAAAATTAAAGTTAAGGTACATACATTCAGCTGACAGGAAAAGAAAAACATAAAGGGTAAAGTAGCTCAGATTGGAAGGTTAGAATATAAATAGAGAGTGGACTGCAAGATTGAAGCGCCTTGAGTTACTTTCCATATTTAATCCCTTTCTTAAGGAGTTCCATAATTCCACAGCTCTAACGAAAAACGTCCCTGTGCAAACGTTAATTTCGAAAAAAGATATTTCGGGCCTCGGTTGTAAACTAGCCTATCAATAAAAATTACTGAACGACGATAAAAAAATGTTGGCAAGCTACAGCCAAGAATGTTAGTGGAGAATTCCGAAATGTGATCAAACTTTCGCTTTAAATAAATATATCTAGCAGCATTCTTAATAACCAATTGTAATTTATACAAGGAAGCTTCGTCTAAATAACTAAACACTAATTCTTGGTGGATTATTAAAGGGGCCGTTAAGGGGTTTGCAAGTTTAAGTTTAGTAGTTTGCGGAATATATTCCGCAGTTCTCCATAGTTGCCTAAACACATAATATTACATGCTAACTGATGTGTTGACATATTCCGCATATGTAAGAGTCCCATTAAGTTTAAAGCCAAAGGTTTGACAACTTTCTTATATGACACAATTATTCCACATTAATGGCGAAACACCATTGGGAGATCGAATCTAAGTTCTCATTAATTCCGACGATTAAGTCCTCCGAAAGACCTATAGGCGCGGATAAGTATATTTGTACATCCTCTGCATATAGATGAATATATTGCAACATTTTACTAAGTAATTAATATACGAATTAAAACTGACCCGAGGATAGAACCCCGTGGAACAACAGATTTCATAAATTTTTGTGCATGGGTGGCACACAGTCATAATCGAATAAAGTAAGTATTGTGAGGTATCCTTTATCAAAGAGTGGTCTCATATCCTCAAGAACTTTTAGCATGGCAGTAGAACAGCTATTAAAATTAGTTTTTCGAAGACTTTCGACAATGACGGCATTGCTTTTTTTTCGCAACAGGTACTATCTTTTCCAGCTATCAGAAAACGAAGGCGGCCACAGTAGCCGAGTGTGTAGCGTGTGCGCGCTTCATTCCGTGGGTTCCAGGTTCAAATTCTGTAGTAACATCAAAAATTATAGAAAAAGTTTTTTTTATATAGCCTCTCGGCAGGCAATGGCAAACCTCCGAGTGTATTTCTGCCATAAAAAAACTTTTCGGCGTTTGGGGTCGGTGTCCCTCAATTTGTGTCACATCATCAAGACACACACCACAAATTGTAGGAGAAGTTTGGCCAAAATCGCTTAAGCGGCTATAGCTACTATACTTTAATAAATTTTAAGCTTATCTTGTATTCACCAATTGCTACATTCACGGCAATCGTTCCAATAGAAAGAAACTCATTCATGCCATCTACGTTATGCTTCACGCCAAGATATTTTAAATTGCTCCATATCTTAGGAGGAAGATCGCAATTGAAATTTCTTTGGAAATAGTTCTTCTTGGCCTGTCGCGTTATAAAGGTAACTTTATGACGCAAAACTTCGAATGCCATCCAATTTTCTTTGCATGTGTTATTTTTTCAGAACAAGCGACTTTCATTGTGATCTGTTATTGCCTTAAGCACCACCTAGTGAACCAAAATTGTTTATTTTTGTTAATCTTACGTTTTCTAAGAGGTATATATTTTTCAAATAAATAATAAACAAGGTTGGAAAAATGTTGCACGTACTAAGAGGAGCAGTTAGCTTTAAATTATAGCTCAGAAAAGGTAATTCATGATCGCTAATACCACTCAGCAACAGCTGTTCAAAGTGCAACACACAGTACATATTGGAGACACAAACCAAATCAAGTAAGCTAGGTTTACTATGAGGGCCAAAACAAGTAGGCAATGAATGTATTACATTTAACCTATTATCTAACAAATTACTGGCACGTTTATTTTTCACAAGCAAGTCAATATTGAAGTCAGCGCAGAAAAAAATGTGTTCATATATTGCACTATATTTGGATATATTAGAAAATAACTTGCTTAAATCAAAATAATTACAAGGGTTATATACACAAATCACAAGGCAGCGTTGTAATTTACCAGCAAACTCAACCTTTAGGTGTTCGATTCTATCCAGGTGATCAGACTTATGTACAATTTTAGGCTGCATTGAACCTTTAAAATATATCGCAATACCACTCGCTCTCTTGTCAATATATCTATCATTCCTCACCACGGAAGAGTTGCACAAATTAAAAAGGTAATTCATAGTCATTCCTAAACCAAGTCTCAGTCACACATGCAACCTCAATATTGGTAGTCTCAAAAATGTAATTCTGGTAGTCAAGTTTTGTTTTATTTAAACTTCTGACATTTGAGTGACATAATTGAAATCCAGGATGAAAGCTTCTTATTAATTTCATCGAACACAAATATTGGGCGCTGCATCTCAAATTGACAGTAAACGTACATATAAAATAGATAGATCTAGGTGGAAGAAAGATAAGGAGATTACATGGCAGATGAAGATGATAAATAGTAGATAAGAGTATTGGCAGTTTGAGCCTAACTTACAATTAAATCGAAGCATTGGAAGAACGAAGAAAGAAAAGTAAAACATATGTATCTAACGCAGTGATTTTAAGATCAACAATTTATAACTTAGTAGTAATAATAAGAGCACTTAGTCGGCTGTCGTTTTCATAATTTTGGGCTTTAACTGCAAAAGAAAGAAGACATTGCCGCGGATGGAGAATGCTGATGTCAGTAGCTTTCTCTCTCTCTTTTATGTTAATCATTCCATACCCAGGCTGTTCAATATCGGCAAGTAGAAGGGACCTCTTCTTCGATTGCTTTAAAGAGCTGACTTCGTTTCCGCTGAAAATATGGTCGGAAAAAACTAGCATAACAAGCAACGCAGTTTAAGTAATTGGAAAATACCAATATGATATCCACAAAAACTTTGAAAACTTAAGAGTGCCGCTGTCGTACACGTCGGGAAAAACTTGCATCACAAGCTATGCAGTTTAGCATCAAGTAATTGGAAAATAGCAATATGATACCCACAACAGTTTGAAAACTTAAGAGCGCCGCAAAAGCACGTCTTACAAACTTAACGTCATGTGCTTATGCATGCAAGGATGATAAACTTATGGGTCTGAAATCTTTGGACTTGTTATGTGGTCCTTTACTCGCCGTCGGGATAGCGACTACTTTATCCTGAGCCCATTTTTTTAGCATATAGTTAAGACCTACTTTCGCCCTATATAATATTTTCAATCTTGGTATGATTATATCCAACGTATGTTGTAGATGAGCAGGTACGATACCGTCGATCCATGGTGATTTCTATGGGGAGAAGCTTCGAATCGTTGCCTCTAAATTCTTCTCAGAGATGACTTCAAAGAGAAAACCTCCCTCTTCAGCTGCATTAGGTATGTCTTCCGCAGTACTAGAACCTAGACACCCTGGGAAGTGAGTTTCCATGAGAAGTTCCAAGGTTTCCTGGCTTCTTCTCTCACTTTGGGCCAAAATAGTAGAAACGAGACATTTTAAATCCTTTCGACAAGTTATCTCTTGTTTCATGTTTGTCTAAATAACTAAACACTAATTCTTGGTGGATTATTAAAGGGGCCGTTAAGGGGTTTGCAAGTTTAAGTTTAGTAGTTTGCGGAATATATTCCGCAGTTCTCCATAGTTGCCTAAACACATAATATTACATGCTAACTGATGTGTTGACATATTCCGCATATGTAAGAGTCCCATTAAGTTTAAAGCCAAAGGTTTGACAACTTTCTTATATGACACAATTATTCCACATTAATGGCGAAACACTTTCCAGATTAAACTCCATATGAGACAAGGCTGTACCTTGTGTTTTAGACGCATTTAGGTTGAGCATATTTCGCTGTGACCATTGGGAGATCGAATCTAAGTTCTCATTAATTCCGACGATTAAGTCCTCCGAAAGACCTATAGGCGCGGATAAGTATATTTGTACATCCTCTGCATATAGATGAATATATTGCAACATTTTACTAAGTAATTAATATACGAATTAAAACTGACCCGAGGATAGAACCCCGTGGAACAACAGATTTCATAAATTTTTGTGCATGGGTGGCACACAGTCATAATCGAATAAAGTAAGTATTGTGAGGTATCCTTTATCAAAGAGTGGTCTCATATCCTCAAGAACTTTTAGCATGGCAGTAGAACAGCTATTAAAATTAGTTTTTCGAAGACTTTCGACAATGACGGCATTGCTTTTTTTTCGCAACAGGTACTATCTTTTCCAGCTATCAGAAAACGAAGGCGGCCACAGTAGCCGAGTGTGTAGCATGTGCGCGCTTCATTCCGTGGGTTCCAGGTTCAAATTCTGTAGTAACATCAAAAATTATAGAAAAAGTTTTTTTTATATAGCCTCTCGGCTGGCAATGGCAAACCTCCGAGTGTATTTCTGCCATAAAAAAACTTTTCGGCGTTTGGGGTCGGTGTCCCTCAATTTGTGTCACATCATCAAGACACACACCACAAATTGTAGGAGAAGTTTGGCCAAAATCGCTTAAGCGGCTATAGCTACTATACTTTAATAAATTTTAAGCTTATCTTGTATTCACCAATTGCTACATTCTCGGCAATCGTTCCAATAGAAAGAAACTCATTCATGCCATCTACGTTATGCTTCACGCCAAGATATTTTAAATTGCTCCATATCTTAGGAGGAAGATCGCAATTGAAATTTCTTTGGAAATAGTTCTTCTTGGCCTGTCGCGTTATAAAGGTAACTTTATGACGCAAAACTTCGAATGCCATCCAATTTTCTTTGCATGTGTTATTTTTTCAGAACAAGCGACTTTCATTGTGATCTGTTATTGCCTTAAGCACCACCTAGTGAACCAAAATTGTTTATTTTTGTTAATCTTACGTTTTCTAAGAGGTATATATTTTTCAAATAAATAATAAACAAGGTTGGAAAAATGTTGCACGTACTAAGAGGAACAGTTAGCTTTAAATTATAGCTCAGAAAAGGTAATTCATGATCGCTAATACCACTCAGCAACAGCTGTTCAAAGTGCAACACACAGTACATATTGGAGACACAAACCAAATCAAGTAAGCTAGGTTTACTATGAGGGCCAAAACAAGTAGGCAATGAATGTATTACATTTAACCTATTATCTAACAAATTACTGGCACGTTTATTTTTCACAAGCAAGTCAATATTGAAGTCAGCGCAGAAAAAAATGTGTTCATATATTGCACTATATTTGGATATATTAGAAAATAACTTGCTTAAATCAAAATAATTACAAGGGTTATATACACAAATCACAAGGCAGCGTTGTAATTTACCAGCAAACTCAACCTTTAGGTGTTCGATTCTATCCAGGTGATCAGACTTATGTACAATTTTAGGCTGCATTGAACCTTTAAAATATATCGCAATACCACTCGCTCTCTTGTCAATATATCTATCATTCCTCACCACGGAAGAGTTGCACAAATTAAAAAGGTAATTCATAGTCATTCCTAAACCAAGTCTCAGTCACACATGCAACCTCAATATTGGTAGTCTCAAAAATGTAATTCTGGTAGTCAAGTTTTGTTTTATTTAAACTTCTGACATTTGAGTGACATAATTGAAATCCAGGATGAAAGCTTCTTATTAATTTCATCGAACACAAATATTGGGCGCTGCATCTCAAATTGACAGTAAACGTACATATAAAATAGATAGATCTAGGTGGAAGAAAGATAAGGAGATTACATGGCAGATGAAGATGATAAATAGTAGATAAGAGTATTGGCAGTTTGAGCCTAACTTACAATTAAATCGAAGCATTGGAAGAACGAAGAAAGAAAAGTAAAACATATGTATCTAACGCAGTGATTTTAAGATCAACAATTTATAACTTAGTAGTAATAATAAGAGCACTTAGTCGGCTGTCGTTTTCATAATTTTGGGCTTTAACTGCAAAAGAAAGAAGACATTGCCGCGGATGGAGAATGCTGATGTCAGTAGCTTTCTCTCTCTCTTTTATGTTAATCATTCCATACCCAGGCTGTTCAATATCGGCAAGTAGAAGGGACCTCTTCTTCGATTGCTTTAAAGAGCTGACTTCGTTTCCGCTGAAAATATGGTCGGAAAAAACTAGCATAACAAGCAACGCAGTTTAAGTAATTGGAAAATACCAATATGATATCCACAAAAACTTTGAAAACTTAAGAGTGCCGCTGTCGTACACGTCGGGAAAAACTTGCATCACAAGCTATGCAGTTTAGCATCAAGTAATTGGAAAATAGCAATATGATACCCACAACAGTTTGAAAACTTAAGAGCGCCGCAAAAGCACGTCTTACAAACTTAACGTCATGTGCTTATGCATGCAAGGATGATAAACTTATGGGTCTGAAATCTTTGGACTTGTTATGTGGTCCTTTACTCGCCGTCGGGATAGCGACTACTTTATCCTGAGCCCATTTTTTTAGCATATAGTTAAGACCTACTTTCGCCCTATATAATATTTTCAATCTTGGTATGATTATATCCAACGTATGTTGTAGGTGAGCAGGTACGATACCGTCGATCCATGGTGATTTCTATGGGGAGAAGCTTCGAATCGTTGCCTCTAAATTCTTCTCAGAGATGACTTCAAAGAGAAAACCTCCCTCTTCAGCTGCATTAGGTATGTCTTCCGCAGTACTAGAACCTAGACACCCTGGGAAGTGAGTTTCCATGAGAAGTTCCAAGGTTTCCTGGCTTCTTCTCTCACTTTGGGCCAAAATAGTAGAAACGAGACATTTTAAATCCTTTCGACAAGTTATCTCTTGTTTCATGTTCATACATTTTTTATAAAATTATTATTCAAACGTACTAATCAGAGTTTCTAAAATAATTTTTACAATGCACTTTTATAGGTCATTCACTTTTATTTTGTTAAAGTGCAAAAATTGCATTGATTTTTTTAGCTGACATTTGGAAAATTTAATAAGGTCGGCGTATTCGTTTCCTGGTATTTGCATGTGGCCAGGTATCCAAATAAGCTTTACCTTGGTAGTTATTTTTAATAGGTAGTTCCGAATGGATTTTGTGTAAAAGTTGTGACTGGAGGCATAAGTAAAGAATAGGGTCCATTGAGCTAGAAAAAAATAAAAAAGTGGGCGTGGTCCGCCTTTTTCTACTGATTCTTATAGTGTACAACTTTTTTTCCTCAAACGAATAGGGGGCGGGTGTTATAGAGGGGTAAAGGGGGAATTTTAAACATTTTTAATGGTTTACATTTCAAAAACTATATAACCGATTACACAGATCAACAAAATCAATTCTATAAAAAAAAATGCAATTACGAATCAAAAATATTTGGTTTTGTAGAAGTTATAGCGATTTGAAAATTTTGCATTTTTGCACCAGGCTAATGTAGGTCCTTTCGCGCTATTTCGGTCGATAGAGGGCGGCGGGTAGCTACCTGATGCAGCGATGCATCAAAAAAAGATCTAATTAAAGCACAACATACCCATCTTAAAAAAAAAACCAAAAAAATGTGGCTGAGAAACAGTAAAAAGAAGATAAAAGGTCCCAGATACACATGATTTTAGGTAGATTTGGCAATTCGTTAAGTACATATTAAGAAACTCATCGAAACTTTTACTGACGGATTGGCAGGCCTAGCAATAAAGCATGCCAGCTACCTGGTAGCGTTTTTGTAAGTAAAATTTTGTTTAAGAAGCTGTAGTTTCTTTGGTCACTCGTTGGGGGCGACACTATGTATTTGCATATCACAGAGGAATGATGTCTTAGAGAAGTTGTAAACGAGCGGCTAATTCGTTTTGCTATATATGTATGTGGCGAATGTATTAAAAGAAGACAAAAAAAGTTTGATTCAACTAAAAACATAAGGATTTGCGAAACCTACCTAGCCTACTTCGGTCTACCTGTTAAAAACCAGGACAAAAATGGGCTCCACATGTTTCATGTAACTCTTGCAGAAGCATTCTGGAGCGTAAGTTTATTTTCTCTTTTTTATTGTACTAACTGTTTCATATATATATACATATATCTATATATAATTGCATAATAACTGAAATTGTTTTGAAATGCTTTACGTTTTATTATAGTTTGGTACCAGGGTGAGAAAAGAGCCATGAAGTTCGCAGTGCCGAGGATGTGGGGGGAACCGAGTAATCATGACACTGATTGCTATTTTTGTGTAGTGAAACCACTGAAAGGGAAACCTTTAAGGAAAACAATATATCCGGAACTACCATCGACAACCGCTCCAGTACCACATTCGGAACAAAATCCTGTACCTGATCCACCTGTGTTGGAAAAGCAACTATTCCCTCAAGGCAGGTTTCAAACACCGAGTTCATCTGCATCCGTACATTCCGAATTTGTTCCTCAAATTGAACCAGGAATGCCACATCTCATCAACTCTGAAGATCTCAATGACTTAATAAGAGACTTAAATCTATCAAAAGACAAAGCAGAGTTATTAGCATCGCGGCTTAAACAACGAAATTTACTTACTTCTGATGTTCGAATATCTCGGCAAAGAAAGCGTCATGAAGAATTTTCTTGTTTCTACAGTAAGGAAGATGGACTCTGTTTTTGCTATGACGTGAAAGGTTTATTTGAAGCAATTGGTATTCCTTGTAATACAAATGAATGGCGCCTCTTTATCGACAGCTCAACAAAAAGTCTAAAAGCAGTTCTACTACACAACGCCCACTATCGCCAAAAACATTGGCCTGAACGTACTGAGTATGAAGTGGGAAGATTTAATATTAAACATGAAGCAATTGTAGATCCTAAAAACATATTGATGCCGCCATTGCATATTAAATTGGGCCTCATTAAACAATTTGTGAAGGCTCTTAATATTGAGTCTAAAGCTTTCAAATATTTGCAGACTTTTTTTCCAAAGCTGTCAGAGGCGAAAATTAAAGCTGGAGTCTTTGTTGGCCCTCAAATAAAAAAAATTATGAACTGCGATATTTTCCCGGACCTACTTAGCAATGAGGAGAAACTAGCGTGGAACAGTTTTAAGGCAGTAGTTCATGGCTTTCTTGGAAATCATAGGGATGAAAATTATGATGAGCTGATAACTGGCATGATTACGAATTTTTCCGCCATCGGATGTAGAATGTCGCTAAAGATGCACATGTTACATTCACATCTGGATAAATTCAAAGATAATATGGGAGCTTATTCAGAAGAACACGGGGAGCGATTTTATCAAGATATAATGGAGTTTGAGAAACGCTACAAAAGCCAGTATACGGAAAGCATGATGGGGGACTATATTTGGACGTTAATAAGAGAAAATGTTACCGAGTATGGCAGGATAAGCAGGAAAAAGCGTTTTTAAACATTTAAACTGTATTCTAAAACTAAATTTATAAGAATAAATCTTAAATTGATTTTTACTATACTAGAATAAATCAAATCTATGTCAAATATTGATGAATTTTCATGTTTTTCATTTTTCTCGTTTTTTTTCGAACAAAATCAAATCAAAAATGTTTTTATTTTCATATTCTTATTTCTGGGTGCAAAAGCAATAAAAAAAATATACGCACGACCCATGTACAAAAATGTTGTTGACCAGTGTTATTAACATCGTTGGATAGGTAACTAAGAGGTCTTTCACCCAATATATACATTTGTATATATTATATATTGATATTTCGAGAAAATCAAAAAACAAAAAAATAATGCACATATTTTTAGAAAACTATTTTTTTCTTTAAAAATACGTAATTACCTATACATATGTAAAAATATATTTGTGAAATAGTCCATAAAAATATCTTTCATTTGATATATAATTTAATATAGTTATGTTTAAATATTATAAGATGTTTTGATATATTTGTGTTTCTGTGAAAGGGAGAATTGGTCACATTGAAGGTTATGATCCTAAGCGACCGAAAGCTTCTTGAGTGGAATCGGCCCGGGCTATTTTTTTGAAGCGCGGCCGAAGGCCACCTACGCAGAAAGGTGTTGCACGCAAAAATACTGAGGTCAGCGTAGCCGGTGTTGGACTGGGGAGGGTTATTTTTTTGAAGGGCGCCCGAGGGCGACTACGCAGGAAGCTGTTGCACGCAAAAATACTGTGGTCAGCGTAGCCGGTGATGGACCGGCCAGGGTTATTTTTTTAAAGCGCGGCCGAAGGCCGCCTACGCCGAAAGGTGTTGCACGCAAAAATAATGTGAACTGCGTAAAGAGGGGCAATTGGAAAAAGTGAAATAAAACAACTGTATTGTTATTATATTTTATTTTTTTATTTAAAAAAAAATTTTTTACTAATAGTTAATTACGTATTTAAAATTTGATTTTCTCTAAAAGTATATATAATATATATACAAACAACACAATCAAGTGAAAGATCTCTTAATTATCTATCTAACCATATTAATACATTTAACAAGGCAAACAAATGTTGACTCAACTCAAGGATCATAAGCTTCAATATGACCAATTCTCCCTTTCACAGCAACACAAATAAATCAAAACACCTTATAATATTTAAACATAACTATATTAAATTATAAATCAAATGAAAGGTATTTTTATAGACTATTTCACAAATATATTTTTACATACAGTTAATTACGTATTTTTTAAAGAAAAAAATAGTTTTTGTGAAAAAATTGGCATTTTTTTGTTTTTTTATTTTCTCGAAATATATATTTATAATATATAGAAATGTACACATTGGGTGAAAGATCTCTTAATTACCTATCCAACGATGTCAATATTTTTTGAAATATAAACTATTAAAAATATTGAAAATAACCCCTTTACCCCTCTATAACACCCCCCTATTCGTTTGCGGCAAAAAGTTGTACACCATAAGAATTAGTAGAAAAAGGCGGACCACGCCCACTTTTTTAATTTTTTCTAGCTCAGTGTACCCTAATCTTTACTTGTTCCCTTCATGGACACCAAAGCTTGCAAAGCTTGAAGTATAATGAGGTAGATGTGCTATTTTTATAACTTTGTTGTTTTAAACTATGCTTTAGCTGCTCTTATCGCCATTTCTTGAGCCGTCTGTGTAAAGGAATCTGAAACTAGCGAGTTCTTCCTTGATTTGCTGGAATTTGCTGTGAAAGACTAGTTGGGAAGTTGCATCTTTTTTATGACAGTTCAGTTTTGTGTTTATTGTTGCGTGATTTAGCTTCCATTGCGGATGTTTTTGAGTTTTGGGAGGCTTAAAGCTCAATGGAATATCTAGTTGTTTTGCTGAATTTATTATTTTATTTAAGCATGATGGTATTTTATATATTTTTCTTTGTTTTAATTTTGAGAAAAGTACGGGGTTGTTTTGAACGCGCCTAAGGCTATACGAATACTGGAATTTATTGTAGTTTTCAATTTGTTTACGGCTGACTTGGGGCAGTAGCCGTACAAGTATATTCCGTAGTTAATTTTTGACATGATTAATGCGTTTATTGCCGAAATTAATGATAGTGTGTTGCAGTTGTATCTTGTGTACGCCAGGCATTTAATAATGTCTAGTCGCTTTCGAAGTGCGGTGACTAGGTGATCAATTTGACTGTTCCATCTGTATTTATTATTAAAGGTTATACCAAGTACTTTTAGGTTGTCAACGGAGTTTATGGTGAGTTATTGCAGTGTAAGTTGGCCGAGCAGTGATGTTTTTTTTTCAAATGTGTATGTGATTGCATTTTTCTAGTGATAATTCGGCTCCTGAGGTTAAGGACCAGTTTAATATATCGTTATGTAAGTTGTTTAGGTCTAGTGAGGTGTTTTTTAATATATTATTTTTTTTTTTATTATAATGAAGTCATCGGCGCGCCAGAAAGTCTATTTTTTTATGTATAGATATTATCTCGCAGAGTCTGTTGTATGCGATGAGGAACAGTATGACAGATAATGGTGAGCCCTGTGGGATACGATTTTATAGAGGGATGGTCTGGGGGTAATGCGAATTTAATTTTACTTTTATTGTTCTATTGATCATGTAATTTTTAATGAATTGTAATATTCTTGGGCCAATATTCCATAGCTTCAGCTGATTTAAGATAGAGTGAACTCCTATCTTATCGAAAGCTTTAGAGAAGTCAAGGGATGCTATCGAAATATGATTTTCTGCTGTGAGGGATTGAGTGATGTGATGATCTAGGTATACTAGAGGAGCAGACACTGATATTCCCTTCCTAAATCCCATTTGATGACTATGTAGCAGTTTGTCTTTAGCCGATTTGCTATAATTTTATCTAATAGTTTTGAGCAACATGGAAATAGGCCTATACGATTTGACTAAAGTTTTGTCAGTTTTGTCACAGTTTGGTTTTATGATCGGTATAACTATGCTGTTTTTCTGTTGTTGTGGTATGTAACTGTTGAGTATGTTATTGAAATGGTCCAGAAGTCGATGCTTTACTGTTAATGGTAAATACTGTATCATTTGGTAGAAGATTCGTTCCAGTCCAAGGATTTTGCCTTTTAGACTGTTTAGAGCAACGTAGAGCTCGTTAAAACTAATTGGTTCTTCGATAACGATGGCAGATGGGCGGGGGGCAAAGTTGGGAATTTCATTGAGGGTTGTGTGTTTGGTTTACTGGAATGTGGCAGAGAATTTATTATCAAGCGCTTTATTGGACCAATATTGAATGAATTCTTAAGTTATTGCGGATTACAGTGGATTGAGGGTTTTTTTTTATTGAGGCCACAAAATGAGCGAATAGTTGCCCACACTTTGCCTGGTGGAGTATACGGGTTGATAATTGAGGTAAATTTGTTTATTGACTCCGTTTTGGACAGTTTCAGATTGCGTCTAAAGTTGGCTTGCTATAACACTGCGGAAGAAAATTTTGCGGTCGGAGATTTTTAAGTCGATTTAGTGTAATTTGGGGGCGCTGATTACGAAAATAATATCAGTTTTGTCGAATTGGCTTTAGTTTTTCAGATAAAGACTTTGAAATATTTCACGAAAAAACCTAATTAAAAATACGAATATGGATTTAAATTATATTTTTATTGCGCGCCTGTATAAAAACAATACAAAATTAAAAAAAAATATATTCTTTTCATTAATTAATTTAAAAAAAAATTACAAAAAACTTTTTCTGTTGGACCTCCTATGATGTCGTTGCTCAGGACAATCCCGTATTAAGTTCCAGCAGTAGTCTGCCATCATGAGGTCGTCCCATCGACCTTGGTATCTTTCTTCCATTATTTTTATCTCCTGGTGGAACCGTTCACCTTGTTCCTCACTTTAATCGCCTAGGTTGTCCGGGAATTTGTCCAAATGACTATGTAAATAATGTAATTTAATGCTCATTTTAGCTCCTAGTTTGCGAAAATTGAGAAGCATATCAACAACTAGTTTTGTATAGTCTGGTGATTTATAATTTCCAAAAAAAATTTTTGACTACATTAACAAAGCTTAGCCAGTCTTCAGATTCAATTTGTGACATATGGTTTAAGAATTCAGTGTCTTTTAGGAGGGTACGAATTTGAGGACCATCGAAGACTCCTGCTTTTAATTTTTCCATACTAAGGACTGGAAATTTTTTGCACACATATTCGAAACAGTCACCTGTCTTATCAAGGGCTTTGATGAACTGTTTCATTAGCCCAAGCTTGATGTGAAGTGGTGGAAGAATGATTTTTTCTCGGCGTATCAGTTGGTCACGAACCATATTTGCTGTTCCTACCTCCATATTTCCTCTCACCGGCCAATACTTTCTAATCCAATGTTCATTTCTTGCACGACTGTCCCATAAACATATAAAACAGGGGTATTTAGTATACCCACTTTGTTGGCCCATTTACAAGTCACGCGGTCGATAACGTGCAGCGGCTGGCAGGGACTCTTAGAGTTTTCAGGTATGTATTTAGGCGAAGTCGTCGAATTAATGTTTAGTTGTATTAACTCACCCGACTTAACCGGCTGCCCTTGCTCTCTTGCAAGGGAAATAAAATATTTCAACCAACGAACTACTTGTTTTAATAATTCAATTACAAAACTTATTGAGAAATAATTAAATTAATACAACTGGAACTGTGTCATATAATTTTTTTCTTTAATTTCTTAAGTTTCGTTTATCTCAAGAACTAGAGCCAATCCAAAAAAGTAAAAACACAGTTCGTAAGCCTGCTACTAATATTAATAAAAACTATTAACAAATTCATGACCGCAGGTTTTTTTTTAATTTTTGTTCCGCAGAGTAATCTATTATATTGCCGATTGTAATGTTTCTCTTTAATTTGTTCCACTTGCGGTTTTTTCTAACTTTAATTCTTCTAGTGTTTTGTTCCACCATGGAACTCTATTTTTTCTTGTGTTTGTTGTTTGAGGTATGGATTGATTGCCGCTTTGCAGAATGATTTTGTGGTTATTTGCGGATTCTTTATTGATGTTTGTGCTGACTGGTTTATAATTACTGCATTGATTAGCTATGAAGTGGGATTTGGCCCAATTTGCTTTGGCTAAATTGAAAGTTGGCCTATTTAGGGGGTTTTCGGTGATATTGTCATAGAAAAGAGATATAGTTATTGGGAAGTGATCACTGCCAAAAACGTTTGACTATTTGCCAGTTACTTTCGATAGCAAGGGTGGGAGATGCGAATGAAAGGTCAATGTGTATTAGAGTATGGTGTGTTAAGTAGTGTGTAGGTGAACCGTCATTTAATAGGGTCAGTGAGGATTGTGTTAGAAATTTAAAAATAGTTTTTCCCCTTTTGTTATTGCTTTTGGCACCCCAGCTGTTATGCCAAGAGTTGAAGTCGCTGGTGATAAGCACTGGTAGTCTTGCTGAAGGTAGAGTATTGTCAAACTTTTAATGGAGAATCGTAATTGGAGAGATATAGATGGAGCTTATAGTTGATAGGTATAGGTACGCTTTGATTTTTTTGTATGTGTGTTTCCTGAAAAGATGTTAAATTTTTTGTGTGTCTTTTTAAGAGTAATTGTAAGTTAATATAGTTGTTTGTGTAACCTTTTATGTAAGGGACATATTTCAAATCAAATCAAATGAAATCATTTATTAAGTAGAAAAATCGTCACATTATAAACTTACGTATCGCATAATTCGCAGAATATGGTACATAGACCTTAATTTAAAACCCTCTGCTATGAATCTTACAAGCTAATTTGTGTTGTCCATTTAATATCAAGGCAAAAATTATATTATTGGTTATTAATGTAGATTAGAGACTAATGTATTGTCAGACATAGCGCAACGACTTTTGAATCTGTCAGTCAATAACTGAATTTGTTCTGATATCAATTTAGTGTTTGAAAGATTATGAAGTCGTATGGTAGAGTAATCCCAGAGAAGACCAAGCATCATTTTAAGAATCTTATTTTGACATATTTGTAGTTTATTTAAATGCGATTTGGCAGCGGTGCTCCATGCAGGGCAAGCATATAAAATTATGGATTGGAAAACTGTTTTGTAGATTACTAATTTGTTTTCTTTGCTCATACTAGCCTTCCTGTTAATCAGTGTGTACAACACTTTAATAGCAATGTTAACTTTCTCTTGTATGTGTTTTATATGCTCACAATACGTAATTTTTTTATCAAAAACTACTCCGAGGTATTTGACAGAGCTGGCCCACTGCAATTCATGATTTTCTAGTTTTAGACTAGAGCTTGGTAAATAACAAGGACTTCTTTTTCTAGTGAAAAAGATGGCTTGGGTTTACTAGCATTAAGTTTTACCTTTGATCTTGTTTGAAATGCTGCACAGTGCGCCCTGTAATTTTGTTACAATGTCATTGCCGAACTCATGCGAATAAAAAATTGCAGTATCGTCGGCATACATAGCGTATTGGCAATTCTCAAATCTAGGAAAATCGGAACAGTACAGTGTATATAACAGCCAAGCACTGATCCTTGCGGAACTCCAGCCGGAAGTTGGATCATGTCGGAGTATTCATTATTTAAACACACACAAAAGTAGCGATTGCTCAAGAAACTTTGGATT
Organism: Anomoia purmunda; assembly: GCA_951828415.1. Classification (NCBI taxonomy): domain Eukaryota; kingdom Metazoa; phylum Arthropoda; class Insecta; order Diptera; family Tephritidae; genus Anomoia; species Anomoia purmunda. The sequence continues at coordinate 80,176,315 of OX639997.1, read as the reverse complement.
AATTTTACAAGGTGCAGTGGAAAGTGAAAATTAATTAATTTATGTATGAGACCATTGTGCCAGACTGAATCGAATGCTTTTTCAACGTCCAGAAGTATTAGACCAGTTGACTTTTTGTTCTCAAAACTTGATTTCACATGATTTGCGATGCGTTTAATCTGATGCGATGTATTGTGGAACTGTCTGAATCCAAACCGTTCATTTGGTCATATTTCATTAAGGTTTGTAAATAGAGATATTTTTTGTCGAATTACTTTTTCAAATATTTTGCTTAGACTGCTTAGAAGACTAATTGGTCGATAACTACCTGCAATGTTGATTGGTTTTCCAGGCTTGTGGATTGGTATGATTTTTGCTGTTTTCCAGAAGGTAGGAAAGTATTGCAATTTAAGACAAGAGTTTATTATAATCGTGAAATACAGTACTGCCTTTGTGGGCAGATATCTTATCATAATATTTTTAATGTCATTAAGCACTTCTGACTTTCTTAGTGGGGCTTCACGAATTAGATTTCGACATATTTCGTATCTACGAACTCAGACTCAGGAGTGTCTAACGATAGCGAATTAAGTTGGGTTGTAGTAACAAGATTTTCCTGCATAGGTGTGCCAAGTTGAGTAGACACTTTATGATTTTCAAGAAATTCATAAGCGAAAAGGTTTGCCTTTTCGTCATTGTTAACAATGGTCTCATTATAATCAAGCAGAGGTGGGATTTGTGTGTGTTTTTTACGCAGTATTTTACAAATCTTCCAGAAGGGCTTGCTTCTCTTTTCAAGCGAGCTAAGCTTCTTTTTCCAAGTTTCATTTCTGTATTTGAAAATTTCACTTCGAGTTCTTGAGGAATATAGACCCGCTAATTTATGATTATAACATTGTCTGTATCTACATACACCATTGCCTACGGTGGTAGTTTCTTACTTTTATTAGGTTTAATATGAAAGTAGGTAGTTTTAAGAAATTGTTCTGGGCACCCCTTAGCGGAACAGAACTTTGAATTGCGGTCTTTATGTTATCAAAAAAGGTTTCTATATTTTTATCGACATTCTCAGGGCGGTTAATTTGTTCGAGGTTTGTTGGTAAACTAAGCAGAGCATTTTTTATGGAGCGACGATACACTTTCCAATTCGTTTTACTGTAGTCTATTTCAAGATTTTCAAACTGCGTGAAGCTTAAATTCAGAACAAATTTAACTGGTAGGTGATCAGAACTAAATTCATTAAGCGCTATTGGTTGACTTAAATGTCTGGGAATGTTTGAAAGAACTAAATCTAAATTCGAAGGTGCAAAACTGCTGGAGGATGGTATATATGTAGGGTGGTTTGAATATGATACTACTATTGGAAAGAATGTGGTAAATTCATGTAGAATATTCCCCCATGCGTTTGCTTTTGAGCATCCCCAATCCCTATGCTTACTATTAAAATCCCCACAATGGACAAAATATCCATTAACTCCGAAAAGCCTTCTCAAATCTTTTTTATACTTGTTTTTAAGTTCCAAGATGTTTGTACCCCCGGGAAAGTAGGAGCTAAAAAGTTTGACTTTTTATTGTCCGTTGAAATAATTTCAATTCCGATACTTTCCACTACTTCGGTATTTATATCAGGTACTACAGTAAAGATGATGCATTTCTTAACTACAACGTAGTAGGGGGGGGGCAACGCCACCCCCTGCACTCATTTCTCTGTCCTTACGTACACAAACATAATTAGGATGGTATAGCTTGTCTGAGTGTTTTAGCCACGTTTCAGAGAGCATACAAACTTCAATATGGTTTTGGCTAAATAATTAAAAAGTTCCATAAATTTGTTGCGGATGCTACGGCAATTCCAAAATATTACCCTTAATTTAGTAGTATGCATTACTTAGGAGTAGAGTACAAAAACTTAATTGCTAATTGTGCAATCGTATTAAATTGCTCATATTTAGATGTACATTCTTTTAGTTTTAGTATAAGCTCAAAAGTTAGCTCGGTGATCTCTTTCTCAGTAAAGAGGTTGTTGTTACATTCATTGTATGCTGTTGAACTATTAGCTGGGCGCCAATTTTGCGGTGTTGTTGGTGTTCCTGTTGTGCTTTTTGAACGCAACCCGGAAAGAGGTGCAAATTGAGTGAGGGAAGAGTCAGGCTTTGCTTGCATTTGGAATTTTTGCAAAGGCCGAGAGTAAAGGCCCGTTCACATAGAACTTTTTCTTTGCTTTGCTTCAGAGTTTCGCTTTGACAGATAAGTTCAATACATGATGTTATATGAGTCCTGCTAAATACAAGGCGAGAAAAGTAGAGCAAAGCAAAGCGAAGAAAAATCATGGGCAACTCTCAACTTTTGTACGCTTTGGCAATCATACACACTACATACACTTGCGAATTTCAAGCATTGGTAGCATTACTACTACTTCCATCATATCAGTAAAATTAATTTTTTTATTCTATCTTTAAACAAAACACTCTGAACAAACACAAATCGCAACTCATAACTAACTACTAACGCAGAAACTGTCAAAGCGTTCTATGTAGCTGACCTTCTACGTCTCACGCTTTGTTGTTAAAGTACGAACTGCCAAGCAAAGCGAGGAAAGTTCTATGTAAACGGCCTATAAGGTGCTGGAGAGTTATTATATTTCTCTTTGATTCGTAAGTGCATGGCCCGATTGGGGCACGTGGCGTCATTAGATTTATGACTGCTATTGCAGTTTGCGCATCGCACTCTGTCCGCACAGGTGCAGTCTGAAGTTTTGTGCTTTTCAGCACAGTTCGCGCAGTTTGGTTTCACAAAGCATCCACGTTCGCCATGCCCGTACATTTGGCAGTTTCGACACTGAATTATTTTACTCTTTAACTTACGTTGGTAGTCCCACCTTACAATAACACGAAAGAGTGATTTTACTTGACGTTTCAGATCATGCAACTTTACCGAACCGCGCTCAAAATGTACTATATAAATAGTGTCTTTATAATTTTCAAAGGATTTAGTAACCATTTTGACCTCTTTGCACTTGAATCCAATGGAAATCAGTTCGTTTTTCACTTCGTCTGTGGTTTTATTTTCAAGGCCATGGAGAACAGCAACAAATGACTTTTCATTTTTGAGGTCATGTGTAAAGAATTGGCATGAGTTTGCTTTTAACACTTCTTGGTTTTTAGAAAAGATTCATTTGATTCACAAATAATTTTAATGCCAATTGACATTTTCTTCAAGAAAAAATCGGGTATGCCTCTGCTTATTAAAAGTTTCTTTACATAGTCACTCGGGCATGTTCTGCAATTCACTTTCACTCGGAAATTTCCACTTCACATGGCAGTTTCAGATGCGCATAAAACGCGAATTCACTCGGAAGTGAATTGCAGAACATGCCCGACTATCTTGCACTAAAACCTTGATAGGCGGCAGCACAACTTTTGGCGGTGTATTATTTTGGGCACTTTCCATAGGCTCCGCAACAATGTCTTCATCTTCAAGAGCTTGTAAAGGCGTCCAATAATTTCGCCTTTTTCCATGTTTCATACTTGGATTATCAGTGATAAGTTTTCTTAATTTAGATGAAGACATTTCGTCTTCTACTCGAGTAAACAACGCTCGTTTCACTTTTTATTTTACTTCGCTTAGTCACGGAATGAACACACGTCTGCTTTTTACAGTGATAATACAGCGACTGTTGAAAAAGGGCCATATTTAAATTATTTGAATTACCTAGATAATTATAAGATACAAAACGTAGCTTAAGCGACTTTGTGAAGATTTGTTGTTGGGAGTTTACGCATTCATTGCGAGACTCTTTGAGTCTTCGCTATCATCTATGTTGAAGTAGTTGCCCTCTTGCTTGTCACCGATTGCTTTTGCTTTGTTTTTATTTAATTGAGCCTTAGCTGTAGCTTTGATTTGTTTTATTGCGCGGTTTGTAGTGATTTTGGTAAATATCTTAATTTTTGTTTCCATCAGCTGAGAGGCTTCGTAGCGTTTGTTTGTTACTGAGGAAGGACAGGTGTTGACTGTTTGATCTGGGCATGCTTTCGGTGTTACGCGTGATGTTTGCGTGTATAGCGTTGTTGGACTGTGGGTAGTATGTGGATTGTAAGGGAGTGCTCGTGTGAGTGTTGATTTGAGAGTTGCTACGTCCAGTGAGAGATGTGGTTGCAGCTTCATCGCTTGTGCTGTAGGTCATTCGCGTTCGCAATGTGTTGGCATATGTGCTTGGTTGTTGGTGTCTTTGTGTCTATGGGGTGAGCTGTTTTGTGGTCTACTTTCTGAAGTGTTTTTATTGCCTGCATCTCTTTTTGTTTGATGAAGATAGGACACTTGCTAAAGTAAGGCGTATGGTTATCGTATGCCAGCATTTTTCATTAAGATCAGGTGATGTGTGATTCGTTTCAGTACAGTTTGAACAGAGCTTCTCGTTTCGGCAAAACTTTGTAGTGTGTCCATATCGGTGGCAGTTGTTGCAACGAAGGGGAAGGGGGATGTAGATAGATAGGTTGATATTAGTGTTGAGGTTTGCACTTCGACCTTTCATTCCATTGTGCCCTCAATTTTTTATAGTACCTCATCTAACCCCAACGCTCTTAGGAAGTATAAGATGAAGGTTGGTGGTACCGAGCGTACAAGTTCCTGTTAAGCGTGAACTACAAACGTCTTTGATATCGCTAGCTAATGATGATTCCCTACTAGACCAACTCTGCGTCTGCATTAGGGGAATCACTTCAAAGGATTACCTGTACGTATTAACCTCGTATATTCCACCGGGTAGTTCGTTTGAGTTATACGAAGCGCACGCTGATAATATTTCGTCACTAGTTTTAAATAATTTGGGTGATAACCATTTATGTGTGCTAGGAGATTTTAATTTACCAAATGTTAGCTGGGTTAGTAGTGAATCATGCCCTAGTCTAACAGCTCATAATATGGTTGCCAGCCATGAATTGTATCTTATAGATAGTATATTAAGTCTCAATTTAAAGCAAGTTAATAGATTCCCGAATGGATTAAATCGAATCTTAGATCTTATATTTGTTAGTGATAATTTGTATTACCTAGTTAGTGAATGTTTAAATCCAATAACACGTACGGACAAACATCATATTCCTTTAATTATTAAGTTTGATTTTTATTGTTTTTCCTCTGTTGCTACTAATGACAAATTGTTATTTAATTACGCACTTTGTGATTTTAATAGTTTTAATGATATATTATCTAACATTGATTGGGATGATCTATTTACTAACTCAGACTTACCATACTGTTTTTCAAAATTTAAGACAGTCTTGTATGATTTGTGCCTAGGTCATATACCTATCAAAAAGCAAAGACCTTATAAACTACCTTGGTTTTCAAAGGATTTAAAAAAGCTCAAAAACTTGAAAAATAAATTCTATAAAAAATTTAAGACATCGGGAAACCAAATGTACTTTGTTAAGTACCAGGAATGTTTAAAGGATTTCAATTCCTTAAATCATACTCTCTATAATTCTTATATTCGTAATACTGAGTGCAATATTAAATCAAACCCAAAGTTGTTTTGGAACTACGTGAGATCAAAAAAAGGTTGTTCCAGCTTACCCGTAGGAATCTCCCTAGATGACAGAACTGCGCAGACGTCAAGCGATGCGGCAAACTTATTTGCTGACTTTTTTAATCTAATTTTGTGGTGGATGAATGCATTTCTGAAGATTTTTCGGCTAATATTTCCTCATCTCTAAATTTTGGATCACTAAGTCTTTCATCGCAGGATATCCGCAATGGGTTAGCTAAGTTAAAATCCTCCACACAAATGGATGTTGATCATTTATCTGCAATTCTTTTGAAAAAATGTCCAGCTTTAGTTTATCCCTTGAAGCTAATTTTTAACAAATCTTTATCCTCCGGCATTTTTATAAATGATTGGAAGCTTAGATCAATTACGCCTATTTTCAAAAGTGGTAATAAAACCGATGTCCGTAATTACAGACATATTTCTAAGCTTTCGACTGTTTCAAAAGTTTTTGAACACTCAGTTATTGAAAAATTAAATTTTGCCGTCAAGTCAATTATCTCTCCATACCAGCATGGTTTTGTTGCTGGCAGATCTACTGTCTCTAATCTTGCCATTTTCAGTGAATATTGTTTTGAATCTTTTTCGTTAGTCTATCAAGTTGACTGTATTTATACAGACTTCTCAAAAGCATTTGATAGAGTGTCACATAAAATATTAGTTAAAAAATTGGCCTGTTTCGGTTTCCATTCTATTTTCCTGAGTTGGTTGAAGTCGTACTTATGTAATAGATCCTGTGTTGTATCAATCGATGGCGGGACTTCCACCCCGTTCGTTCCGTCGTCGGGAGTGCCACAAGGTAGCGTATTAGGACCACTTCTCTTCATAATTTTTATCAATGATATTAGTAATTGTTTTTCCTTCGCAAAATGTTTGCTCTACGCGGACGATTTAAAAGTCTTTTTGGCAATCAAAAATCCGGCAGATGCCATCAGGCTTCAGGATGATATTGATAAGCTCAATTTATGGTGCCTGAATTCAAGGCTCTCCCTGAACTTTAATAAGTGTTTTATGGTAACGTACTCAAAGCTTCTTAATATTTTGCCTACCAGTTACCAAATTTCGACTAGAGTTCTAAATTCTCTTTGTGAGATAAAAGACCTAGGCGTAGTGTTTGATGAAAGATTTTCTTTTAACAAGCATGTTAATCATATTACATCAAAGGCGTACTCTATGTTGGGGTTTGTGAGGCGAAATGCCTCTAAATTCTCAGATCCATATACCCTTAAAATTCTATATACCTCGTTTGTTCGGTCGCATCTGGAGTATGCGGTTTTTATTTGGAGGCCATATAGTCAACTTGGCATAAATAGAGTAGAACGTGTTAAAAAATTTTTTCTCAAATTTGCTCTTCGTTCTCTGAACTTCACGGATCCTATACCGTCATACTCTTCTCGTCTCATGCTCTTAAACCTTAAGTCGCTAGAAAATCGTAGATCGGTACTATGCCTATCCTTCATGTACAACATCATCAACAGTTTAATTGATTGCCCTTATTTGTTAGCTTTAATAAATTTTAATATCCCAAGGCGATCGCTCCGAAGTTTTCACCCTTTTTATGGTGGTACAGTCCGAACGCAATACGCCAGCAACGCCCCGATTTTTCGTGCCATTCGAGAATTGAACACCATCAATAATCCAATGGTCATAGATTTTTCAGTCTCGAGGACAGTTTTTTTAAATCTTTTGAACTCTTTTTTTTAAATATTTTTAATTATTATTAATGATAGTTTTAAGTTTGATTTGTACTCTATTAGTCTGTAATGTTTTGTAAAACAATAGACTACAATAAATAAATAAATATTCCGAGCCTGTGTAGATAGCTACGCAGTCTATTGCAGAACCTGTAAGAAAACCTGTAAGTATCCTCAAGTGGGGGCTTGAGAGGTTAATAAACTGTTTAGATCCTTTACTGTTATACCCTCCTAATAGACATTTCGCCTGGCGTAACACTGTCATCTGGTGCCAGTGTCTTTCCTTTAAGGTATTTTCCTCTGCCTTGAGCACCTCCCTTATGGTATGTCGACCTACCGGCAGGAAGGGCTCGGCCCCTATGGGTGTTTTTTTTACGCCGCACCTCTAGCCAATCGATCGGCCTCCTCGTTTCCCTCAATGCCTTTGCGACCAGGAACATAGAGGAGCTGGATGTTATTGTGTGTTGCTAGAGAGTTGAGTTTTTCTACACACTCAAGCACCAATGAGGATCTGATCTCATACGATGATAGTGCCTTGAGTGCTGCTTGGCTGTCACTTGCAATGACTATCCGCTCTTTATTTTTTAAGTTTGCCTCTGCATACAGGAGGATGGCGTACACCTCCGCCTGGAAGATGCTTGGCATCTTACCCATTGGCACAGACAGGTGTGTTCTGGGACCGAAGACCCCGGCCCCTATACCCTCCGGAGTCTTTGATCCATCCGTATACCAGTGCAGGATGCTTGCTCGGAGATGTCCCTCCAGCGAGGGCGTAATCCATGAAGCTTTGTTTCATAATTAAATTTTTAATCTTTTCTCAAATTTAGTTACTTTGATGATCTCATCCCTTGGCAAGAGGGAGCTGGATGCTCAGCTTCTCCATGTTTTTGGATGATATAATCTTACCTTTTCCATGACCCTCCCTAATTATGTTAAGTAGGGTTCTGTTGGCTGGCTGCTCTATGTTTATGTGCAGTGTTGTCAGGTCCACTATCACTTCCAGCGCCCCCGTTGGACATGAACGCATTGCTCCCGTTATGCATATACATGCCAGCCGTTGGTGCTTGGTAAGCGATTTCCTCACTATTGACAGCGATTCCCTTGAGACCCATGCCACCGCACCATACGTTACTATGCCTGACTATCATGGTGTACATCCATCTAAGTATGTTCGGGCTGCACCCCCAGGATTTTCCCGCAAGATGTCTGCACATCATTATTGCCTTAGTTGCTTTGGATGCTGTTGCATCTACATGTTCTCTCCAGGGCAGCTTGGAGTCCATGGTTAGACCCAGGTATTTCACCTTGCTTACCACAGGAACTTGAGTATCGTCCAATGAGATTGTTCTCATTGCTGGTAGCTTCCTTTTTCTAGAGAAAGGTATAATGGCTGTTTTCAGTGGATTAATATTAAGCCCCACTCCAGCGCACCATGCCTTTGTTAGATTTAGTGCTCTTTACACAATATCGCATAATGTGCTTTCGTACTTGCCTCTAGCTATAACGACAATGTCGTCTGCATATCCACAATAGAGGAGATAAAACTCCCCCTTGTGGGCAACCTCTACTGGTTTTCAGCTGTATTATCTTGTTCGCTACACTAGTTTCCTCCGTTCTAGTCTTAAGCAGCGCTTCTACCCATCGACAGATGGACGCTTGTACCTGCCTTTTCTCCAACGCCTTGCATACCCCCGTATGTGAGGCGTTATCGAAGGCTCCTTCTATGCCCAGAAATGAACATATTACGGTCTCCCCACAGTCAAACGCGCTCTGTATCTCCGTCGTTAGCAGGTACAGGGCAGTGTCAGTGGACCTTCCCGCTCTATACGCATGCTTACTGGAACTTTAGTGGCTTCCGCCGCAGAGTGTTTGACCTGAACTCATTGTCTATGATCTTCTCCATTGTTTTCAGTACAAAGGAGGCTAGGCTAATTGGTCTGAAGGACTTCGCCAAGGAGTAGTCCCTTTTCATAACTTTTGGTATAAATATTACCTTGGCTCTCATCCACACAGTTGGAATGTATGACAATGCAAGGGAGTCCCTCATTATCTTTACCACGTGTGGGATAATCTGATCGCCGCCCTGTTGCAATAACACTGGCAAGATACCATCCACCCCCGGAGACCTATATCGTTCAAACGAGTTCATGGCCCCTCTCACTGAGTGTTGCGTAAATAAGTTTTTACCTAGTTCCCAATCAGATTGTGCCGTCTCATTTCCCCTATATAGGACACAGATTCAGGCGCAGATGCATCAGGGAAGTGAGTCGGCAACAGAGTCAGCGCTCTTTCCTCTTCACTAGCGGTATACGTACCATTAGGTAGCTTGATAGCTAGTCTAGTTTCTACCTTGTCTTTGGCTAGCGCTGTGTGAAGCCTTGCCGCTGCCGGCGTGGAAGTGATGTCTTCACAGAAGCTTCCAAAACTTTAGGGGGATGTAAGGTCGGATGTTAATTTTCTCGTACCCTACCGAAACAGTGTCCGGTAAGGTGAGTGTTGAAAAAGTGAGAGTTAAGAGACTAGTCTCTACCAATGTTGTGTTTGCGCTGTTTTTTTTTTCTTACTTCAGTTACCTACATTTTGTTTTTTTTAGTTCACTTAAGATTTCACTTTCGGGTATACCACGAAGGTCATTGCAGTAAATGACTTTTTCGGTAAAGTTAAGTGTGGAGTGAGTGCGTACTTCTACTTGGACATTGGGACAGAAAGACGTCAGTTTAATAAGTTTAGCTGCTTGTTTATGGTCTTTAGTTTTGATGAGAATTTCACCGCTTTTGATTTTTTTACAGCTTTCGACTTCTCCTCATACACTGTCAATCACTTTTTTTATTAGAAACGGTGACACTTTGGATAAGTTTTCTTCCCTATTGATTCTCTTGATTAACATGTATTTAGGTCCGTATGAATCAATCTCAATGAGTTTTTGGCTATCAATTTGGTAAGTCTGAGCAAGAGGTGGGGGCTCCACACCCAAATCGGGTGGATCCTTCATTATACTTGTTTTTTATTTTAGACACAAGTAAGTTTAAGACGGTTTCGATTATTAATGTACGCGCACGTGCAGCAAACAAAAAATTTACTAGGTAAAAAAAGGTCTGGTTGGTGCCTCTAACCACACGGACTTTATTTTTAGAAGTTCCAGCACCAATGGGAATGAAATCTTCGTCATATTCGCCCAAGACACTTACTTCTGTAGCATAACTCCCGCCGGCTTCATGGATCACCCGATTTATATATTCTGCATTTGTTATTATAAATAAATTCCATTACATATTTCATACATACATAGGTGGTACTTGCAAATATTTTCGAACAGTGGTTTTTTGATAATAAAATCAAAACCAGTAAAAATTGTTCCGCATATTTTTGTTATATTTACGGGTAAATTAATTGCTACAAACTGTAGAACAATCTATTCGAAATATTTTCCATTCCAAAAAATCAATGTATCAAAACATTTGCTTTAGTAAATATATAAGTGTGTATATGTCATGACAATTTATTTATTTTATAATGACCTTCTTGAACTCTCTTGAATGTTCCAGGAGTATGAGTTATTTCGTACAATTTTTCTTTGTTTTGATCGATTTGCGCGCCAAACAAAAAATCAGCTGTCAATTTGCAACTTCTTGCTGGTTTCTCTCACTGATAGCGAATTTTGCTTACGCTCAGAAATTTCGTTACTGGTAAATTACTGTACAGTTTTTTTACTAGAGAATACGAAAACATAACTTTGTTAAAAGTGGTGTGAGAATTGCTGCACTTACACCTGGCTTTAAAATTGCTCTTCCCGAACGTTTTATTGGGCAATCGATTGAAGATCTGAAATAAATACATTCATAACTAAATGTCTTCATAGAATGTTTTTCACGTTATACTTCAGAGTTTTCAAGAAAAATGCGTTGCATTGCAAAACTGGAATAAATATCTTTGTTATATCATTATTGCATATGGGAAATTAGCCTAAATGGTAATTGTCTCTTTCGCGCAACTATAAATTACAACCATTTTATTGTTTATCTGACTGTCAGTAATGTTATTTAGGATTATCTCGGCTGTTTCATTCTCGCACATGTAAAACAATGGTTAGCGTAGCGAGTCGCTAATGCCTTTTTTGCGAGCACCATGATAATCATTTGCAAGGTAATTTGGCAGTCAGTGCTGATATTATGAATGACAATGTATTGTTAATTTTATCAAAATGCTCTTGTAGGGTTATTAATAGCAAAAATAAACTATTTTAGTTTTGGTTACTTGACATTTTTAGTTTTGTTTATTTAGGCCGTATGCATATTTGGCGTATCGTCTTCGTGAAATCATTTGAAAAATTTAAGAGCTTGCGACGAGCACCCATATTTCAATAAACATCTGCACATTATGTATCATCTTCTCTTCATTCGCTCATCAAACAGTGTCGTTTTCAATTGGTTAATCATTTAAATTTTTATGTTGAGAAATTGAATTGCGTACGTTTTAATAATTTCATGATAAAATGAGCACAACAAGTGATAGCAAGGATCCTACACAGAAACCATGACAGTCGATCGCAGCTAAAATGCAATGATCAGGTATGACATTTTGCTTTACGGTTTGTTTTTAAATATTTGGGCCCACAATACTTTTGGTCATTTTGTAAACAGATTGGAACTTTCAATAATCTACTGAAAGCAGCGATGAGGCAATGTAGAGGCGTTTTTGGGTATTATATGTATTTTAAGTGAGAACGCATCCAGTATTCACATAAAGAGCTAAGAAGGGCCATCGCAATTGAATATTTTATTTATTTTGTGTGAAAATTTAACATTAGATCCAATGTGACGAGCGACCAACACGATAAGTGTCCAAAAAACTTGCTCGTCATGTACTCGTCTCGTCATGATGGACCGTAGCGACTGAAGTACAAATTTAAAGACTGAATTACAAATTTGAAGACTGAATTATACGTTTACGTGATATGCGTGCGTGACTCTAAAGTAAAACTATCTCATTTAAAAACGTTAATGCGTTTTATTTAACAATTTTATTTTATTTAGATTCTTTTTTAAATTTAATTTTAATTATTAATTAATTATAAATTAAAAAATACCATCCATTAGCCTATTTTCGATTGGAAAGTACTAGCTTCCGAGTTTATGTAAAAAGTTAAGGAGGCAACAAGTTCGTAAATATTTTTAAAGCGCAACGCGAAAAAACATATGTAGGATGGCCCTTAATAGTCCGTAATAAAACACTCGCGGTTGATTTAACTAATTTATTGAACAAATGTGTGTACTTATTTTACAATATATAAATGACTTAACTATGAGAGCAGTTTGCGATAGCGTCCGCGTTCGTTGCCAATAGTTTGATGACTGTGTGTTCTGTCCGTTTGTCGCTGTCCTTCTTACTTTTACTTGCTCTTGCTAACCAGGGTTGCAAGTGTACGTAGTCAGAGTAATAACGTTAGTCCGTACGTTTGTCCGCTACGAGTTGTTCGCACGTAAGATCCTACACATATACGTAATAAAGTTTATTAAAGTTCGCTAAAAGAGTTGTGTGTTTTCTTTTTATAAAAGTCGTATATCGTACAGTTTTTTATGGCGACCTACGTAAGACATTTTCGTTGGCATTGGCGTGGGCTTGACAAAACGCGCGTTAGAAGTTTACTTGCTACAATAAGCACTACTGACAACTTTTATTTTCATTGTCATCACCAAAGCAAACATTTTGTAGTGTTAATAGAATTTAAACTGTGTTTGTTTAAATGTGCAATAAACAATTTTTTATAAGTTTACTCACGTTTGTCAAGTGAATTGCAATAAATTAAGATCGGTTCATACTAAGAATCATTTATAACCATCAGCTGATGACGATAGTTGCCTATCTTTTCGCGTGCGTTAACTTTGGCGTTGGCGTTGTCGTTGATAATGTGGTCATGCCCATATAATTGGTTGTATTCATAGTCATCTTTCAAATAATTGTGTGTATTCGCTGTTAATCAACGCTAACGCCAACAAGGAAATCGTATAAGGACTGCCCTTAACTATTGTTGTTTTCTTTCAAACAATAAGCAATGTTCGTGTTTCGTTGTACGAAGAATTTTCCGCAATTAAACAATGCATAATTTTTATAAAAAATATAAAAGTATTTCAATTTACAGAACTATACAAAAGGCATAAAGTTTTATGGAACATGAATCTTTCGTCGTGTCAACTGAATGATATCAAAGTAAAGGCTTATGAATCAATTTCTGTGGAAAAGAAATGTGTGTGTTATTTTTTTCTTATTAAACTTACCAAGAAAAATTTTTAATTATTTCCTTTATGGTGGCATCTTGAAAATACAGTTAGCGGGCATGTGGTGCAATTCGTTTTCGTGTGAAATTGCTGCTAGAAATCGAATTGGCAATAATTTTGACATTTTGAAATCGTACGGCAGCAGGTTCGCGAATATATTTTTAGATTTTGTTTGTTAAAGTGATTTAAGTAAACGCTTTTTTTCAGGGGCAAGCATAAAACACAAGCGCAAGAAGATACGTTTATAAATTTTATGGAGCAGCACACAGATTTGGCCAAAAATTTCGTTAAGGCAGATCTAGATAAGCAGCTAAATAGAAAGTAGTTATATACACGTATATATGCGATTACATAGTAATATTTTTACTTTGTACAGGCATGGTCGGACTAGAAAGGATGTATGCGTTAAAAAATATCGCACAATAAGTGCTAGGCAAGAGCCACCGGTGGTGGTCAATTTAACCCGTTGATACCCTCACAAAATCGATGCAAAATTTATGCAAAATTTTTCGACCATGGAGAGAATCGCTTATAACAAAAGTCAAATAAAAGGTCGAATGCTACAGATCGAAGAAGAAAAGTGGGAAGTGATGAAGTAAAATATAATTGAATTAAATTTTACTATTGAAAATATTTTTCGTGCAAATTTTTATTTTTTTTTAATTTTTCATAAAAATATAGTTCATTTTAATATCACAAAGCATAAAGTAACACTGAACGATTTAAGCTGTGAGCCACTGTATATATAGTATATAAATATACATATGTATATACTGATACATGTATACATATATGCAATTAAATGTTTACTCATCATCGATATTTTCTTCAGCACAGCACACGGAATAATTTGAACAACTTTCTGCGGCGTGTAAGTCGAAATAGTTTGAAAACATTAAAAGCGTCTTTTAAGTACGCCAATTACCCTTTCAACGATGTTCCGTGCCTTTGGGTGCTGCAGATTAAATTTATGCCTCGCGGAGCCATCCACTGGATCTCGATAAGGAGTTCTAGCCCATAGACTAAATCCCCCCGTAACCAAGAGCTGTGGTCCCCGCTTTCAAAATTTGCTAAAATATACCGTTTTATACTGGTCAAGCTAAAAACGAAGGAATCATGACTCGATCCTCATGGCATGCATCCACAGCATTTATAAACATTCTATAGTCACATATTTGTAAATGTGTCGACATTTTGTTATAGACACAAATAATATTTGCCATTATTTAACTTACTGTCATCGAGTTAACCAGAGAACGTATATTAGACAGAGAACGATTTAGTTAGGATGACGGTGTGAATTGTCAAAATCCATCAATATTTCTCGTCCAGCTCACCATTCTAATGGCCGACAGGGGAAATTGTGAGAGTGGCGAGTTAACAGAGCTGAGCGTAGGCAAAATTTGTTTAACAGACTATGATTTCTGATAAATTTTAATTGTTTTGGCTCGAATTTTAGATTTTGCCAATATATTAACAAATTGATATAAACATCTAAATATTCAATTTGACGTGAAATTTGGCTTTACTTAAATGTGTGCATGATAAGAGTGAGCCAATTTTGGTTACATGCATGCATTATATACATATATATGTCAATATAATCTATCTATGT
This sequence comes from Anomoia purmunda, assembly GCA_951828415.1. Lineage (NCBI taxonomy): Eukaryota > Metazoa > Arthropoda > Insecta > Diptera > Tephritidae > Anomoia > Anomoia purmunda. The sequence continues at coordinate 80,161,207 of OX639997.1, read as the reverse complement.
ACTTATATTATATCCGCCAGCGTGTTTGTTTTCAACCGCAGTTCAACTGCAGTACAGCAACAAAAATTCATTCATAAACGCACGCGCATAATATGGAAAACAAATTTCCGTTCATTCATAAACGCGAATATTTCATCTCCCCACAAACACATGCGCCCTCACCTATCACATTTTTCTCGACGAAGACAAAAATCTAAAAATCATAACTTGAAGATTTTAGTAATTTTAGTCCAAATGCTCACAATTACAGATGGGGATGTGGGTATTATTTTGGTCCGCTTGTGCCCGTAAAATATTTCAAGAAGAAATTCATGTATTATTAATCTATTATATATTCTTATCATAATAATAGATGAATTTCTTCATCTATTCTTAATCTATTATGTTTGCTTACCTTTGTAAACGTGTTTTGCACGAAATCCTGCTATATATGTCATTTAAAGCCCTAATTATTCCAAATCGGCATCACCAAACGCATAGTCCGGCCTTATAGTGCGCACAGTCACCGACGTGTACGTTTGCCGTGTCTGTTTGTCGGGAGATACACAAAATTGAGCAAAACTTGTGCCCGCGCGTATGTTTTGTAAACAAACTTTGCGTACATAAAACTGTGTTTGTATGCATCAACACAATGTTGCCATTCCTTTGTTTGCATACATACTTTTACACACATCCGCGTTGTCAATTACAATTTTTCATTGTATAATAAACCAAAGCCAAAAACCAACAAATGCAAATAGTTCATTTATCTATAATTAACATTATTAAACATCGATTTTAAATTAATTTAATAAAAATTTAAATTTTTATAAGATTATTTTGTTAACGATTTTAAAAAGTTCTGCTTGGCAACACTGTGCGGTGAGAGAGCACTCAGCTGGCACGGCTTCACGGCAAAAATCTAAATTTCTCAGATTACACACGTACACGTCGCGCGTAACCGTCACACATACACGTTGATGAGTTTGCATTTACATGGCGCTCTCATAAGTTTGATCGTGTCAGCTGACACGTAACGTACGTTTGCGTCGGTGACTGTGCGCACTATTACTGCTGCGCCTACTTGCATACATATGTACATTACATCTATGTATGTCAATATGTAGTCTAAATTTTGGTCGCATTTATGTCAGGGCTTACGTCTTATCACAAATGTAGCACAAGTAGCAGAATAATATATTTAGGAGCCGAAAATGTACAACCTTTTCACAAATTTTTCTACAATTGTCTAATTAAACGCAATTATTGCTATAATTAATTGTATTTTGTGAGACGTTTAATTAATCATACTACTTTTCCTTCTTCCTGAACCAACAATCTGAGTCAATGACCTATACAAAAGACTTTCAACACGAAATTACAAATAAACCGTAGCATTTTTATTCTGAGAGGGTATAAAGTACCAGAATTTTCGTTGTAAATTGAATTCTGTGGTGTATAACTTAACCCCATTTTATGTATGTATCTATATGTAAGTATTTTCTTTCAGATCTTCCCCTATTCGGTCTAGTATATCAATATTTGTATTATAGTCCACTTTTTTCGCCTACCTACCTCCAATACAAATTCGTTCAACTAAACCCTGATAAATGATGGCGGCTTTGCGACGCAGCTTTTTCGTGTGAATTGCGGGCAGAAGCAACTATTTCTGTGAAGTTTTGACAAATCGGCTTATTTGGCTTTCGAGTTTTTACTTTCAAATCAATAAATTTCGTTCTTCGACATACAAAATTTACTATTTAAATTAACCTTTTACCACGATGGCCTGTTGAACTATAGCTTAGTTTAACTATTTGGATAAATATTGCATTAGAAAATTGTTATTTTTGGCATGGTAAAATTAAAGTCCACCTGGAGATAAGATATTTTGTCAAACTTTGCGCACAGACTTGGAGTTCGGTTGAATGTGCGCGCATGTGAACAAACATATCTACATACATAAATATTTCTATTTTATTTACATATCTACACATATGCTGGTACGCGCCCTTTTTGCATTGAAGTAATTTGATTAAATATGCATTGTTAAATAAATGCATGGATGTGCATACACATAATAAAAATAAATCCAATTTCTTTAGTGTTTTTGGAAGATTTTGTTTAACTGCTTAAAATATTTATTGAAAGTTATAGATGGAAAATATTAGTAAAATAAAATAAAATACTAAAATTGAAAGTATAAAAGAATAAATATTTTTATTATTTTTTTAAATGCTGGAAATAGAATTGTGAAAACTCCTTATCAAAACAAAAGGAAATTTTTCGCCAAAAAACATCTGCAACCACACAATGTAGCTGATAACAGAGAACGTACATTAATTTTCTCTAAAATTGTAGTTTTCGCTTAACCGATGTTAAATTTTGCCCCTTGTAGGTGAAAAATTATTGAGTGGTGAGCTGGACGAGAAAACGACCTTTTCCCAAAAACGCGGAACGACAGCAGGAATGAAGCGGGATGCTACTTCTCTGTAAATACATATAAGTACGTTCTCTGCGTCAACGCTAAAAGAACAACATTTACTGTTTAAATGCAAATGTGGATTATCGCAAGGATTTAACAACTTGACGTGGGTTCCGTCAATACAGTCAATCACTCCTGGAATCCCAAACCTTGATCTAATTTGTGGGATTTGCAATTTCGGTTTCGGAATGAAATCTCGTGATTTCCACCACATGCCCGTAACTATCTAATTACTACAACTACGTCACAGTGGCCAAGACAAGTAATTTTGATAACCAATATGTATGTTTGATCAACTTGATAGCCATTTCTTGATCATGTAACTGCAGGGTCACACGAGAAAGTTACCACCTATAAAAACTATAAACACATTTTAACATTTGTTGCCGAACCAGAAATTACAAAACTTTAATAAGTTATAAAATAAAGCGTTCCGTAAATCGTACGGTTTCAAATCGATCGATTTGCTAAATATTTTTGATAAGCATATCACTTATGTAATACCAAATTAAGCACATTGATATATAGTTTCGAAATGATACGATTTCCATCAAATGACTAGTAATATATCTAACAAGTTTTTTTTTGTCCATAAAGCATTATTTTTTGGTCGTGAAAGATAATTTATATTGTTCTTTCAAATGTTCGCAGACATGTATAGAATGGAAGCAAGTATGTTCCTAAACGGAGAACTAATTAAAAGATACTTAGCCTGAGGGATTTATGTATCTTAAGAAGATATAGATTATTTGGAATTGTTCAAATGTGTTATGGAATCCATTACAAAAGAATTAGATTTTCAGCAAGGTGAAGAGAATGTAGTATATGGGTATCTTCTTCCTGCTTTTATGACAGCAAACAACAAGCTAACAAAAAGTAGTAAAAGAAACTGAAAATTACTTTAGTTTTAAGCTAGAGATGCAGTTAAAGTAAGGGCCCAGTACATATTTTGGTTTAACTCTTGCAGCCAACATCGCAGCGACAGCGGCAGGTCCTGTCGAGAGACTTTTTTCTTTTGCAGGAATTATAAATATGCCCAACCCCCATTTCTTAACCAACTTTTCTATTGAACATTTAACTTTTAGGCTATTTAATAATTTTGTATTTTTTGATATATAGACATTGCATTATAGTGTGCATACAAATGTTATTTGATATAATTTTCTGCAGTTTATTTAAATTATAATAAAAGCTATTTATTTTCGTTAAAAATAAAAAAATATTTAAAGTAATCAAAAACATTAAATTTATTGGAAAAGTAATACATTCTAAAAAAGAAATTAATTTATAATAGTCATTATTTAATAGTCCTGGTCAAAGTGAACTTTTATCTATTATTATATGACATTCCCTGTGTATTGGTACATACGTGTACCAGCAGGGCTTTTATCTGGTACATACATATATGTACCAACAGGGAAAGAAGAGCTAAATACCTCTTAATATATTTTCTGGAGCTGCCGGTATATTTGAAGACATCTGAAAATTCAACCTTGCAGGACAAAAAGTCGCAAAACTTCGAGAACGCGTATGCAAATAAATATAATGCAAAAAAAGCCGCGAACGAGCGAGGCATGGTAATAATTTTTGAAATTCCATAAAGATAAAGAATTTTATTTAAATTCCAAAACCTGTAGAGTGGAGATTAAACATACTTGCAGAACTTGAAAAATGACGCTTTCGCCAAATGCTGCGAAAGACAAAAAGTCAATTTGAACTATTATTTTCATTAATCAACAATATTTCAAAATTAATAAACTCCCACACGCAGAAACAGTATCCAATTGATCTGCAGTTGGCTATGACTCAGTACTGTCCCGGATCCTACGGATAAAATGCGGCTATTGTATGTTGTTTAATCACACTGTTTATTTTTCAAAAAGTCACATATATTCGAACACAGAGCACATTTTCCGTAGGTTATTTAGGATGTTCTCATGACCCTCGTATGTTTCGAACAAGTTCTTTATCCACACACATAAGTTGCGCCATAGCAAAGGCCGTGTGAGAATTGAACATTGCCTTTTAAATCAAAATGTTTATAAAACTTTTAGGTTTGCATTTTTTTGGCTCATTTAATTTTAGCACATTATAGCACAAGTCCGAAGGGGCTGGAAATTCTGGTTGATTTTTGACATATTTTTGTTTCACTTTTGGTGTTACGAACATTTTGGCACATAACAAATAGATTTTATGTTAATACCTGTTAATTTATGTTTGTTTAGGTCATGATCCTATTATCGGACTAAGGAGTTAATCTATTACTTTTTCATTTATATAACGTAATTGACAAGGGTGGCGACAGGGAACGTATATTTACAGAGAAGTAGCATCCCACTTCATTCCTGTTGACGGTCCGCGTTTTTGGGAAAAGGTCTATTTTTCGTCCAGCTCACCACCCAATAATTTTTCACCTACAAGGGGCAAAATTTAACATCGGTTGAGCGAAAACAACAATTTTAGAGAAAATTAATGTACGTTCTCTGTTATCAGCTACATTGTGTGGTTGCAGATGTTTTTTGGCGAAAATTTTCCTTTTGTTTTGATAAGGAATTTTCGCAATTCTATTTCCAAAATTTAAAAAAAAATATTAAAAATATGTATTCTTCTATAATTTCAATTTTAGTGTTTTATTTTATTCTACTAATATTTTCCATATATAACTTTCAATAAATATATTAAGTAGTTAAACAAAATCTTCAAAAAACACTAAAGAAATTGCATTTATTGTTTATCATATGTATGCACATGCATGCATTTATTTATCAATGCTTATTTAATCGAATTACTTCCATGCAAAAGGGCTCGTACAAGCATAAGTATGTGTAGATATGTAAATAGAATAGAAATAATTACATATGTATGTAGATATGTTTGTTCACATGCGCGCACATTCAACCGAACTCCAAGTCTGTGCGCAAAGTTTGACAAAATATCTTATCTCCAGGTGGACTTTAATTTTACCATGCCAAAAATAACAATTTTCTAATGCAATATTTATCCAAATAGTTAAACTAAGCTATAGTTCAACAGGCCATCGTGGTAAAAGGTTAATTTAAATAGTAAATTTTGTATGTCGAAGAACGAAATTTATTGATTTGAAAGTAAAAACTCGAAAGCCAAATAAGCCGATTTGTCAAAACTTCACAGAAATAGTTGCTTCTGCCCGCAATTCACACGAAAAAGCTGCGTCGCAAAGCCGCCATCATTAATCAGGGTTTAGTTGAATTAATTTGTATTTGTGATAGGTAGAAGAAAAAAGTGGAGTATAATACAAATATTGATATACTGCATCGAATAGAGGAATATCTGAAATAAAATACTTACATATAGATACATACATAAGATGACGTTAAGTTATATGCCACAGAATTCAAGTTACAACTAAAATTCTGGTACTTAATACCCCTCAGGACAAAAATGGTACGGTTTATTTGTAATTTCGGGTTGAAAGTCTTCTGTATAGCTCATTGACCCAGATTCTTGGTTCAGGAAGAAGCAAAAGTAGTATAATTAATTAAAGGTCTCACAAAATACAATTAATTATAGCAATGTTTGCGTTTAGTTAGACAATTGTAGAAAAAGATGTTAAAAGGTAGTAGATTTTCGACTCCTAAATATATTATTCTGCTACTTGTGCTACATTTGTGATAAGACGTAAGCCCTAACACAAATGCGACCAAAATTTAGACTACATATTGACATACATATGTGTAATGTACATATGTATGCAAGTAGGCGGAGCGGTAAGGCGTTTGGTTGCGCCGATTTGGAATAATTAAGGCTTTAAATGACATATATAACAGGATTTCGTGCAAAACACGTCTATAATGATAAGGGGTCGTGCACATATTACGTAACGCAACTTTTTGATCATTTCAGACCCCCCACCATGTCACACTTTCAGAAAAATTGTTTTTATTAATCGTAAAATAAAACACGATGTTAATTGATATATGTTATATATTAGGCAAAGGGAAATCACATGTCACACTTC